>JAOXOE010000343.1:14181271-14205097 GCA_028565055.1 Phoeniculus purpureus
TTTCCAGTTCCCCTAAGCTATCCATTGTCTGGCAAATTTATCTGAGATCTCATCGAGACCTGACTGCTTTGTTTTTCTTTTCCCTTATCTTTAATTGTGGTCTTGAACCCACCACAACATGACTCCTTATAACTTCACAGCTGAAGTAATATTAAAGGAGAATTAAAAATCCATGTTAGCAGTGGGAATTATAGCACAAGTATCGAGGACACTTCTGGAACTTCTACCATTTCTAGAAGTGGATTAGACATCTCATATGCCTCACAGACATTTTGAACATATTCCAAAGGCATCTTTCCCTCTCCCTTCCAGAGTTACCTATCTTTTTTGGCTGTGAACTCTCTGAGGTAGTGCCCAAAGCTCTGTGAATTAATGACAATAGGAATAAAGTAAAGGCTCATAAATGAAAAAGTTAGGAAAAAAAATAATTACAGTGGAGTTTTCTTTCTGGTTGACATAGCTAGTCAGAGTTGAGATAAATACAGGCAATATTTCAAAGAGAGTAATCACAGCCTGAGTAAACAACCAGAAGGCAAATTTTTCCTATTTGCTTTCACTGCTGTTTTCCAAACAGATAAACTGTTAGGAATGATAATTTTTATCACAGCTTGAAATTATCATTATCATTGACGTGTATTAAGTCTCTGCTTTTCAGCAGCCGAGGATCCAGTCCCTATTCTATTAAACAATGTACAAGCACACAGTGTCAGGCAGCCCTGGCTCAGTCGGTTTTCAGTTTAAAAGGCAAACTCAACACTGAGACAGGCAAAATGACTCTCTATACACTCAATAAATCCCTCCTACCAACAGTATGATTGGGAATTCCATGATTGTCTAGAGTCAAGGAAAGGGTTTTGAATGTCTCCTACACAACCTGAATTTGCAGACTGATTTTACTGCTCAGAAATTACTTTCAGACTCAGTTGTGTTGAATTCTAGTAGAAACATGAAACAGCAACCTAAGATGCTGAAACTTTAATGACTGGAGAGGACATCTGATGAAATAAAGGGATTGTCTCTAACACCTGATTTTAGGCTGAAAGAAGTATTTCAAATTCACTCTTCTCAGTGTCATCGAATGATAGGAAAAGCGGCAGCAGGTGTGAGCTGGAACATAGGAGGTTCCACATCAATATGAGAAGGAACTTCTTCACAGTGAGGGTGACAGAGCACTGGAACGGGCTGCTCAGGGGGGTTGTGGAGTCTCCTTCTCTGAAGGTGTTTAAAACCCACTTGGACATGTTCCTGTGAGACTGGATCTAGGGGATCCTGCTATGGTGGGGGGATTGGACTAGATGGTCTTTTGAGATCCCTTCCAATCCCTAATGTTCTGTCATTCTGTGATTAGTCTTGCTTTTCGATATGAAAGCTTCCAAGACATGGGATGTTTATAGCCTTTTTTTTTGATACTAAAAATCAAGACCCCTAACAGAGAAGCAGAAAAATCCTGGAATGGAGAATTTTCTCTTGAAGTTTTTGCAGTTTCATTGATACATATTTTGACTGGTGATCCCTTTAGTGGAAAGAATCAAAAGCTCAGCAGACTCAGCTATTCTGATGCTGGTGTCAGGATCCACCCCAGAGATTTCCAGAAAGCCCTGAAAAAAAGTAGGAAAGCATTCATCGACGGGAATTCATCTTTTTCAGGTTATCCTGGTTTATATTATTTTGTGAAAAGAAAATAGTGCAGCTTGACTTGCTCAATATGAAATATTTAATCATGAAAACATTTGAAGTGGGGCAGAAAATGACTCATCGCAGTTGGCAGCTTTCTAATGAAAAAAGCCCTATAATTTTTAATGTCTATATTTTTGAGCAAGTAAATGCATCGAGTACTTAATTTTTAGTTTCACTAATGAATAGTCTGCATCATTGTTATAAATTATACCACAGCAGGTAATTTTTAATGCTAATAATAAAATAACATGTCATGTAAAGCGTAATTAAATACAATAAACTATATTAATTTTATTAAAACAAGGCATTCACAGAATCACAGAGCATTAGGGATTGGAAGGGACCTCAAAAGCTCTCTTTAGCTTGGAGAAGAGGAAAGTGAGGGGTGACCTCATTAATGTCTGTAAATATTTGACGGGTGGGTGTCAGGAGGATTGAGCCAGGCTCTTCTCAATGTCATCTAGTGATAGGACAAGGGGCAATGGGTGTCAGTTGAAACACAGAAGGTTCCACATCAATATGAGAAGGAACTTATTCCCATTGAGTGTGATGGAGTGCTGGAACAGGCTGCCCAGGGGAGTTGTGAAGTCTCCTTCACTGGAGATGTTTAAAACCCTCTTGGATGTGTTCCTGTGTGACTTGGTCTAGGTGATACTGCTGTGTCAGGGGGATTAGACTAGATGATCTTTTGAAGTCCCTTCCAATTCCTAATGATTCTATGATTCTATGATCTAGACCAATCCCCCTGCCAGAGCAGGATCACTGAGACCAAGTCACACAAGAACATATCCAGGCGGGTTTTAAATGTCTCAGTTTTGCCACAGGTTTGCCTCTGAGTGTTTAGGTACCCTGTTCATATCTCAGACATGTCCATTACTTCCTTTCTGTCATGTGGCAGTAGTGAGGTCCTCACCAGTCCATTACTTTGAATTTAGCATCCTCATTCCTGACTTTTCTACAGAAAAATCAATTTTCCACAGAGGGAAAATGTGAGTTTTCCCTCTCTACCTGCAACTCCTCCAAACTGATGATTTTAAGGACCACAAGTGCAAACCACAGATGGTACCCAGCATCTCTGCCTAAACTCCTACCAGCAGAAAGCCAGGGGAGGGGCAAGATGCAGAGAGAGATACTGAGAGAGTGTAAGACACGCAAACATAACTCCTTCAGAAAGCCTGAGCTTTTCTTGGCATTTTGAGATGCCATATATATTAACAGAAAACAGGAAAAATTCCATGTAGGCAGATATGCTGTCAGCTACACAAGAGGAAGCCAAAGTTGATGCAGAATATTCCTGTCCAGCTCACGCACCTGCTAGTTTGGAAAATTGAAGAAAAGGACAGTAAGTGACCTAGAGGAACACTACAGTAATATCTGCCAAGACAGAAAACAAATTAAACACATAATAGTCCAATGCCATTGCAGAATCTGAACCACGAAGAAACACCATCATTTTAGAGTTGTGCCACTCTGTTAATATTTAATCTAAATAGCACTCTTCACTTCTGTTTGTTCAAAGAATTTAATGGGTTTTTTCTTTTATTTTCTTATTTTTTCTGATAAGCAACATGAACTGAGGATGACAGTAAGTTACTTCTACGTCCATGACAAAATAAGGTTTTGAGAAAGGAGCGTGAAGTGATCATGAAAGGACAGAAAAGGTCCAGAGGGATGCTATCTTCTTCCTGAGGCGCAGTAACCCATTCTGCCCAGGGCTGAGTTC
This sequence comes from Phoeniculus purpureus, assembly GCA_028565055.1. Taxonomy (NCBI): domain Eukaryota; kingdom Metazoa; phylum Chordata; class Aves; order Bucerotiformes; family Phoeniculidae; genus Phoeniculus; species Phoeniculus purpureus. Next base: position 14,184,672 of record JAOXOE010000343.1, read on the forward strand.
TGTATTAGGAGAAAGGGACCTGGGTGTCCTGGTGGCCAGCAGGATGACCATGACTCAGAAATATGCCCTTGTGGCCAAGAAGGCCAAGAAGGCTTTTTCCTGGGGTGGATCACAAGGTGGGTGGTAAGAAAATCAAGAGAGGTTCTCTTCCCCCCCTACTCTGCCCTGCTGAGACCACATCTGGAATACTGTGTCCAGTTCTGGGCCTCTTAGTTCAAGAAGGACACAGAACTGCTGGACAGAGTCCTGCACAGAGCCACAAAGATAATGGAGTAGAACATCTCCCTGATGAGGAAAGGCTGAGGGAGCTGGGTCTCTTTAGCTTAGAAAAAAGGAGCCTGAGGGGTGACCTAATTAATGTTGATAAAAGTGTGAAAGGTGGGTGTCAGGAGGATGAAGCCAGGTTCTGCTCATTGTCATCTGATGATACAACAAGGGTCATCAGGTGTCAGCTGGAACATAGTAGGTTCTACATTGGTATGAGAAGGAACTTCTTCCCAGTGATGGTGACAGATCACTGGAAGGGGCTGCCCAGGGGTGTTATTTCCTTCTCTGGAGACATTTGAAACCTCTCTGGTCATGTTCCTGTGTGACTTGGTCTAGGTGATCCTGCTGTGGAGGGGGATTGAACTAGATGATCTTTCAAGGTCCCTTCCAATTCCTAATGTTCTGTGATTCTGTATTAACGTTCTCCTGAACATCATTCTGATGTTACCAATTTACACCGAAATATACAAGTGTGGACTCAGGAAACAATTTAATCCACTTACAATCACAACACCATGACTGAGATCCTGCTGGGCACAGCATCCTGGAACCAGGTTTGAGTCCAACCCATTACATATGGGATTTGGCTACAAATTTTAATTTCAAATTCAAAAAAGTTTTAATTTGAGGTCTCTTTCTGAAAGTTCCTTCCAGATATAACAATATAATTGTCAGGAGACCCGTGCTTACGTAGCAAAATAAGTGTTTTTAATGTAGAGTTATCAAATCCATCTTGAAATGATTACTTCATTTTCAGCCCATAAGGCAGAAGAAAAAGGTTATGTGGCCTTGTTTATGCACAAAATTGGTTTTAAATCCATCAAACTAGTGAAAAACCCTGTGTGAACACATTTAAATCGGTTTACATCTGGCCTGTGCTAATTCAATTTCATCCAGTTTTAACCAAATCAACGCAAAGGTGTAATTAGCTCGATGGCTCTTGCTTTTCCAGAGCAGTAGTGTTTAATTCTCCACAACTGGGAGCTGCTCTCATTTACTGCAGATTCCAAGGGAGGTGACGAGCTGCCTCTATACAACCACTTTCACCATTTCACTCTTCTTTCCTTTGACTGTGCCAGGGCTGATTCTGTGCATTAAGTAGTCGAAAGCAGCAGGCAGTGAGGGCAGGTGCAGGTAACCCAGAGAAAAGCTTTTCTGTGTTTCTTGGGCTCATATGAAAGAATGATCAGAGACACAGTGCAGGTCACTCACATTAGTTTCTGGTTGTTTTTTGGATGTTAATTTCTCCATCTGATCTCCAATATTTGCCACCTGCCAAACAATCCCATTTTGCCCTTTCCCAGGCATTCGTTCCCTTCGGTAATTGATGTTAGGATTAGCTGCTTATTTATTTCTCCTTCCAATTACAGTAAGTGATTCTCACTTCAGAATGAGGTTGAGGTTCATGGCTTTGTCTGGGCTGATAACAACTTCTCCTTTGAAATGCTTGCAGCAGAGATTTGCTTTATTGTGGTTTTTTTATTTCCCTAAAACTTTGGTGCTTAGGAACAGGTTTAAGCAGGGACAAATTCTGAAAAACACTGCAAAATTCACAGGAACTCCCAAGTGCTGTCAGTCTCCACTGAAGACAGCAGCTGTGAGTGCAATTGGCAGCATCACCAGGTGCTCTGCACTAGTTGGTTGGGGAGAAATTTAATGAAGTATAACAAGGGCAAGTGTAGAGTCTGGCATCCGGGCAAGAACAACCCCAGGTACCAGTTTAGGCTGGGGACTGACCTAGCAGTGTAGGAGAAAAAGGGACCTGGGGGTCCTGGTGGACAGCAGGATGACCGTGAGACCACAATGGGCCTTTGTGGCCAAGAAGGCCAACAGCATCCTGGGGTGGATCAGAATTGGGGTGGTTAGCAGATCAAGAGAGATTCTTCTCCCCCTCTACTCTGCACTGGTGAGATCACGTCTGAAATATTGTGTCTACTTCAGGGCTCTTCAGTTCCAGTAGGACACGGAGCTGCTGAAGAAAGTCCAGCACAGAACCACAAAGATGATGAAGGAAGTGCAGCATCTCCATGGTGAGGAAAGGCTGAGAGTGCTGGATCTCTTGAGCTTTGAAAAAAGAGGACTGAGGGGTGACCCCACTAACATTTATAAATATGGAAAGGGCAGGTGTCAGATGGATGGAGCCAGGCTCTTCTCAGTGTCATCCAATGATAGGACAAGGAACAATGGATGTAAGCTGGAATATAGGAGTTTCCATATAAATATCAGAAGGAAATTCTTCACAGTGAGGGTGACAGAGCACTGTAATGGGATGCCCAGGATGGTTGTGGATGTGTGCCCAGGATGGTCTCCTTCTCTGGAGATGTTTAAAAGCCACCTGGATGTGTTCGTGTGTGACTGTATCTAAGTGATCCTTCTGGGGTGGGGAGATTGGACTGGATGATCTTTCGAGGTCCCTTCCAATCCCTAATGTTCTGTGATGCTGTGATTTTTTTAAATAGAGAAAACATCTTTCATTTCAAAAGTAACCGATTGCACTTAATTATTCTTTGCTCTGACTTCCCACCACATTTGTCTTCTGAAACAGAGGTCCTCAGAGAAAGACAGGAACAATGCAGGAAATATATTCTAGGGCATTTTTTATGTAATGGATTGGATGTCATGAGAAGAAGGGTTGAAAACAGAGAGTTCATCCCTAGGCCTTGGGAATGCTGCAAATTTACAAAACCAACAAAGCAGTTTTCAGCTTTACCAAATGCAGTCATTATGTGAAATGCTTTTCCATAAATCATCTTAAAGCTATTTTTGGTGGCAATTCAGTATAAACCTACTTTTCCAAGCAGGCATAACTGTGGCATGGAACACTGAAGAAAACCATGAAAGCTGCTTTTGTTAATTCACTCTGAAAATATAAATAACTGGGCTCGTAGTCACTTGGACAATGGAGAATTGCTGAAGAAATTAAGATGCCTAAGGATCGTCTGAAATATTCAGCAAATTACATACTGCAATCACTGATGGAAACTACTTATCCATTGTCTGAAACGGCTGGCAAGTGAGTTAGTAGTTTGTGGCCAATATTGGCTTTGCCTGTCTCTGCTAAAAATTTCTACAAATTAATGCATTCTCTGTATTGTAACTAGGAAAATTCAAAACCTAATTCCTATTCCCACAGTGGAAAATACAACTAAGCTTCAATTGGAAGATGCTGCTGCGTCCGCAATACATTGAGCAATGTGTGATAGCACTTCTGTTGAGGTATTTGATTACCTAACTTCTTTTTAAAATAATTTTCCCTCATATAGTTCCCTTATTTTATATCCTCTCTCTTGATGATTATCTTGGAGATTTTAGGTAATATGCCATACAATATTTAAACGAAGAGCAAAGAACAAATTTAACATAAGGCAGTTGAAGATGTGCAAGATTGATTCAGAATTCCTGTACATCAAAGAATTCCATATATGATTTTATATGGAACACATCATTATATATTATATATGGAGTGTATAGTATATTATATATGTTCTAGAAAATATATGTTCTGTAATGTATCTGTTATATAATTATACATGCAATATATAATATGTGTTACATATATAAAGAAAACCCATTTAATTGCACATACATTGTTTTTTAAAACACATTTTTATGTATATACATAAATAATTGCAGATATGAATGTAGTTCACTATTAATAGAGAGCTAAGACTTCTGTTATTAATTAGTATCTTGGGATCATACATATGGATACATAGATATACAGATCATTAGGGGTTAGAACAGACCTCCAGGGGTCATAGAGTCCAACCCACCTGCTTTAGCAGGATAGTAGAATGTAAGACATGTTACACAGAAACATAACCCCAATACGAACTGGGCCCCTCAGTTCAAGAGGGTTGTGGAGCTTCTGGAGGGAGTCCAGCATAGAGCAACAAGGATGAGGAACCAAGTGGAACACCTCCTTTATGAGGAGAGGCTGAGGGAGCTGGGTATCTTGAGCTTGGAGGAGACTGAGGGGTGACCTCATTAATGTTTATAAATGTGTGAAGGGTGGGTGTCAAGAGGATGGAGCCAGGTTCTTCTCAGTGTCTTCTAGTGACAGGATGAGGGGCAATGGGTGTGAGCTGGAACATAGGAGGTTCCACATCAATATGAGAAGGAACTTCTTCCCAATGAGGGTGACAGAGCACTTGAACGGGCTGCTCAGAGGAGTTGTGGGGTCTCCTTCTCTAGAGACATTTAAAACCAGCCTGGCCATGTTCCTGTGCAACTGGATCTAGGGGATCCTGCTGTGGTGGGGGGACTGGACTACATGATCTTTCAAGGTCCCTTCCAATCCCTAATGTTCTGTGATTCTGTGAGCCTTTCAGCATCAAGGGCCTTAGAACTAGAAACAACCAGAAACAAACCAGAAACAAACCTCTGGGCTGTGTTCAGCAGCTTGGCACACAGGCAGACCTCAGCCTCCACGGCAATGGTGTGCATCCTCCTAGGTGCTTACTCAAAGCCAGTATTTGCTTGCTCTGTGAGCCCCAGTAGCTTTTGGCCACTTTCACTTCCCTTGGTTGTTCTCCTCATACATTTCAAGTGAGAAAACCAAATGAACAGGCAGTTTTTCAAACCTACCTGATGTCTGAGTATGACGCAACACAACAAATGTTAATTGGGAGTCTATCCTTCACCATCTGTGACAGCAGGGTGTAAAGAACAAAGTGAGAGTGGGTGACTTGCCTGGAAGCAAAATATGCTGCCACTGACTACAGCAAGTCACCTACTGTCACATACTGGACTTTGACTATTTTTTAGAGTTTAGGGGAAAATTCTTCCATGCATAAAAATATTTCCAGTCATCCAAAACAGAAGAGTCCGAGTTCATCCACTTGTTCAGGGCAATACGGATGCCAACCTTCTTTGAATGGAGAACCGCTCACCAAACAACCAGGGACTATCATTGTGACCCCTTTATCAAGAGCCTGAATCAGCTTCCTCTTTTGAGTAGTTATCAAATTTTAAACAACATGAGATGAGACTTCTGCAAGTACAGAAAGGTTTAACTGGGGACATAGACTGATTCTCTCAAGGTGCATGAGTTGATGCACAAGGTGTGTTGAACAAATAAGAGAAGCACAAGGGTTTTGGAGCAGTAGGGTGGTAGGGATTACCCAGAAAAATCAAGACAGTGTACAAATTCAAAATTAGGGGGGTGTTTTTCTTTTCCTTTTTTCTTTTAATTAAGCTCCTTGTTTCCAACTCCACCATCTGGGGTATCCCACTTGGGCTTTATAAGGAACTTTTTAAAGAAGGATAATTATATGTTTAGCAACAAGAGAGTACTTTTAATATTTCCTGTAATATATTTCTAAAGCCTCACCCATATGTTTGCAGGAGACTATATCACAGAGATAATCAGTGGGAAACCAGGAATGTGGTAATAAAGCTGTGTGGGAGCTTCTCAAAAGGATCTTAAACAGGAGAAAGAAAATAATGTCCCTCTTTCATCTCCTTGAGACAAGGAGCTGGTAGTGTTCGGTCATGTCCAAGTGTTTGTTTACAGGAACAAAGCAATCAGCCTCCAGTATGAGCAAAATGAGCCAAAGAGAGGCACATGAACATGAGGCAGTATCAGAGAAGAGAATCTATACTTTCCCTCTTCAAAATCATAGCTTTAGGACAGCAGCAGCTCCAAATGAGAATCAAGATGTGTGAGTTGCCCAATACACTCCATTACTCTGAGGACAACTCGATGGCCCACTCTACAAGCTGCACAGGCCAGTTACATTCCACTCCATTCCATTACTCTGAGGACAACTCCATGACCTGCTCTGCAAGCCGCGCAAACCAGGCTAGTACCACAAGGAGCAGGACAGGAAAAAGTCTGCCCTAAATCTGGAACCATTACCTTTTCAGAACCTCTTCAAGCACAAGAAGAACAATGGTCAGAGCACAGCTTGTGTGCTGCCATTATTTATTAAAGAGAGGGCATTTTGAGAGCTGGGAGGTATAAAACTGAGCCTCTAGGAAAAAGAATCAACCAATAAATGAAGGAGTCAGAGCTGCTGTAAAAAGGAAATCAGTTCAAAGAAGTTAAAGATGAAAAAGTCCTGCTAGGTCGTGTAAGTTGGTGTCCCTTAGGAGTGCACGAGAGAGAGACAACAATAAAGAGTTCTGGGCTAGAACGTCACATACTGGCTGGGGTCACAGGGAGAAATCACAGAGAAAACAGGCTGCTGCCTCTAGGGAGAATCACTGCCCTGACCTCAGGCGAACCGGGGCTTGCTTAATCTTGGCACCTGCCTGTTATGTCTCTCCTGGAAAAAGTCTTTTGGAAAGTGAGACGCAAGTATCTGCCCTAAAGCTCTTCCTTTTTCATTGCTGGTAAATAAAATCAAGTGAAAAAGTCGAGGGTAAGAGGACATCAGGTCAGAGGTGAAACAGAACGTGGTGATGGATTGGATCCTTGTGGTCCAGCTACGTCTCTAATTATTTGCAGGAACAGGTCAGTGACAACAGACCAGCTGCATCCCTCAGAGGTAACAGAGCCCAGAAATGAGCAGTGGCAAAGAGAAATTGGAAGAGAAGAGAAGAAGAAAAGAGAAATGACAAGGACTGGAGAAACCCAGCTGAGTTTATGATAACCCAAGCAGTACTGGAAAATCAGAATGGCTTTCACAAATGTCTTGTAGGGAAAAGGAAAATGGCCAGAAAGGTGTTTCATTAATAAACAAGTAGACGAAACAACCACTATTTCTTCAAAGGTGGAATAATGCCCTTACTATAAATTTTTTCCCTCGAAGAAAAAGGAAACAAAAAGAAAGCAGCAAAGGGAAATAACAAGAATCTTACACTAATGGCCATTAACGTAGTGCAGGTCAAAGGAACAGCTGGAAATTTTGAATATCTCCTGTTCTGATCAATCAGCTGGCCTGGCTGCACTCATCCTAAGGTGATGAGGGAATTAGCCAGTTAATTTACTGAACCATTGGCAATTATTTCTGAAAGCCATGGAGCACTCTGGAAGTCCCAAAGGCTGGGAATAAAGCAAATATATTATTGATTTACACAGAAACAAGAACGATCTTGGCAATTACCGTCCAGCACTTTTCTTTTCAATCTCTAGTAAAGTAATGGACTGAGCAGTACAAAAAGAGCTAGTAGAAAACTTCAGGAAGGCATTGGAAATATGGGCAACAAGTGGCATGGGATAAAGGAAGAACCCATTGCACAGGGAGAGACTGATGTTTTATACATAGAAGACTAGAATCAAGAGGTAAGGGATAATACTAATGAGATGGAAGTAGCGACCTCCCTTCAGCAGAGCACTTAAGTGCAAGCTTAAATCCTGACCAGTAAGTTTGGAGCAGCCACGGGATGAAAGAGCAGGCTTGTTTGCATTCTCAAAGTTCAGCAATGAGCAGGAACAATTTGCTTCATCAAGACCTACATGAAGAGCAACAGCAGAAGGGAACCTGATAAATAGCCCTATGCAAATCTGCAGGAGAGAGTGAAGAAAGAGCAGTGCTCACCGACTCCCTCCAGTTCTGACTCTGAGTAATACCTTCATTAGGGATGCAAAAGAGCTTGCAAAGAGCACACTCAGGTACAAGAAGAGGAAGGACAAAACAACAGCAATACATCTGTACCTAAAGAATTACAAGCGAGACATAACCAAAGACAATTCACTATCAAACAAACCCTAACGCATCCAGGCATCCAGTGGGAAACAACCTGCCGAGGTGCCATCCAAACAGAAGGAGAAAGCCAGAACGAACAGTGTCAGGCACTTAAGTAGAACAAAACTGGACAGCAAACTGTTCAGTGCTGGCAAATGATGGATAAAAACTATGGGAAAGCCAGCAGACCTTAGTGAAGAGGCGTGATGCACCTTGTGAGAAACCTCATTAGGTATCAGACAACCTCATTTGAATAACTGGAGTGGGTTCAAAAAGCAAAAGGCAAAATTTATTGAGGTGTCAGGGTCCTGCAGCTGAGGAGAGATGCTAACCTTAAAGAGAAGACTGAGAAGGGATCTTATTAATAGATAGAAATATCTCAGGGATGTGTGTCAAGAGGAAGGGGCCAATCTCTTTTCAGCAGTGCCCAATAATGAGTATAAGATAGAACATAAGAAGTTCCACCTCAACATGAGGAGAAATTTCATTACTGTGAGGGTGACAGAGCATTGGACAGGCTGCCCAGAGAGGTTCTGGAGTCTCCTGCTCTGGAGACATTCATAATCAGCCTAGACACAGCCCTGTGTGACCTGATCTAGGTGATCCTGCTCTGGCAGAAAGGTTGGACTAGATGGTCTCTAGAGATCGCTTCCAACCCCTGACATTCTGTGATTCAGTATGTCTGTCATGGGTTGAGGCTGGGCTGGCCATGAGGTGAATGACAGACTCAAACCAGGACACTCCAGCTGGGCTGTGGGATGACAGGGCTTCATCTTACCATCCACCGCATACCTTGTGCAGAGAAATCTGCAGAGTGGAGGATAAAGGCTGGGCACATGCAGTCACTTTTTCTGATGCCTGTAGCTCCATTACAGGCACAACTCTGACCAGAATCACAGCCCAAACTCCTCCTTTGAAACAGGGCAAGGAGGGACACTCCATTGTGCTTCTTACAAAAACAAAGCTCAGACTTGGCAGCTTAGAGCAAAGGGGAGTGATGCAGGTTGAAATAACATGTTCATGGTTCTGAATCTGGGTTACTCCAGCATTTTATGGGCATAAGACAGAACTACCTTTGAGATGGTACCATGGACAACATAATCTCCACAACCCTATCTGAGACAGACACTAACTGCATGGCAGATGTGTCTCTCATATCAGATCTCGAGATGAGAGTCCTTCAAGAATACTAAGTGTAACTACTGCAATTATTTTCTTACTTGGTCTTACTATGACCAATAGGATTTTTTTCCCTTTTAAATAATTTCCTGCATTTCTTGTCATCTTTCACTCAGATTATCCCAATTATTCATCATTAATCCTCACTATTTGTAATGCTTAACACCTGTTTAAAGAAGGCTCACTCCAGCCTTGAAAATGAATGACAAAGTAGTTTGAAATAAAATTACAAGTGGGTAGAGGTGAGAAAATATTGGTAGAAAAGCACAGACATCGGGGAACGTATGTGCCTGGGAAAATCTGATATATTAAATAGTTATATAGCTGCTTGGCATGAGGTCATTGAGGTGGTCCACTATAATTTCTAGTCCTCTGATTCAGACACTGGTCAGAGTTGACAGAAATCTTCATATTCATTAATGACCTCTGTGCTGTCAGCTCAGCTCCAATTATTAGCAGATAACTGTCCTAACGGGATGTGGGCTCACCTACCTCACAGAGAAGCAGCTGCCTGGTTGCCAACGACTCTCAAATCCAGATGGGTATGAAACATCCTTTTAGCAGCTAAACATCAGCTCCCAGTTTGGGGTGTAGACCTGTGCCTGAATGATGTTGATAAAGAACACTGGGGCTATATTCACTCTCCAGCATTCTCCTTCAGAAGGGGATTTGCTAGGGAGGCTGCAAAAGACAAACGCACATCCTTCTGTCTGCTCCATCCTAACACCGTCTCATCCTGACATGCTGTTGGAGAGCAGCTGTGCTTCTGCAGCTCTTACTGGATCTGGAGGGGAACATCATCGACAAGTCTGAGGAACTTAATGCCTTCTTTGCCTCAGTCTTTAATGATCAGTCCAGTTATCCTCAGGGTATTCAGCCTCCTGAGCTGGAAAGCAGGGATGGAGAGCAGGATACGCTGTTTTATAATCCAAGAGGAAGAATTTCTGACCTGCTATACTCTCTGGATGCTTTCAAGCCTATGGGGCCAGACAGGAATCATCCCAGAGTGCTGAGGGAGCTGGCAGAGTAGCTTACCAAGTAGCTGTCCATCATTTATCAACACTCCTGACTATCAAGGGAGGTCCCAGATGACTGGAGGTTGATAATGTGACACCATCTACAAGAAGGGGTGGAAGGATGATCTGGGCAGCTCCAGGCTTGTTAGCCTGACCTTGGTGCCGGGGAAAAGTATGGAACTGAGCTCACACAGCAAGTACAGGACAGCCAGGTGAACAGGGCCAGCCAGCAGGGGTTTATGAAGGGCGGGTCTTTCTTGCCCAGCCTCATATCTTTCTACAATCAGGTGACCCACCTAGTGGGTGAGGGAAAGGCTGTGGGTATTGTTTACCTGGAACTTTAGCAAAGCATCTGTCGTGGTCTCCCACAGCATCCTCCTGAAGAAGCTAGCAGCTCACGGCTTAGATGGGTGGCTTAGCCAAGTGGGGTTGGGTTGACTGTTGGACTTGATGATCTTGGAGGTCTCTTGCAACCTCAGTGATTTGATGACTGATTCCTCAGCTTTTCTAAACATCTACCTGCATATTCCCACACGATAATTAAATCCACAAGAGCGAGGCACAGCTACAGCTGCTGCAAAATGTTGTTTCCAAGCTCTTGTTTTTATTTTCTCACAAATTCCAGCATCTTGAGCCAAACCTTCCCAAGATTGTTTTATGCCTGAGGGAGAACTTTGTTTCCATTTTGTTGCTGGAGTTCTTTTTTTTTAGATCAAATGGTGTACAGCCAGGTTTTTAGAACAAGGAGACAAAAAGGGAAAGGATGTGGCTTTTTTAATAGCAAAAATAGTAGCAACTCCATTTGAGCTTCCTTTATAGCTGCAGCAGCAAAGAGATCAACTGCAAAAATGTTTGACAGGGTGGAACCTTTTAAAGAAGAGATTATGAGGTTCTCAAAGTTCTATTTAGTGATGCAGGGAATGTTGTGCACACACTTTCTCACAGAGGAGCCAGCACTGCGCCTGTGCCCAGGGGGCCAAGAAGCCCAATGGCATCCTGGCCTGGATCAGGAAGAGTGTGCCCTGCAGGACCAGGGAGGTGATCATTTGCCTCTGCTCAGCTTTGGTGAGGCCACACCAACACTGTGTCCAGTGTTGGGCCCCTCACTACAACAGGGACATTGAAGGGCTGGAGAGAGGACAGAGGTGGCTACCATGCCAGTAAAGGATTTGGAACAGGTGTTGTCTGAGGAACGGCTGAGGGAACTGGGGCTGTTTCACCTGAAGAAGAGGAGATTGAGGGGAGACCTCCTTGATCTCTCCAACTACTTGAAAGGAAGTTGTGGAGAGGCAGGGGTTGGTCTGTTCTCCCTAGTGGGCAGGGATAGGACGAGGGGAATTGGCCTTAAGCTCCACCAGGGGAGGTTCAGGTTGGATGTCAGGAGGAATCTCTTTCCTGAAAGGGGTGTCTGGCACTGGAACAGCTGCCCAGGGAGGGGGTTGATTCATAATCCCTGGAGGTGTTGAAGAGACAGGTAGGTGTTGAAGGTTGTGTTGGGGACAGGGTTTAGTGATGCTGATAGGACTAGGAAAAGGTTTGGCTCAATGATCTTGACGATCTTTTCCAGCTGAAATTGTTCTATGATTCTCTCCGCCTCAACACTAACACCTCTAATGATATCACTTCCCAGTAGTGCTCTCCAAGAGGGCTGCTGGCTACCTCAGTCTTTGCCTTCTTTAATTTTGAAATGCCTGACTGTAGATTCAGGTGGCTTTAATGAGTGAAGACAATGTTCTGTGCCACCTATCTGCATCCAAAACAAAGGAAGGAGAGTGGGAACAAGTCCAAAACTGCCATCTGACAAAATACATTCAAATTCTTCAACACTTTTAGGGTAATATTATCCCAATGGGTTAGCTATTTGATTCTGACACTTTTGGGCTTATTCTCTGCCTAGATGAAGCACTACCTTGTGACCAGTTACAGTTCCTCATGTCCTTCTTAGGGAAAAAATAATAATCAGGCAATGGTTAATAAAAACAAGCAATAGGTTATTTTCCATCCACTCAGCTGCAGTATTTCTTCAACCAAACTGCCTCACTAAGCAGCCACCGCATTGCTGAGAACCCTCTAAAGATTTACAGCAATTTATTCTAAAAAAAAAAATAAATAAAATCTGAAAAAACGAAATCTAATTTTAAGAGCAAAGACATGGGGGAAGTGTTGCCTGAAGGTTTAAAAGGCAAAAAAAAGGCTTCTAAAAGCCTGGGTAATAACAACAGAGTCTCTAAGCATTGGCTGGTCACCAGTGGCATTTTTCAAGTGCACACAGATTCTAATATTTTAATATTTCTACTGGTCTGTGAGGTGTTACTGATTCTGCCAAGTCTGCCATTCCTGAGGAAGCGGTCTCAGGGGCCAGCATCAGGCTTCAGCAGCCAAATAGGGGAAGCTTCCAGCCTGCCAAGGTGAATACTGGGTTTAACGCTCCCCTTGGAAAGGTGCACTTCTGTTAACAATATAACACTCAAGAACACCTTCCAATTCCTAGCCTGGAGATCCCTAGGCCACCTTATTTCCTCACGCCTTCCTGAGCTGGCTGCTGCCTTCCGTCAGCCAGCCTGAAGCAAGCACGCCTGCTCCCCTAAATGTCTCAGGGTTGACATCTTCACCTGCGGCGCTTGCTCAGCCCTCCAGCCTCCACTGCACAAAAGAAGTGGCAGTGCTGAAATGAAAGATAAGAATGTTTTAATTGCATTTGATGAACTGTTATGATTTGGACTTCCTTCCACATCTTCAGCAATTTTTGATTAGCATTGCTGTGAGGAACATTTTGGTAAAAAAAAAATACTTAATGGATTACTCAGGGGTTAACTCTGATTTTAGAGTTGAGCTAAATGTTAAGTCACAAAGGATTAAAATACTCTTTACCAGAGTTCCTGTAAAATTCAGAAGGGTGAGTAACAATGTCAGTTCTTAGCAATTGTGGGGCTGCATGGCAAACACCTTGTCCTGTTTTGTGTTCCCAGACACAAGGCTGCTGGCTGACCAACTAAGTAAGCTAAGCAAAGGGCCACACCAAGATGTTCAGGGTGACAACACCTGCTGTGTGAGATGAGGCTGAAGAAACAGGACTTGTTCAGCCTAAGGAAGAGAAAACAAAGCTTTGAAGGACCTACCAGCTGGCTGCTGATACTTAAGAAGAGGTTGTAGAAAAAAAAAAAACATGTACCCAGGCTCTTCACCGAGATCTGTGCTCACAGAACAGCACAGCAGTCATAAAGTGGAATAAGGATGTCCAGTCAGAATCACAGAATATTAGGGATTGGAAGAGATCTCGAAAGATCATGTAGTCCAGTCCCCCCACCACAGCAGGATCCCCTAGATCCAGTCACATAGGAACATGGGCAGACAGGATTTAAATGTCTCTAGAGAAGGAGACTCCACAAACCCACTGGGCAGCCCCTTACAGTGCTCTGTCACCCTCACTGGAAAAAAGTTCCTTCTCATATTGATGTGGATCCTCCTATGTTCCAGCTCACACCCATTGCCCCTTGTCCTGTCATTGGGTGCCCCTGAGCAGAGCCTGGCTCCATGCTCCTGACATCCGCCCTTTCCATATTTATTAACATTAATGGAGTCATGCTCAGTCTCCTTTTTTCAAAGCTAAAGAGAACCAGCTTCCTTTAAGGAGGACCTTTCCTCATCTGGCAGATGTTCCACACCCTTCATTATCTTTGTGGCTCTGTGTTGGACTCTCTCTAGCAGTTCTGTGTCCTTGTGGAACTGGACACAATATTCCACATGGGATCTCACCAGGGCAGAGTAGAAGGGCAGGACAACCTCTTTTGATCTACTAACCAGACAAGATATAAAGAAAAACACTTTCACTATGGGGACAGTCAATCTTTGGAGCAGATTACTCCAAAAGGTTGTGCTGGTCCCAATCCTAGAGTTTTCCACTGCCTAACTGGATAAAGCCCTGAGAATCCAGACCTGAATTCAGTATTGATTCTGCTTGGAGCTACAGGTAGGATTTGCCTAGGACCCTTCCCTTCCAAACAACCTGGTTCTGCCTTCTTCTAGACACTGGGCACTACTAATTGATAGACATTGTGGCCACTGCATCTGGTGCCTATATACAGTGGTGGTTACCCTGGTGGAGCATTGGGACTGGGGGGAGGTGGGGAAGTGCCCCCCTCTCTTTCATGTGCTGTGCGCCTGAGGGGTTCAAGACCCATTGCGCTCAAGCCCTAGTGCTCCTACTGATGTACTGGGTGAATCTGAATTGTGTTGGTTCTCAGATTCTGTTCTGTGAAGGAGGAACAGCCACAGAAAGAGGCAGAAAGCTGTCAGGGTTTTTTTTTTAAACCAGAGCCTGACAGCAGAAAGCTACTTTGTCCTCCTTTCCATTTACACAGCCTGTTCTAGCCAGCACGCTCCTAGAGACGCGGTGTCCTATGGGATGAGCTGCTGGGGTTCACAGGTACCACAGTTTGCTGACGTGTATTGCTTTTTGGAACCACAGGCCACTTAGAAATGCTATTACTGTACAAGGAATTGCTTATGCAGTGATCTAGTTCTGAACAAGTTGCTTCTCCAGCCATAACAGTTCTACATCGAAATGTCTAAAGACGGGCACAAATCATCCCTGTGGTTACTAAGCAGACACCTGCAACACCACACCAGCCCAGCGAGCTGGAAAGCCAGAGACTTCCTCTCGCCTGACTCATTCCTCTCGTGCCTGCTTTCAGGGAGGAAGGGGAAACATCAGAGTCTCCTCTGCTTAAATTGGGAAAGTTATTTTCAGCATGACTGCTCTCTGCTGCACTGGGTAGCGGAGATGGCAGTGCTCAGTGCCTAGGGAACGAGCTCCATTGCTCTCCACTACATGGAACTGGAATGTTTTGTCATCCTGGCCGCCTTGTCCATCCAAAACACCATTTCTCCACATAGCAACGCACAACTCTCTGCTGTGAAATTAGCGTATGTCCCAGTGCTGTGGGGTCAGTCCTGAGGACCTGAAAAATTGCCCTGAATGAGGCTGTTACCCTCACCAAGTTCACACTCCTCTTTTATTTGCCCATGGAGACATCAGCCAGCCAGACCAGCACAATGGTGATGATAAACACACTGGGCTCTTCTGACCAAACCCACACACTGAGGATGGGGTGATGCAAGGGCGGCTCCCAGAGCCTGCCCTGATTCGAGCCCCTGCCGTTTGTTGCTGCCAGGGACTGGTGCAGGAGCTGGTTAGGATTAGTTCACTGCAAAGGTTCAGGCCAGAGGAGAACCATGACATGGTTTGATGGAATCTCTCACATACACCTGGGCCTGGGCTGGGTTAAGGGCACCTGCTAAAAAGGCTCTAGTGGCATAGAAACCCCTGCCTGGAGCCCTGGCAGCACCAGGAGCTGCACTGCTGTCTGCAGCATCTGAACATGCCCTGCCCTGGTGAGATCTCACCTGGAGTCCTGCATCCAGCTCTGGAGTCCTCAGCAAAAGAAGGTTGAGGACCTGATGGAGTGGGTCCAAAGGAGGCCATGAAAATTCTCAGAAGGCCAGAGAACCTCTGCTCTGGGGACAGGCTGAAGGAGCTGGGGTTGTTCAGCCTGAAGAAAAGAGAAGGCTCTTGAGTGGGACCTGATAGCAACCTTCAAGTATCTGAAAGGGGACTGTCAGAAGGCTGGAGAAGACTGTTCACAAGGGCAGGGAACAATAGGTCCCAGTTTGAAGCTGGGAAAGGGCAGACTGAGGCTGGACATGAGGGAAAGGTTCTTGAATCAGGGTGATGGATCCCTGGAACAGGCTGCCTAGAGAGGTGGTGGAGGCCCCATCGCTGGAGCTATTCAAGGTCAGGCTGGATGGGGCTCTGGGCAATCTGGTCTGGTGAGTGATGGCTCTGCTTGCTGTAGGGGGGGTTGGACTATATGACCTTTGGAGGTCCCTTCCAACCCTGTGGTTCTATAATTCTGCAAGGGAGGGTAGCACATCAGTCTTTCCTTTCCCTCTGCAACACAGAGAGGCAGAGAAACACCACAGCCTTGTGCTCATCCTGAGCCTGCAGAGCTGGATGCCTCACACTATCCACATTAAAGGACATGTCACTAAAACCAGCTCTATGGATTTTTTTATCTTGAAAAAAAGCCCAAAAGAAAATTACCTCCTTTTGCAGCCTCTGTCTGTGCAATTGTTTCGATTAGAACAAATGTTTACAGCCCAGCTATATTCACTTGACTCAGGGTTTTAGTATGGATAGGCTTGACAGACTCCCTAACTATTGACTCTCACATTAAAAAAAACAGATTGAGACTTCCAGCAGAATAATTACACACATGTACAATCAGTGATTAATAAGCTTCTTTAAGGAGAGCTGAAACCACTGAATCATAGCGTGCAGCTTTCTTATCAAGGGCAGCAATCACAGCGCCAGGAATTTGCAGCCTTGCATAAAAACAAAGAGCCCAAATCTCCATCCCCTCTTTACAATCCATGTGAGCCATCAATTTCTCCGAGGTGGCATGGGGAGTATGGTGGGGGGAATTTATCCAGCAAAGTTCTATATTACTTTTACCCTTATATCACCTCTGCATTATAAGGCTGCCAGTTGGTCTGACTGCTCCAATACAAATAAGCCTGGCTCATGCAAAATAATGATTCACCTCTGCACACCTTCTCTCCCAGCCTCCAAAAGTACCTAAAATGTACTTGAGAAGTTTAAAGCTGGGTTTTATTGGTTATTTGTACACTGGGCTCCTCAATGGGCCAATAGCAAAGGACAGAGGGCAGGGGAGAGGGGAGCCTGTCCTTGTATACCAAAACCATCATGCGCTTCTGCCATTTTCCATTCAAGATGGACAGGAAGGCAAATGCAGAACTGGGGCAAGAAAGGTCACTATCAAGTTGCTCCAAACTCGGCTGAAACTCTGGTATCCAGGTATCTTATGAGCAAGCTGTATTTTTTTTCATGACACTTCATCTCAATTTCCACACCAAAGAGGTTCAGCTAAGCTTCTGCCTCTGCCTGAACCTCAGAACCTTTTGAAGTTGGCCATCACTGTCATTTTCACTGCGTACTGCCGATTTATCTCACACTGACTGAGCTCCTGCAGAACTACCTAGCCCTCGCAACCACGAAGGCAATGATAGGAAGTGGACTCAGAAATAACAGTAAAAGTAATGTTTTCACAAATTACAGGCTGGCACATGGAGAAGTCTAACCAGCAACTCCAGGGAAACCCTAGAGCAGGAGATCTGTTAAGTACAACTATGGAAAATGTGCCATGAAACCTCAGCAGTGTCAGTGCTAACTCAACAGAAGCATTCGCTTGTCATGTTATACCTCTGCTTACGCTGAGCCATCATGATCATAGAATCCTAGAATGGCCCAGGTTCAAAGGGCCTGCAAAAGATCATCCAGTCCAACCCCCCTACAGGGAACAGGAACATCCTCAGCTAGATCAGCTTGCCCAGAGCCTTGTCCAGCCTCACCTTAAATAGCTCCAGGGATGAGGCCTCAATTCCCTTCCTGGGCAAACTGTCCCAGTGCTCAACCCCCTCCTCCTGCTTAAGAATTTCTTCTTAACAGCCCATTTCAGTCTGCCCTTCTCTCATGTGAAACTATTGCCCCTCATTTGTCCTGCTCTGGCAGGGGGGTTGGACTCGATGATCTCATTGGGTCCCTTCCAACCCCTAACATCCTGTGATCCTATGATCTGGTGTCATTATATGCATAGCATCTGTGACTTGACATGGGGAATATCTTAAGAAGCTTATTTCATTACCAGGTCTTCAGGGAAGTTGCTGTTCTGCTCCTTACTCCAAGCCTGTTACCAGTGCATCCATCCACATGTAGAGTAACATAAGTCACTGTAGTTCCTACTGATATTATGATGGTTGTTCATGTGGATGAATGTTATATTTTCCTGAAGAAAGTAAAAATCTTGTAAATGCCTCTTTTTAGATGGATTTCACTTTTGGTTCAAGTCAATTGATTCCAGTTTCTGGGAATTCACTGAAGATAAACGCTAGATTTTGAACCAGAAAAAACCCCCATAGTGCAAATACATTATCTTTTAGGTGAATATGCCTATGGTTTTTCTTGTGCAGTGTTTGGGGTACCTGGTTCTTCATAAAGAACAATGAGAATCTGGTTTTATGAATTGCCTTCTGGTTTTGAGTGAGCCAAATGTTAAAGGTCCGTGCGTGGATTAGGATTATTCATGTGTTGTCTGTTAGACAAGGGAAGTCTGTACCATGGTTGTGGGTTACAGTGTTTGAAACTTATGCCCACATTCTCACCAGAGAAAAGCAGCAAGATGTTGGTTTCTGGTTTTTGTTTTTAACAAGGATTCTTTCAGCAGTATTACACACAGTTTTCTCCTCACGTTTTTGTGGTCTTTTGGTTAAAGTCTTGTGAGAGACTGTAGTAGGTATTACTTTTTTTTAATGTCTTAAACAGCAGGCATAAGAATGGTAAATGCAAGGAATAATCTCTTGAGTTCTTCACCTGTGATTTAGAGCAAATCAATGAAATTAAGAGGTTGTATTCTGACCACTCCCCTTCCCCCCAACCAGAGAAGCATGCAGTCTCACCTGGGGAGATGTACTGCAAGTGTCACGAGTGTTCTACTTTTTCTAAAGGGCTGTCTGCACAAGTGAGCTCCATGGTGAAGTCCAGGATTAAATTCTCACACAGCTTTATAGAACTTGTAAGCTATGCAGTTGCATGATGAAGTTCTTGTAAAATAAAAAGCACTCTTTAACTTTTTGAGTGAGACTTGTTTAGTATCTTTCTTTTCCAGACTGTTTTCATGTTTAATATAGTTTAAAAAAAAAGCATCTGTATTGCATCCCTCCCTTCTGTCAGAATACACTTCTATTTATGTGATGTCATTTGAAGCATGCTTCTTGCCACTAACATGTTTGTGGTTTTTGCTGAATTTAGTGCTGACGAGGTGTTAAATTCAATACGAAAGTATTTCTAATAAAAGTTAAAAACATGGCAAGTGTTAAAGCTGCACACTTACTTGGTTAACGATGACATTCCCCTTATCCCCCACCTTGTGAGTAGCTGTTAGCTCAGTGGAGGAGGCCCTGGCATGTAATACAGTACTTGTCATCGTTTTGTCGTTACATTGGAAAGGAATCGGTTTGGTGAGTTTTACTGTTTCTTCTTCAAAGGAGAGAAGAGAATGAGCAAACTGGCACGAAGGGCTTGAAGAAAGTAGGCATAGGAAAAAGAGAAGGTGCCCTTCAGTTCAAAGTTGTCCTGAATTTGTGGTAGGCATTTGCAGCGTTCTGTTCTGACAGATAATTCCATGCCCAGTTCTGATGGGTAATTAAAAACTGGTGTCAGCAGTGGTTTGACACTTATCCTGCAGGGTTCGATTACAGAGAAGTTGCAGTAAGTAGAGTATATATTCAGAGGAAGTTTTCTAGAATACACAGTCAAAAGGGGTGTTGTGAAGATGACACGTACAGCACAGTGAGCTGGTAATTAAGACTGGTATCAGCAGTTGTGAATTGACATCTTCCATCAGTTGGTGAAGCATACTGGTTGAAAAGCCTGACTCATCACTGCTTTACATCTGTGTAACGCAAATGTCTTTCTTTTTATGCTAGCTGTGAAGCTTCTCGGGTTTTTTGGGTGGCTTTTTTTGTTGGTGTGGTTTTTTTAATTACCGTAGCAAAGAGGCAGCATTCTGCAGGAACATGTGCTGTTTAATCATTACATTGCATAGTGCTGCTGGTTCCACTCTTCTGCAGTCGATTGCTTAATTATTTGTTTAGCTGAAATGTTCTGCAAATAGTTTGTCAAACTCTTCCTTTCTTAATGTGGATATATTTTTATAGCATTTCCCTTTTCATTTGTAAGGGGAACAGTAAGAAACATTCAGGCGTTGTTTTCTCAAGTCCCAATTCTCGTTTCTGCATTTTAAAAGGCCTTATTTTAACAAACGTTATCTGCTATTTGTAGTATTGAAGAGAAGCTAAAATATATCCACGACCCTCCTTGTTGATAAATTAGTTGGAAACATGACAAAAAAAATTATACCTGTTGTATGATTGACCCATATTAAGGCAGTAAGACAAATACATTGGAAATGAAGTGTAAATATCACAGAATCATAGAATCGTTAGGGATTGGAAGTGACCTTGAAAGATCATCTAGTCCAATCCCCCTGCCACAGCAGATCACTTAGTCCAAGTCACACAGGAACACATCCATATTGTTTTCTAGAAGTTCTAAGCACCTGCAACACGGGCTTCAAGACGAAAGCACCTTCCCCACTGTAAGTCACTATAGAATCATAGAATCAGTCAGGGCTGGAAGGGACCACAGGATCATCCAGCTCCAACCCCCCTGCCATGGGCAGGGACACCCCACCCT
>JAOXOE010000343.1:14205197-14231976 GCA_028565055.1 Phoeniculus purpureus
CACAATACTCCAGATGTGGTCTCACCAGGGCAGAGTAGAGGGGGAGAAGAACCTCTCTTGATCTGCTAACCACCCCCTTCTCATCCTAGCACCCCAGGATGCTGTTGGCCCACAAGGGCACATTGCTGGCTCATGGTCATCCTGCTGTGCACCAGGACCCTCAGGTCCCTTTCTTCTACACTGCTCTCCAACAGGTCAGTCCCCAACCTATACTGGTATCTGGGGTTGGTCTTGCCCACATGCAAGACTCTACGCTTACATTTGTTATACTTCATTACATTTCTCTCTGCCCAGCTCTCCTGCCTGTCCAGGTCTCACTGAATGGCAGCACAGTCTGATGGGGTGTCAGCGACACCACCCAGCTTTGTGTCATCAGCAAATTTGCTGACAGTGCACCCTAATCCCTCATATAAGTCATGAATAGATTGAATAGGACTGGTCCCAGCACCGACTCCTGGGGCACTCCACTAGATACAGGTCTCCAACTAGCCTCTGTCCTACTAACAACTCTCTGGCTTCTATCTTGCAGCTAGTTCACGATCCACCTCACTACCCAATCACTCAGTCCATACTGCCTCAGTTTGGCTGCGAGGATGCTGTGGGAGACTGTGTCAAATGCCTTACAGAAGTCAAGATAGACCACATTCACCGCTCTGCCATCATCTATCCACCTGGTTATGCCCTCATAAAAGGCTGTCAGGTTGGTCAAGCACAACTTCCCTTAGTGAAGCCATGCTGACTGTCCCTAACGACCCTCCTGTCCTTGATGTGCCTGGAGAAAGCTTCTAGAACAAATCGTTCTAGAGTGGCTTAGCAATGACTTCCGCCGTCTCCTTTATTATGCGCAGGTGTATCCCATCTGGGCCCATGGATTTATGTCCATCCAGTTTGCTCAACTTATCCCTAACCCAGTCCTCTTTAATCAAGGCAGGGTCCTCTCTTGCCTCGACTTCCTCTGGTGCCTCAGCAGTCTGGGGGTTGACATCAAGACATCCACCAGAAGTATAGATAGAGGTAAAGAAGGTGTTCAGTATCTCTGCTTGCTCTGTATCCTCTGTCTCCAGGGCACGACCTCATTCAGCAGGGGGCCTACATTGCCTCTAGTTTTAGTTTTACCTGCAATGTAATTTAAGACGCTCTTTTTGTTACCCTTGACCTCTCTTGCAAGGTTTAATTCCAAGGAGGTCTTAGCTTTTCTAGTTGCATCCCTAGATTCTCTCACCAGAGCCTTATAATCACCCCAAGTGGCCCTCCCCTCCTTCCATGACCAATAGACTTCCTTCTTCCCCTGCAGTTTGCCCAGAAGCAACCTGTATAACCACACAGGTCTTCTGGCTCCCTTCCGTAACTTCTTTCCTGTTGGAATGCTCTTGTCTTGGGCTTCAATGAAGTAGTCTTTGAATGTTAAACAGCTACACTGAGCACCTTTACCTGCCAGTACCCTGTCCCATGGGATTTCCCCTAACAATTGCTTAAAAAGGCCAAAGTTGACCCACTTGAAGTCCAGGGTTGTGATTCTGCTAGGTATTCTGTTCCTACTACACGAGACTCTGAACTCCACCATCTCATGGTCACTGCACCCAAGGCTTTCCTCAACCTTCACTGCTTTAACCAGACCCTCCTTGTTGGTGAGTACAAGATCCAGCAGCGCTCCTCTCCTAGTGAGCTCATTCACCATTTGCATCACAAAATTGTCACCAATGCACTGAAGGAACCTCCTGGACTGTGGGTAGCTGGCTAAGCAGGACTTCCAGCAAACATCAGGGTAGTTAAAATCCCCCATGAGAACCAGGGCCTGTAGATGTGAGGCTGCTGTCAGCTGCCTGTAGAAGATCTCATCAGCTTCCTCATCCTGATCTGTTGGTCTGTAATAAACACCCACAACAGTGTCACCCATGGCAGCCTGCCCTTTAATCCGCATCCACGAACTCTCAAGTCTCTCTTCATCCGCCCCTGGACAGAACTCAATACAATCCAGTTGTGTTCTCATGTACAGAGCAACTCCTCCACCCTGCCTTGCTGACCTGTCCCTCCCAAAAAGGACATAGCCATCCATTACTTCATTCCAGACATGTGAGCTGTCCCACCAGGTCTCTGTAATTGCCACCAGATCATAATCACCTGACTGGACACAGATTTCTAACTGCTCCTGCTCATTCCCCATGCTGCGTGCATTGGTGTACAGGCATTCCAGGGAGCGAGCTGAGTGCTCTGATTTCACCCTAGGACAGCAAGAGGCCACCTGGTTTTCATCAATACCAGAGCTCTGTCCCACTGGTGCTTGCCCATCAACTATCCCAACAATCCTCAAATCTAGTTTAAATTCCTCTGAATGAGTTCTGCCACCTCGTGCCCCAGAAACCTTTTTCCCTTCTGAGATAAACCTCTCCCATATGTATATGCAAGGTCTAGCACCTGATAAAACCAGTTATGATCAAAGAACCCAAAGCTCTGCCTGTAACACCAGTCTCATAGATTAATGGACTGAGTCCTTCTATTCTGGCCTGTGTTCTCACCCCAAAGTGGAAGAAATGATGAGATTACAATGTGTAGCCCCCTTCAAGGACTGGAAGGTCACTATCAGGTCCCCCAGGAACCTCCTTTTCTCCAGGCTGAACAGCCTCAGGTCCCTCAGCCTGTCCTCATAGCAGAGGGGCTCCATCCCCCTGATCATTTTTGTGGCCTTCTCTGGACCCACTCCATGAGGTCCATGTCTTTCCTGTACTGAGGGCTCCAGAGTTGGACACAGCACTCCAGGTGAGGTGTCACCAGGGCAGAACAGCAGCAAAATCATTTCCCTTGATCAGCCATTTAGTCTGAGATAACAGAAGGAAGAGCTGGAAGCAAAAAGCTGTGTGTCAGGAAAAGTCATCCTATTTCTGGACTTGTTGACTACTGCCTCAGGAAAGTCACCCCACATTTTGCTGTCCTACCTGTACACAGGGGAGTCAGAGGTCCTCTTCTCCTTCACAGGTCATGGTGAGCCTTTGTTCAATAATATTTGTGAAGCACCCAAGAGGTTCTTGCACTGAAGATGGTGTTTCTGTGAACAACTGCTAGAATCCCTTTTGAGAAATGTGAGGGAGGGCTAGTTTTTGATGCTCTTACTCATCTTGGAACTTGTGAAGCCCCATTTTACCCCTGCAAATCTGTGACCATGGGATGAGTCAGACCACTACCTTTTAATTTGTGACTGCAGGTGGAGAGCAAACTGAGAGGGCACAGGTGAAGTCTTCGATACTCAAAACCCATTAGGAAGTTAAGGACTGTTACCTGCAAACTGGAGATAGGACAGTGCCTTCTTCTGGGGCCAGAAACACTATGGCTGGCTGTTATTAGTGATGGTGTACTGATGCTGTGGTAATTGAAACAGACTGTTCCCTCCAGGAACCACCCATCAGCAGTGCTTTTACAGTGAAGAAGGGCAAGTGGGGAAACAGGTGAAAAACACAAGAAATACAGACAAATGTGGGTAAAAGTACAGCTGAAAAGCAGGACATCGTTGTGTTCAGCATCACAACAAACGCAGCAGTGCTACCAGTGACAGATCAGCATCGCCTCCTTACCTGCGGACAAGCAGGGGTTTTCCCTCCAGGAGAGCAGAATGAGGGTTGTGATCAAAACAGACATAGCTGGGAAACAAGAGGCAGATTTGCTTCTGATTCCCCTGGGGTCAGAATAATGATGGACAGCGCTGTGTTGGTACTAGGGTTCTGATATGGCTTGTTGTTGCCTTACTGGATTCCCCAGATTGGTCCTCTGCAACTACTCACTTTGTAGAAAAAGAGTTTCCTTCAGCTCTCTGCCAGGATCTACTTAAAAACCTATGGACACATAAGGAGCAGTAGCCAGAGCACCACAAAAAGCCCACTTGGACCTTTCTTCTGAGGAGCACCGGCACTGCTCAGTATCACAGAAGAATCCACAGTGCACTGGGTGCTGCAAAGTGAGAAGCACAGCTCTGGCCCCAAGTGAGAAAGCTCTGGGACAGCCAGTGAAGAGGCTCGGGACTAGGCTTTAATGAATGGGTATCTCTGAGCCTGGAGTTAGATGTAAACTTTGTGTTTCTAAACGTCACCCTTAACAAATAATCTTCCTGGCGATGACCAAAGAAACAGCACTGAGCACTTGCGCGATCATTTTTCTTAATGCCCGCAGTACTTCTAGAGATCTCAGAAGGGGCCTTGGATATTAAATTCCCATTTCCTTAACAAAAGCTGTTGTGGGCTCTCGTTGGAGGAGCAATGATGAAAGCAAGTGGTTCATTTCATCATTTTGACTTCCAAAGCGGCAATAACAAAGCTCTGGGCTTCTGTTTCATGGCATTTCCAAATTAGCAGCACTTGTTTTGCAGCCACTGAGCTGGGGATTTGCTGCCTCCTGTTGTTGTGGAAACTCACCAAAAGGTTGTAAACTGCTCTGAGGGGCTTTTTCTTACCCCTCACGTCTTTACTAGTAACAAATGTTTTGCAGGGCAGATTCTGGAGGGCCACTTCCTTCCAACCTCTCCACCTGCTGCTCACACGCAAGTCTACATCTCCGTTACAGAAGAGCGAGATCTGTGATGGGCAGAGAAACAGGCAGCAGCAGGAGTTATTTTAAGTACTAAAGGTGGAGCACATTTGGAAGACAGATTTGAAGTCTACTGATCTCCATGGAAGTCTTTTTCCACTGGCCTAAGCAGAGTTTTGATCAGGACCCCAGTTAAGGGGGTTATGTTGCTGCTACTTGGCCATTTGGCTCTGGAGGCTGATCCACCACTGTGTTTCTTGTTCATCTCAGAACTGGCCAGCCTGGTTGGAAATGCTGGCTCCTTGCCTGCTCTGGCCGTACTGCCTTTTCTATCCCCTCTCAGCTTTCCCTACTGCGGTTCCTGCTTGCCTTACACTGGTTTTGCTGACTCCCAGGAGAAGAGATGGACGCTTTACAGAGGAGCGATGAAGCTGAACAGATGCTGCTGAAAAAGAAATGCCTGGATCTCACAGTCCTGCAGAGCTGCTGAAATGTACAATCAAGATGAGAATGGTGAAGAATATATAAAAATGGAAATAGCTTTAAGGGCCTACCAGACTGAAATTGCTCACAAATCACGAGGGATCACCTCTGTAAGTGAAAGAGGTAGTTTTCTCCACTCTATAAGGGATCCTGCACCCCTCCAGGACATCAGCAGGAGACCACTTCTGTAAATTGTGATTCAAAAGCCTTGTCACCTGATGAGGCTTTGGGGGGCAAGAGCAGCATTACTTCAACGCAATCCCAGTGTGAAACAGTTAATAAAATATATGTCACTGAGAAACCAATTGCACCTGCAGGGCAGGAAAAGGTCACTCACGAACGGATGAAGACTGGGCACGCTGCATGAACTGCTGATTGAAATCTCCCTCTCACTATCTGAACACACTGAGCGCTAACAAGACTGGCTCACAAAGAGAAGTGAGACTGACACATGTTCAGATTGGTAAACTTTGGCTGCATGTTCTTTAATTTTCCTTTTCCTGTGGTAGTCTGGCTTTTAGGTGTTAGGTGGATTGGACACCCCTTCCTCTGTGAATTAAAATACTCTTTTTCAGGAGAAATAAAATCACAGAATCACGAAATTATTGAGGCTGAAAAAGCCCTCTGAGCTCATCCAGTCCAGCCCATGACCTAACATCACCACAGCGGCCAGACCAGGGCACTAACTTCATGACAGGAGCCACCGGATTCTTTTTTAATTACTTGAAATCCTGGGAAAATCTGACATCCTCCCCTATGGATTTAAATCTAAATGTTGCTTGGTGCCAGCAGTTGGACCAGTCTGTTGTGTAAATGCTCACGAGCAGTAACTGTCCTGTTGACTTCATTAAGAGAGCTTCTTCACAGTAAGGGTGACAGAGCCCTGGAAGGGGCTGCCCAGGGGGGTTGTGGAGTCTCCTTCTCTGAAGAGATTTAAAAGCCACCTGGATATGTTCCTGTGCGACTTGGTCTAGGTGGTCCTGCCGTGGCAGGGGGATCAGACTAGATGATCTTTCGAGGTCCCTTCCAATCCCTAATGTTCTGGGATTCTATGGAACTGCACTGTACACTTCATGCTCTTACAAATGATGATAGTTTAAGCACAACCCACAGTGGCTACTGTTGGATTATCTCTGGGACAAAGATGCGTATGGACTTAATGAAGAGAAAGGGAAACATTCATTAAGACCATAAATGAAACAGGAAATTATTCCATCTAGAGCAGCATATAGGGAGCCGTTGCTTTGTTATCTGATTTCCTGCAGCACTGCTAGAGACGGTGCGATTTAATTAAGGTTTTACACAGATTGTTGAGAAAAACTCTATGGAACCAGGCTGTGCATGCAGTGTTACCAAACCCAGAGTGTTGTGGGGAATTGCCTACAAGTTTTCCAGAATTTTCTTTGAAAAGCAAGCTGTGGAAAAGGCTATGCTTAAAATATGCAGACATACCCTTTCCATGTATTCAAATGATGCTTCTGCCATTCTGTCGTCCTGTTTGGAAATAATCTGTTGTCTAACTTGTTAACAAATATCTCTGTGTATAATGTAGTAGGTTACACATAGTCAGAAGCATATCTATAGCACTCTGGTTTGCCCCTGCTGTGTTTGGCACGTGACGTAGTGCAATACAATGAGAGCAAGAAGCCAAATCTGCAAGGAAACAGACCTAACCGCTTTTTAAATTGCTTGTTTCTGTGCAGAACTTAGACAGCTTTTACTCTAGATTCTTATTCACAAGAGTGATGCTCTCTGGCAGGTCAGAGGTTTGTCTTCCTTACAGCTTAGATTCAAATCAGATGGAAAATGAAGAACAGAAAGTCAGCAAAGCCATTTAGGAAGACAGAAAATATAGAAGAAACATTTTTAGCTCAACATTAAGCTAGAAAGGAACAGAGATGGTTACCAGGGAGAGAGCACAGGCACGCACACCGACATCCCCATGAACAGAATCACTAGAGTTGGAAGTGACCTTCAACTGAAAGGAATAATCAACTATCAACTCGGAAGCCATCATCAAGTTCAACCCCCCCTGCTCCAGTTTGGTAGTTGACGAAATGACATACACTAAGAGAATCACAGAATGATTGAGGCTGGAAAAGCCCTCTGAGCTCATCCAGCCCAGCCCAGGACCTAACACCACCACAGCAGCCAGACCAGGGCACTAAGGGCCACAGCCACTCTGACTCCCAACGCCTCCAGAGATGGGGACTCCACCACTGCCCTGGGCAGTCCATTCCAGAGTCTGACCACCCTTTCCATGAGGAAGAGCTTCCTTATATCCAATATAACCCTCCCTTGGCAGCTTCAGGCCCTGCTCTCTTGTCTTGGGGCTCATTGCCTGGGAGAAAAGTCCAACCCCCACCTGACTGTGACCTCCCTTCAGGTAGCTGTAGAGAGGGAGTAGGTCCTCCCGGATTCTCCTTTTCTCCAGGCTAAATAGCCCCAGCTCCCTCAGCCTCTCCTCATCAGACTTTCCATCCAGTCCCTTCCCCAGCTTCATTGCTCCTCTGGACAGGAAGTGCTTCTTACCCCAAGCTTGCTGTTGCAAGGATGTGAAGGAAGCACCATTGACTGGTGCAAATCAGACATGGAAAGATGAGGTCTGTGTAGTCAGTGAGGTCCATTCAAGCCCATGAGAGCTGTGTGCCTAAATGGCTTTGAATATTTGCCCCTAAACAACAGCTCCAAGGACCCACAGAAATCACTGAGGAACACAGAGAAAACAGATCTCTTTTACCCACCAGAATCAGTTTTGTCCCTGCTTGTGTGACACACTGGTGCTCATGTGGCATCACCTGCCTTTTGTTCCCCTGCAATAACAGGTCACAACCCCACTCACCATAGTCTAAGTGGCTCTCAAAATTATCACAAACCAACTGACGTTCATGACTACATGCACAGCTATCATTTTAGGAACAAAAGAAATCCCCTTTCATTTCTCATTAAAGGCTTTGTCAGTATTGGAAGGACGTCCTGATCTCATTTATTCTGCTGTGTGCATAAAGCAGAGAATTTTAGGGAATCATAAAATTTTGAAGAAATGTCTTTCAATACCAAACCAGAAAATATTACTGCGAGCAGACCTCAACTCTTTACAAGAAAAGGTCACTTAAAACAACCAGAGTAGAGTCAATGTCCACTTTTATGGGCTGCATCATTGACTGGAATGGAGTGACCTGATAGCGAACTTCCAGTCCCTGAAGCGGGCTACAAGAAGGCTGCAGAGGGATTGTTTACAAGGGACCAGGGTGAGAGGACAAGGGGCAACAGTTTCACATTAGAGAAGGGCAGATTGAAATGGGCTGTTAGGAAGAAGTTCTTGAGCAGGAGGAGGAGGGTTCAACACTGGAACAGTTTGTCCAGGGAGGGAGTTGAGGCCCCATCCCTGGAGCTATTCAAGGTGAGTTTGGACAAGGTTCTGGGCAACCTGATCTAGTTGAGGATGTCCCTGCTCACTGCAGCGGGGGGCTCGGACTAGATGACTTCTGGAGGTCCCTTCCAACTCAGCCCATTCTAGGATTCTATGATTCTGAGCAAGGGAGAACAACCTAAAGCTGTAAAAGACCAGCTGCTTGTCAGAGGGAAATCTTTATCAGAACAGGTAGAAATTGCTGAGCACAGAGCAATGGTGTGATACCAATGGGCCCTTCCAAAGTACATGTCATACTATTTGAGAGTCAACTTACTTTCAGCTACTAGCAAAAAAACATCATTTGTTTAGGAGAGGAATTAATTAAGCTGTAAGTGAGAGCCGAGTTTCCATTAATCATGCTGAAACAGCTAATTTGTCCTGAACCATCTTATGGATACGTGAGAGGGTTGTTAGCAATTTCTTAAATCAAAATGGCTTAAATTGGTTTCATGGTATTGACAAGGACCATCCTAAAGTCTCCTTTTATACTGTTCTTTCTCATTGAATTAGTGTGAAGGCTGAGTGGAGTCCTGTCCACACAAATTAAACAGGGGAAGTGGGGAAGCCTTGGTCTCATCAAAATCAATTGAAACAGCTGCCAAAGCGTCGGCAAGTCCGAGATGGTCTTTATCCAAGAAAGCCCCAGCTGAATGGCATACTTATCCCCTGTCAAAGATAATGGAAATAGCATTTCCCAAGACAATTATTTTGCTCCTAAAGGCATTATGAAATACAGAGCTGAGCTCCCCCAGGACCTGAGTCCTGTAGGACAGAGACAAAGCTGCTTCTCTGGTGCAGAGTCACCCAGCTGTGTCCAGAGAAGAGCAACTCAAATGCTCAGAGGGCTTGAGCACTTCACCTCTGAGGACAGGCTGAGCAAGTTGGGTTGTTCAGCCTGGAGAAGAGGAGAGTCCCAGGTGACCTAGTAGCTTTCCAATCTCTGAAGAGGGCTACAAGAAAGCTGGGGGAAGGCTTTTGACAGGAGTACATAACAAGAGGACAAGGGGAAAGGGTTACAGACTTGAAGGGGGAAGATTGAGGTTGGACATAAGGAACAAATTCTTTCCTGTGAGGGTGGTGAGATGCTGGAAAAGGTTGCCCAAGGAAGTTGTGGCTGCCCCATCCCTGCCAGTGTTGAAGGCCATGTTGGATGTGGCCCTGAGTAACCTGCTCTAGCGAAGGTGTCTCTGCCTGTGCAGAGGGGTTGGAACTGGATGATCTTTAAGGACCCTTGCAACCCTGTCCATTCTGTGATTCTATGAAATCTCAGCATTCTCATGGAAGACCTGTTACTGCTGCAGCAGTCACTCGGGTGAGCTCCTCTCACTTGGCATTCATGATGCTCTGGGAAGGCTTGCTCTTGGCATTATGCTGCGTCTGACCCTTGCCCCAGCCCTGCTCTTTCTGAGGTAGGCACACTCCATAACTGCTACAGGGGAACTTGAATCTCAAAACTGACTGAGTTACCTTCACCGGGAATGCATTTCTGTTTCAGAAGAGTCGCTGCTCTGTGAACTCTCTACTCTCTAAGAGTCTCTCTCTACTCGAGCCTCACAGAAGGAAGATCACGAGTGACACAGGAGCTTTAGGTGGTGTTCTGGGGGGACACTGCAAGCGGCTCTCTGCTCACCAGTGGTTCATGCTCACTTTTTCAGCTGTGTGGGAATAGCCTACAGGAACATATAAAAGGAATTTCAACACACATCAGCACTGGTGGGCAAGGAAGGCAGAAAAACTATCCTGGCTTCTAGCAAAGAGCAAATTAAAATCAGATTTTAAAGCGAAGCTCAGTTAGCCGTTTAGCCAAAATTCTGTGTGCACAGTTAAAACTCAATCTTGTTTCATGCAACCCAATTTAGGAAGCAAGATAAACCCTTGGAAACCTTCATCCTTGGGGTCAGCATTTTTAGCTACTTATGAAAATCCCACATAAACACAAAGCAGGGGACATAATATTCAAACCATCTCAAATCAGTGCCTGAGATGCCTCGAGTCCCCCTCTTCCAGTTGGTTTTCAGGGGTTCCAATTCTTCTTTGCTCTGAACATGTGCTGAAATCTGCATATAGTAGCTAATTACTCTGCATGTGATGAGTTCTCAAACAGAGAAGTTAGAGGCTTTGTTGCATCAATATGACACAGCTCCCAGGAGAGACACCCTGATGCTCATGAGACATGAAACAGGCATTTAGGAATGAATATTGATGTACCTGTCAGTCACAGACATAATACATGAAGCACTGCAGACTGTCTTTTATTTCTCAGCCCCTAGAATCACAGAATCATTCTGGCTGGAAAGAACCTCCAGGACCATCAATACAGCTGTCAGCCCAACAGCTCCCTAACCCCCAGTCCATGGCCTCAAGTGCTCTAGCTACTCGGTTTTTAAACACCTCCAGGGATTGGGACTCCACCACCTCCATGGGCAGCCTGTTCCAGTGCTCAACCACTGTCTCAGGAAAGAACTTCTTCCTCAGATCCAATCTAAACCTCC
Source organism: Phoeniculus purpureus (assembly GCA_028565055.1). Classification (NCBI taxonomy): domain Eukaryota; kingdom Metazoa; phylum Chordata; class Aves; order Bucerotiformes; family Phoeniculidae; genus Phoeniculus; species Phoeniculus purpureus. The sequence continues at coordinate 14,216,100 of JAOXOE010000343.1, forward strand.
CCTGACACAACTTGAGGACGTTACCTATCATCCTATCTTAGGAATTTGGTAGAAGAGACCAGCACCAGCCTCGCTACAACCTCCTTTGAGGTAGCTATAAAGAACAAGAAGGTCTCCTCTCAGCATCCTCTTCTCTAGACTAAACAACCCCAGTTCCCTTAGCCGTTCTTCACAGGGTCTGTTTTCCAGACCTCTCCCCAGCCTTGTTGCTCTTCTCTGGACCCACTCCAGCACCTCAATGTCCTTCTGATACTGTGGCACCCAAAAATGGACCCAGCACTCAAGGTATGGTCTCACGAGTGTAGAGTACAGGGGCACCATCACCTCACTCCTCCTGCTGGTTACACCATTCCTGATCCAGGCAAGGATGGCCTTGGCCTTCTTCGCCACCTGGGCACCCTACTGGCTTCTGTTCAGCCAGCTGTCAACCAATACCCCCAGGTCCTTTTCTGCCAGGCAGCTCTCCAACCACTCTTCCCCAATCCTGTAGTGCTGCTGGGGGTTGTGACCCTCACCACAAAACTCTCATCTCTCCTCCACCATGCAGTAAAGTATCAGATGCTATTCACCACCCTGCAGAAGGCATGTCCCTTACTGCCACTGCCTTCATTCTCACCACTCCACTGCCTGCTAACCCCTCACAAGCATCAGCAAACAAAAGTGCTACTGCACCAGTCCAGTGCTGAAATACAGAGGAAGAAAGTTTTATTTCTTCTTTCCAGTTATTTGCTGCTATTTATTTGTTTAATTTAACATGCATCTCCCATGTGAACTGGGTAACAAAGACTGAGACTGCTCCTTACTGTCTGGTGGCTCAGTGGGGCTTGTGGGTCACTTCCCTGCAGTGAGAAACAGGCTTGAAAGATGTTTTCCAGTACAATCACAGAATCACAGGATTATTGAGGCTGCAAAAACCCTCTGAGCTCATCCAGCCCAGCCCAACACCTAACATCACCACAGCAGCCAGACCAGGGCACTAAATCCTACTATGCACCTTTCCAGAATAAACACCTTTGACTTCAATCAGGGACTGCCACAAGCAAGAATGAAATACAAAATCTTTCCAGACCAAACATATCAAAATAAAACGTTTATCCATTTTTACTTACAGCAAAAAAGTTGTGAGGGCTTCTACGGTAGAAGTTTTCCTCAAAATGCTGACTTACAGGATGTTGCTGGGAGCTGGGACTTACACAATGTAATTCTGTGAACACAGACTACAGACCTTATGAATACAAAGAAAATTCAGGGAAAGTTGAATATTAAATGCATCCTAGGACTTGTTTTTGAACTCCCCCCTATTGCTTGAAACTCTCTCACATAGGTTGGGGATTGACCTGTTAGAGAGCAGCGTATGAAAAAGGTACCTGGGGATCCTGGTGGCCAGCAGGATGGCCAGGAGCCAGCACTGGGCCCTGGTGGGTAAGAAGGCCAATGGCATCCTGGGGTGGATCAGAAGCAGGGTGGTTAGGAGACCAAGAAGGGTTCTCCTCCCACTCTGCTCTGCACTGGTGAAACCACATCTGGAATATTGTGTCCAGTTCTGGGTCTCTCAGTTCCAGAAGGACACACAACTACTGGAGAGGGTCCAGTGCAGAGCCACAGAGATGATGGAGTGGAGCATCTCCCTTATGAGGAAAGGCTGAGGGAGCTGGGTCTCTTGAGCTTGGAAAAAAGGAACCTGAGGGGTAATCCCATGAATGTTGAGAAATATTGAAGGCATGGGTGTTCAGAAAATGGAGCCAGGCTCTGCTCAGGGGCACCCAATGACAGGACAAGGGGCAAAGGGTGTCAGCTGGAACAGAGGAATTTCCACATCAATCTGAGAAGGAACTTCTACCCAGTGAGCGTGACAGAGCTCCGGAAGGGGTTGCCCACAGGGGTTATGGAGTCTCCTTCTCTGGAGATGTTTAAAACCTGTGGAAATGCATCTAGGGGATCCTGCTGTGGCAGGGGGATTGCACTAGATGATCTTTTGAGGTCCCTTCCAATTCCTAATGTTCTGTAATTCTGTGATAGTATTTTCCTGATGTATAAAAACAGTGATGCAAATGGCACACACAGGAATTATTTCAAGCCCCTGTAGGATTTCCTTTTTGCAAGAAGCCTTTCAAGAATATCTACACTCCATGGTCCTCCCAAATTCCCTTCCAAATGCTGTCTGATGATTACACCTCCTGTTCCATTTGACAGTTTTTTTCCTGACCAGATAATTTACAGAAACTATTAGTAAAACTTTTCAAATAGCAACCAGATTAGTCACAATCTATTAGTAGACAAACTGGCAAAGAGAAAAAAGGAAGGGAACTTAATTGAATAAATTATTCATTACTGTTTATTCAGCCTGCTTTGATTTCAATGCTTACTCATCCTTTGAGGGTTCCTGTAAGACAATCCTATAGCAGCCCTGGTCAGGAATTCCAACAGATGAAATATGACATTTTCTCCTAAAGAGTCCAATAATGGTACAAGGTGGTGATACGAGATAGTTTGCATGGTTAAGCCCTCACCTTCTGTGTTCATAGCCTGGCACCATCCAGGGCTGCAGTATAAAGTGCTCGCTGCCTGCTGGGCTGGGATCAGGATGGAGGCAGTGCCCAGTCCCCAGCACAGACACTTAAGCTCTAGTATGTGTGCGGTATGATTAGTGCCTAACAGAGTTTGGTGCTTGAAAGCTCACGCATAACAGTCCCTTCATTATTACAGCTAATCTGTATCTTTTATTGTTCTATCAACCCAAAACTTCTCTTTCAGAGAGAACAGAGCAACAGCTAACGCAAAATGTGCTCTTGTAAGTAAATGCAGGTTGTGGCAAAGGGAGAAAGGATGTCCAACAGCAACAATCTTTCTCAGTTAGGATACTGGGGGAAAGTTGGAGCTGATTAAGAAAGCAATAACACTCAACAGGGTGGGCATTCATCAGGCACTGTGTATGCACAGGGAACATGCAGCAGCATACAGAGCAGCTAGCCATGCAGGCTGAGGTGACAGTAATTCTGATGTGGCTGGTAGGAAGCAGGACCTTCTATTTACTAAAGATTTTGTTAATGCCCAGAAGGGACATTGCAAAGATCTGAATGAGAAGTAAGCAATTTTTACACACGCAAGGCTCTCACTGAGGCTAATCTCTCCCTATAGTTGCCCAGGATCATGCCTCCCTAGGTCATCTCCACAGGCTGTGCCACAAGTGGCACCAGGAGAGGGTTAGGTTGGATGTTAGGAAGCCCTTCCTCATGGAAAGGGTGATCAGAGCCTGGAGTGCACTGCCCAGGGCAGTGGTGAAGTCCCCATCTGTGGAGGTGTTGAAGGACAGCCTGGCTGTGGCCCTTAGTGCTCTAGTCTGGCTGCTGTGGTGATGTTAGGTCCTGGGCTGGGCTGGATGAGCTCAGAAGGTTTTTCCAACCTTAATCATTTAGTGATTCTACTAGTTCTACAACCACATGGTACCCAGAGGTGTAGATTGCTCTGCTGCACAGTGAAGAACCTGCAGCACCCTGCACACATAAAGAAAATCCCTGAGACACAGTCAGCTGTTTCCACAGTCCAGTCCCTCTCAACATGCTCCCCCAGCATCAGAACTGACATTCAAAACTGGCACCAGAACTGAAAACAATTCATTTCAAGGATCTCCTCCCGTTGCATTTGCAATTGTGCTTGTTTAGAAAAAACGTGCATTTTCCAGGTGCTGGGTTTTCCCTCTCTTTAAGCCACAAAAAGAATCGTTCTTCCTAACGGGAGAATAAAATTAACAAGGCACACCCCAGAGAAAGGGACAGGCAATCCATAGCCTTCAAAATGCTCTGGTGGATGTTATTCTCACCCTCCTGATATATGTGCACAACCTGCATAAATTCACTTGCCTTATACAGCAAAAATGAAAAAGGAGCAGGTTCACGGGCTGCATTTCACCCGCTCCTAGTGCTCCTGTTTCATTGCTGACCGTATGCATGCGTGGCACATACACCACAAACAGCACCCGGCACACATGGTGCCTGGCACACGGGGTTCAAGCCAGAGTAGGCTCATTGGAAAAGATTTTACAAACCACTCAGACTTTCATTTGGGAGGAAATGTATGGAAGAGAGTTATAGGACAGCTTTAATGTTAGTTTTATGTGCAATCATGGAGCTAAATTCCCTTCCTTTCCTTGCTCTCTCTCCCCTCAAGTTGACAACTCAGCAGCTACTTGAGAGCACAAATTGACCAGGAGTCTGCCTCTGCCAAGTAACTGTCTGTCTTAAACTGTATTCATTAGCTCTTCCTTCTCCCTGACCTTCAGAAATTAATTCTATGCACTCCTTTTAATGTATTTATTTCCACAATGCACACTTCTCTAAGCTAAAAGTAAGCTGATATACTGAACCAGGGAGAAGAAACTCCTCCTTCTACCATCCTACCAACAGCCTGGCCTAGGTATATCTCATACACAGCATTAGGTGTGAATACAGACACAGGTAACAATCAGCGGAGCACCAGGTCACAGTGTGAGAGTGCAGTCTCCATGTGCACAGCCATTTCAGTGCTCTACTCCTCCTTCCACCATAGCTTTGTAGTCTCATTTGACCCTGTTGGGTTTTTCACTGGCCAATCTTCTATCTGCTCTTTTAGATTGATAGAATTGTTCAGGTTGGAAAAGACCTCTGATATCAAGTCCAGTCGATGTGCTACAACAGCTATCAGGACTGCCTTAAAGAGCTCATCCCATTCTTACTTCCAAACAGCGCCCACTCCATTATGCAAATTACATACAACTGGGGTAGAACATGACTACAGCAATTTTCCTTTAGTTTTAAACAGCTGTAGCTGTCGCCTTCTGTTTCTGATAAACAAATAAACACAAGCAGTGTGAGCTGGTCCTGAGAGTCCTGACACTACTACAAAGGATGAGACAGAGGATAAGAAATCTACTCCTATTGCTTACTGAACAAGGGTAAAGTGGGACCAATCACACAGGCGCCCCTGAGACAGGCTATGGGTCCTACTGGGGTAACTAGCCCCCGTGCACCCACCATTGATAATAAATTACCTCAAAAACTCTAAACAGAGTTCTTGGGCGTTTTGGTACGTCAGAAGAGAGGGGGCAAACTCCTGCAGTGGTGCAGCTCAATCTCCTTTCCTGCGAGCAGCAGGATCGCTTTACCTCTTCCAGCTTTGGAGATGTTTGAGCTCAGGTTTCTACTGCTGCAGGTCAGGCTCTTGCTTTCTGCTTCTGAATACAATAAAATGCAATGTTCTACAGCTCTGTAAGCATTTCGAATAACTTCACCTAGGGTTTGGAATGCTTGACAGATTAACATTCAATACTTTTTTTTTTTTTTATGAGATACCTGTGCAAACATATTTCTCTGCAAATTACTGCCTTGGCTGCGAGCAAAACTTCAATGGTCTGTTCTGTGCGAAGGCTCTTGGAAAAGCCTCCAAGGAAAAGAAAACAAAAACCGAAACAAAAAGCATCCTCAAACCCATAAATTGTTCAAGCTAATAGTCCACCAAAGGGTTAAGCTGAAGGAGAAGAGCAAAGATGTAATTTTAATTGTGCGTATTTTTCCCAGCTACTCCAGTAGCTTCTGCCTCGTAAATTCTCATGACAATTGCATAACGCAGAAACTATCCGCTGGGAATCCCAACGGGAAAGCTTAACCCTTTTATATTCTTGAAGTCAGATAATTAATTCTATTTCAGCTCGAGGAGACCCCAACAGACAGTCCCCGAACAAATGCTGACGTAGGTACAGTTCTGCTCTCAACATGCTCTGTGCTCCCAATTCCCCTGCCTGGTCACACAGGACTAAGCAAACTGGTTCAGGTAAAATTAGAATTGACCCAAACCTCGCTACTTAAATAGCTTTGTGAAACAGCAGGGCCTATTAACCACTGCTTTGCAGGGCCTATCCAGGGGCCTGCTTTGAAGCTGCCATCTCAGTGAAGTCACCGAAGGAAGGGTGGAATTAGACCCTGGGTTGTTTGTTTTCCCCTGCAGTGGCTGCCTGCTAATTGCGGCTGTGGAACGTTGCATATTCATCACAGCAGGGAGCTGGGGAAGCTGCGTGGCTGCGGCTAACGTGCTGAATCAGGGAGTAAATCAGACTGATTAAGATACACTCTTAGGTTTAAAAGACTCACTAATCACACTACTTTGTCTTTGGGACTGACTTTCAAATCCTAACACAAAGAATGCTGTCGAGAAGACAGGAACATAAAGAGGGACGTGAACGGGGAGCTAAAGGCCACTTCCAGCAGCAATGGGGCCGGTCAGAGAGGCTGAATGTGTCCTCTGCAGGACTGGCAAGAGCTGAGCGTCCTCCTGTGGGGAGACCCAGAGTCCCCACAGTCCCTCCCCGCAGCTGCCACAGCACGGATTCCCCTACCCCATAAACAGAAACTCTAGGGAGGTTCCAGCAGGATCCTGCATAGAAATCTTTGTCACCCTGGAGCTAACGTAGCCCAGCGCTCACCACTCCTGTTATGCCTGACTTTATTGCACAGGGTGTGATGAAGTCTTGCATTGCAGTAGCTTAGAGAAGCCAGCTGGAGAAGACTTAGCCTGAGCACAAAACAGCTCCACCAGAGAACATCAGTGATGGTGCAAGACATGCAGAGTGAATGGAAGTCTGACATTCTGGGGAGCGTGTGCAGATATGGGGCTTTGTGCTCCTCCATCTCCAGAATAATATCTGCAATTGATGTTAGCCATTTCACGTCTCTCTCTGTCCTGCAGACTTCCAAGTAGTTCTGCATCTGCCTGGAAATCAAACCTGAGAGAAGCAGCAGACCTCTGTAAAGGAGTGAGTTAGGTTGGTTGTTCTGTGATAAACAGCAGGCTATGCTGATACCTTCGAGTATTTCACATTCATGATTCACAGTTTAAAGGCTGCAGCACATAATGGTGTTTGCTTCCAGATTTAACCTTCTGAAACCCCTTTGCTTGTGCTGCAGGCTCATTTAGTTTGACAGTTATGTGAATTCCAGCCATTGGGGTGAAATTGCCATCCTGTTTTGCATGAGCAATATCTCCCCTTTGCACAGAAATGACCTCTGAAAAGGTGCCTGCACATAGGAAAGGCACACTCTGGTTTCAGAGGCTGCTGAGTATTTGCAAATATACCTCATTTTTTACTGTTTTTCTCTCAGTTTTCTCTGTATACAAGTGAAAGAAGTGGGAAGAAGCATTTCCCTCCACTTGATCTCCCTAGCCATGATGGGAGATAGGGACTCAAAGGGACTGTAGGCTGTAAGGTGGGATTTGAAGGATACAAATGGGCTTTCTGATTCTATCATAAATTCCCTCAGATCCAACAGTTTTCTCTGACCTTCCTCTGCCTCCACTGCCACACAAATATCCAACACAGGAGCACATCTGCTGGGTTTGTGCAGAAGAGACATGTGGTAGTGCAAACGTGGCGGCAAAGTTCATTTTCAGGAGAGATCTCATAACTATCATCAAAACCCACAACAAACCCAACGAATCAAACCACAACAAACCCAGTGAATGAAACCCTGGATCAAAAGGAATGAGTTTAGATCTCATTCTGAGCATTTTTTCATCCTGACACCACACGCCAGCCTTAGCCACCCTTACAGCCTGCAAGAGTTCAGAGCTGTACCCTAGCACCTCAAGTCTGTACTAGCTCGTCCTAACCCTCCTGAAATCCATCCTCTTCCATTTCCAGATAGCCATCGTGTTCACTGCCCCTGTGCCACTCACTTCCCAGAGTGCCAGGCTGGCAACTCAGCAGAGATGCAAGGAAATTAAAGCAAAGAATAAAATACAAAGGTAAGTCCCCCAGACATTTGTGCACTACACAGGTGGCAGTTAATTCACTCTGGTGTCCGAAGCAAAGGCAATGAAAGCACAAGCTCAAACTTCTTGCGCAACATCAGTTTAGCAATCCTCTCCTAATGAAGACTGAGCTGCACTGCAAGATGTCCAGACACAGGGGTTGTGCAGCTCCTCAAGGGCAGACAGAGGGTCAAAAGCTAAAGCAAGGGAGGTAGCAGAGATTGCAGCTTCTTTTCTGGTCTTAGCAGCACCAAAGGCAATTTTGCACCAAATTCTATCTTCATTACTGGCTTTTGTAGAAAGTATTTGAACGTGCTCTATACATTGCAGTGTGGCTGTTGTGCACTCACACACGCACACACAACACTGCTTTCACCCAATGTATTCAAAAAGAATCAATGTATTAGTCAGGATAGCAGTAGTAATAATAAAGGAGAGGAGTGAATTAGGAAGCAGAAGCGAGGAAACATGTTTCAGCTGAGGGTTGAACACAGGATGCAGGATGACATGGGGTTGAGAGAAAACGGCCGTCTCAGCAGTCAAAGTCAAGCTTTGGGGCAGGTCAGAGAGATGGCCCGGAGCAGGACACAGAAGTCAGCCTAGAGTTTTGAAAAGGAGAGAGCAACTTAGAATTAAAACCCAGTGTGAGGGAGCAGCCTGTGAATCTCATACGAACAGAGAGCGCTGCACGGGAAAGCATGACTGTGCCTTGTGATAACACTACGACCAGTGCCAAAACATGACAAACAGCAGCATTTGGCCCACAGCTCAGCGGCTACAGAGCAGGCAGCAGAGGCAGTCAGAATGATAATGGGGTATAGTGCCCACACAACAGGATGGCAGGGTGGCACACTGCAACAGACTCTGTAGCTCTGGTTTTCCGTCACTCTGCCGGTGCCACCGAAGAAGCAAAACCCCAAAGCAGGGGAGGGCAGTGGGCGAATATGAAGGACAGTTACCTCTTGACAACTACATTGCTACAGAAACTCATTGTAGAGACCAGGAGGTACCATTACTGATACCCAAAGCTGTCACGACCCCCCCACGTCAGCAGATCACAAACCACCTCCCTGTACCTGTAGTTTCAACAACTGTTTCTTCTTTAGAAGGATCTCCACAGCAATGCCCTGAGCAGCCCCTCTCCTCCCCAGCACTCATACAGAGCAGAAGGAACAGAAAGCACTACAGGAGGAGTATCTGAAATAGAGAGAAAACAGATAAAGGACACCCTTTGTGCCTTTCTAGCCTCTCCTGTAAAGTTCTGCAGGTTTATAACAGCCATTGCCAGCGACTCCTCACACCACATGGAAACTCTCCCTCTCTCCTGTTGGGCAACGGGCTCTGCTTCCAAAGGAGGCAAACACCACTTCTTTTTAAGACAAACTCAAATATCTGCTTCAGAGCAACTGGCTTTCAGTGTTCTATTTCCAACAGCAGGCTGTTGTGGCCATCCCCTGTTGGGAAGAAGATGTAATCTTAAACCCAAGACAAGGGAAAGGGAAGAAGCCTGACAACAGTGGAGATTCACTAGCATGCAGATACACTTTGCAAGGGTCCAAATGGATGTCAAGCCACCAAGAGAGACTGCAGTTAAGTAGAAACAAGCTTTGCTGAACACATGAAATGCCAAAGGATCTGCAGAGGAACTTTTAGTGGAAGGAGCCATTAATCACCATAGGCAACTGCGTCCGATATACATTGCTCACCTTGTGAACCTGAAAAATATGACTGTAATGAGCAAGAAGAGACGCCCTTCAAAAGCTTCTTGAGGTGCCCTATGCAGAGACTGCAGTAACTCTTTGGGACAGATTATTTCCTGGACGTATTTCTTAGTAGGCGGACTCCTCAGCTCTGTTTCCAACAGCAGCTGACATAACTAACACCAATTTCATCTGTCGCAGTCACCTTCCCCTACCTTTTCCCTACAAAAAAGCTCTGGAAAGTGTGGGAATGAGAAGTGGGGGGAAGCTGAGGGGGAGAGAAATGAATTGGCTGGTCTAGCTGTAAACTTCATCTAGCTGTAAACCTGCCGTGGGTAGAGCTGAAATTCCCAAAGGCCTTTCATGAAGGGCAAAAACTATGCCGCCTTTGTTCCTTCCAAGGTTTTTGATGTGGCTGTGATCCTAATCAAACAATATAAAATAAACCCCCATGCATGGAAACAAGATCACCTCTGGCTTCAATCTGGCTTACATTTCCATCCCCTGGAGTTGAGTCAGCATCAATTGCATCAGCTGCCCAAGGAAGAAAAAGGTAAGCTGCAAACATTAGTCACAGGCAGAGGCAGCAGCAGGCAGGACAAGTGACTCAATTCCCAGCTGGCTCCAAGAGTTCCCGTCATCCTTTCCACATCATGTACATTTTTAAGTAGGTGACCTTTTTGAAGTCCATGACTTTGTAAATTCCCCACTACGTCACCACTGGGGCTTTGAGGAGCCCCCCTCTCTACGGTTCTGCTTTCATCTCTCTCCCTTTCTCACACACATTACATCTTAGGTGACTCTGGCTCTGAAGAAGCAACAAAACGCATCTGTATGTGTCAAGCTGCCCCTGGAAAGGGCTCTCTAGCTGGAATAACTCACATTAAATCAGAAGCTGATTCCTGAGGACACCAGTGCCTGGAACACGCACTTAATTGTATAAAAATAAATTGACCCTATAGCCCAGCTGGCTTCCAGGTGAGCTCTAGCTCAGCCAGCTGGGGCAGGACTCAGCTACTTGTGCTGTTGCCTTGGGATAATTGCATTCACCTAGATGTTTCTTGTAGAACAGCTGGAGCACTGGGGAAGACAAAAGCTGGACTGTCAGCTGCCTCCAGTCCACCCAGGAGCAGGTGTGAGTCGGGGTCACATCGATCCAGTGTACTGCACAACCACACAGCCCTTGCAGAAAGAGATAGAGATGACTGAGGGCTTTTATTTCTTCCCTGCCAGATATTGTGAGCTTGTCTTCTTTAAAAACACAGATCCTCAGCTGTTGCAAATCACTTGAGACCCTCTGGCTTTCACAGAACAACCCCAGTTTACAGCCAGTGAAAAGTGAGATGAGTTTCTTCGCTTTTCACAAAAGCAAAAGAAAACAGAGACCAGCAGCTGGCCAAACGGCAGACAGCTTAGAAATAATAAAGCCTGCATTGTCCTCTGTAAACATATTTATCCCTCTGGTTTTATGGCTTGTGTCAGACCACTCACACTGTACATCTAGTGTTTTCTGCTGTCTAAGGCAGTCCTTGAAGTGTCGTCTTCTCGTCAAGATTTCACCCTAAATGTGCTCCACAGCTGTACAATCTCCATAAGACAGAAGACCAGACCCCATCTTACTCGCACAGGTATTGGCAAAGTCCCTCATAGTTTCAGTAATGGTATCTGGTGAATGCAGACACCTGGGGTCTTGTTTCCCTTATTGACAGGAATCCTGGACAGTTCATTAATCAGTGACTAATTTCCCTCCCTTTTATTTATAGTGCCAGTCCTTAAGGTCACACACTGTACTGTGTCGGGAGTTTGCAGGCCCTCCTACAGCTTCTTTATAATGACCAGTAACACATCAGGACCACTAGCCTGTATCCATTGAGTTTATGGCAATGATTTTGATAGCAGTACCTGAAGGAAAGGAGCAACTGTTTTATAGACCAGAGTTATTCCACACCTACCAGCCATGGGTTGCAATCACCACATTGCCCTATACTTCTTCCAGGTGAATTCTCCTAGGACTTCATACCCAAGGCAATTGCCTTAAGCAATTAAAATCTTCAGGATCTATTCCAAACTCATTTTGTTGCCAAGTCAACAAGACAAAAGTGGAAGTCATTTAGAAGCATTAAGGCTTCTTGACTTACAATTGTCCTTTGTCTTTGATTTTACAGCATCTCATCCTTGCACTGGTTGTCTGGGAGAAGAGCCGGACCCCCACCTGACTACAACCTCCCTTGAGGGAGTTGGAGAGAGGGACAAGGTCCCCACTGAGTCTCCTCTTCTCCAGGCTAAACATTGCCAGCTCCCTCAGCCTCTCCTCATCAGACTTCCCCTCCAGTGCCTTCCCCAGCCTCGTTGTTCCTCTAGACCCACTCCAGCCCCTCAATCTCTTTCTTGAAGTGAAGGGCCCAACACTGACACGTCTGCCACATATGTAAGTTAATTACATTTTTAATACTACTGTGGTCTTCAGCCCTCCCACTTTTCCATCCATCTCACCTCTGCCAGGTGGTAAACATCTAGCTGGGCTGCTGTAAGCTCAGTCCTGTAGCACAGTATATCCAATACCTCTAATGACTCAGCTAGGTAGTTCTGCTCACTTTTGCAAAGCACAAGCCTATTTATTTCAGGGCAAGAGTAACACAAAGTGGTCCTGGGGACCACTTTTGGACTATGGATGAGTCCACTCGTTTCTCTGCATTTACACTCTCAGCTTTATTTACTATTTAAGTCACTATAGGATTTTTGTTCTTGGGGCTGTTCGAACAGGAGAAGAAAGTACACGTATTTTCCATTCATGTGGAAAGACATTTGTAGGAAGATAGGGAATAGAGTACGAACTGCCATTCCCAACTCCCCTCCCAGCCATTTGGAGAAAAACAAGTTGTCTATTACACTTTTATAATTGAGATGAGTCTTGACCAAATGTTTCATGCACCAACCCAACACACCACAGCGTAACAGACTCTGACATCTTTGTGCTTCTGTGGCTTTACGAAGGCTAGATTGGCACTAATTTGGAATTAAAGGCAGGCCAGCTATACAGCCAGTGTAGGCTTTTGACCCCAGTCTTGTCAGTTCTACAGCTGTTTGAATAAAGTTAAATCACAGAATCACAGAACATGAAAGATTGAAAGGAACCTCAAAAGATCTTCCAGTCCAATCCCCCCACCAGAGCAGGATCATCTAGATCAAGTCGCACAGGAACATGCCGAGGTGGGTTTTAGATGTCTCCAGAGAAGGAGACTCCACAACCCCCCTGGGCAGCCCCTTCCAGTGCTCCATCACCCTCACTGTGAAGAAGAATCACAGAATCATTCTGTTTGGAAAGGACCTTTAAGATCTTCAAGTCCACCCTCCAGTCCAACATCTCCATGAGCACCAGACCGTGTCCCAAAGTGCCCCATCTACTGCCTTTTGAACCCCTCCTGGGATGGGGACTCCACCACCTCCCTGGGCAGCCTTTTCCAAGGTTGAATTGCTCTTTCATTAAAGAAATTGTTTTCTGATTTCCAATTTGAACTTCTGCTGGGACAACTGGTGGCCATTTCCTCTCGGCCTGTCAGCAGTTCTTTGGGAGAAGAGGCCAACAGCAGCCTCCCTACAGCCTCTTTTCAAGGAGCTGTAAAGGGCCATAAGGTCTTCTTTCAGCCTCCTCTTCTTCAGGATAAACAATCCCAACTCTCCCCACCTCTCTTCATAAGTTCTGCTCACCAGTCCCTGCTGGCCACCAGGACCCAATTGTGTTGGATGATTCAGGGCCATCATAACAGCTCACCAGGAAACAGTTGTGCGCTGGTGCTTGGTCTGGTGGAGAGCGGTCTCAGCCCAGCAGCTGGCTTGGCTCTAGCAGAAGAGCTGCTTGCATGCGTCTGTGTCCTCAAGGTCAAGGGCTTCCTTCTCCAAGGAAGTTTTCACTCCCACGAGCCCTGCAAAGCCACGAGAGAGAAGCCCTCGGGGCTGTTCATGCCTCTGAAAAGCGGCGTCAGCAACAGTTTGGTCATCAAACCCTCTCAGTCAGTAACAATAGAGATGGATCTGCTCTGCTTGGGCAACGCTCGCTCTGACGGGGAGGATGTGATGAAATTGCTGTCTGCTTTGTAAACGAAACCGAGGAGATCTGGAATGACTGGGAGACAGCACATGTGGGTGACCCTGAACAGGACCACTTGTCTGACTGTAAGCAGGCGTAGAGCTGTTGGGCTGAGATCCACCTTCCAGATTCCTATCTGGATACACAGGACACATCTAGAAATAGAGCGGGGGAGGAAATAGCTTTCCCGTTCTGCAAATTTCTTTTAAGATTTAAAACTCTCCTCTGTTTTGCAACAGGATGAAGCAGAGGTCTTTTGAAGTCTTTAATGGAAAAAACTGAGAGGGCTTCCAAAATAAAAATAGAGCTGGGATTAGCTCACCTGGGGTGTAGAAAACCCACATCCCCCCCTTTCGCCTGGAACACCCACGGTACTCGAACCCACACTGTTTGTGTCTGAGATGGTTATTCAAACTCCCAAACTGTAGAACCCATCAGCCACCCTCTTGCATTGAGCTGTCTTGGGCTGCAGCAATCAAGGTGGCTCCTCAGTTGGGTCGTTTGTCAACTGATGATCTTTGCAGTCACCATGGATTAACTGCGACTGAAAACTTTCTGAGAGATTATCTGATGTCGGGCGAGAGCGTCCACTTGGATCACTTCATTTTCAAAACCTGGCTATGCTTTGCCTCTGAAAGCTCCTGTCCGTTGACGTGTGCCGTGCTGTGAACCTCCTGTACTCTAGTTCCTCTTGCAATTAAGAGTCCTCATCAGAGAGCTGGAGCCCCTCCACTCTGGGGACAGGCTGAGGGAGTTGGGGCTGTTCAGCATGGAGAGGAGAAGGCTACGGGGGGACCTTCTAGGGAACTTCCAGCCACTGAAAGGAGCCTCTAAGGTGGCTGGGGAAGGCTGTTCCCAAGGATGGGTAACGATAGGATGAGGGGTCATGGTTTGAAGCTGGAAAAGGGCAGAGAAAGGCTGGACAGGAGGAACAAGATCTGGAACCTGAGGGTGGGGAATACCTGGAACAGGCTGCCCAGAGAGGTGGTAGAGACCCCATCTGTGGAGCCATTCAAGGTCAGGCTGGCTGTGGCTCTGGGCAACTTGGTCTGATGAGTGCTGGCCCTGCTTGGTATTGAGGGGTTGGACTGTGGACAGCCTTTGGAAGTCCCTTCCAACCCAACACATTCTATGCTTGAGTCTAAAAACAGTAGACTCAAGCTCTATTTCTAGATGTGTCCTGTGTATCCAGATAGGAATCTGGAAGAGGGATCTCAGTCCCCCTTTCAGATTCCTATCTGGATACACAGACTAAACAAATCAGTGGATCCTTTTATAGAGAGAAGACTCACAGGCATCCTTTGGGTGTGCAGTCGTGTACGTGGCCTCTCCCACCTACTGTCTGAATAGTAATCTGAGTTACAGGTGAACTCTCTTACTCAGAGGTGTTTATCCTGCAAACACTGCTGAGACTGTGAGGCAGGGCACAGCAGGGTGACTTTAGGTTCCCCAGGACGACCTAGACTGGTCATTTGGTGGAACGAGGCACCTTGAGGGCACAGAGAAGTATCACAAACAAAAGCCAATGTGTCCTCCTCTCGTGTGTGTGTTTGTGGTTTGGGGTTAGGACAGTGTGTGGCTGCTCCAGTCACAAGCATGTTCAGTCTGGAGGGAACAGAATGTCAGAGCTCATTTCTACACCCTACAGGACTCATGAGTCCAAACTGCCATTGATTAAAGGCCATTGATTAAAGATCTGAATATTAAGTTCCTTAAAACAAAGCTGTTGGATGATCTGCCTGCTTGCCTGGATTTAAGGGACTTCCCTCCCTGCTCAGCACTTGCTATGTGTCTGCAGAAGACAATGTTCTCTTTACAGTTAGGACCTCAAGGACCAGAGGTCCAATCGGAGTTATTTCCTTTTGTACAACGTCACTAATTGTATAGTGTGTTCTGAGAATAATATGGGCTTGAACTCGATCCACGAGGCAGCTAATGAGCTATAGGCAGACGATCCAAACAAGCCTGAATATGAAAACCAGACACCCCAGCGGAAAGCTCCCAGGATTTCAAGCCTGCAGAACCTATCTGCTCCTCAGAAACTTCTCTTCCCACTTCTTGCGCCCCTCTGCCCTGTAAAGGAAGGGCTGAGTGTGACCCTGTGTGTCGGGAGTTAGGGTGGGGGTTCGGTTATTTGTGATTCCCTACACGAAGATAGTTTTTGCTCCCATAGACCACTCTAGGGGCAGTTAACAAATGAGTCCCGGACCTTGTCCATAGCTGGGTTTCATTTTAATCACAGAACATCAGGGATTGGAAGGGACCTCAAAAGATCATCCAGTCCAATCCCCCTGACACAGCAGGATCACCT
>JAOXOE010000343.1:14246131-14275890 GCA_028565055.1 Phoeniculus purpureus
CCATTAATGTTGTGACCTGTTCATAGAAGGCCACCAGGTTGGTCAGGCAGGACTTGCCCTTGGTGAAGCCATGCTGAGTGTACCCAATCACCTCTTCACTATTCTCCTGTCTTAGTAGCACCTCCAGGAGGATCTGCTCCATGATCTTACCAGGCACAGAGATCAGACTGACCGACCTGTAGTTCCCTGGCTCCTCCTTCCTGCCCTTTTTGAAAATAGGAATTATGTTTCCCCTTTTCCAGTCAGTGGGGACTTCACCAGACTTTTGGAATATAATAGAGAGGGGTCTAGCAACCTCATCTGCCAGTCATTTCAGTTGTTGGAAGAGCTCTGCAGTCCCATCACCTTCTTGAAAAAGTATCTTTCCTACTACTAAAGAATCACAAAGCTTTACAGCCTTTGCTCCTGGGAGGGATGCAGCTGAGCTTTCATGTGGGTGGTTAAACTTGACTATGGAGGGACGCAAGGTTAACAGCAGAAGAAAGCAAGGCACAGCATACTGTGGGGTGAGCACAACAGCTGTGGCTAGATACTCGCTTGGAAACAAGGGAAGGAAAAAGCCAGCAGGATGCATTCCCTGGAAGGCAGGTGAGGAGAAAACCTCTGGATAGCCAAGTGGCAGCACACAGAGGTGGAAGCAAGGAGAGGTAGCAGCAGTGAGGAATTTGGTAGCAGCAGGAGGTTTTGATGCTGCTACAGGTGACCAAAGCATTGAGCAAAGCCTTACGTTTGGGGCAATAACTACCAGCTAAGCAAGAAACAGAGCGCTTGGGTCAGTCTACACTGGGACGACAGGTAGTGTAAGCAGCACAAGGGAGAGACACACAGACTACAGAAACCTGGGAGGAAAGGCAAAACATCTCAGTGAGGTGAAACAGAGATACTCAGTGATGTGAGTTGGAGAATCAGAGAAATATGGAGACACCACACTATTTCATGCTACATCCAATTCTGCTGGAGATTAAAAGGATGTGGTGGGAGAGGACAGAGGAGAAAAGGATCCAGGCCAGAGAAATGTCAATACTTTCGCAGCACAGATGAGAAGGCGTTTGTGTAGAATCAGCACTAACCCAGAGAAAGCTGGTTTGCTTCAGAACACAGCAACCTCCCTCTGAGGAACCTGGTTTGACTGCCAGTTTTCTCACTGTATGACCACTTCCTTTAATGCCCCTTTCATTAATGAGCCAATGGCGGTGTCAGGAGCACAAACTACAGTTATGATAAGGACCAAAAAGCTCATCTGCCTGTTTAGCACACCTTCAAAATCCAGGCATTGGATTTCACACTTGCACTATCAGATCAGTGTGGGCCACACACCACTCCTAGAAAATTCACCAAGTGCAAGCAAACTGATGACCATCATTGCATTTTAACAAGAGTCTGACCTCTTACAGAGCCATACAGAATTACTGAGGCTGGAAAAGCTCTCTGAGCTCATCCAGACCAGACCAGCCCTAACATCACCACAGCAGCCACACCAGGGCACTAAGGGCCACAGCCAGGCTGTCCTTCAACACCTCCTGGGATGGGGACTCCACCACTGCCTCGGGCACTCCCTTCCAGGGTCTGATCACCCTTTCTGGGAGAAAGCACTTCCTAACATTCAACCTAACCCTCCCCTGGCAGCTCCAGACCCTGCCCTCTCATCCTGATGCTGGTTGCCTCGGAGAGGATCCCAACCCCCACCTGACTACAACCTCCCTTCAGGGAGCTGTAGAGAGGGAGGTCCTCCCTGAGTCTCCTTTTCTCCAGACCAAACACCCCCAGCTCCCTCAGCCTCTTCTCATGAGACTTTCCCTCCAGTCCCTTCCCCAGCCTCACTGCTCCTCTGGACCTGCTCCAGCCCCTCAATCTTTTTATTGAAGTGAGGGGCCCAGCACTGCCCCCAGCACTCAACCAGAGGCTTCCCCAGTGCCCAGTACAGGAGGAGATTGACATCCCTAGCCCTGCTGGCCACACTACAGCTGATACAAGCCAGGATGCTTTGCCTTCCGGGCCACCTGTGCACACTGCTGGCTCCTGTCCAGCCGGTTGACCGTAGCCAGGGGGTTCTCATAGCCAGATGCTAAGCAGTACAGAGAAGCGCTGGATTACAGAGAAGGTCAATGTGTGCCCAGCCCAGTCCTGTGTCAGAAGCAGAGCACCAGCAGTTTTAACAGAAGACACTAGATGGAACTAGAACCTCGAGCAAGGTCTGCCTGAGGAACCAGCAGGGAGCTTCCCCACACAGGGCAGGGGAGCTGAAGGTGCTGCTGTGAAGAGGCGGCTGGTTCTCTTGCAGCCCTGGAGCGGTCTATGGTAACTTGTAACAAACGTGTCTGGAAGTCCTGCAATGAAACGGGGTGCAGACAAAGCAGCAGAACCTCTCTGGCCTGCTGCAGAGAGCTGGCCATCTGCCCTACACAGTACTGCTGCACTTACAGGGAAATAATCTACCTCACAGGCTAAACCTCCTTCCTTCAGTAAGGGTCGAGGTGGTGCTGAGTGGCTGGTTACAGGTGCAGGTGGTATCTCTCACTGAGCTGGCTGTGGAAATTGCTGAGCAGAAGTCACACACCTGGGCCAGGAGGCCAGAAACGCCCCAATATGGGAATTTTGCAGGTTTTCCTTTAACGAAAGGCCCATCATTGCTAAAGCAGCGAGGAGTCTGCACCTTGCAGAAAGCAGCGCCGCCGCCGCCTCCTCCTCTAAATCCACTGCCAGGAGAGAGCAGCACTTTCTCTAAGACTAAGCAAATCAGTTCTTTCTAGTGAATCCTCTGAATTCCCATCTGCACAGAAGAGGATGAGCTCATCCCCCGGACACGTAAATCAGATGTGTAGCATTCCCCTCTCGCTCTGCCCCTTCCTTTCTGCTGATGTTGAGGAGCGAGCTGTGTGTCCCGTGCACACGCAGCCATTCTGAGGACGTGGGAGTGTGTCACATACCACCTTCCAAATCACGCACCCGAGCTGAAAACAGCGAGTGCTGGCAGAGAGACATTATTTCTACCGTGATTTCTTTTTTCTCCTTTAAAAAAAACACCCTATAACTTTTGAGATATTGATGCAACTTTGGGGTTGAGAAGTATTCAGGACACAGTCTTTGACCCCAAATCCCAGTGGCTTAGCACTTCTCTGTGTGTAGGTGATCTTATCCAAGAACTGAAAACAATCAGGAATGAAGTCCCACAGCACGTCCAAACAGTTCAGGATAAGACAAAAGGTCCTGTGGGGTTTTCAGCTTTAGCCACTCACCCTTTTCCCCCACCAGTCCAATGCAGAAAGTCTCTTCCCTGTAGTGGTAGTTTAAGCAGGATCTCCCATTAGGTCTCCAGATGGACACTACCCTACACACAGTGAAAGCCCCCACCACTTTGGAAACAGCCAGCCTCACCGTCATTTCCAGAGAGGAAACAACAGCATTTCATTGGTGACTGCCCCAAGTCAGGCTGGGTACAAACAATCTCAGAGCAAAAGCAGAATCATTTCTCTGGTCTGTCAACTTTGTTTCAGATTCTCAAGGCTAATTCACAGGATCACAGTACATTAGGGATTGGAAGTGACTTCAAAGGATCATCTAGTCCAATCCTCCTGCCACAGCAGGACTGTCATGTGAGACCTTTTTACGCTGAGATTCAGCATCATAAAGCAATGATAAACCAGAAAGAGAACATGTGGAGCATAATGTTTTCTTCACTGTACAACTTTCATATGGTGACACCAACAACTGAGTCAGATTTTTCCTAACATGGAGACAATGTTCTCCCATTGATGCACTGAGCTTTTCTTCCCATAAAAAGCAGGCTTACGTTATTCATCTAAGCGCACGTGCACCACAAACGGTACGGAAAACGAATCAATATCGATAACCTTTCGTGTCATGCGTCTAACGATGGAATAATAGAAACAATCCTCGAAGTCCAAACAATCCTCAAAATCCAAAGTCGCTAAATTCCCATTGCACTGCAGTCACTTAAAACTAACGAAGCACTCAGAACACTTGCAAGCCACCAAATTCATTACTTGTAGCAGCATCTCTGCTGAAACCTGAGTGGTATCGGACTATCGGTAAAGCAAGGCATTTTCAGAGAAGGAATTTGTAAAAAATACATTTATATGATAAGCTTTTGTATAAAAAAGGAATAAGAAATATAATAAACTCTATCAGCTTAGAACTATGCCTTCCCTAGCAAATAGCTCTTATCACCTGCACTATTACATACAGTACATTCAGCTTCCTAAACAGAAAAGGGTATTTTCTTGTCCCTGATGTATATTTACAATCGGCAGTGCCAACAAACTGCTTTATTATCACTGCTTGTTCTTGCAGCTTATACAAACAGCACCAATTCTGATCAATATCAATAATTATAATAATAATTAAAGAAGGCTTGTTGGTTACACAGTAGCACTTTCTTGATAGGAAATATAAGCCCAAACCAACAGACTCAAACTGTGTCTTTCCAGAAATACACCAGAGTTAAGGGATGGCTAACCACGAGCATTGCATAGCGCAGGTATCTTACCTGTATGCGCAAAGCTGCTCTGTGATTGTTTGTTACAGTCTGGCTCTGGGAATGGACAACAAGTGAAAAAAACTCTTGTGGGAGTCAGCTACCAAAAGAAGACAGAAAAGCAGTTGGAGAACAGTGTTGTGACCCCCATCACTTACCAGTCCCCTCACAGACCCAGACTAGGGCCCCTTGGTGTCCACCTTCAGCTCTACCTTAGGAACCCCCTACTTACAGAGGCTGTGAGGGGCAGTGCCCACTCAGGGCCAAGTCAGGCAAGCAGGAATAAGCCAAGGCACAATACTGGAGACAATGCAGACAGTCTGGAGACACTACACAGTCTGGGGAAGGGGGAAGCTCTCCAGTGTCACCAAAATGCTGCCCATTTGCTGGCCCAATGAAATGAACCAAATTGCACCCTCCTGCAAAGGCACAGCACTGCGGTAACTCTGCTCATTCATCTCTAGGAGCAATGTGGACGTCAAGATCAGTGCCCTGGGGTAATCTATGCTGGTTGTGGAGAAACAGTCTTCCTTCCCTACCTGATGCCTTTGCTGCTTCCTGTTCCTCTCTCACCCAGCACATTCCCACCTCTTTCTCTCAGAGAATCTTAGATAGTTTCATCTGGAAGAGACCTTTAAGATCATGAAGTCCAACCTTTCCTCAGCCCTATCAGCACCACTAAACCCTGTCCCCCCATCTTCAACACCTCCAGGGCAGGCTGTTCAACCTGACAACCCTTTCAGGAAAGACATTCCTCCTGACATCCAACCTGAACCTCTCCTGGCGCAGCTTAAGGCCATTTCCCCTCAGTCTATCGCTGGCCACTAGGGAGAACATACCAACTCCTACCTCTCTACAATCTCATTTCAAGTAGTTGTAAAGAGCAGTAAGGTCTCCCCTCAATCTCTTCTCCAGGCTAAAGAGCCCTGGATCCCTCAGCAGTTCCTCATATGACATTTCTCTTTCTCTCTTGCACTCCTTCTTTTTCCTATAGTTTATTCTTTAGAGTGTCAGCCTTGGGTGGGCCTGGCAGTATCATGTCCCTGGAGAAGGCACCACATCACACTCCTGCACATCCACCCTTGCCTACAGCTTCACACCTACAGCCCAGGCAGTGCTGCCACCCTTCCCCGCTGGTGAAGTAAAAGCAAACCCTCCTTCAAGTAAAAGACAGCAGCTGCTTAGCCAACAGTTCCTGTAGCACCAGGTAGCAAAGATCACCTCCCACACCAGCTGAAGGATGGATTTGCTACAGAGAGCCACAACTCTCACAAGTACTCAACAAGCACACTAGGCAGGAGCAGGCTGTCACTCAGGGGACCACGAGAGTGTACAATTGGAAACACAGCACTAACTCACAGGAGACAGGATTTAACATACTGTAATTAAATAAAGCCTCACAATCAAAATGACAAACATCAGGCAGGGCCAGTGTGTTTTTATTAAATCAAGGGGCCAACCTTTCCCAAGAGATGAGCTGGGAGGTAATTCAGTTTGTTTACTCCAAGTTCAATTGTGTTCAGTTGTGTGCGCAGTCAGCATGGCTTCACCAAAGGGAAAGTCATGCTTGACCAACCTGATGGCCTTTTATGAGGGCATAACCAGGTGGATAGATGGTGGCAGAGCAGTGGATGTGGTCTATCTTGACTTCAGAAAAGCATTTGACACGGTCTTCCACAGCATCCTCACAGCCAGACTGAGGCAGTGTGATCTGGATGATCGAGTAGTGAGGTGGATCATGAACTGGCTGCAGGATAGAAGCCAGAGACTAGTGGTCAACGGGACAGAGTCTAGCTGGAGTCCCCCAAGTGTCGATACTGGGACCAGTACTATTCAGTCTGTTCATCAATGACTTGGAAGCAATGACACTGTCAGCAAGTTTGTTGATGACACAAAGCTGGGTGGTGTTGGTGACACCTCAGTAGGCTGCTGCCATCCAGTGGGACCTGGACAGGCTGAAGAGCTGGGCAGGGAGAAATTTAATGAACTATAACAAGGGCAGTGTAAAGTCTTGCATCTGGGCAAGAACAACCCCAGGTACCAGTAGAGGTTGGGGACTGACCTGTTGGAGAGCAGTGTAGGAAAAAGGGACCTGGGGGTCCTGGTAGCCAGCAGGATGGCCAGGAGCCGGCAATGGACCCTTGGATCCAAGAAGGCCAGTGGCATCCTGGGGTGGATCAGAAGGGGGACAGTTAGCAGATCTAGAGAGCTTCTCCCCTCCCTCTACTCTGCCCTGGTGAGACCACAACTGGAATATAGTGTTAAGTTCTGGGCCCCTGAGTTCCAGAAGGACACAGAACTGCTGGAGAGAGTCCAGCACAGAGCCACAAAGATAATAAAGGGAGTGGAGCATCTCCCTGCTGAGGAAAGGCTGAGGGAGCTGGTTCTCTTGACCTTGGAGAAAAGGAGACTGAGGGATGACCTAATTAATGTTTAGAAATATGTGAAGGGTGAGTGTCAGGAAGATGGAACCAGGCTCTTCTCAGTGTCATCTAATGATAGTACAAGGGGCAATGGGTGTAAGCTGAAACACAAGAGGTTCAACATCAGTCTGAGAAGAAACTTCTTCCCAGTGAGAGTGACAGAGCAACTGGAAGGGGCTGCCAAGGGAGGTTGTGGAGTCTCCTTCTCGGGAAATGTTTAAAACCTGCCTGGCCATGTTCCTGTGTGACTGGATCTAGGTAGTCCCGCTGTGGCAGGGGGATTGGACTGGATGATCTTTCAAGGTCCCCTCCAATCCTTAATGTTCTGTGATTCACCAGTATTAAATATTTATTTCATTTCTCTGCACATAACTGATGTGATCCACCAGAACAAGACAGTGACACTAAAAGCTGTACCCATTAACTGGCGCTTTGTACCGCTACCGTGCAACTTGCATTACCATAACGTGTGGGAAATAGAGAGGAAATGGCCCTCTTCATTCTCTGAAGCATGTGACTTGACAAATCTCAGCAGCCTTGTCTGGCGCAGCGATTAGAAGTAGGCAAATAAATTAAATCAGCGTAATCAATAAATGCATTCCCTTTTCCTGTTTGGGAAGAGGAGAGGGAGCCTGAGGTCCCATCAGGCACCCAGGGTAATGAATGCCTTCATGGGCCACAATTACTCAGTATTTGTTCACACCCCCACCCCAAGGTATTGATCACACATAACCCTGTTTGCAAAGAAAACTCATCTGCATGGTTTGTAGTTCTGATTAGACACTCTGGGGCTAACTGTGGGTCCTCTGATTAAAAATGTCTCTATCAGCCCAACTGCCCAAGTTTATTGATTTAACTGCACCAGCATAAAAATCTCTCTGCTGCAGGATGCTGAGCATGGTTACAGGTTAGTGCTGAGATCAGTACATTGAGTCATAGATTCACGGAATCATCAAGGTTGGAAAAGACTTTCAAGATCATTAACTTCAACTATCAGCTCTACAACCCCGAACCATCTCCCGAAACACCATAGGTGCCCTTCAGTTCAGCTAAACACAGACAACACAGTCCTATCTGCAATCTGCCTGGATGTCCCTCTTCACAGATCACTCAAGATCCTGCCTAAAGCTACAAGAATGGTCTCAGCTACAAGATCAAACATAGCAATCAAAAATCATAAAAAACCCTCATAAAAATGTGCTGGAGTATGGTCCAGGTCAAGATCCGGCCTGAAGAGCTGCTGCCATGATTGTAAATAAATCACATTTTGCAGCTTTACAGAATCACTGTGACCCATGGTAGGGTGCTGCAGAGTCCAACTGAGAGCGGATTTATCTGTCAAGTTTGGCAAGATTTGTTTTGTCCTGATAGATCACAGAATCACAGAAAGTTAGGGGTTGAAAGGGACCTCAAAAGATCATCTAGTCCAATCCCCCTCCCAGAGCAGGATCCCCTAGGACAGATCACACAGGAACATCCAGATGGGTTTTGAAAGTCTCCAGACAAGGGCACTCCACAACCCCTCTGGACACCCCTCAGTCTCCTCTTCTCCAAGCTGAACAGACACAGCTTCTTCAGCCTTTCCTTATCAGGGAGATGCTTCACTCTTTTACTTATTAAATCACACAGAATCACAGAAAGTTGCCTTTAGCACCATTGTTTTGGGTTCCTCAATAAACAAGATTAAAAGCAGTTACAATGAACTTGGCTTTAGAGCAAACGTTCTTCCAAAATCAGGGTGATGGGAAGCTTTTCTAGATCAGAGGCTGAAGATTTCTATGCTGTTCCAGGCTCCCATGGGAGCAGAAGCATCAGGACACTCAGAGAAAAACAGGGAGCACCTCACCTCCTGCACACTCTGTGAGCAAGGGCAGGCAGGGGTCATACTGGAAGGCAGTACCCATCCCAGTAATGTGATCGCTAACCCAAAGAGCCAGCAGACAGATTTATTGCCATAGCTGAGCTATCTGATCTGGCTGGTGTGTGTGCCTACCCCTGTGGAGTGCAGATTATTTCCTCTCTGATCTCCTCTCCCCTTTTCCTACCCTGCAGACTGCTCTGCAAACACACTTTGTTTGGCTGAGCCTTAACCTGTTGTTGGCTGTGCTGGCTGGTCGCATCAGGCCCTGCCCTTTATTTGCTCCCAAAGCCACCAGCACATCTTGGTGTGACATAAATAAAGGGAGAGGCTGTTCCGTTTGCTCCTCCTTGCTGGCTTCAGCTTCCTCTGAGTTACCTCTTTGTTTTGGGAATAATGGCTCTCTTCACAGTGTG
This sequence comes from Phoeniculus purpureus, assembly GCA_028565055.1. Lineage (NCBI taxonomy): Eukaryota > Metazoa > Chordata > Aves > Bucerotiformes > Phoeniculidae > Phoeniculus > Phoeniculus purpureus. The sequence goes on from JAOXOE010000343.1 coordinate 14,255,324, forward strand.
GATAAATACAGTCAATCTTCTAATATTTCCCTGTGTCTGCACATTCACCTCATCTGTTTGCTCTGGGACCCTTCCAGCTTTCAGTGTCTTTTGGTGAGTGTCACAGGCATGTCTTTGTCTCCTACAATAATGTGCCAGGTGTAACACTGGGCAGCATCTGGCTGTGCTGGTACTGGAAAGAGACAGGTCTTCATAATGACCAGAGAGAACAGAGGGCTGGAGGAGATACCACAAGACAACTTTCCTTCCCAGGACCCCACTGCAGAAGATGGGGCACTCACTACAAAAAGATTCCCTTTCCAACCACTGTTTGGACGTTTCCTTCTCCAAGACATACGAAGCCAATCAGATGCCAAAGAACAGTCTGTTGCTGCTGCCATCAGCATCTTGCTGCTTATTGACCCAGACACCATCCCCACTCTTCCCAAAATGGGCTCCACAGGTGGAACCAACTGCCTCAGGCTGCACAGGCACACACTAGGTGTTCCAACACGAACATGAAATAGCTGAATTAATTAGCAGGGCTGTACAAAGCTCTGATGCAGCAAAGAGGAACTGTACCCTTTGGTTTGCAGTAACACACAATGAACTGCTAGAGGAAGCCATTACTGGGGCACTTAAAGCCCACCAGTTTATGCCCCCAGCAGAAACAAAGCTACAAGAACAAAGTCACTAGGAACAGTTCGGTCATTCGCCAATTTCTCTTCACTTCACAGGGAGTAAATAACCCAGAATCACAATCTCTTTGGCTGGAAGATTAATTTAAGCCCAACCATTAACCCAGCACTGTCAGGTCATCACTGAGTCACATCCTAAGCACACATCTACATGTCCTTTAAATACCTCCAGGGGTAGTGACTCCATCACTGCCCTGAGCAGCCTATTCCAAAGCCCTATGATCCTTTTAGTGAGAAGTTCTTTCTAACATCCAGAAAAATCAGGGGTATTGGACTAGATGATCTTTCGAGGTCCCTTCCAATCCCTAATGATTCTATGATTCTAAATACAGCTGTGTCCTTTAGCCCTGTTGCTTGCTACTAGGAAGAAGAGACTGACCCCCTCCTTCCTCCAACCTTCTTTCAAGTATTTTGTAGAGAGCAATAAGGCCTCCCCTCAGCCTCCTTTTCTTGACCCTAAACAACCCCAGTTCCCACTGTGCTTTTCAAACAGATTCATAACATTCTGTAATAGTTAGGGGGGAAAGAAAGCAGATATAAAGTAAATGAGAACTCAGAAGCACACTACAGTGTGCTAGCTGAAACTGCAAGAACAACCCATATTTGTATGAGTCTGAAAGGAAAGCCTGCCAAACCCTTTCCCAAGACATTATTTCAGGGAACACTACTGAACCCAGAATAGCAGTAGCACTGTTAAATAACTTAAACATCGAGTTTAGTTTGATTTCACCCTTTGCAGCTGAAATGCAGCCACCCCTGCAAGGGAAAGGAGCTGTGCTTAGCAACACAGTGGAGAGCCCAGGGGAAACCTTGGCTAACAAGCTGCAGACAAAGCTCTGCTCTAGGAAGAAGAGCTTTTAAATATCATTAGACCTTTACTTGAGCAGCGAGTCTTTGATTAATAAGGTCTCATCCGAACACATGTTAACTATTAGACTCATTAATAATTGAGATCACTGTATAGCTGACGAAAATAGACCTGCTCAGATACAGAGGAGACACAAGACCTGCTCCCACTCAGAGTCAAAAGCAGTCCTCATTCTCTGTAGCAGGTATAAGAATAAGCCACAAATCATGCGCATTGCTTCATGGTTCCTTCTGAACACGAGAAGGAGCTGGGAGAGATACACAGATGCTGAACCCTCCTGCTAAGATGCATGAAGCCAGCTGTTAATGCTGACCTGCCTCATCGCTTCCTTCCTGCAGTACCAGCTTATCTGAATAAATTATGTGTCTGGGTCTTTTACACCTGAATTTATTCTTCAGCACACGGCTGGGCTTCTCTCTTTGGGAGGCAAGTGCCCACAATGCGGACAGCCCAAATTACCTCCTGTAACTTCACCCTCCCTCTGTGTTCGAGGAGCAAACGGTGGGGTGCAGAGGATCCCTCCCTTACCCCCTCTGACACAGAAGCTAGGAGTCACTGCCTGGGTTCAACCAAAACAAGTGCTCTACAAGTGTGTTGAGGCTACAGAGATACACTGGCTGCTGCTTTCCTAATAGCACCGAATGGATGAGAACGGAACCTCCCCTGCCTGCAGGCCTGAGCTTGGATGCGTTTAATGGTAACTGTACCCCAAAGCAGCCTTTAGAGATTATGATTTTCTGGCTATGAAAAGGATCAAACAAACAAAAAAACCCATAAAAATGTAAACAATAGTAATTCAAACACAGAATTATGAAGTATCACCCAGAACTCTGGACTCCTTATTATAGGACCTCATTCTCTAGAATTAGCAGCTAGAGAGTAGATTTATTTGCTTATTTTAAAGCTGGCATCTTCCAGCTCTGTATTGAAGACACAGAGGTGAAGGACAAACACAAGAGGTCCTAGTGTTTTGCTGTTCAGCCACAATGCTTCAGGGGAGGATTTCTCTTATGTTTCCTGTATATGAAGCAGTATTTTAAGAAACTAGTTGAGAAATTTCCACCAAAATCACTGTAGTTTGTGGACAAAAATCAGAAAGGGGGTGTTAGAAGATTGAGAGAGATTCTCCTCCCTCTCTACTCTGCCCTGGTGAGACCATGTCTAGAATATTGTGTCCAGTTCTGGGTCCCTCAGTTCCAGAAGGACACAGAACTGCTGGAGAGAGTCCAGCGCAGAGCCATGAAGATGATAAAGGGAGTGAAGCATCTCCCTGTGGGGTCTCTTGAGCTTGGAGAAAAGGAGACTGAGACGTGACCCCATTAATGTTTAGAAATATGTGAAGGGTGGGTGTCAGGAGGATGGAGCCAGGCTCTGCTCAGTGGCAGCCAGTGATAGGACTAGGGGCAATGGGTGTGAGCTGGAACAGAGGCGGTTCCACATCAATCTGAGAAGGGACTTCATGGTGAGGGTGACAGAACACTGGAATGGGCTCCCCAGGGGGGTTGTAGAGTCACACAGAATCACAGAACATTAGGGATTGGAAGGGACCTCAAAAGATCATCTAGTCCAATCCCCCTGCCACAGCAGGATCACCTAGACCAAGTCACACAGAAGCATGTCCAGGCAGGTTTTAAATGTCTCCAGATAAGGAGACTCCACAACTCCCCTGGGCAGCCCCTTCCACTGCTTTGCCACTCTCACTGGGAATAAGTTCCTTCTCACATTGATGTAGAATCTCCTGTGTTCCATCTGACACCCATTGCCCCTTGTCCAGCAGTTCTGCATCCTTCTTAAACTGAGGGGCCTAGAACTTCTTTGGAGATATCTAAAACCTGGGTATGTTCCTGTGCAACTTGGTGTAGGAGATCCTGCTGTGGCAGGCGGATTGGACTGGATGATCTTTCAAGGTTCCTTCCAATCACTAATGTTCTGTGATTCATCAAGCATTCAGAAATGTTTGCCTGGGGAATTACCTGTAAGATCACCTAAACATGCTGGCATCACGTATCTATACATTATACTCTACTGTATATAGCTTGCATATATATCTGGATATATTCCTGACAACTCACTGCCTTACTGCAGTGTCTTGAGGCACGTTTTCACCTACCAGCTAATGCAAGCACACCACCTATTACCCCGGCCTGGATCAGAAACTGTGTGTCCAGCAGGAGCAGGGAAGTGATTGTCCCCCTGTGTTCAGCACTGGTGAGGCCACATGTTGAGTACTGGGTCCAGTTTTGGGCACCTCAGTACAAGGGAGACATCAATGTGCTGAAGCGAGTGCAGAGGAGGGCAATGAAGCTGGGGAAGGGCATGCAGAATAAACTTTATGAGGAGAGATTGAGAGAGTTGGGGCTGTTTAGTTTGAGGAAGAGGAGGCTAAGGGGAGACCTCATCACTCATTCACTTCTCTGGACAGGACATGACACACCACACTCATTTCCTCAGCAGTTACGTTCTTGGAACTCAGAGTATTTCTCCCCTTTATTTTTCCTCCCTGACAGAAAAGCCTGTGATGTTATTTCATGTGACAAGCCAGCCTTCCCATCATGTGAATTTCTTTCAGGGAGAAGCACCCCACGCAGCAATGCACAATGCAGCACAATAGCTTGCCAAAGGGTCTACGTGGGGAGCGGGCAGCTCTTTCAGAGTGTGTCTAAGAGGGTGACATGGAATTCAGGGGGGTTTCATTATTTCCTTTTATTTCGCTCTCTTTGCAAGGCTTCCAGTCAAGTGACATTTTGTTTGATATTCACATCATTTCCCAATTACAGTTCTTCTAAAACTCTTGTGAACAGCTGAATAATTCCTGCCTGCTCATTTCACTGCATTAGCTTCCATTACGTCTCCACTTTAGAGGCTGATCCTGTGGAGATCGAGTCCCAGTCTCCCTCTCCATTTTCACTTCTACCAAGATAGGTCTTTCTTGCTCAATGTCAATTTTGTGACACTTCTATTATGACCTGGGTTAACATAATTCTCCCAGCACACTACAGCTAAAAGAAAGGCTAAAACTTACCTTCGTGATGGAATTGCCTCAGCAGCTCAGCACCACTTACCAGAAGTATTCCCGAGCAGACAGGGCACTCCACATGAGAAGGATCAAGAGCCATAACATGACTGCTACATTCAAGGCTCCAGCACACTTTCACAACTGAAGGAGAGCAGTGAAAAAGGAGCAATCCATCTTTTATGCCTTTGAAAAGAAGGACTCTCCTTGAGCATCTCTCCTATAAATATTTGTCCTCACTAGCAGCTTCACAAAGATGATACAGCCCACTGAACACCACTGATGGTCCTCCCCCAGGTTAGACTATTCAGACAGGGAAGGGGGTTTTTTCCCCAAAGCAGAACAAGGGAGAGTTTGTTAGGGCAGAGACCATCCTAAATCGATGGTGCAGACCTGAATCTGTAGACCAAGGGCTTCCCAACCTGCTTTATCTCCTCTTCCTTCCCCAGATTAAAATAGCTGTGCAAAGGCAGACTGGAAAATGGGAGCTCATGACCATTGCTGAGTCCACCCACATTTATACCCTCTGAATCAGGTTTTGGTGGTTACAAACCACAGGTCTAAATGATTTAGACACAAAGATCAATTTTGCATGCTGTGACACCATTGACTCTGAGTGGAGCTGGAGGGGAATTTTCGGGAACACCCGAGGGCTCACTTAAACTACCTTAATGCCTATAATGAGATTGAGGAACCAGAGATAGAGATGACCTCTACGTGTAGTCCCTCCATCTTATCTCATTCAAAAGCAATACTGGGAAAGGGCTTTGCAAGGTGTTGTCCTTCACAGCCTTACCTGTGCAGAAGTTCGAAGACCCGTTGTAGTCAAATCCCGTCGGATCCTGCTGACATACAAAAAGCAGTAACACTTGCATCAACAAAACCAGCAATTAGAACCCTAGTAAAGAGCAGACAAGACAGAGCCTGGTTGTGCTCCATACCCCTAGACTCAAGCCTGTTCCATCCACAAACTCATGCTTTGACGTCCTTCTACATGCAGCTCTGTGAACTTCTTGTGGATGCAGATAGGCACCGAGAGTTAGATAACAGGTGAGAAGCTCCCTGGGACCACCTCACTAAGCCAGGCTCACAGTGCCTGCACTTGGGTGATTTATTGTTTCCCTGAAGAGACTGCAGGTAGAGTTTATGCTGCCACCTGCGCGCAGTAGAAAAGGCACCAATTTGAGGAGCCAAGAGCCTTCAACAGCTGTCTCAGCTACAATATGAATGCTACGCAACAGTGAGCATCGCAATGATCCTGTGCAAACAGATCAGTAAGCTGCTCTCAGGACTGAGAGTTACATCAGCTTTTTCACCTTTCCCTCCCTCGCTACACTTAGGGAATTCCTCCATCCAGAACCCATGTGCCAGCAGGTCTTCTGAGCTGAAAGGCTGAGATATCCTTTCTTCCCCAGCTCAAAAGCCAGGCAAAGATTACCCTGAGGTCACCTTTGCATGAAGAGGAGTATTTCTGAGAGCATTCCTGACCACAGCATCCCCACCATGCATCGCTCCCGCTGCACTACACCAAGAGGTTATAGATTTCCTGCTTTTAAAATACATTAATGTAATAAAAGTCAAAATTGCATAGCTTGGCCTTTGTGATTTACAGACCTGGGGAAAACACAAGAAAGATCTAAGAACATCCTGCGGTAACTTGAGCAACCTAAGTCTGTTATATGGAGGAGTGAACTTCTGAGCTGCAGCAGAGGAAAAAGAGCTACTGTGTCTGTTACAGCCCGAACAAAAGTGACAGAGAAACATCTGCAACACTTTTATTCTGGTTTCCAAGTGAATAATCAACATTGCTAATGACTGGCCTCCTGTCTAATTGCCAGCTGCACTTGGATTTTATCATCTAATATTAATAGCACTGGAAACCATTATTGCATTCAGTTTATCATTCTGTCATGTCTGGCTTCTTGTCTTTCTCCTCCAAGTCTGCATGGTTCAGCTGGACAAGTACCACTCCCTGCTTCCAGATCAAGCTGGCATTTCCAGAGCCTCTTTGGTGAGAGTGGCTTTAAAAGAAGCTTTGCAGAGCAACAAGCAAGGTACTGTGGAGATTTTGCTCTACAATTTGCTTTATTACAGAATCATAGAATCATAGAATGTTAGGGATTGGAAGTGACCTCAAAAAATCATCTACTCCAATCACACAGAGCTGCTGGAGAGAGTCCAGCACAGAGCCACAGAGATGATGAAGGGAGCAGAGCATCTCCCTGAGGCTGAGGGAGCTGGGTCTCTTCAGCTTGGAAAAAAGGAGACTGAGGGGTGACTTCACTAATGTTTATAAATATGTGAAGAGTGGGTGTCAGGAGGATGGAGCAAGGCTCTGCTCAGTGGCACCCAATGATAGGACAAGGGGCAACGAATGCCAGCTGGAGAAGGAAGGAACTTCTTCCCAGTAAGGGTGACAGAGCACTGGAAGAGGCTGCGGAGTCTTCTTTGGAGATGTTTAGAACCCTGGACATATTCCTGTGCGACTTGATCTAGGGAATCCTGCTGTGGCACGTGGGGGTGGACTGGATGATCTTTTGAGGTCCCTTCCAATACCTAACATTCTGTGATGATCTCAGAGGTCTTTTCCAGCCTCAGTAATTCTGTGACTTTGTGTGGCTATAGCGTGGAGCTCCCCTATGTCCCTGTGCTCATAATGGAGCTCCCTGACTCAGGAGCTCACCTTCTCTTGCTGGTTGGGGGTCTTCCACACATCTCTGTGAAGCCATACAAATGTTTTGAATGTTATTACCTGTCAAAAGCTCCTTTTAAGAAGCCTCACAGAACCACAGGGCTCCTTAGCCAGGATGCTGCTCTCTTGGAAGGCCCAGGTCCTCTTTGTTCAACAAAGCCGCTCCAAGCCCACCTGTGAAGAGGAATCAATATTTTCTCATTTAAATATTGGAGTGACACCAGGTAACATGAAAAAATACACCAGATGGAGAGGTCAGCTCAGCATAGGCTCATCTACAGAGCTCCAGCCCACAACAGCCTTTTGTTTCCTTTTAGCGTGCGAGTCCGAGCTGCACCTCACTTGCTGGTGAAAGCAAATACTGGCAGTAAAATGGTGGGCAAGATGCCAGGTGGGATCAACCATTTCACCCCCTCCCCCAGCCTGGGCAACTCTGACCAAGGCAGCCCCAGTGAGTCTCAGGTGGTGAGGAAGAGCAGAGACCCTTTGGAAAGTCTTGGGCTCTCACTGACCTCCCTTCCCTGCCTCTCAAAGCAGCGGGGTGAAGGCAGGACCTTTCCCCACACATAGCAGGCATCTCTTCTACTGCTGTTCACACCACCAGTCCCTCATACTGGGCCACGGCACAAACCACCAAATGAGATCATGAAAAGCAGCGGTGTGTGCGCAGCTGAGCTAAAGGTCACTGCTGCATGGGAATTTGCTTTGAAAAATAATTAATTCAACAACAGGCTGACATTTACCCTGCAAAGGGATTTTGGAAAGTTTGCTTGCTGAAGGCTGATGCTTACAGGCTGCAGTGTTTACTGTTGGGGGAGTGGAGAATCGTTGTTATTCTACAGCAAATAAAAGACAATTGATCAAATTCTAGGCTGTTGAAACTGGGGAAAAAACCAACCCAAGGCAAAACTTTCACCAGATTCACTCAACTTTGCTCTTTCTCTCTGCTTTGTTTCATGGGACCAGTGAATACCATTAAGGCCAAGCAAACATTTCCAATGCAACAAGCAATTTCCTCTTGCACATAATGTCTTTTCTCAAAGCTGCAGTTTTATCTACCTCTTTCTACCTCAGAAATACTGTCATTAATATTACTTGCAGCAATGATAGCCTGGTCAGGCTCTTTTTGAGGATATAGAGGAAGAAGGAATAAAAGAAATGGTGGTGTGGTCCTCCTTACATCTTCTTTTTAACCGGTAGCTCGGTTGCAAGTGTCTTATCCCTCTGTTTCACAGATAGGCTGAGCTGGGTGGTCTGATCAGCATCAGTCATCAACAACCTAAACCCATTGTTTTTATGCCCTTGGCCTCTGCACTCCCATGAGCCATCCGTTCCTTTCTGACTCCACGTGCCATTTTAAGCTCTGGAAGGAACAAGCCACAGACTCATTATCAATGATGCTGAACAAAGTGGCTGCTCACCCAGCAGCTTGTTCTCCACAACGTCCAGGAAGTGTTTTGTCTCCCGGGGAAGCTAAAGTGTGCATTTTCATTGCAGACTTGGAACAGGCTCTATTCCACTCTCAAGGCATCTGAAAGTTGAGTGAAGTGCATTACCAGAGCATCTCATCCTCTAACCAGCTCTCCATTGAAAAAAACCCATTACATTCAACAAGTCTTTCTTCCAGTCCCGCAGCAGCTGAGTTGCCTTTGTGACCTCTGGTGGGTGCCCTTGCCTAATGCTGTTTGAAAATCCAGACACGGCCCTCTCACCAGCCCTCCTTATTCACATAACTTAGTGACACTGCCCCACAGGACCACAGGTTGGTAGGGTTTCCTTTCTGAAAAGCCATGCCAGCTGCCTCTTGCAGGCCAGGTCGCTATCTGCCTGCCCAAGGCTCTTCTTCCTTACCACCAGCTCTATCATGTTACTGCTGAAAAAAGAAAGCCCAGCAAAAGCTGCTTAGGAACAAGGTTTGCTGGTGGGTCTAATTGTGGACTTCACAGAGGGGGGAGAGCATTAAAAGCTGACAGAATCTGTAAGGTTAATATGTCTGTTTTCTTCAGAAGAGCTGAAGTTTGGGTTTAAATAGTTGAAAAGAAAAGTGTCTGCCCCCTACTCCCCCCCACTTCTCCCTCTCTCCCCCCTCAGTTACTTCTGCCTTCTTCACTCTCACCATCTTAGACTGTTGGGAACTGCGTCACTGCCACTGAGAGAGAAGGTTACCACTTCTGAGAAGGTTATCACTCCTCAAGGTGAAGAAAATTGATGACGAGTTTAAAGATTTGCCTGGACCTAGAGAGACTGTGAGAATTCTGAACCTTGAAGATTTATGAGGATCGAGAGTAAAGTCGGACAACTGTCGTGACTGCAGAAAGAAGCAGAAGGTGTCTCTATAAACAGACACTTTGGAGATTTTATCTCAGTTCAGTGTAGCAGCAGTGTCTCCCAACTCTGTGTGTCTGTGTCAGTATCTTGTGTGGTGGAGATTTCTCTGATATGTGGGGGGGGAGTGTGAATTAAAATGTCCTGGTACCTTTCTTCCCTAAACTGAGTCAGTTGTTTTGCTGCCTGCAGATCCATCAGGGGGATTGTCAAACCCTTCCTTTGTGCCTGACACTTTAGCTAAAAGGTCTTGGTTGAAACAGAGTCGGAGTGTCTGGCCCACAACATTCGTGGTGACCCAGGTGGGACACAGGGATCCAGACAAGGACCTGCACAACAGGTTTATGGTCTGTCTTGATGATCTTAAAGATCCTTTCCAACCCAAGTGATTCTATGATTCTGTGAGTCAGCCTCCACCCTGTGCTGCCCAGGATGCCCTTTAGAACTTCATTGATATAGGGAGTTTGCAAATAGGAACTTGAACTCTAATGCAAAGAAACAAGCTATTTATGTGCAATGATCTTGCTTTAATTTTGGCACTGAAAACCTCCATCTGGTGTCTGTACCTTCTTCAAGTCACAGCCGAGCCTACGATTCTCAGCACTACAGCAACTGCAAGCAAAAGCTTAATTCTTTTTTACATATTCCACACAATCACCTGCTGTTTGTTGAGTCACAGGCAGTTAAAAGGGAATCTCACACCAGCACCTGGCATGAGAATGCACATGGAGAAACTACATCACTACATAAATCAAACATTACTCTTTAAGCAGTGTAAATTTTCCAATAGATTTGCATAACCAGATCGCGCGTGATTTATCACCTACATCCCAATCCCAGGCTGCTGCCGAAATGCACAGTGATACACACAGCACCACACTGCACTCTCTGCGATAGAATCATAGAATCACAGAATCATTCAGGTTGTAAAAGACCCCTGTGATCATTGAGTCCAAACATCAATCCTGCTCTACAAGTTCATCCCCAAACCAGATTCCCCAACACTACATCTAAGCAACTTTTAAACTCATCCAGGGATAGGGACTCAACCACCACCCTGGGCAGCCTATTCCAGTGCCTGACCACTCTCTCCTTGGAGATTTTTTTCCTGTCTAACCCTCCCCTGTTGGAGTTTGAAGCCCTTCCCTCTGGTTCTGTCACTGACTACCTGTGAGAAGAGACCAGCACCAATGTCTCCGCAAAGTGCTTTCAGGTATTTGTAGAGCGATGAGGTCTCCCTTTATCCTCCTCCTCCTCAAACTAAACAGCTCCAACTCTCTCAGTCTCTCCTCATCAGATTTACTCTCCAGACCCTTCCCCAGCTTCGTTGTCCTCCTCAGTACTCAGTCCAGCACCTTGATATCTTTGGATACCTTCTACTGAGGTACCCAAAACTGGACCCAGTACTCCAGGTGCAGCCTCACCAGTGCTCAGTACAGGGGGACAATCACTTCCCTACTCCTGCTGGATACAGAGTTTATAATACAGGCCAGGATGCCATTTGCCTTCTTGGCTACTTGGGCACACTGCTGGCTCATGTTCAGCTGCCTGTCACTTAGAACACCCAGGTCCCTCTCTGCCAGACGGCTCTCCAGCCACCCTGCCCCCAGCCTGTAGGGCTGCAGGGGATAGTTGTGACCAAAATGCAGGACATGACAGTTGGCTCTATTGAAGCCTAGACAATTATCCTCAGCCCATCAATACAGTCTGTCAAGGGCCCTCTACAAGCCTGGCCTGGGCATCTATCTCCTGGCAAGGTTATTTCTGCCTGACCTCTGTGACCACTCTGGGAGCAGCACTGGCTATCAGGGCTGGGTTCCTGTACAGGCCACTTGTTTGTGAAGTGCAGGTGATGCTCCAACACAAGGTGTTTCTCAACATCCAACACCACAGCTTTGCAATTCCTTTATCTGCAAACTCCATTGGCAGAGTTCTTCCTGTTTACAGACTCCAATCAATCAAGTCAGGCAAGTTTACTGCTGTGTGTTGCTTACATGAGGCTGTTCTGCTAGTGCCATGTGCCAGCTGTGCCAGTTCAGCTCAGGAGAACCAAATGCACCACTGCCATCCTGGTGCTCCAAGACGCTGCACAGAGCTTATCCAGGAGAGAGCCTCTGGGCTATGCAGCCAGGCTCCCCCTGGGGAGCCTGTCTCTCTCAGCACAGAGGATCTGAATGAAATAACCAGCACAGACACCCAAATGCAACAGTCTGTATCAAAGGTTCCTAAAGAAAGTAACCTCACTCATGACTAGAAGAAAGGCCCTGGACTAAAAATAGATGAAGAGATGAGAATGGCCGCCCTTAGCAGTCAGTTCTGAAGACGAAGAAGAGTCACCAGAGTGGTCTCCCAAAAATCGGTGCTGAGACAATTCCCAGCCGGTACCTTTCTCAATGATGGGGCTGAACAGTGAAACAGCCATGATGTTCCCCAGGCAGAAAGGGGACAAGTGAGCACTGATGTCAATGTCGGCAAGGAAATACACTCAGGAAAATATAGTTTCCCTGTGCCTACTCAACATGAATCTTACAAAAGGCACGTACAACTCAGGAAAGAGATGTTGGAGTGGTCACTGACAGCTCCTGGCACTTTCTAACAGCACACAGGAGCAGAAAGACACAAAACATCAACATACATTGGGCATCATCAGGCACAACTATGAGAACAAGACAGAAGGGAAGCTCTCTGCCAGCACATAAGAAGTTGACAGCCTACATCTTGAAAACAGTCTGTGGATTTGGTCCCTGTATCTTGAGAAGGACATAGTGAAATTAAAGGAAGAGTGACTAAAATGATGAAGGACACAGTGCAGTTGCTCAGCAAAGAGAAATTGTGAGAAACTGGGACTCTTCACCTCTCAAAAGGACAAAGTTGAAGGGTATCATACAATGCATTATCAATTTAATGAAATAATATCACAGTTGGTGACTATGCTGAATGTCAAACTGCTGTTCACCAGATCTCATAGAATCACAGAATCATCCTGGCTGGAAAGGACCTCCAGGATCATCAAGTCCAGCCCTCAGCCCAACAGCTTCCTAACCCCTAGACCATGGCCTCAAGTGCTCTAGCTACTCAGTTTTTAAACACCTCCAGGGATGAGGATTCCACCACCTCCCTGGGCAGCCTGTTCTAGTGCCCAACCACTCTCTCAGGAAAGAGCTTCTTCCTCAGATCCACTCTAAATCTCCCCTGATGCAGAGTGAGGCCATTTCCGCTTGTCCTATCATCAGTAATTTGGAAGAAGAGACCAGCACCAGCCTCGCTACAACCTCCTTTTAGGTAGTTGTAGAGAGCAACTTCTTCACTGTAAGGGCTACAGAGCACTGGAATGGGCGGCCCAGGGGCATTGTGGAGTCTTTTTCTCTGGAGACTTTTCAAACCCATCTGGATGGGTTCCTATCTGACCTGTTTTAGGTTCTATGGTCCTACTTGAGCAGAGGGGTTGGACTCAATGACCTCTGGAGGTCCTTCCAACCCCTAGTGATCTGTGGATCTGTGCACCAAATAAAGGGTTAACATTGCTAACCCTCCACCATGAGCTTCAGTTCCTGTGAATATAGCCAGCCACACATTTTTCTGCTGAGGTCCTAAAGGTTCAGCATCTTGACCTTGAAATCTTAGCACAGAGACAGACAAAACAACTTATCATATGGGAAAGAGCTGTGAACAACCCAGGGCTTGTTGGGCTGAATCAAGGTTTATCTGAGATTTTGTTTTCTTGGTTTAGAGGATTGTTTGGGATTGCACAATAAGGAAGCTCTGAAGAACAACTTCCCACTTGTAAGTACCTGTAAATGTCCCCTAACCTCCCTGACTTTGTCTAACACTCTTTTAAACAGCGGGGGAAATCCCAAGGATCGTAAAACCCTGCACATTCAGCTCCTCCTGCAAACTGCCTGATCCCGGGATGGCTGATTCCTCTGGTCTAAGTGGAGCCTGCTACAGAGAATTAGCACAACTGAGGGAAGGAGCCATTTTAAGAAGCTTTATCCAATCTCTTCTATGACAGTTAGCAGTTGGAAAGACCACACTAGTGACAGGAAAGAGCCTAAACCATCCCCTCCCTGCACGTGGGCTGATAACATCAAAGATTCCATGCAAGGGAAACTGCCATTTGCACCTACAGGTGAGGCAGAAGTCCCAGGTCACTGGTGGGAAAAGGGCTGTCTAGCCGTGAGGGGACACTGAAAAACACTGCAGGGAAAAACCCCAAGAACTTTCTGGTAGCCCTGTAGGGAAGGACAATCTGCTTACCAATGTGTCTCAGACACTTCGGAGGAAATTCTGAGTCTTCTTTAAGTGGGTGAACTGGAAACTAATGGCTTTGGTTTTGCTATTCCAGAGCCCTTGAGGCTTGTAGGGATTTTCTAGGGATTTCTTAATTCATGTATATCGTCCTATATTTTGCCACTAACCTGTGATCAGCCTGAGAGGGGAAGGCTCTGGGGAGACCTTATTGCAGCCTTCCCATCCCTAAGGGGGCACTGGAGTATGAGTTTTTCCAAGGATTTGTAGGGATAGGATAGGGGTAATGGCTTTAAACTTAAAGAAAGCAAATTTAGATTAGATGCAAGGAAGAAATTCTTCACTGTGAGGGGAGTGAAGCACTGGAACAGGTTGTTCAGAGAAGATATGGAAACCCCATCTGTGGAAGTATTCAAGGCCAGCCTGGAGAGAGCTTTGAGCAACCTGCTCTGGTGAGAGGTGTCCCTGCCCATGGCAGGGGGTTGGAACTAGATTATCTCTGAGGTCCCTTCCAACCCAAACCATTTTGTGATTCTGTGTTGGTAGGGAGATCTGAGAGGAGGCTGGAAGGTGTGCACACCAGCCTTATAATCAGAGCTCAAATGACATGTTTCACCCACTTACAAACCCTATTTCCCATTGCAACACAAATGGTTCTGCTAAATTGACTGGTGTTTCCCAGTTAATGTCTTGCACCACCAAGTCTGTTTAGATCCTTGTAAATTAGAGGTAGATATAGCAAAGGTGTCTTCTCAGCCACGTGAAGCACAAACCACAGGTACTGGGCACACGTTAGCATTGTGCTGGTATTTAGTTCAAGAAGAAGCAACCTTTTATAAAGACACGCAGACACCTTTTGCTCCACATGAACTTGTGTCTTCTGAAAACAAATCCCAACTCCAACCTGTTGCCTTCATTCAACACCATTTTTGCGTAAGTTAATGGTTAGTTAAAAAGCCCTCCCTTCCTTACCACAGCGACACCTTGGTGTGGGAGCAGCATCACCATTACTCTTTATGGTTCATGTTACGCCAACTCCCACTTTACTCAGCAGCCAAGACACTTTCTGAGGAATTCCTCAGGAGATGAATGAAGGAACAGGTCAAACCAGGCTGCTGCCCAGTGCCATCCTAGATAAACCCTGCTTTACATTCACCTAGAAACCTGGATGGAAAGGATCTGTTCATCTCATATGGCTTTTTGATGTGGTTATGCACTGCAGCATCCTGAACTCTCACCCCCTCTTTCAAAGCAGCAGGCTGAGCCGCAGCTTTCTACTCCTTTGATGGAAATTTGGAGCCGTGTGTTTTGTTGGGGGTAAGGGATGAGGTGAAAGAGCGTGAATCATTAAGGAGAGCTGCATCTGTGGTAACAGACATTTTGCATCCCTAAGCTAGAAGTCTTTTCAACATCTGACTTCCTGGAACAGATTAGCTCTGCTTAACCACTGCCTGTGTTGTAACATCAGCTTCTCCCAGCCTTTTGGTTATTCCTCTCCCCTACATTTGCAGAAACATGAGCTCAGATCTGGTACTTGTTTCTAACCTCTGCTCCCTTTTCTTCAGACAAGAGATCCTATCTGGCTTCATATCCCTGGAGGTGCCCAGCTGAAGGTTAGCTCTGGAACACATCTCCTCCCACTGTGAATCCTAAAACAGGCCAGATTGGAAGGGACCTCCAGAGGTCATCCAGTCCAACCCCCCTGCAGAGATAGGGACAGCCTCAACTAGATCAGGTTGCCCAGAGCCTTGTCCAGCCTCACCTTGAATAGCTCCAGGGATGGGGCCTCAACTCCCTCCCTGGGCAACCTGTGCCAGTGTTCAACTCCCCTCCTGCTAAAGAACTTCTTCCTAACAGCTCATTCTAATCTGCCCTTCTCTAATGTGAAATCATTGCCCCTGGTCCTACCACTCCAGGCCTTTGTAAACAGTCTCACTCCAGCGTTCTCACAGCCCCTTTCAGGGACTGGAAGGTTGCTACTAGGCTCCCTCTGGAGCTTTCTCTTCTCCAGGCTGAACAATCTCAGCTCCCTCAGCTCCCTCAGCCTGTCCTCATAGCAGAGGGGCTCCAGCCTCCTGATCATTTTTGGGGCCTCCTCTGGACCCATTCCACCAGGTCCTTGTACTCCCTGTGCTGATGACTCCATGCAGGACTCCATGTCATGTCTCACCACGGCAGAGTAGAGGGGCAGAATCCCCTCTTCTGATCTGCTGGCCACGTTGCTTTTGATGCAGCCCAGGATGTGATTGGTCTTCTGGGCTGCAAGCACTCACTGTCTGCTCATGGCCAGCCTCTTGTCCTTTCTTTTGGCTCTGACCAGCACACTTTGGTGTGACACCTGCAGCTGACATTCAAAACCATTTCTTGGCTGTAGAGGTTTTCAAAGCCTGTAGACCTGCTTCTTGAAAGGCCAGAGCAACATGTGAACCTCTGGAAGAATTTGTCTCCACTGGTGAAAAGGCAGAGAAGTACCAATACTGACCTTGACTGAGATCAGAAGAAAGAAAATGTTTCTGCACCAAGCTCAAGATCCTTCAAGCCCATCCTCAGAAATTTTTAGCAACAGGCTGTAGCTCCATAAGCCTGAAATGTTTGGTTAAGTATGTTCTGGAGAGAAACCTGTCCTTACTTCTCAATATGCAAGAGCTATATTCTCAGCACAGCCATGGCATGCCTGCCCCTACACTGCCTTCCTCTGTGCTCTGCAGAGCCCATGTCAAGAGAGGCTCCTAGGATGCACTGGAATTGACTGCCACTAGTCCACTTCTTGAAAGATAAGTGATATCCAACAGGGACCAGCAGGGCTGGCCAGCAGAAGGAAGGAGAAGAGTGTCCAAAATACTGCTACTTGCTCCATGATGGCCTCCACTTTGAAGGAAACGTCTCTTTGGCCAAACGCTGAGTGGTCCATGACTTAGCAGAGTGGAACAAATGCTTTGTTTCCTCACAGGTCCCCAGAGACACCGTGCTCAAACCAGTTTCTGCCAAAATGTCACAGCCATCTGTGTTTTAAATACACATCTACTGCTGTATACTTAAAAGTCCCAGGGTTGGGGTGGAGTGTTAGAATCTGAGCTACATCCAGTGCTGCCACTGGAAATGTCAAGGAATCCTATGGTGCGCCATCTGTCTGAATTTCAGAGGGAATAAATATAAAATTCCCTTGGATGCCATTAAACTTCAGGCTTCAGTAATGCAGCACTGGTGCTCTCACTTAATGACAGTGAAGGTCCTGCATTGCCCCTCAAAGCTTTTTAGAGGTAGCCTGTCTCATTTTCCTTTCCATTCTCCAGAAAGGTAGAAATAAAAGCATGACTGTGTTTCTCCATGTCCCTGTTGTGCTGCTTCACCCAAGAAACAGACGAGATCAAGACAGTTTCTTTACAGGGCTCCCTGTGTAGGACAGAGCAGCCTTAAAGCTGTTGCAGTTAGCACAAAGCTGGCCAAAAGCAGGCAAAACACAGCCTCAGCCTCTCTGCTAGAACACCCTGAGCTGGCAAAAAGTGCCACGGGGAAGATTTTCTGGCATTTCTGAGATGAGGAGAATACTAGGCATTCCTTGGATGAACTTACACCAGGTTAGATGCCTTTTCATGCAAGTTAAAAGGGAGTAATATCTAGAGTGCTTCCTTATTAGTCTTTTCATAAATGCACAAATTTATGAAGACAACATCTGAAAGAGTGTGATTTCTCACTTGCCAGTAACTCACCGTCATTAACTGCTTTGCCAGAAACAAGCAGGAGGCCATTTCCCTGGGAAGTATTACAAGCCCCACAGAGCCCTTATCTGGTTAAATAGTTCCTCATGAGTTGCACACTCTCTTCTCTTTTCTTGAAAATAGAGAACCATTTCAGAACCAGTAGCTTGTTCTGTAGGAGAAGGAGGGACCTGTAGCAAAAAAGAAGTGGTTTCTGTTATCTGGACTAGAGCAATAATCTCAAATGGATCTGTAAAATCCAGCAGTTGCTATTCCCTAAAGACAGATAATCTGAAGTGCTCCTGCCTGATGGTCCCAGGCCAAATAGGAAAAGTACTTCTCAGGCAGTGCAGTTCGACAGAGCTGACAGTGTGCACTGAGGGAAGGCCAGAGATGAAGGCTGAAGTCACAAGACTTAAACCTACTCAGGGCTGCTGGATCCCCCAAAGTGAACAGCAAAATGTTGTTTCTACTTATTCCAGCTAATTTGTTTCTGTTCTTCATTTTTTTCCCCAAACACTGTGGAATTGGAGGTGTTGATAAGCAGCACCCCTGTCCTCCTCTGTAGACTCCTACTGGTTTGCTTTTAACTCTCGTAGCTGGTGTCGGCCCCAAAAGGACCACATGTAGTGTCAGCTTTGACTTTCATCATGGGTACACATGGGCACAGACTCACACTTCTCTTCAAAAACAACACAAAACATCTTGGATTGGAGTGACAGAAATCACAATGAACTTAAAATGGCAGAAACTGGCTTTCTGCTGGGACGCAGCCAGGGTGGCTTGGCAGAGCCAACCCGTTGCGGGGTTCTGCTCTTCTACCATCACTATGGTGGCCTGTTTCTGATTAGAAGCAGTTACTACATGCCGTAACGTTCTCCCTAACATCCCCTTATTCTTTACCATCTCCTGCAGACTGTTTTGTTCTCATCCTATTTTATTGCAAAGTCTTTATACTATTCCTAGTCACTTGAGAAAATAATTGTCTGCATATTTTGGGCACTGGAGTAAAAATTTACCTACATTTTCCATCTCTTTATTAAGCCTTACCCTCATCTTAGGGTATGGGGCTCTGTTCTTTCCTCTGCTGCTGTTTATGAGGAGTCTGAAGTTGTTGTTTCAGTGAAAGCTGGTGATGCCACCAGTGAAAAGTGGCACTAATGCATGATGCTTCCCTAGCAGCAGATCTGGAGCTAGTCTGACACAGTCCCAGTAATTCTTGTGCAGATCTGCCCCCCTAAAGCCTTTGTACAACCATGGCTTGGTAAAGGCAGGCTATGTACCCAGAAAATTTCACACATTTGCATGAGGAATATTGTGGAACTGAAACTTATTTGGCTTTCGTGCATCATACAGGAGAGGAGCACAATGCTTGTCGCAGCTAAGAAATGGCCCAAATAAAGGTTTGGGGTAATTAAGGGGGACTTTATCAATCTTTCTGGCTTTAATCTAGAAAGACTACTTCCATACCAGAGCTGGTGAAACAATTCCAGCAGAGCTCTTGTCAACACATGCAAATTATTACATCTTCCCATGCAGCTTCCTCATCTGTTTCATTTCCTCCACATAAACTTTTCAATTACTACACCACTAGAAACATCACTTTGCAGGGGAAAGAGGCTTTGTCAAAGCAGCAGACATGAAGTTTTTAAAAGAGCCAAGCCATTGGAGCCAGCGCTGGATGGAAGCACTGAAGGAAGGTAGAGATGGAAATAGAATCTCTGATCAATGCCTGAAGGAGAAGGAACTGTCAGGGGTTGGCTATATCACTGTGAACTGATGGGAAGGGCATGCACAGAGGTTAGTGACAGGTCATGATGTCCACTGAGTGTGTCTGTCAGCAGCAGTCAGTACTGGAAACACTCACACACCTGGCATCAGTTACCATTCTCTGCAGCAGAGCACAGAGCTCTGACCAGCTAGAGACAGCTCAATGCAGCAATGGATTTAAATGGATGGTTTTCTTCAGAGCTCCAACAGGATTTTGCAATCATGTTGCTTAAATCTATTAACAGCACTTCCCCTTTCCCAGAGCTCCTCCTCTCCCTCTCCTAGTTAACATTTAGCTGCCAAGTCTGACGAAGCAAATGCCACTTTGACTTGACAACGTGATGTATTTGCTCCGCTCACATCGCAAACACATACGGTGCAACTTCTCTGCAAAAGACACTTTTTCAAGGTAGCTGTTGATTCTTCCACTGATCAACTACAGGTTACTAAGTACTTCACATCTCAGGAAATTTCAGCATGGTAGAATCCCAGTTCCACGTGGTATTCTTATGTCATCACCTCCGCACACAAAGGACTGCACTTTGGCAAATCCTAAGGAGTCATTTTCAGTCAAGAAAGGAGACAGACGTGCAGTTCTTCCAGGCTTACTCAGAAGAAAAGAATTTTGTTCTACTAAATAAAGTCCTGTTCAAATGATGTTAGAATACTTTATGTTCTTCATTAATGTGCTATAAATAAGAAGAGCTGTACTCAGCTGTTCTGACCTAAGTGACATGGCTCTACTGGTGTGATTACAGTTCCTCCTGCCATCAGACCGGAATGCCTGGGATTGCACCAACTGGGACAGAGACCACAGCTCAGTGTAACTATAGCCCATCTATCTATTTCAGAGGGTCATTATCAGATCTGCTTAGCAGTTTATTGGATGATTCCTGTGAGCTCTGAGTCATACTGAGACACACCCGGATTTTAGAAAACAGTAAAGAAAGCAAAAGATTTTGCCTAACAGTTTTCTCACCAAAAAGACTGATTTCTCCTTCTACAGGAACTAAAAAATACTGGAATATTTTGGTAACCTCCACAATGGTTTTTTTTTTGCTGCCTACAAAAAGTCCGGGGAGGGACTATTTAGGATGGCGGGTAGCAACAGGACTAGGGGGAATGGAGCAGAGCTGGAGCTGGGTAGATTTAGATTGGATATGAAGAGGAAGTTCTTCAGCACGAGAGTGGTGAGAGCATGGAATGGGTTGCGCAGGGAGGTGGTTGGGGCCCCATCCCTGGAGGTGTTTAAGGCCAGGCTGGATGAGGCTCTGGC
>JAOXOE010000343.1:14279651-14309986 GCA_028565055.1 Phoeniculus purpureus
GCTCCCTCAGCCTCTCCTTATAAGCAAGGTGCTCCACTTCCTTTATCATCCTTGTTGCTCTATGCTGTACTCCCTCCAGCAGCTCTACGTCCTTCTTGAACTGAGGGGCCCAGAACTGGACACAACACTCTAGATATGGTCTCACCAGTGCAGAGTAGAGACAGAGAAGAACCTCTCTTGATCTGCTAACCACCCCATTCTGATCCACCCCAAGATGCTGTTGGCCCTCTTGGCCACAAGAGCACACTGTTGGCTTATGGTCATCCTGCTGTCCACCAGGACCCCCAGGCCCCTTTCTCCTACACTGCTCTCCAACAGTAAAGTTCTTCCTCATATTGAGATTGAGCTTGTTTTGTTCCAACACCCATTGTACCTTGTCCTATCAAGGGGGACACCCAGCCCTCATGGATTTACAGACAGTGATTAAGTCCCATCCTAACCTTCTTCTCGTCAAGCTGAATAGTCCCAGGTCTCTCAATCTCTCCTCACAAGGCAGGTGATCCACTCTCCTGCTCTTCTCACGGCAGCAGGACAGGGCAGAAACATGGAAATGGCACACAGTGCCTCCAGCAGTTCCAGAACCACTGAAAGGAATAAGAACAGGGAAGTGTTTTATCAATCAGGGACCTGACAGAGCAGGGCTGAGATGACACCAACTACATCACATGGACCGAAGGCAGGCAGGGCTGAGCACAGCTACTACAGGTAACACAGGCAAAACAGCCTCTGGAGTGCAGCCAAGCTGTGAGGTTGGACTTTGGTTCCAACCGGTTGAAGCAGTCTAAACTGCTTCACAGAAACACACTTGTGTGCACAAACTGCAGCTAATCCTTGGGGTTTGCTTTCAGGAACCCACATTTGAGATCACAAAAACCCCAAGCCAGATCAGAAGGTTTGGCTTTGACTACAAAGGATGGTTCTGAGAGCTACTACATTTACACAAGCTATAAACGTGGGGAAGAGAAAGCTGGTTCCCATGGTTTTCAGCATCTGGGAACAAGACAGAAGATTCTGGGGTTTGAGCTTTGTCTCCAGTTCACTCACCACATTAGGACAGCCGCATATGAATGAAATTACATCTGCAACTCGAGCTCACTGCCTCAAACATGCTTTTTTCTTTTCAACTCACATGAAGAGAGAGGTTGCAGACCCTGGTAGTGGAAATGACACTTTCTACTCCCAGCGCTTCCCTGACTTAAAAGACTGCAGGAGAAATGGTGAGTACCCTGGTGAGACCACAGCTGGAATCTTGTGCCCAGTTCTGGGCCCCTCAGTTCCAGGACACAGAACTGCTGGAAAGAGTCCAGCATGGAGCCACAAAGATAATGGAGTGGAGCATCTCCCTGATGAGGAAAGGCTGAGGGAGCTGGGTCTCTTGAGCTTGGAAAAAAGGAGATGGAGAGTTGACTTCACTAATGTTGATAAATATGGAAAGGTTAGGTGTCAGGAGGATGGAGCCAGGCTCTTCTCAGTGTCACCTAACGATAGGACAAGGGGCAGTGGATGTGAGCTGGAACAGAGAAGGTTCCACATCAATATGAGAAGGAACTTCCTCCCAGTGAGGGTGACAGAGCACTGGAAGGGGCTGCCCAGGGGTGTGAAGTCTCCTCTTGAGATGTTTAAAACTCCCCTGGCCATATTCCTGTGCGACTAGATCTAGGTGGTCCCGCTGTGGCAGGGGGATTGGACTGACTGATCTTTTGAGGTCCCTTCCAATTCCTAATGTTCTGTGATTCTGTGAAGGGCTGGCTGGCATTCACTCAGCCACCACCTATTGCACTACAGGGATCACCTACAGTGACAGCTGGTGCATCCCAAGATCCCAATATACTGGTCATTTGAGCTGCATTCACCTAACTGAAACTACCACCTTGCTAGTCTTATTGGCTACCTGAAAGCATTTTCAGACCAGAATGATCCATAAGAGACCAGGAGACCCCAATGAATCAGTTCACGCAGACCCAAACCATGACAGGAAACAGCAGCTAGGAAATTCTTCCTGTTCTCACTGCACTCAGAACAAGGTTTCTGCTCTGAAAACAACCCAGATCTCCTCATCACACAGCCAAGGCAACTACGTAAGTTAGTCTCAAATGCTTTAGTCTAAATATTTCCAGTGCTGAAATGGCCACCACAATGAAGGCTGGGCCTCCTTCCCACTTCCTGTGGACTGGACATGGACTCAACAGTTCTTCTTGGATCACTTCATAGGTTCTCCCTGCCAAAGCTCAGTCTGTAGGAAAGGCTTGTTCCTGAAATGTGAAGGAAGGAGTGGTGAAGTCCTCTCCATTAGCAGTTCACTTGCAGTATATAAACTACACACAGCCAACATGGGAAGTGACACAGGAGTATCTGAACAGTAAAGATTCATGATCAGCTATGAAGTGCTCAATGAAATGATGAGAAGCAACAGCCAAGCTGCAGGAAAGGAAATTCCAATCAGGTATTAGTGGAAAAAAACCACATGAAACACAATCTTCCCTGTGTTGAAAGAAGCTTGAGTTAGGACAGCGAGATCACCAAGGCTGGGTGATTAATGCCATGGTGTCAGGTCACAGGCTGGACTTGATGATCTTAGAGGTCTTTTCGAGCCTCAGTAATTCTGTGATCAAACAGCACGCAAGGAGAGAGCCCAGATCTACACATTCAACTCCATGCCAAACAAACAGACTTTCTCCTAGTTGTGTGTTACCTACCAGCTAAATGCCCAGGTGACTGAACTGTCACTGAGGAGGATGACTCCATTAAAACCTTAACTTAATGCACTAGGAGAAGCCAGCACAAACATCCCAGAGCCAATGCACATCTCTCATGGCAAGGTGCAAAAGTCATCAGTACCTTAAACATCTTCATCCAATCTTTGAAAGAATAATAAGAGCAGTAAGACTCATATAAAGGCGATAATAAATAGGACCAAACTCTACAAGGCGTGAGATCAAAAAGCTTTTCTGATGAATATAAATATGAAGCATCAGCAGTCAAGGTTCTCTGAGAACTCCTGAAGACAGCAGTTTACCGAAGGAGGCATTTCAAACTCAGTAGAAGTTCTGTGGGTCTTACTAGTTGTCTCAGACTCAGGGAAACCAGTAATGATCATTGACAGGCAGGTTACTCCCTCTGCCCCAAACTGGTGCTGTGGCATTTACTTGGTTTCTGCTGTCAGAAGCAGCAGCTTGCTTCCATCTCCAGTTTCATACGGACTAGCATCACCTGGCTGAAGGGCTTGGTGTGGTGAAGGTGAGCCGACAATGCCTGAAACGTGAGCAGGACGCTATAAACGCACTCTGCAACATTCACAAAGAAGCGAACAGCAGAGGGAGTCAGTTCTCATCCCCACATTAGAATTTCTAGTCTCTGATGTATTGATTTTGCTTTCTACAGGAGAAGCATCCATTATACACCAAATACTCCTTTGTTATTCACTGTGCACCACGTGCATCTCCCTCACATAACATCACAACTACATGTAGTTAGCAATTCCCAACTGTTAGTGTCCAGAGTAAGACCCAAACCTGGGAACTATCTGCTCTACAATGGCTGTAAGAAACATCCTTACAGATAGAGTAAACTGTGTGTGTTTGGACACTGTAACATACTCCTGCCTTAGCCTAATGCTCTAGTAGTGCAGTTGAGTAGAAATAAGCTCCTAAAGCTATTCTGTAGCACTTACACTTCCCAGCTTTTCTTCATTTGAAAGCAAGGAGAAATTGTGGTGGAACGCTTGTAGTAGCTACTGCAGCCCATCTTCTGAAGTGAAGTTGTTTGCATCTCCTTACTCATCTCAGCAAGGAAATATAGCAGAATAAATCTGCAAAAGTTTTGCTCATCTCCTGGAATGAGTTACATTACTTGGACAAACAGAGCAACTAAGAAGCTTCCTGCAGAGTGAAAAATTAGATTATCTTCCTTTTTCTGCTAACCAAGAGACTCTCTCTTTTGCTTACAGCACCTCTCTCAGATGAGGACTACAACTGTGACAAAACAAAGAGTGACTGCTAAGCTCTTTTGCGTGGAAGTAGCATAAAAACAGAGCTGGAACGCAACCTGATTTCATCCCAATAACACAAATTGGCAGATGGAGACAACAGCCTTTGCAGTAGCATACACACAGCCTTTGGGACTTCTAGGATCCGAAGAGACTGGAGTGACCTCATGAGCCCTGGCGTTGTGCAGTCACCCCAAGTCTGTACCACAGCATGTAACACACTTCAACACAGTTAAAAGGCACTGTCTCAAAAAACACCTCTGCACAGACAACTATGAAGAGATGGAGAGCAGAGCTCTGTCTTTAGAGCACACTTAGGAAATTTATACTGAATACTGAGCACAGGGCAAAAGAAAGACAAAAAGGAGACTTTACCACTTCTCTACTACTTCTACTGATTTCTTTTCACTTACCTCACATGTATTTGCTTACCAGAGTCAAATAACACATCAGTAGCTTTTTTTGACTTATCCTCCTGTATCTAATTTGAATAAGCAGCCAGAAAGCTGGGAGGAGTGGCCGACACCCAGCATGCTGCTGCCATTCAGCGGGACCTGTACAGGCTGAAGAGCTGGGCAGGGAGACATTGAATTAACTATAACAAGGGCAGTGTAGAGTCTGGCATCTGGGCAAGATCAACCCCAGGTACCAGTATAGGTTGGGGACTCACGTGTTGGGGAGCAGCCTAGCAGAAAGGGACTTGGGGGTCCTGGCAGCCAGTAAGATGGCCAGGAACCAGCAATGGGCCCTTGTGGCCAAGAAGGCCAACTGCATCCTGGGGTGGATCAGAAGGGGGGTGGTTAGCAGATTGAGAGAGGTTGTCCTCCTCCTCTACTCTGCCCTGGTGAGACCACACCTGGACTACTGGAAATTGTTTCTGAACTAACACACCACTTTGTGCACATCATCACCCCACACTCCATCTTGAAAAGCACTAGTTCGTTAAGTTAAACTAAAACAAGATCTAAACCACGGCCCAAGCCATTGCTCACTGACACACGTGAGCAAACTGAAAACAGTATTTTGATGGCTACTATAGAGTATCAGGCAACTTCATGAACAGTACAAAAGCAGAAAGCACCACAGGGTTTCTAAGGACCAAGCAAACCTGTCAATTACAAGCGATGACACGGTCACCCATTCCATATATCTTTCCCAAATCTCTCTCTGATAAGCACCCCATGCTGTTACTTCCACAAATACCCATCAATTTCATCAGGTTTGCAAAGCTGTCCAAAAAAGAGGGGGCCAGATAAAGGTAGTTAGATTAGTAGTTATTTTGTCTGATACTAATCCCAACTTACATCACCCTGTGCATTAAAGGCAGCACCAGAACTCTGCTTTGTGTGTGAGAACCCCTGCCCTGCTGTAGAAATGAATGATAGAGAAGCTGTGTAAAGCAGGTGGGCACAGAAAATCCACATCAGCCCTAACAGGCAAATACAATTCCACACGACTTTTGCATGAGTCAAGGTTTAATTTGCTTTACAGGACAGTTGGCCAAACAATGACATTTCTCATAAAAATACCCTCTCCGTTCAGCAAATCTCATTTTCCTTTCCAAAAGAAAACTCAATGTGGACTCGGAGCACTCAGTGCCTCGTTGTTGAGATGAATCAACACTGAGTTTTCTTTACACAACAAAGCAATTCAGGAAAAAAAATGCAGAGGACTGTAATGACAGAGTGCAATGACTCCTGTCTGTATCACCTGTAAAATCAGCCGATTGGGCTCATTTTCTGTAGGTTTTATTGGAAAAAAAGCAGCAGATCAACGTTACAGTTCAGAGTCTGAGCTAAATACACACTGAACAATGAAGAGCATTGGGATATGGAGTGGAAAAGGATTCCAGGAAACCTCCTGCTCTGCCAGGCCCCTGCTATTCTCATCACGTTATCTGCTGGCTTTCTGCTGACTGAAACCAAACAGGGATGACAAGATTTATTGCTATGAAAACAAAACCATTGCACAGCAGTATGAGTCGTGGGCACTGCATGTGTTCTGAATGGATCAAGTTAACTTGACAAAGTGTACTGAAACCTTTTGTTTGGCCATCCAAGTCCAGAAGCTGAACTGACCCAGGTATCAACTGAAAGGGCAGGTCTGGACCCAAAAGAGAAGGTAAAAACCCCAAAGGTTAAACAGCGCATGAAACCTCCGGTTTCCAGAGAGCAACGAAAAGATACAAACCCAACAGCCAAGAAACTAAACCAAAAAGAAAAGGGCTGATCTGACATTCAAGAGCTAGGTTTATTCTTCTGCTCATTCTGTTTGCATCCAAAAAAATTTTAGACTCACCAGAAAAAAAAAAATAGTCTTTGTGGACTACACACCATTGGAAAAAGAGAGACAACGGCCTTTGAACTTGGTTATTTCCCCACTGAGGTATAAAATCTACATAGAAATTGGATACCGCACTATAACAAACTGTACTGCTCATAGTTCCGAATTCATTCCCATTAAAACCCTGTTTTGCTTTTTGCTGTTTCCAACCACAGGACTCGTGTTTCATGCGACTGAATCTGGTTTCCAGCTCCCCCTTCCATTGATTTGTGGATCTATGATTAGTAGTCTGGTTACCGCTGCTAACCAGAATAGTAGAACTCTTGGAACTTTCTTCATTACAACAGCACTTCCAGCAGAGGTTACTGAGGTGCAACAAGCAAACTACAATGATATGAGGCTCCTCAGAGAGACTATTTCATCGATTATGTTTCCACTGGCCAAACAGTCTCTATGTTATTTGCTGGAAGAAACTCTTTTGATCCTGTAAACATCAGTGGGCGCAGTTTCACTAGTATGTGGGGGAGTTTCACATCCTCGAACAGGAAGGCTGGTTCACAGCTACCAAGGAGCTGCAGGAGTCCTAATGGCTGACGAACTCCAGATTCTGCAAGGCAGAAATTTCTTCTGTTGCTACTTAACCAAGCAGCCAAAGTATCAGCCAAGGTAGCCCAGTCAAATCCTCGCTTTTCTTTAGAACCTCTCAGAATATCTCTGGAAGGGTGACGTTGCGGAGTAGCCACTGCTGGGAGCGGCTGCCGTTGCAGTCTCTGATGCTGGGTACCTGGCTGTCCTCTTCGGTAGCTTTGTCCAGGCACTGGTTACTGTTCACATGCAACAGGGTTAATTTCTTGAAGACAAAATAAAAACACATTAGTTTCACAAACCCCACCAGGCATTAGCTGAACACAACAGCTTCCATAGCTAAGTAAGAACTAGACAAGACTCCAGATCCTAACCCTAAACAATACTTCAATCTGCTACTTGATACTACAACAAATGCTGCACAAAGAACAGGACCATCAGGACTTTCAAATGCAATTCAGAGAATCACAGAATGACTGAGGCTAGAAAAGCCCTCTGAGCTCATGCAGGCCAGACCAAGACATAATATCACCACAGCAGCCAGGGCACTAAGGGCCACAGCCAGGCTGTCCTTCAACACCTCCAGGGATGGGGACTCCACCACTGCCCTGGGCAGTCCAGTCCAGGTTCTGATCACCCTCGTCAGAAGGAAGGGCTTCCTAACATCCAACCTAACCCTCCCTTGGCAGCTTCAGGCCCTGCCCTCTCATCCTACTGTTAGTTGCCTGGGAGAAGAGCCCGACCCCCACCTGACTACAACCTCCCTTCAGGCAGTTGGAGAGACTGAGAAGGTCCACTCTGAATTATGTCTGTGTTTTCTTGCCGAGCCTAAAAATAATTCCCCCTCCCCATCCCAAATTCATTCTCAGAATTTGAGTATGATCAATGATTAGAGACGTCCGAGATCTTCCTGCTCTCAAGGAGGGGGCTGTTCCCCTCTTTGCTGGTGCAGCCGCTCTGGAAGCAAATGGACTGAGTTTTGCTGAGAAGGCAGTGACGCTGCAGCCACTTGGAAACCTCAGCGAAGGGCAAGTCATTCCTCCACACGACATTCACTGGGCAGAGGAGTGTTTTGCAGGAGTCAATGGGATCAGTAACAGCAGTGCCAGCAAGCTGCAGGGAAAATGAAGTGTGTCTGGGGGAGAGCCGGGGAGCGCAGGAGCCACAGAACGAGGTCACAGCTCAAGCTAATTATTATTTGAAGTCATATTGGACCAAGAGGCTAAGCTGGAAAAAATGTGAGAGCACAAGTTTCAGAATAGAAACCGCCTCATTTTGAAATCAAAGTGGAATCTTTCTTTTCAGACAATTTAATGGCTCATGTCAGAAGTATTTTTATACCGTTCCATTTTCATTTCGAAATTCACCTAATTTTCAGAAAAATCTGGAAAACATTTAGTCTTCATTGAGTTGGCAAATATTTCAGGCTGAAAAGCGAAGCCTTATAGGCTGTTTTGCCAACAATTCTGTAACCGCTCTTTCAGTTCAATTGGGGGTTTGTTTCTTTGCTCAGCCACAAAGAAGATGAGAGCAAACAAAACTGACCCACTTTAGCTCAGCACCAGCCCGCATCAAGGTCAGGAGAGGGGATTCTCCCCCTCTGCTCTGATTTGCAAGACTTCACCTGGAGTTCTGCATCTAGTTCTGCAATCCCCAGTACAGGCAGGAGATGCAGCTGTTGGATCAAGGCCAGAGGAGGCCACAGGGATGATCAGGGGGCTGGAGCTCCTCTGCTCTGGGCACAGGCTGAGGGAGCTGGGAGGAAGAAGAGAAGGCTCTGAAGGGAACCTTTTAGCAGCTTTCAGTACTGAAGGAGCTACAGAACAGCTGGAGTGGGACTACTTATGAGAGATTCTTCTGATAGGACAAGGAGGATGGTTTTGAGCTAGAAGAAGGGAGACTGAGATGAGATTTGAGGCAGAAATTCTTCCCTGTGAGGGTGCTGAGGCCCTGGAACAGGATCCCAGGGAGGCTGTGGCTGCTCCATCATCCCTGGAAGTGTTCAAGGCCAGGCTGGATGGGGCTCTGGGCAGGGGACTGGAACTAGATGATCTCTGAGGTCTCTTCCAGCACAAACCCTCCTGGATTTTTATTGTGTAGGTGCCCATTTGATGGACATAAGAGCATCCCTTATGATTTGGTACCTGCTATAGCACACAGGGCTCAGAGGGATCTTTCAGGACACTGGAGTTTTCCCCAGAACCAAACCTCAGCTTCAGCAGTGATAAATAAAGCAAAGGTTTTTTCATTTTTAAGTTCTGCTGGTCCTAAATGCTGGCAGTACTGAAAGGGCAACATAATCAAGACTTTGCAGCTTCCTCTGGGAAAATCTGGGCAACTGACTCCCTGTCTTTGGTGCCACCATAACTCTTTCTGATGCACTTCGGAAAGCGTGAGGAAATAGTTAAGAGACAGGAAAATAACCCAAACTGCAGTTTGCTTTGCAGAGTGGCTCGCAGAGGTCTCCTCTTGCCTTCTCCTCCCTGCCTCAGCAATCACCACCCGATTCCTTTGCGCGCGGTTCGGAATGTTTAACATAATTAATATTTCAGCAAGGATAAAAGGTTATGCAGCTTGAAGTCTATTACTTACTCACAGAAGAGGTATCCCCGGAGGGTAGTTGCTACACAAACACGCCTCCAACCCTGGAGTGCAAGGACCACTTCCAAAGAGGAGAAGGCAGCTCAGGCATTACTCACTTTTATTACGGTGATGCCCAGGCACTCCATAAATATTTCTGTCTTGGCAGGCTCTGGCTGAGCCAACCAACAGGATGCCAATTAGCGATCACTGTCTCATCTTATTTTTAGTTCTTTAACCACCTACTTCAGGGTAAACTGAGAGAGGTCTCCTTACCCTCTTGAACAGTCCAAACGCCACTGAGCTGGAGCTGAATCAGCAGTGAGATCGCAAATAGATGGATCCAAATAAAACGGTGATGGGTTTAGGGGAGCTGTTACTTTGCTTCTCTCCCCCTTCCTGTGGAGCTGGTATCAGAGACAGAAAAATACACTTTTCTGAGGTGAACAATAACTTTTCTGGAAGAGTATTTTATCAAATACACTCAAACCTCATTTCTAGCTACTGGTTGTAAAGGTGTAGTGTCCAGTTCAGCTTAAGATGAAGATTACTTGGGATAAATAACCAAAACCGTGGATAAAATATCACTTTAGCAACAGGGAGACAGCCGTGCCATAAAATTCTGCTATGAACCAGTGTAAGATTCAGGCTTTGCACCACTCTATACTGGCTGCATTGGTTCAGATCAGTCAGTACAAGCATGCTGCCAAGATTTTTAATTTCAAACCCTGTTTTATGCAGCCCAGGCACTCTGCTAATTTCAGTCCATAAGAGCCAGATGACATCTATCCTTACTGCCAATGAGAACCCCACCAAGCCGTATTCCTAGAGAATCTACACTGGGTCCAGCTGTGAATTACTCTGGGAATGTCAGACACACAACTGTTCTGCTTTAGAAGCTGAGTGGAATTCTGAGAGTCTAATTTGTGGTGTGTTTTCTGCAGAAAAGTTTAAAGTTTGGGTTTAAAAAGTGGCTGCTCCCTCCCACTTCCCCTCTCTTCTCCTCCCTCAGTGACTTCCACCTGCTTCTTTGCTTCTCTCCATCTTGGACTGTTGGGAGCTGCAATCACTGCCCCTGAGAGACAAGGTTATGGCTTCTGAGAGTGTTATTGCTCCTCAAGGTGAAGAGAATTTATGGCGAGTGGGAAGATTCACCTGGATCTAGAGAGACTGAGAGAATTCTGGACCTGACTAATGAGGATGAAGACTGAAGTCGGACAACCACTGTGATTTCAGAGAGAAGCGGGAGCCAGCTATAACGAAGATAATGAAGATGTTTCAGACATTTCTATCTCAGTTCTGTGTGACCAAACTCCATGTCCCTGTGTCTGTATTTTGTGGGGGGTTTTCCTCTGATGTGTGGGGGGGGAGTGAATTAAAACGTCTTGGTGCCTTTCTTCCCCAAACCGAGTCAGTCGTTTCACTGCCTGTAGACTCATCAGTGGGTTTGTTAAACCCTCCCTTTCTGCCTGACACTTCAGCTAAAAGCTGTTGATTGAAATAGAGTAGGGGTCTCTCACCCACAACATTGGTAGTGACTCAAGTGGGATGTGTGGGGATCCAGACAAGGACCCACAACACTATTAATACAATACAACCCAACAAACGAGATGCAGGGAGGACATACACAATGATCTCATCCAGTACCAAATACTGAAGTGTCAGGAAAGTGCAACAAACTTCTAACTGTCCCCATCACATCTGCTGCCTTGATTTGTCCCACTCAGCAGCCAGACATGAAACAAGACCTTTAGAGAAAACAGCTCAGCCTGTTTCTCCTGGAACACTCATCTAGAGGCAAATGTACCTTTTGTGTCCCGCACACAGAACACACACAGGCTGGTGGCTGGGGTGGCAGGTGGATGCTGCTGAGGACAGGTTCTGTGTGTGTACCTGCACACACTTCCTCCCAGCTGTAACCCAGCGATGCTGTGTTTGTATGCACAAACGCTCCTCTTTGCCAAACCAGATAGCACAGGAAAACCAGCCAGGGCAGAGACAGAACCCAGAGGCTTTCAGGCTCCCTGAACTCTTCCATCTCTCAATTGTTAGTAATTAACACACAATAACTGCTCACGAAGTTCTGCCCTGCCCTGGCACCCGCAATCCATGAGGCTTTTGGCTTATGTGAGTACATTCCTAAAGGTTCTCTGCTCACTTCACAACTTGGCACTTCTAAGTATTGCTGCAGAATGGTTTGAATCATCGACACAGAGTTAACGGTGGGACTCGAGCTGTCCTACACAAAACCAAGGTTCCAGTCCTTGCTCAGAGCCAGGTAACAATCCCTATGTTTGTAGGGCTGGCTGCACTTTCAAGCCCAGTACACACTGGTTACTCAGCAGACGACTAGTTTCATCGTGAATTCACACAATCCACAGAAAATCGTTGCATCTGTGTGCAAAAGCAGTTACTGATACAGAGCTGACTGTGTCCACAACTGCACTTTGTAAACTATTACAGCTCATCTCTCCAAACAGCCAGAGAAAGAGGAATTCAGCTGAAAATTACAAGAACTTCATCACAGAATGTTACGAGTTGGAAGGGACCACGAAAGATCATCTAAGTCCAACCCCCCTGAATGATGACTGGAGTGAAGACGTGGGGGCAACTTTTATTTTCTATATCCATCCACTAAGACTTTCCCTCAGCCTTAACAGCTGTTTCTACCCACCTATTCTCACCAAACTGTTTTCTTCCTTGCTTCCTGGAGGAGATTCATGGGGGGCCTTCTCCCTCTCTGCAACTTTGGTAAGGGAGGTTGTAGTCAGGTGGAGGTCGGGCTCTTCTCCCAGGCAACCAGCACCAGGACGAGAGGGCAGGGTCTGAAGATGCCAGGAGAGGGCTAGGTTAGATGTTAGGAAACCCTTCTTCATGGCAAGGGTGATCAGAGCCTGGAATGGACTTCCCAAGGCAGTGGTGGAGTCACTGTCCCTGGAGGTGTTTAAGGACAGCCTGGCTGTGGCCCTGAGTGCCCTGGTGTGGCCACTGTGGTGATTTTAGGTCCTGGGCTGGGCTAGATGAGCTCAGAGGGCTTTTCCAGCCTCAACCATTCTGGGATTCTGGGCAAGAGCTACTAAAGTTCATGTTAGCAGTACAGAGGGCTAAAGACCAGTGTCTTGACGATTCCTAAAGGACACTGAAAATTAAAATGTGGTTGCCTCAGGTACCACCACTGCCAGCTCCCAGACTCGAGTACAGCCTAACTTTTAAATGCTGATTTTCTTCTGGCTTCCACTGCAAGAAAGGGGAAGTAAGCTGGATTCAGAGAAAACCAGTCACAAAACGCTCCTTCACACCCCAGAGTTGGTCAAGGGTTTCCCTGTGTGCTGTCCTTAAAGAGCCCTGGCAATACAGCCCATGCCGTAGGTCCTCATTGCTTCCACAGCCTTTAGACTCAGAACTTTTCAACAGCAAAGGTCAATCTTCTTAAGTCTACAATTAGAATTAGTGTTTTGAGGATTTATTCTAACAGGCTGCCCAGGGAGGGGGGTTGAGTCACCATCCCTGGGTGTGTTCAAAAGCCACATAGATGTGGTGTTGGAAAATAGGGTTTAGTAGTGAGTCTGATAGTGGACTTAGCAGAGTAGTGTGTATGGTTGGACTTGATCGCAAGAATCACTGAGGCTGGAAAAGATCTCTGAGCTCATCCAGCCCAGCCCAGGACCGAAAATCACCACTTCGGCCACACCAGGGCACTCAGGGCCACAGCCAGGCTGTCCTTCAACACCTCCAGGGATGGGGACTCCACCACTGCCCTGGGCAGTCCAGTCCAGGCTCTGATCCCCCTTTCAGTGAGGAAGGGCTTCCTAACATCCAACCTAACCCTCCCCTGGTGCAGCTTCAGACCCTCCCCTCTCTTCCTGTTGCTGGTTGTCTGGGAGAAGAGCCTCACCCCCACCTGACTACAACCTCCTTTCAGGGAGTTATGGAGAGAGGGAGAAGGTCCCCACAAATCTTCTCCAGGCTCAACACCCCCAGCTCCCTCAGCCTCTCCTCCTCAGACTTTCCCTCCAGTCCCTTCCCCAGCCTCATTGCTCCTCTGGACCCACTCCAGCCCCTCAATGACTTTCTTGAAGCCAGGGGCTCACAGTTGCCCCCAGAACTGGAGAGGAGGCCTCTCCAGTGCCCAGTACAGGGGGAAGAATGATGTCCCTAGTCCTGCTGGCCACACTATTGCTGATCCAAGCCAGGATGCCATTGGGCTTCTGAGCCACCTGGGCACCCTTCTGGCTCCTGTTGAGCTGATTGTCACCCAGTACAGCCAGGTCCCTCTCTGCCAGGCTGCTCTCCAGCCACTCATCCCCCAGCCTGTAGCACTGCATGAAGGGGCTCTGGCTGCAGGACCTACCCCATAACAAACACGGGCAGGAAGGAAGTGTAACAGAAACTCTTCGGCCAGTTCCTCCATTGCCTCCCTGGGTGCCACCGAGCTCTGTCTCATGTATGGGGGTGGATCTGACACTAAAGAGGGTGTGCCAGATACTTGTACCATGCCACAGACCTTCAATAGTGCTCTGCCCTTCTTACAGGCTCAGCAAATACTTTGAGATCAGTTTGGAAGCAGAAGGACTGCTCAGACAGTGGAGGCAGCAGCAGCTATGCGGTTGAGTAGACTACAACAACCACGCAGTTGGAAGGAGCACATCCCACAGAGTCACAGAACATCAGGGATTGGAAGGGACCTCGAAAGGTCATCCAGTCCAATCTTCCCACCACAGCAGGATCACCTAGACCAAGTCACACAGGAACATCTCCAGGTACGTTTTAAACATCCCAGAGAAGGAGACTCCACAACTGCCCTGGGCAGCCCCTGCCAGGGCTCTGGCACCCTCACTGGGAAAAAGTTCCTTCTGATATTTATGTGGAACCTCCAGTCTTCAGCTCACACCCACTGCCCCCTGTCCTATCACTAGATGACACTGAGCAGAGCCTGGCTCCATCCTCCTGACACTCCTTCACATATTTATTGACATTAGTGAGGTCACCCCTCAGTCTCCTCTTCTCCAAGCTCAAGAGACCCAGCTCCCTCAGCCTTTTCTCATCAGGGAGGTGTTCCACCTCCTTCATCATCCTCATTGCTCTATGCTGGACTCCCTCCAGCAGCTCTGTGAACTGCGAGGCCCAGAACTGGACACAACACTCCAGATGCAGCCTCTCCTTGCCTTCAGTTTAACTTGCAGCAGTTTTCCACAAGTCAACTTGTAAAACTTTCTGCAATCGTTGATATTTTTCGAAGGCGCTGCTGTTCTCCCCACCTGCTTCCATTTTAATGTGTCCTCAATATCAGTTATTTTTGCTTCAGCTCCAAGCGGCAAAGAACTAGGATGAACAATAGCTGTTCCCTTCACAAACACAAATATGATCTCGCTAGTGGAGGAAAATATAGAAAATTGCCACAGAAATAAAATCTCAGCAAGTGTTTTCATTTGTCAGATTTGCCCAGCAAGAAGGTCTTCAGGAAAGAAAACACAATCCGCAGAAGCAGCATCAATTATTGCCGAGTGGAGGCACCAGGCTGCGTGTGTCCTTAATGTTTTGCATATGGGAAAGTGATGGTTGCACGCCCTCGCTTGACGGGAGAAGTGGGGAAGTCACAGAAACGTCAAGAATCACCATCTCTTGCTGGGCACGTGGAAATCCGTGTGTCTCTGCAAACTTGCAAAGCCCTGAGCTGAAACACTGAGCTGAATTAATGCGTAACACTGCCCGTACCAATGGAACATCCATCCTTCGTGACCTTTTGTCCCTGAGTTGGTTCACGCTCTGGAAAGAGCCCGTATGTTCATCCCCACCTTGACCCCTTCAGCGCAAACGTTGCTACCGATGTCGCTTTGAGGCCGTGTGTGTCCTTCCCTTAAAACTGATCAGGTCAGCCAGGACTGAGAGAGACAGACTGTGTGAATAAACTAGATGTTTTCAATCCTACACGTCTCTAACGAGCTGCTTAAGGCCACATTCCTCATCTCGTATCTATGAAAACTAATGAGGGGGATGGCCAAGCCGGTGATTAAAAGTTATGCACAGAGTATGTGGGTGCAAATTGACAGTCAAAAATACTGCTGCTTTACTACGTGGAGTCGCTCTGAACAACTGGGGTTGAGCTGGAGTTCCCCAGTTCGCACTGAGGTAAAGCAGCAGCACTCTACTTCAAACGAAGGACAGAGGAAATAGAAGGAAAGGAGGAAATAAATTAATGGCAGGGACCCGACTGTGAAGGAGAAAACGAGAGAGAGATGAGACTAAGAATGGAAATGACAAGAGTTAGGTTGTTCATATCAATTGTGTTCACATATCCAGAGGAACTGCTAAAACCCAAAAATGAGCCCTAAACAGAACCCGGGGAAAAGTGGTGGATATGTGGATAAAGATCTACAAAAAATCTTAGGAAACCTGAGACGTTCAGGATTCCTGCTAAAAAATGAGGGGCTTATGCCCTCCTAGTGCTACCAGAGCATAGCGCCACTCTTCCCCTTCTGCATTTAAACGCTTCTTTGTGATGCTGAGGCCAGACCCTTTATTAAGATGCAGACATGGTTGCTTCCAAAGAGCCATCAAGCAAATGCTGGAAGCCAACCTACTCGTTTAAAGTAGGATGAGAATTCCTACCATAACCGGCTGGCACGACTGGCTGGAGCAATTTGTGATTGTTAGCACATCCATTCATCAGCACCAGAGGCACGGGCTACTGTCGAAATACTAAACCTTATAGGACGCATCGTCCATTGAAATATTCCAACGACACTGTTTGCAGGAGATGTTTGCTGATGTCCTAGAGCTGAGCAGTACGCTCCCTGCCTTCCTCAGCTGTGGTGATCCGCTCCAACTGACCTACAGATCCAACTAATTTGCAGCTAATGGCACACGGCGTTGAAAGGAATTCTGAGTATTGCTTGAAATTCCCAGAGGATCCTGTTAGCCAAGTATCTTGGAAGGGCTGATAAGCAGCACAGGGTTTTCTTCTTCCTTTGGGACAAAGGCCTCTGTGATACCTCTTAACGTGAAATGGTCTCATGAAAGTATGTTGGTTCTACCCTGAAATGACCCTGAACATCTTAGTTGCTCTACATCTACCTCCTTCTCTGAATTTTGCTCAGTTACTGAGAGACATTAGCAAGGTTGGAGTCCATTACAAGACTTCCTTGAGACTTACTCTTAGGGACAACTTGGTGTTATAGACGTAGTGCTGCTTCCCCAGCCACATGGCTGGGCCAGGTTCTCAGATTAGTCATCTCATCCCTATCAATCTGAACCTCTCTCAATCTGCTAACCATCCCCATTCTGATCTACCCCAGGATGCTGTTGGCCCTCTTGGCCACAAGAGCACATTGCTGGCTCATGGCCATCCTGCTGTCCACCAGGCCCCCCCAGGTCCCTTTCTCCTACACTGCTGTCCAACAGTTCAGTCCCCTGCCTATACTGGTACCTGGGGTTGTTCTTGCCCAGATGCAGGACTCTGCACTTACTCTTGTTATACTTCACCACATTGCTCTCTGCCCAGCTCTCCAGCCTGTCCAGGTCCTGCTGATTGGCAGCTCAGACAGAAGTGTTCTTTTTTCCAGTCATGGCTGTCAGCCTTCTTCTTGGTCTCCCTAAGAAGAAGCGTGTGATGAGCCACAAGATAACTGAGGGGCATCTCCCAGTTCGCACCAGACAACTGACCTCTGCGATTTCAGTCATGAGGAGAAGACAAGAGCTGCACTCACAGCGCACCTGGACACCAGGGCTGCGTCTTTGTGCACTGCCAGCACACTGGGTCATTAGTTCCCTTCTCCCTCCTCTGCACAGCCGAGACAAACTGGAGTCAATGGGCTGCGCTGAGCTGAGGTGATCGACTAAACCCTTAGCCAGCTTCACAGGGAAGCTTTTCACTAAGTGCCAAAGGAGCCCTCCAGAAGGGCATTTTGGGCAGTCCTGGAGATTCCCCCAGGCAACCCCTGTGGATGCTTAAACGCCTCGATTAGTGCCTTAGGTGGAGACTGCAGTCCCAGCACCAACCCCGGGCGCTTGCCGCTGTGAATTGACTGAACCGCACCTAGGTAAGGTGGTTGTAATTAGTCAGTAAGGACTGCTCCCACAGAGAGCCGGGAGAGAGCGGTGACCCAGATCAGTCCTTTTCCAAGGAGCTGAAGCGCGCAGGGGTGTTTCCTGCCTAGTTTAAGGCAATAAATAGCAACGGACCCTTTGTTCACTGTCGTGGTCACGTACCACCAACAGGCAGCTTTGGGGAGTCTAATTGAACACACCAAGCGCGAGGGCCACCACAACTGGCAACTCCATCGCCAGCTGGAAAGCAGCTCGCTGTGCTGCCTGAGAGTTTTGATTCTCCACGCAAGCACTGAGCTATTGAAAAGCCTCCAGCAAAAGAGTGTTTGGGGGTTTCGTGTGCAGAGCAGCCACAGGAAAGGCTGCGCTGGATGCGCTCCTGTTACAGCTCAGCTCTTCGTCTCGATCTCCCCGGAACCAGAGTCACTAATTCAACAGCAGACGGGAACAAACTGTCTCTTTAGTCAAGGCAGCAGCGAAGGAGACAGAAAGTAATTCTCTGCGTGGCACTAGAGAAGGTCCAAAGATCCCAAGAGAAACCCTGTGCCCCAGACTCCGCTGCTTACAAAGGTCTCCCTAAGCCACACCATCGTTACAAGAGAGACACGCAGCATCTTCGACAGGTCCGCTATGACCTACCCCCCCTTTTTTCTCTTGGTGAAAGGGAAGAGGTGTTTTATCTTCCAGCATGAGCGTTACCCGAAGGAAAACCTCACTGTGTAGACAGCACCACGGCTCTGTGGCTGCATATTTTAAACCTGGTTTCCAAGTATTCGAGTCATTCTAAATCCACTGACTTCAGCAGAGCTGTGCAGAGTTGTGCCAGCTACGGATCCGGCTGTTCCCTGTTTAAGTACTTTCCAAGCACTAAAATCCTTTCACAAGTTAGTCGCTCAGGTGATGTTTGCCCACGTAGAAATCAATTAAGACGTAAAAGGTCGTGTGCAGGCACAGGGGGAGCAAGAGCAGAAGTTCCCTTTTGGCTATCCTGTTTATAGTCATATTTATTTTAAGATTTATTTTAGTATTTCCTGCTTAATTCCCTTTTGGTGTTAAATTTTCTAGGCAGTTTTCTCCCCCTCCAGTGTGTGCTGCCTTCAGCCACCTTTGTCCTACGTGCCCAGAGCTACTCATCCCATAACCCTCGCCTAAAGATTCATCAGGATTTACAGAATAAACCCTGATAAATTATGAATCACAGAATCACTAGGGATTAGAAGGGACCTTGAAAGATCATCCAGGCCAATCCCCCTGCCACAGCAGGATCACCTGCACAGGAACACGTCCAGGTGGGTTTTAAATGTCTCAGAGAAGGAGACTGCACAATCCCCCTCGGCAGCCCCTTCCAGGGCTCTGTCAGCCTCCCCAGGAAGAAGTTCCTTCTGATATTTATATGGAACCTCCTCTGTTCCAGCTCACACCCAGTGCCCCTCGTCCTATCACCAGATGCCCCTGAGCAGAACCTGGCTCCATCCTCCTGACACCCACCCTTCACATATTGATAGACATTAATGAGGTCACCCCTCAGCCTCCTCTTCTCCAAGCTCAAGAGACCCAGCTCCCTCAGCCTGTCCTCAAATCCCTAAGGTTGTATTACAGAATCACACAGAATCACAGAACATTAGGGATTGGAAGGGACCTCGAAAGATCTTCTAGTCCAGTATTAATTGCCTATTGCTTTGTGAAATGGGACCTCTGCAACCCGGGGTACTTCTACGATGCCTTTGCTGAGCTCTGGTGTAAATACAATGTCAAAGCACCCCTCTGCAGTCTCGCCAATGAAGCGAGCGGGGGGATTGGACTAGATGATCTTTTGAGGTCCCGTCCTATCCTTAATGATGCTATGATTAATTATTTCCTTTTCCTGAAACAGCCTGTCAGCAAAAGGGATCAGCCTTTTCAAAAGCCACTTCCAGATCTTCCACCAGAACGTGGACTGCACGTCCCTACAGATCAGCCACGGCCTCCTGAGGCTGCGCCAGCGTTTTCACTGTCAAGAGATCACCGAATTGTGTTTTCTTGCCTCTCTGAGCTAAAGCTCCAAATAAGAACTTGTTTTGTTCTCACTGTTAATCCCAGGATCAAGGTGGCACCTTTGGAGCCGAAATGCTTCTCTCGTTTGAAGAATTAACTCTGCTTGAAAGCACAGCCACAATCGCTGCTATTTCTCCAGACATCACAGAGAGTCAGGGCAGTTTTCAACATGAAACACTGCTGACTGGAAATATTAGACAAGATCTGCACTGAGGTGACTGACACTTAACAGCAGGTCGTGCATTAGCATCCTCAGATGCCTTTAGCCACTCTCTGAGCGGATCACACACTTCCCAGGGAAGATGATGGGGCAAGTTTTAGGCTGTAGCGCAGACTACCACAGAAATGTTCTTTCTGATGAGCACTACAGGATTATTGTAGCTTTTTCTCCAAGACAAATAACACAATAGGCAGCAAAACGCTCTCTGGTGGTCACACAAGTCAGGGAGAACAGTGGCACGGTTCAATCAAGAGGCCAGATTGCCCTGCAGACTCCAAGGGATGAGCCGGGTCCAGCGTCCAGATATAAAGCTACACTGGGGTAAGGACCAGACACGGTCCTGCCCAGGCTGGGCAGCACAACTCAGGCAAGGACCAAGGGAACGGACGTGAGCTGAAGTCAAGCTTTGAGTGGAAGTGGAAAATGCCACCACTCCTCCCGGCTTTGTCTCATCACTAGTCTCATCACAGTGGGCTAGTTCAAGGCCATTCAAGGTCCAAGGCTTCAGTACTGCAGCTGGCTCCAGCACAGGCAGCTTGCCCCTTGAATGGGAATAACGTCAGTTGTGGGTGCCCCATCCCTGGAAGCGTTCAAGGTCACATCAGACAGAGCTGTGAGAAACCTGGTCCACTGGGAGATGATCTTTAAGGTGCCTTCTAACCCAAAACCATTCTGTGACGACTCTATGAGCACTTCTGTCCCAGGTTTGTGGCCAGACTGTGATCACATCTCTTAAGGTCTGAAATGACAGGAAAGTAAAACCAACCCATTCCCAAACGATAGCAAAGCAAACAGATCGTATAAGTCTTAGCTAAGGTCTCTAGGCATTAGAAAAGGGTTTGTTCCAATCCTATAGCAAGGACTGAACATTAATAATTCTTAAATGGCCTCATAGCTTCAACAGAGAGAGCTGTTTACCAGGAGAACATCAGCAGGTCGATATTATAAAAAAGGAAACCAAAGGTCTGTCTGAGAAATTATAGCATCAACCCCAAAACAATCTCAAAGACTAACCCTTCGCATCAGAGATTGAAAATGCATCGAAATGCAGAGGAAAAAATGGTTGTAAGAAGAAAACAGATGTCAGTTAAGCCCAGAGGTAAGAAAGCATGAGGAAGCAATTTTCCTGCTAGGTGCGGAATATTCGTGACTTAGACCCGAAACTCAGGAAAACAGGATTCCACAGCTTCATTTATCACAGAGCATTAGGGATTGGAAGGGACCTCGAAAGATCATCCAGTCCAATTCCCCTGCCACAGCAGGACCACCTCGATGAAGTCATAGAATCACTGAACATTACGGATTGGAAGGGACATTAGAAGATCATCTAGTCCAATCCCCTGCCACAGCAGGATCACCTAGACCAAGTTGCACAGGAACACATCCAGGTGTGTTTTAAATGTCTCCAGAGAAGGAGACTCCACAACCCCCCTGGGCAGCCCCTTCCAGTGCTCTGTCATGACCAGATCTTTAGCTCACATGAATCTGACCGGCAGCTTTTTCACTGACACTGTAAGTGTAAGTGAGTTTTTCCATTACTCTTCTGACTCGACTTACCCATCATAAGGGGGATTGGACTAGATGATCTTTCGAGGTCCCTTCTGATCCCTAATGATTCTATGCTAAATTGGCTACTGAGACCACAAGCCTCTTGCCTGATAATATTTTCCCTTAGTTACTCTTCAGAGACCACAGTGAGAGATCACACACCAACACCACAAAGACAACACAAAACCCCAACAGGTTTAATTCTACTGTCTCAGGGGAAACAGCTCAGGGCTCAAGTAAAGCGTTGCGTTAGAAACTACAGATCCCCTCACTGAGTTTTCAACCACTAAATTGCACCTACAGGTTAGTGACTGAACATTCATGGAGCCTTGAAACAAACTTCAAGTTGAATTTCGCTGGCTCGCTCTCTCCCGCACGTTAGAAATGAGTAAAAGGAACACGAGGAGCGTGAAGAAAGGTGAGGGAAGAACTGTAAGACGTCGTGGCTTTTGGTGTAGAGACATTTATAACACAAACGAATCTCTTGCTTTTCCTCAGCTGTGCTTTTAACCTGGTTCTGAAAAGCCTGGGACCTGCTACAGAAGGGCTAGATAAAGGAAAGGTTTCAGATTTATCTTGCACAAAACTTCCTCAACCAGAAAAAAAAAAACTCGAGGAATAAAATCACAGTCTTTAGCTACATGCCCTTGATATTGATTCAGCTCACACAAATCCGCAGTGAACTCTTTCGCTCAGCAGCACTGGCTGTGGCAGGCTCTTTCGTGACAGCTGGCTCTTAAAGCTTTAGTTTCAGGGATCTCGTGAATGCATGAGCAGATCGGTCTTGGTTCTACAAAACGGCTTTGCTGACCCTGAGAGCTGCAGAGAAAGAGCTTCAAGATGTGACCCGAGTAAACACTGAAGTAATGACAAATAAAAGACTCTGACGTGCTTATTACGGATTGGAAGGGACCTTGAAAGATCATCTAGTCCACTAGATTTCATCCTTCTCCAACACTTGGGCTCAGCAATATCGTAGAATCACAGAATCATGAGGGATTGGAAGGGACCTTGAAAGATCATCTACTCCACTAGATTTCATCCTTCTCCAACACTTGGGCTCAGCAATATCAGCACCATAAAAGCAGCATTTTCAGAACTTCTCCAAAAAGAGGTTGATTATCTGATGAAAAAGATCCAAGGATCCTTCTTGGTTCAGCTCCCACCTCAGCTGCCTGCATAGCCCTGACCGTGTGTCCCTTACATGAGGTCTTAGTTAAGTACTCGATCCCATTCTGGCAGTGTGAGCCTAACACAGGGAGAGTAGGGTGTTGCCTGAAATCATTAACAGCTCTGCCCCAGTGCACACTCCTCTGAGCATGAGCAACCTTCCTGATGGTTATGATAAGCCTCAAGACTCTTGCACTAGGCTCTGCGTCACGTACCAGAAACAGCAGTTGTTGCCCGTGGGGCTTATCAGACAAATACGGCCTCTAGGTTTCTTTGAGCAACCGGTTAAAACAGTTTTCACACTGCTGAGTGTAAGTCAGGCACAACCCCCACCACATTTCAAATGCCCTTTCCTTTCCCCTACCACCCATAAACTTATACCCAGTAACAGTCCTGTTGGCCAAGGGCTGGGTTTAATTGCACCATTAGCAGGAGCCCGGAGGGTGGCGAGCACCAACAGGTTTGTGTTAAATGCCAAGCAGGAAATCACTCTGTCCTCTAGAAACAGCATCACCTCTACGTTACAGCTTACACCCTTTTGGTTTATGTCTGCACCATCCACAGACGCCCCAAAACCTGCAGCAACCCGCTGGCAGAGGCATTTCCGAGGAGATTTTCTGCTCAGGACTGCACCCGCCAAAGAGGTGCACGCGAGGCTGTTTGTGCTCCTCTAAGCCCACGACCCACCTACCGCCTCGTTGTGACGTCGTAGTAACGGTACTTGAGATTCTGGGAGCATCTCCACCCAGAATAACACTTGCTGATCCCAAAGGAGTTCTGAGAGCCATAATTATTGCGATTGTCTGCGGGCGCCTGTCTCAGGAGCTCGGCAGCCTCTGCAGCTCAATTTCTTGGCCAACAGCACCATCTACCTCTAATAACCAACAGACAGGAGCAAGACGACGCTTTGCTAGAGTCTCCCCCGCACCGCCAGCTTCTTTCTGCAAACCTATTAACGGTTATGTTCCCGCAAGGGCTCTTCTGTTTGTAAACCAAGGTTTGCAAACGTGGAGCCAAGGTTTCCACAGTCTATAGCCCATAAAGCATCCTGAAGCGGCCAGCACAGAGCAGTTATCTGAGTCATT
This sequence comes from Phoeniculus purpureus, assembly GCA_028565055.1. Lineage (NCBI taxonomy): Eukaryota > Metazoa > Chordata > Aves > Bucerotiformes > Phoeniculidae > Phoeniculus > Phoeniculus purpureus. The sequence goes on from JAOXOE010000343.1 coordinate 14,303,188, forward strand.
ACTGGGAAATTGGCTGCGGTAAACAGACACCACGGCACTGTCCCAGTATGTGCCCGGATAGAGAGCAAGGACACATGCACTCCATGGTATAGATGAGCCCTGGTTATCTTTCTCTGGGTCTATGCAATGTCTTAACTGGTCGGGCGTTTTACAGAAGGTGTCTGGTCCCCAGTGAGGAACATCCCTCGGCACAGAAAATTCCAGTTACGGGAAAGCTGGGGGAGGACTTTTTGTGAGGGGCTCTAGAGCTAGGGCAAGGAGGATGAGTTCAAGCTAAAATAGGGGGGCGTTAGATTAGATCTTAGGAAGAATTTCCTCCCTGTGAGGGTGCTGAGGCACTGGAACAGGTTGCCCAGGGAGGCTGTGGCTACTCCATCCTGTTCAAGGCCAGGTTGGATGGGGCTCTGGGCAACCTGGTCTGATGAGAAGCGTCTCTGCCAGTGGCAAGGAGTTGGAACTGGATGATCTCTGAGGCCCATTCCAACCTAAACCGTTCTGTGATTCTATGATTTCCTCTGGCAAAAGGAACAAGTTGATCTTCAGAAGGAAGATGCTCCAAAAAAAAACCCCAGTGGTGGAACTGCAGTGCTGTTACCACAGCAGCGAGACAGGAATCATAGAACCATTAGGGACTGGATCAGTATAAAAAGTCATTTCTTGATGTGACTAGCTGAAAACAGGTACAAACCACCCACAGGCACTCCTGCCCTCCCTGTGTTTGACTCACACTGACCGAACTGAATCGGCTACTTAACTAAGACCTCACGTAAGGGACACAGGGTCAAGGCTACGCAGGCAGCTGAGGCGGGAGCTGAGCCTAGAAGGAGGATCCCTGGACCTTTTTCATCAGATAATCAACCTTCTTTTTGCAGAAGTTCTGAAAATGCTGCTTTTATGGTGCTGACACTGCTGAGCCCAAGTGTCAGAGGACATTTCGAAATCTAACAAGCACGTTTGGCTCATCAGCTTCTAAACACACTAGGATTCAATCAGGTCCCACTTTGAATCATAGAATCATTAGGGATTGCAAGGGACCTTGAAAGATCATCTAGTCCGTCAGATTTCATCCATCTCTGACATTTGGGCTCAGCAATATCATAGAATCATAGAACCATTAGGGATTGGAAGGGACCTTGCACGATCATCTAGTCCAATCCCCCTGCCATTTTGAAGCTCCTTCTCTGCAGTTATCAGGGGTAGCCAAGCCACTTTGTAGAAACAAGACAGATCTATCACTGTGACTACATCAATACCAGCTCCTTTGGTTTCCTTCATCTCTTCAAGGATCAATAGAGCAGAGGAAATCAGCATGAGTGAAGTTTCCCAGTGCCATGTTGAAAACCACACCTCGAATTAATGGAAAGGTGCCTCAGCGGCAGTGGAGTTTGACCCATAGAGACAGAAAGATGAGAAAGCCTGAAGAAAAGTCCCTGTGAGGACAATAGCAGATTCATTTACTCGTCCTACTCAAGCACCTCGATTGCAGTCGTAGCTTAGTAACCTGATACATGAAATGTGACATCAAATCCAGACCTCTGTTACGGTGTCAGGCATTACCACACTGTCTAGCCTCCAAGAAGAGTAAATGGACAACGGCCATAACCAAAGTCTCTCCACGTTGCCACACAAGTCTATAGACATGATGAGGTCTCATGTCCTGTCCAAGTTCTGAACGCCATGGTCCTTCTCCAAACCTACTTTCAGAAGCAAAACAAGATCTTCTCATCTCAAACTAGATTAAAAATGAACACAACTAACCTTTCTTCAAATAGAATCACAGAACATTAGGGATTGGAAGGGACCTCAGAAGATCATCTAGTCCAATCCCCTTGCCAAAGGAGGATAAAGACAACTCAACAGGACAAAGACAACTCAACAGGACAAAGACAACTCAACAGGACAAAGACAACTCAATAGGACAAAAACCAGGTAAGAAGTGTTTGACAGAAAACTGCCCCTTCCTGTCTTGGTCCCTTGTGATTCTGTAAGGTGAGACATCCCACTGAGGGTCACCAGCAGTGTTGCAGCTCAGCTTCCCACAAATCTGGCCTGGCCAACCCTGCACCAACCCTCCAAGCAGCTAGGAAAACACTTTCTTTCCTTCTTCTCTCAGGCCTGGCTTTGCACGTGAGTCATTTCTGGGAAGAACTAAGACTTAAGTGCCAAACATTCTAATTTCAAAAGGTTACCATTGACAACCACAAGAAGGTTTTTCAGAAGGTAACTTCCGAAAAGCAGATTGTGCAGCGTGGACAAGCATCAACTCAAGGATGATAAACGCGATGCACTCACTATAGATTTATAGATATAATAACAAAGAAACAACATTAGACCTTGCTGCGCAACCAGGAACACTCGGCGCGTCACAGGACTAAACTCTGCTTGGCATCATCCCCCATCTCAGTGACACACACACCTCAAATGTCACCCACACATTCCAGAAAGCTAAGATTATCTTTTGCTGGGCCACAGAAGGAGCTCAATGTGCTCAGCGTGCTGTGGGGAACACTCTTAGGGGTCCCCAAAGAATGTTCTAGCCCCTTTCCTTCACCATGATTGCTGCATATGATAAATAAAATGGGAAGTGTGATTAAAGAGCTTTTATTTCAGTCAGCTCACCACTCTGGATGCTTTAATCAGTTAAAATGAGCATGGAGAGCTTGGATATGTATGAGGCAGCTGAGGAAAACCTCACTCAAGTCCTTTCACCTTCAACTCCCACCTTGAGTTTTCCTTCATAACGAGCACGACCGTATTTAAATCAGGTCTTGGAGCTTCAGGCAATTTGCTAGCAGTAGGATGAGAGGAAATGGCATCAAGTTGTGCCAGGGGAGGTTTAGAGCGGACATCAGGAAACATTTCTTCACTGACAGAGTGGTCAGGGATTGGAACAGGCTGCCCAGGGAGAGGATGCAGTCAGCATCCCAGGAGGGGTTCAAGAAGGGTGTAGACACAGCCCTTGGAAACACGGTTTAGTGGGCACGGTGGGGTTGGGCTGGCAGTTCGACTTGATAATCTTGGAGGTGTCCTCCAGTCTGAATGATTCCTAACTCGCACCCCCAAGTGCAGACGGTGACCTCGATACTTTGCTATGGGGCGATTTGCTCAGGGGAGACCTGCAGGAGGGAAAACCTTCTGCACCTTCCCGTTGCCTCCTTCCTGCCTCCCTGAGGAGCTCAGAGCCGGGAGCATCATTCCTCTGTGCACAGAAGAGCCCCATCACCTGAAACAGGAAAAAAAAGAAACCAGCCTAAAAATCTGCAAACCTGAAGGGAAATGGATTCATAATTTAAGACGCTCATGCACCACGGTGAGAGAAACCATCCATCTATAATGCAGCTGCCAAAATATATTGGAGAAAATTTAATACGGCAAAGCATTTATTGTAATGAGCCACACACAGCATCCCCAATAAAACATGAGGGCAAGAAGAAAGCTAACAAGCATGCAAAGACTGGGGAAGGAGATTTGCTGGTTTGGGCGATGCCTGTTGAAATTCCCAGATGCTGAGAGGCACTTTGGAGGTGGTGAGAGAGGGGAGAGGGGGGTTATTGATTCGGTACCAGCATGTGCTAAACAGTGGTGGGTGGGATGGAGAATAGAGGTGCCCGCTTCCATCCCCCCCGGGCCCCAGCAAATGCAGCTCTTTCCTTCTCTGCAAAGCCCAAAAAGCAGGTTTTATTAAAAGTGTCAGGCTGCTCGAAAATGATGACAGGTGCTACACAAATCAGCAGCTTTAGTGTCTTCCTTAGCAAAACACCAGAGATTGGCCTATCAGCACGGAGCTGGGACTCCTTAGCTTGGAGGAGACTGAGGGGTGACCTCATTAATGCCTATCAATATGTGAAGGGTGGGTGTCAGGAGGATGGAGCCAGGCTCTGCTCAGTGTCATCTAGTGATAGGACAAGGGGCAGTGGGTGTCAGCTGGAACATAGGAGGTTCCACATAAATATCAGAAGGAACTTCTTCACTGTGAGGGTGACAGCCCTGGAAGGGGCTGCCCAAGGGGGTTGAACATCTCTTCACTGGAGATGTTCAAAATGCACCTGGACATGTTCCTGTGCGACTTGGTCTAGGTGGTCCTGCTGTGGCAGGGGGATTGGCCTGGATGATCTTTCAAGGTCCCTCCCAATCCCTAATGGTTCTATGATAAAAAATACAAAGAAATGAATGAAAACACCCAGTGCTGCAGAAGGAAGAAAAGCTCCATCAGATTTGCCGCTGTTGTTGGGGCTCTGGGAGACGTACGGCAGCGACCTTAACATAACAGGTATCAGTACTACGGAGATTTCATTCACAACACCCCGAGCTGGACAGGCAAGAGAAACTGCCATTCGCATCATCCTTGTAGGGTATTTTAGCCTGGAACCGGTTGGGAAAACCATGACAGCTGTCGACAGATTCTAGCAGAGCCCCAGAAAGATGACAAAACCTTTTTTCACCAAGAGGAGATGACAAACTGCAGAGGTTGGAGGGTTTTTTGGTGGAGGTTTGCAGGCTGAAAAATCGTCGGCCACTGTGTTGCTCTTACCTTTGCAGGCTGATTTCACAGTTAATCTGGGCAGGTTTTGCACTGACAGGTAATGATTTATAACAAATAAAGTCACACGGAGTCCTGAGAGGACTGGCAGCAGGTAGCTGGAGCCAGCAGCGATAAATGTCTGCAGTTGGAGCAGCCCTACAGTGCCAGGACTGCACAGCCACGGGGCATCACTGTACCCTGGGGCTCCACTGCGTGATCCATCAGAAGAACGCTGCCCATCGGCACTTGTGAAGCACATCCTTGTGGAAACACTGTGATCTCAGCGGTGTTGCTTTGAGATCAGAATGTTCCTTAATGCCTTGCTGAATTGCAACTTCAGAGCGGTGACACAAGTAGCTGGTGTACAAGCAGACCTATGGACTCGTGGCCAGTGATTTCTAGCGTGCAGAGCCAATGCTGCCAAAAGCCATCAGCTCCCACACCAAGCTCATATGTTGCGATGCATCAGGGGTAATGGAAGGAACCAGGGAGAGATAGCAGAGCGTCTGTGAGACAGAGCGGCACAGCCCACCCATAGGGCTCTCCACCAGCCGTAGCTCCACACTCTTTTCCAAAGCAGTTCTCTGTGCACAGACACACTCTGTCTTCTCAGCCAGCGGTATGACTTGGCCTCTGGAAGTAACTCCAGGAATCCATCATCCCTGGGCAAGCCCTGAAGATGCAAGATCAGGTACCCCTCCTATTAGGACCACCCTGGAAAAAGGCAGGACCATCTCAGGCAGAGGATGGAGGAGACATCTACAGCCTGAAGCTTTATGCTTCCTCTTAAAGAACCTTTTGTTCCTGCTGAAGACACAGTATTGCCCAAAGCAGGAAGAGCTCAGCCAACAATACAGAGCTCCTAAGGCCACGTCCTCTAAAAACAGCATCTTGTCTGCATCCGAACACCTTGAAGTCGGGTCCAAAGAAGCTTCCTACCTTGCACAAAGCTATTTTCCCACACCGATTTTAACTGTCCAACAGAAACTTCTTCCATCAGAAAGTGGGGTGTAGAGTCCACTCTGCCTCATCTGCAAGGTTTTAGCTAAAAGATTTTCATCCCCTTTTCCCAGTGTAAGAATTTTTAGCCCCAGCAATAGCAGCAGCAGCAAATGAGTCTGGTCCCCAACTCAGAAGAAGCACTCTTACCTGGTTCAGTGACAAACAGCAGCTGAAGGGTTCTTTTGGATCTTATTTCCTGAAACTGAAGAGCATGAGGTTTCCAGCACAAGGGAATACCTGAAAAAATGAAAAATTTATTCCCTTAAAATAATATTCACATTAGTATAATCTTCTCATTCAAATCTTTACCCAAATCAGCTGCCCCAGAGAAGAAAGGAACCCTGCAGAAGTGCAAAACTATCTCCAAAAGCCAGGCATATGTGGAGGAAAAGCCTCTGAGTTTAATTCAGAACATGCCACATTCTGTCCTGAGCCACGAAGCTCTGAGAGACGCTGAAGCGCTGACCCCCCAGCAGGCTGTGCCGCCTATCAGCAGGACCTGGACAGGCTGGAGAGCTGGGCAGAGAGAAATGTAATGAAGGCAAGTGTAGAGTCTGGCATCTGGGCAGGAACAACCCCACGTACCAGTATGGGTTGGGGACTGACCTGTTGGAGAGCAGCGTAGGAGAAAGGGACCTGGGGGTCCTGGTGGACAGCGGGATGGCCAGGAGCCAGCAGTGTCGCCCTCTTGTGGCCAAGAGGGCAAACAGCATCCCGGGGTGTATCAGAACGGCAGTGGTTAGCAGATCGAGAGAGGTTCTTCTCCTCCTCTACTCTGCTCTAATGAGACCACATCTGGAGTGTTGTGTCCAGTTCTGGGCCCTTCAGTTCAAGAAGAACACGGGGCTGCTGGAGGGAGTGCAGCACAGAGTAACGAGGATGATGAAGGGAGTAGAACTCCCTTCATGAGGAAAGGCTGAGGGAGCTGGGTCTCTTGAGCTTGGAGAAGACTGAGGGGTGACCTCATTAATGACTATAAATATGTGAAGGGTGGGTGTCCTCAGGAGGATGAAGCCAGGCTCTGCTCGATGTCATCTAGTGATAGGACAAGGGGCAATGGGTGTGAGCTGGAACACAGGAGGTTCCATATAAATATCAGAAGGGACTTTCCAGTGAGGGTGACAGAGCACTGGAAGGGGCTTCCCAGGGCGGGTTAAGGAGTCTCCTTCTCTGGAGACGTTTAAAACCCACCTGGATATGTTCCTGTGTGACCTGGTCTAGGTGATCCTGCTGTGGCAGGGGGATTGGACTGGATGATCTTTCAAGGTCCCTTCC
>JAOXOE010000343.1:14310086-14323722 GCA_028565055.1 Phoeniculus purpureus
TTTGCTGAGAGGCCTACTCAGCCAGCCATCTACAGTCCAGGAGGTTCCTCCGGTGCTTTGGTGACAACTTCCTGATGCAAATGATGGAGGAGCGCACTAGGAGAGGAGTGCTGCTGGATGTTCTCCTCACTGACAAGGAGGGTCTGGTTGAAGCAGTGAAGGTATAGGGCAGTGTCAGTTGCAGTGATCATAAGATAGTGGAGGTCAGGACCTCATGTGCCAAGCACAGAAAACGTAGCAGAATCACAAGCCTGGACTTCAGGAGGGCCAACTGTGGCCTTTAAAGCAATTGCTAGGGGAAATCCCATGGGACAGGGTACTGGCAGGTAAAGGGCCTAAGGTAGTTGGTTAACATCCCAAGACGACTTTCTTCAAGCTCAAGATCAGAGCACCCCTGCAGCTAGGAAGTCAAGGAAGGGAGCCAGAAGACCTGTGTAGTTAAACACAGTGCCCTAGCTGCTGGGCAAACTCAAGAGGAAGAAGAACGTCTGTAGGTCATGGAAGGAGGGGATGGCCACTTGGGGTGAGTATAAGGCTCTGGTGAGAGAATGTAGTGATGCAATTAGAAAAGCCAAGGCCTCCTTGGAATTAAAACTTGCAAGAGAGGTCAAGGGCAACAAAAAGGGCTTCTTGAAATACATTGCAGGTAGAATTAAAACTAGAGGCAATGTAGGCCCCCTGCTGAGTGAGGTGGGTGCCCTGGTGACAGAGGAGACAGAGAAAGCAGAGATGCTGAACACCTTCTTTGCCTCTGCCTATACTTCTGGGAACTGTCTTGATATCAAGCCCCAGACTGCTGAGGCTCCAGAGAAAGTTGAGGCAAGAGAGAAGCCTGCTTTGGTTGATGAGGACAGGGTTAGGGATAAGTTGAGCAAACTGGATGTACATAAATCCATGAGCCCTGATGGGATGCAACAATGGGTGCCAAGGTAGATGGTGGAAGTCATTGCTAGGCCACTCTCCATCATCTTTGCTAAGTCATGGGGATCAGGAGAGATGCCTAGGGACTGGAGGATAGCTAATGTCACTCCAATTTTCAAAAAGGGTAAGAGGAGGACCCAGGTAACTATAGACCAGTCAGCCTCACCTCCATCCCAGGAAAGCTGATGGAACAATTTGTCCTGGATGCTGTTTCCAGGCACATCAAGGACAAGAGGGTCATTAGGGACAGTCATCATGGCTTCATCAAAAGCAAGTCATACTTGACCAACCTGATAGCCTTTGATGAGGGCATAACCAGGTGGATAGATGATGGCAAAGCAGTGGATGTGGTCTAACTTGACTTTCAAGAATTACTGGATTGTTTTGTTCAATCTGCTGTATTGAGGAACTTGATGTGTGTTTCTCTGTAAAATGTAGTTTACCTTCTCTAATTTGGACATGGCTTTTTCATCCTTAGCTTTACCTTTTACATCAATAGTGTTCTTCTTAGTTTAACTTCTCAACATGAGTTGAGGGAATTGAAGCTGAGAAAGCAAGAGAAGTTTTTATAAAACATCTGCTTTTGGTATTGATTACAGGTTTGTGTTATAGATGATGCTTTAGTGGGTGAAAGACTCCAGCTGTTCTCTTGCTGCTCAAGGAAGGAAAATTAAGAATAAAAGGTTTCTGCAAAGTTGCTTTCTGTCCATATATTGACAACCTAGGATTTGTTAATGCTTTCAGAGAATACCGCCTTATTTTTCAGGTAAGCAATGAAAGTGTTTAATGAGAAACAGTGTAATTTCCTCTTCAGGGGCTAAGATGAACTGGTGAGGATTTTGTATTTGTCTATCTATACACTCTTGGAGGTACTGGGAGGGACGATAAAGGATCAAAATTCTAGCCTTTTCTTTGTCTTCTGACTGAAGTTGTTCCATTTAAAGGAAAGAGAGGTTAAATATTTATTGTGTGATAAAAAGAATAACTGGGTGGCTTTGCAGCTTGGAGGAAATGGATACCCAAAGCTTTCAGCTAATTGTTTTGTTACTGGAGTTTTAATACTACATGGTTGGGCTTTGCATGAGCTTGAAATTTTTAATATGTTCATAATTGGCAGGTGTTTCTATATGAATTTAGAGGTCAACAGGACACTTACTTCATGCTTTAAAGAATTAAACGAATTAGATCAAACTGAAAACAAAAATTAGCCATTACTATAGTTTAGTCCAGTGATTGTAAATCTTCGTGTATTCTTTTAGCTTATTCACAGATTCCCAGAATTATTGAGGTTGGAAAAGGCCTCTGAGATCATCCAGACCAGCCTAGGACCTAACATCACCACAATCAGCCAGGGCCACAGCCAGGCTGTTCTTAAACATGTCTAGGGATGGGGACTCCACCACTGCGCTGGGCAGTACGTTCTGGGGTCTGATCACGCTCTCCATGAGGAAGGGCTTCCTAAAATCCAACCTAACCCTCCCCTGGTGCAGCTGCAGTCTCTGCCCTCTCATTGCTGGTTGCCTGGGAGAAGAGCCCGACCCCCCTGATAACAACCTCCCTTCAGGGAGCTAGAGAGAGAGAGAAGGTACCCCCTGAGTCTCCTCCAGGCTAAGCACCCCCAGCTCCCTCAGCCTCTCCTTATCAGACTTACCCTCCAGTGCCTTCCCCAGCCTGGTTGCTCCTCTGGACCCTGTCTAACCCCTCAATCTCTTCCTTGAAGTGAGGCACCCAGAACTGTCCTCAGTACTCGAGGGGATGCCTCCCCAGTGCCCAGTACAGGGAGAAAATTACCTAGTCCTACTGGTACTTATATAGATTTTTCTATAAGGATTAATTATTAAAAACCTACAGATTTACTTTATGAATAACCTTCTCATCTCCAAAAGGGATACAAAGCTGTGTAAGACCTTGGCATTCTTGTCTATGCAGTAGGAGCGCTGACTGATGTGATGTTTGAAGCAACGTTGTTCCCATGCAGTAAGACACTTAAAAAACCCAAAGGCCGGCAGGCAAATCAATATCGATTGTGTATTTTATAACTGGAGAACGCTGAATGTATCATAAAATGTCTATACTCGTTTAGATTTGCCTTCAGCAATGCTTATTACAAAATTACGTACAGTGTTAACTACGAAAAAATGTCACGAACTTACTGTTCAGGAAACAGTCTAATTGGCAGAACTCTGATTACATTTAATGTGGGAAATCTAGTGCTGTACTGCTTCGCCTTAGATAAGTATTTTTTTTTATATTTTGTGCCTGGCTGTTCAAAAGTTAATTTGGGGAAGAATTCAGATCTGTGTCAAACTAATCTTGCACTATGGGCTTAATTGCTTTTGTTAATAGAACTGGTGGGGTAAAAAGCAGCCAAAATGTGATATTTTCTGTTGACTTTCACAGGGAATATTTTTAATATGAATTTCATTAATTTCTGACTTACCGTTACTTCTATAACTGTGGAAGGCATTAGATAACTAGAAATGATAGCAGTTCTTGTTCAAGTGTGATTACTAAATTAATCAGATGTTTGTTCAGTGACTAAAAATTAATTTCCCAAGACTCTGGAAAGCTTCATCCACGTAACAAGTTAACATTTTACAGAGATCTAACTGGGAATGCGTGGCAATTTCTTTCAAAACATGTAAGCCTTGTGGTTTTTTTTATGATCTGATATGCTAGGTTCAGTGACTACTGTATTGGCCCAATTTATTTAATTTAGTAAATTACATAGCCGTTCAACGTGATTTAGTTTAATATCGATATATTCTTTGGATGTTATGTTTTATTCAATGTATGATGCCTTCGATGCACGCAGTGCTTTTGGTTCAATATATTAAGTATCTGATTAGGTAAGTTATGTACCTGATTTGGAATACAGATGATTTAATAGACTCTGCTTTTACTTGTATGTAAGCTGCAGTAAATTCTCAATTTATTCTGCTCAGTGTGTGATATATTGGCAATACATGTAGTTTTAGTTAATGTGTTTATGAGAGTGTGTAATTCATCTGCAGAATTTCTGAATTTTGAATAAGCTGCATCTCATCTATATCTTCAGAGACTAGGAAGAGGCTTTAAAGCCATGAGCAAGCTTGCTTGTGGGGGATGTTACTGGATACCGATCATGGTTTGTAAATGTTTCTGTTTGTGAAGCATTTTGAATTCCGAATGGTCTTCACAGTGCCACAGCACTATACATCAGATACCATATTCCACAATTATTGTCTACATAAAAAGTAATCTATTAGAGACACTTGACAGCAATACCGTAACCTGCTCAGAACATACACTTGCAGCGTTTATTTTATAATCCTAAGAAAATATAGCATAGATAGTAAACCAAATAAAAGGTAAAGATAAATCCTGCTTGCTGGGAATCCTTCCTACTGCTGCCAGGATTCTGAAACTGTGTGGCACAGGAAAGTATCTTCATCTAGTTTATAAGATAAGGCCTAAATATGCATTGAATTTCTCCATAGTCTGTAGGAAGTCAAATAACAGACATTTCAGGTTGTGTAGCTCTGATATTGATACAGATTTTGCAGATGGTAAAAAACAAAGCACCTAAAGCTCTGTTAAAAAAATGAGAAATATTTATGTTCCCAAGGAAAGCCTCTCAGAGCAGTTGATCTGTTAATTACATACAAAATTCTGCATCAGTTATTTAACAAGAAATCCAACTAGAAAGAGCGAAGATCATTTCATTAGGAATTCAACCTTTAAGTTACAGAACGAGGAAGGAAATGATGTCCTGAATCCTGATGTGAGAGTAAGCCAAAAATACAGTATTTGGTGCTGACCTTGCATCACCTTGCAGATTCCATCTGGTGCAGTAGTCAGGGAAATGTTCAGAGTTTTCTTCTTAAATGCTTGACTGTTTACAGGAGTTTTCACAAGCGTGTACTATTTGGGGTTTAAACAGCCAGACAGATAGAGACAAATCCTAATATAAAGTTTCCACAATGATGACATGCATGTATTTTCACTATTGCAGTAATAGTCAATCAGATATAAATGTGGAGAACAACACAGCTTATCGTTTTTAGCTCAATTAAATTTTAGACAATCCTAAAGAGAATGGAAATCTCTCAAAATCATTGCAGTTACTTAATATCAGAATTCTGGTTTTCCTTCTCCACGAATGCTGGATTGTTTCTACATCTCACACAAGTGTTTTGTATTTTACTGTCTCTTACTGCACATAAGAAAAAGAACCCTGTCAATCTTGCAAGTCATTTGTCAATTAAAAGAAAATACTTCACATATTAAAGACTTAATCTGCTTTCTCCCCTCACTGTTAGTGGAAGTTTGAAATCAACACTCTTCCACAAGCAATCGGTACATTCTCAATTTAACACTGACAGATGAATGCTATTTTCTGTTTTTATTTGTAATTCTACAACACAGTGTAATGAATACATGTTTGTTTAAAAAAAGCCCTGTAAAACAGTTTAGATAACCAGTGACTGGTAGCAAAGAGATTTAATACTTATTAGTACTTTATTAGTGGGAGTGGAAGGAAACAGGAGATAAAAGAAAATATCAGCCTTGGAAATGAGTGGTTAATACACAAGAAACTCTTTGCTTCATCTAGAGTACCTGGAGTGTTGCAAGAAAGAGACTGTTGCTCTTCTTCCAGGCAACTAGTGTCAGGATTAGAGTTGCTGGAGTTGCTGGGGGAGGGTTAGGCTGGATGTTAGGAAGCCCTTCCTCATGGAAAGGGTGGTCAGACCCTGGAATGGACTGCCCAGGGCAGTGGTGGAGTCCCCATCCCTGGAAGTGTTTAAGGACAGCCTGGCTGTGGCCCTTGGTGCCCTGGTCTAGATGATGTGGTGATGTCAGGTCCAGGGCTGGGCTGGATAATCTCAAACGTCTTTTTCAGCCTCAATAATGCCGTGATCCTGTGATTCTGTGATGTAAAAATGTCTCTAGGGGAAAAAAAATACTTCATTTAAGGAAAACTTTCTTTGCAGTAATTGGTATTGTATTTGTATCTGTGTTTCTCATGCAAGTGTCTAAGGATACTTGGTTCACACCTTTTGTCTAACCACTAATGTAGACATGTCATTTACTACACACGATCACATTAACCAGGTTATTTGATTACTGTATGACTGTCATACTTCTGTTGAATAGGTTAGCAACATTCATATGTGGTTTTACTTTAATATACTTCTTAAATACTCTGACAGAACGTCCATGCTTATGTATCACAGGTCATAATGAACAGTAACAGACATTGCCCAACTGAAAAAAATAAAAAAGAATACAATTTTGTCTATTACTGTATAAAAAGTGGAGGTTTTTCATACCGTCCCTGTATTGTTTTTATTTGGGCTCATTAACACCTTAGCTAAATTGATTAGTTCATTATATCATTCACTGAGAGGTTTCACATGGACTAGGACAACTAACGGAGATAACAGAGTTTGTGCATAGGATACCAAGTACAAAGATCCCCAGGACAAGAGCAAAATGAGGGACTTTACCGTATGGACTTGTTCTGGTACACATTTTTCCTTCTTTTCTGCCCTATTGAACCTCAATCCACAAATCTCAGTTTTTTTCCTGATTGTCTCCCCCATCCCAATGTGGTGGAGAATGAGCAAGTGGCTGGGGTTAAACCTTATCTGGACTACAAGGAAACAGCTTCAAGGAGAAGTGAATTTAAAATACAGTCTTATCTACCACTCTTACCAACAGCTCTTTTCCTACTTAAGTTGTTATCTCTTGAATTCATTACAAAAGCTGGAGAATAGACACCCAAATTATTCAATGAGCCAGGTAACTGAAAATTAGGGCAGGTGATTAGCTTAGGCTGTATGAATGACCTTTTCAATGGCCATATTTGGGGAGCTGAATCACTGTCTTTGAGATAGTTTCCTAATTCCAAGCCCTCAGTAAGCCTCCCTTAATACCAAGGTCTGTGATTTTAATATTTATCTCTCACATTCACTCCACCTCCCTGTCCAGTGTTGGGGGACATAGCTGATAGAGGCAAAAAAAGCAAGTTTGCACTCTAGATAGTGTGTGTGGGACCTGGGCCTCTGAAAGAAGGGCGCTTGCTGCTAAACATCTATGGTTGCCATTACTGTGCTCTGGATGAAGGGAAAGCTCTCATCAGCAACAGATTCTTCTTCCTCCTGCAAGTAGACAGAACTAAATCAGACGTGAGAGGTATCAATTCTGATGATGAGAGCGTCCTAACACCATTAGAACATCCCAAAAGCTTGTTTTGAGAGGGTAATGTCCACTGGGCTAGCATTTGTGTCAGAGAAGACGTGTTGAAAATGTGTAGCCAAACATTTTTACTTCATGATCCAAAATGTATTTGTAGAAATAAAGATTAAAAAGTTTAAGAAAATAGATTATAAAGCATTTAATAAATTATCTACTATTAAGCTTCTCAGTAAAATCTCTTAACCTATTTAAACTCAGTTAACTGGATGGTCTGAAGTTTATTTTCCTTGAAGATTCTTTGTTGTTAACAGTGTAAATGTATCCAGAATCCTAAATGCTGCTTTGCTCCTGTGCAAAGTTTCTGTATTGATGTCAGTTCCCAAATGGAAAATCTTTTACTACAGACTATTAAACTTCAAAAAAAGACTACTCAGCCCTTCAACTCTTTTATACTTAGTCAAAGTTTAAAAATATTTTAGAACAGCTATTGAGAAGTTACAATACATTAATCATCCAGAACATTAAGTTTACAGTGATGGTTTAAGTATCTTTTCCTTGTGATTTCCTCTCCTTTTTTTCCTTTTTTTTTCCAGTGTATTAAACTGAAAATAATTAATATAATATCATAGTTAATAATACAAACTACTGTAAAAGAAGAATTACAGCTTTGCTTTCAGGAATTTTTTCTGCCTATACTTATAAATTTGTTCAGATTTAGGTTGTTTTACCTTTCTGAAAGGTAATTGTTTTCCATATAGACATAAAAATGGTGAAAGTGTTTCTACAGGATAATCGTGTTCTTTTTTAGGTGGCCCATTAAAGAAAGAACAAGTCACCTCATAAAGACAAGACTTAGACAGTTTACAGATATAAACATGTAAAGGTGTGATGTCACATGCATCACCCTCCTTGCCTTGACATCATTCCTAAGCAATCAGATTTGTGTTGATGCTCGTTGTCTCATATGCAAAGTCAACATTCTTTTTCCCATCTGCTGTGTTTAATACTTAGAGATACTAATTTCATCAGTCTTTTCTTTTTCCAGGTCAGATGCCCTCACAAAGTCCTATCCCTTAATCAACATCTGTGTGGTTGATGCGTATCCTGACCACATACCAGTATGGATTCCTGTTCAGAGTGTACACAGGCAAAGTGTTAACATCTTCCTTTGAAAAGGAAAGCCCTGCTTCAGGAACCTCTTGGAGCGCATGGAGTCACCTCATTGATAATACACCATTGCAAAAGACTCCTGGGAATCCCTCACCAAAGGACTGCTAGTGAGGAATGTAAGAGCCTTGGTATCATAGAAAAGGTTCTTGCATGAACAAATGCTGCAAATTAACAGAATAATTTAGGAACGCAGAAATAATTTGAAACAGATCTCTGTTTTGGTTTGGATTTGATTATTTCTTAGCTAAATTCCCCTACAGTTCTGAGTAAGGTTTCTGTTTGAGAAAATAATGAGAAGCTACAAAAAATGCCAAGGAACTATGATTATTATGTTAATACCTGTATCCCATATGTTAAATTTTCAAGACTGTTTAATAAAATATCATAAATTTGTTATAAAAATGACAGGTCTCTGAGGACTTGTAGTTTTTTATTAAAAGCTAGCATCATATGTTTAAAATAACTTTAAATACATTATGGTAACACAGCTTAACTTGCCACAGTGGTGGGCAAACATATAAAAAGCATTTTTTATAAAAATACATCTCTGCAGCCATTTTAAATTCAAATATAGGTAAATTGATTTCATTGGGATTTAGGTACTTAATCACCTTTGAGAACCTGGGCCTCAGTCCCTAATCAAGTCTTCTTAAATATGCTAGCCAAATTGCTTTGAAAGTGCTGACGTCCAGAAGGCTTGCAGCATCACCGGGTGTTGCTGCGTATCATATGCAATAACACACACAGAAACTTGTTTAAGATTAAATTGGTAAAGCTTTTTCTGTGATTATTATGTTCTTCTCATTAAGTGTTATGTAACTGTTAATGTTTTTATCTACTACGCAAAGAATTGATAGTACTGCATGATTTTTTTTAATATCCTTCTAGACTGACCTATAAACAGACATTTGTATTATTTCAGTGAAACACAGAATTATTGTGGCTAAAAAAGACCTCTGAGATTATCCAGTCCAGCCCAGGACCTAACATCACCACATCAGCCAGACCAGGGCACTAAGGGCCACAGCCAGTCTGTCCTTAAACACCTCCAGCGATGGGGACTCCACCACAGTCCTGGGCAGTCCTTCCAGTGTCTGATCACCCCTTCCATGGGGAAGGGCTCTCTCACATCCAACCTAATGATCTCATTCTGGCCTAAAACTTCCTTTCTATTAGTTATTTCACTGATTTTTATTTTCATTGTTGAAACTTTTCAAACATCAGAATTGTAAATCGTGACATGTCATTCTTCAGATGTGCAACATGCTCTTAGAACTCTGGGTTTGTCTTGTTCAAGAAGCTGTATTTTTCCAGCTTAGCACTAAACCAAAAAGGCAGCATTTTAAAATACTAACCTAGCTATAACTTTACAGCTGAATATTCATTCAGAGTTTACATTCTATATAAATCCTTCGTGTGCCAATGGAAGAGACTGAACTACTGAGGATTCCTTCAGAGAAGAATCGTGTTTCATATTAAACTCTGTGTAACGTTTGCATAAACAGAATGAAGGAATTAAATACTAGATTATATATATTTTGATAAAAATGACATTTTTATCATTTAAACTTCTACATCAGGGGTGATGATAGGAATTGGGTCTTCAAACGAAGTGTTAATATGTTGGAGTAAAGGAAAATAGGGCGAGTGTGTTCAAAAGGAGGAGGAACTGGGGAGGAGGGGAAGTGGTGGAATTTAGAAGGGACTAACGTAGTATTTTGACGTGAGAGCTTTACAAACTTTAAGCTTTTTGTAAATAAAGGAAATTTTTGTTTTCAAGATGTTTGAAGTAATAATTGAGATAAATGTGGAAAAGTAAGAGAAACTTGAAAGTGGGTACTTCAGAGAGGATCAATAGGACTTTTATGAGAAGATGTTAGGGATCTAGAGCTGCAGATGCACAGAAAACAGGTGGAACATGACTTGAGATGGAAGAAGGAGAGCTAGTCATGCTGGGTTAGACAGGCATGACAGAGAAGTAAGGAGGAACTGTTTATTAGAAGATAGAGAAAAATATGGGTTTGACAGAAAGCAGAAATACCCATGTACGAGAAAAGAGCAGGAGGGTAAATGGATTGAGAAGGATGTTAAAACTAGTAGCAAAAATAACAACCCCCCCCAAGAGTATTATACACTAGAGAAGACAGAAAATCCCTGGAAAAGAATGTGAAAAACAGAGGCATACCCAGATGAGGGTGAGAGGAACAGAAGATAAAAATAAGAAACAAGCCAGTTACCACAGTGTTTTTCAGTTTAAATTATGCATAAACTTTAAGCTAAAATGAATTTTACATGCTGCATGGAATGTGTGGATGCACACAGAGTCTTATCCGAAGACCACTCAAATCAATTGTAAAAACCTCCTGTGGATATTTATAGGCTTAAATCACACTTAGAACTTTGCAGATCCAAAACAAGAGCTGAAATTTGATGTCTGAAAAACACACATATTTTGGGAGGGCTTTGATCATGCCTCTGCTTAAGCAAACTCTTTGAGTCCTCTTTGAGGATGACTGAATTAAGGTCCTGCTGGTGGGTCTGTGGATGTACAAAGGCTGCCAAACGCAGAGCCCCTCACTCACAGAATTCCTGAGGCTGGAGAAAAGCTCTGAGATGATCAAACCCAGCCTAGGACCTAACATCAACACAACCAGCTAGACCAGAACACTAAGGGCTGCAGTCAGGCTGTCCTTAAACACCTCCAGGGATGGGGACTCCACCACTGCCCTGGGCAGTCCAGTCCAGGTTCTGATCACCCTTTCCATGAGGAACGGCTTCCTAACACCCAACCTAACCCTCCCCTGGTACAGCTTCAGGCCCTGCCTTCTCATCCTGGCACTGGTTGCTTGGGAGAAGAGCCTGACCCCCACCTGACTACAACCTCCCTTGAGGGAGTTGGAGAGAGGGAGAAAGTCCCCCCTGAGTCTCCTCATCTCCAGGCTAAATACTCCCACCTCCCTCAGCCTCTCCTCATTAGACTTCCCCTCCAGTCCCTTCCCCAGCTTCACTCTTCATCTGGACCTGCTCCAGCCCCTCCATCTCTTTCTTGAGGTGAGGTGCCCAGGACTGCCCCCAGTACTCAAGGGCAGGTCTTCTGTATCAAGCAATGTCCACTGTTCTTTAAATAGAACCACACAGATAGGAATCTTGTCTGAGGAGTTACAAATTGCAGTTTGAGTTTTGATCAGATCAGCACTCAAAAGGACTCATTTCCCTCAGTTGGGGACACAACCCCACCATCAGTACTACAAGAGCACCATCTTCTTTTTACAAACGATGTTCTTTCAAACACTCTCACAAACTCAAAGGCATGGCTTTTCTCATCCCTCTAATCTTACTTATGCAATCACAGACTGGTCCAGGTTGGAAGGGACCTCAGAGATCATCCAGTTCAACTCCCCTGCCATGGACATGGACACCTCTCACCAGATCAAGTTGTGCAGAACCACATCCAACCCCGCCTCGAACACTTCCAAAGGACTTAATGGTCTCACTGCTCCACAACCCATATGGATGTAGAAGTGAGGAACCCAGAACTGCCCCCAGTACTTCCCATCAGCAGCAGGTGTTCAGCCACAGTTCTACAAAGCTGGGTCACACCTCCAGCTACCACCACAGACAGAGCACCACAGGAGATGTCACGGGGAAGGTCAGCTCCATCAACACACCCTTTTCATAAAGAAGTTTCTCGTAATGTCTAAACTGAACTTTCTCCAGAGGACTCCATAGCACACTGAAAATCTTCTAAAAGCTCCCCCAAACTCACCAGGTAAGGAGTTCAATACTGATACCCACTGAGTGCCACCACCAGCAATTATAACAGAGGGAATATCACCTTGATTTTCTTTCCTGTTTTCACTGTCAGTTAGTGTCTCCACATTGCAATGTGCTGGTGCCGGCCCATGTTAACAGCCAAGCTGTCTCATTTTAATGTCACAAGTCATCTGAAGACTTACCACTGGATCATATTCCCAAAGCTGATTTCCTTTGAGATGGTGGCACTTGAGCATCGTTACTGGGCCATTAAGTTTGGATACATCTAAACATAAATCATCTGTTCGGATTTCTTTGTTGGCAGTGTATGAGAAAACCTAGAGACAGAAAGAATGAGACAAACTGAGAAAAGAAAAAGGGCAACTAAAAGATTCCTGGGGGCAGCAGGAAAGGAGGCCATTTGTGCATCACTTCATTAATATCCATTATTTTTCCCTTTCTTTTCCCTTCAGCAACTACAGACAGATATTTTGGGCTTTTTTTTACAGAATAAACTGTATGAAGCAGCTCTTCAGTTAAAACTGACTTTTGATTGTTGAATTATTTCCTGTATGGAAACAAGAGGATGACCAACACAAGGAATCTCTGGATATTAGTGGAAAATAATTAATCAACAATTGTTAACAAAGTAGAACAAAACCTCAGGTGTAAAATAAATTTGAAGCCTGACACCAAGGAAAATGGACATTAAAAAGGGGGTTTTGAGTACAGACAAGTTTGTTTTAAACACCAGTCGGGAGGTCTAACTAGAAGACAATTTCAGAGAACCTACAAGAGGTGAAGTCTACATCACAGCAGTCTCTTCTGCCTCTCACTTCATTTTTGACTTGAAAGTTGATGTCAAACCTATTGCAGTCAGTCCTCAAAACCCTACACCTGACAAAGCCTCCACTTTTCTCAGGCATTTGCTTTTGCAGGCACCTTCTGCAGGTCCTGAACTTTACAATGTGCACACATTTTAAAGATAACTGCTAAAAGACCCAGCAGTTGTCCCATTGAGAAACAGTCCTCCAACTACTGCAATAAATGAAGGTAATGTGGGAAGGAAACGTCACCTGATTGCCACCCATCCCATGGCAGTTGAAGATTCCAACTTTCTCGTTTTCTTTTCTTGCCATGTTATCTAGACATTGATTTGTCTCCACATTTCTTATCTAGGAGTGAAGAAGATTATGTCAAAGGACTTTGTAGGTCCCTATCAATCACACCAGCACGAGTTCTCTCTGCTGCACAGTAGGGTTAATGAAACAGAACCTAGAGGAACCACAATGCAATGAGACGGCTGTATGAGACTCAAAATCCCAAGGAAATGTTCAAGCTGTTAGGTCCCAGACCCTCATTTACTACTTTGTTTTCGTTTGGGCATCCTTCCACTCTTTTTGCTCAAAGACTTGGCTACAACAGAAAGGACACAACTGAGTCTAGCACAGATAGAAGATGATGAAGGGAGTGGAACATCTCCCTTATGAGAAAAGGCTGAGGGAGCTGGGTCTCTTGAGCTTGGAAAAAAGGACACTGAAGGGTGACCCCATTAATGTTGATAAATATGGAAAGGGTGGGTGTCAGGAGGATGGAGCCAGGCTCTGCTCAG
>JAOXOE010000343.1:14328116-14338793 GCA_028565055.1 Phoeniculus purpureus
GAATGGCAGCACAGTCTGCTGGGGTGTCGGCGACACCACCCAGCTTTGTGTCATCAGCAAACTTGCTGACAGTGCACGCCAATCCTTCATCCAAATAATCAATGAATAGATTGAACAGGACTGGTCCCAGCACCAGTGGGACCAGTGGAGTGCCCCTGGGGCACTCCATTAGATACAGGTCTCCAACTACCACCCTCAAATTTTCAAGGAGCTAAAGACTTCCTTGCTGAGTTCAGTGAGTGGCAATACATTTATGTTGAACTACTTTAATAACAAAAGAAATGTATTTGTCATCGTGATTATACACTGCCCAATTGTTTTCAAAAGCACAGGCTGAAAACTCTTTCAGCTAAAGCTTCTCTTCCTTTCAATATCATAGAGATTATTTTTATTTTGTGTTATTAAATTCAATAAGAAATAATAATTGAAAACCAGTTGGAAAGTTGTGTCAGGGCAGGTTTAGGTTGGACATTAGGAAAAGCTTCTTTATTGAAAGAGACATTGAATCCTAGAATCACCTGGTTGGAAGGGATCTCCAAAGGTCATCTAGTTCAATCACCCTGCAGGTAGCAGGGACATCCTCAACTAGATCAGGTTGCCCAGAGCCTTGTCCAGCCTCACTCTGAAGATCTCCAAGGACGAGGCCTCAACTCCCTCCCTGGGCAACATGTTCCCGTGTTCTACCCCCTTCCCTCTCAAGAACTTCTTCCTAACAGCCCATTTCAATCTTCTCTCATGTGAAACCACTGCCCATATCCTATTACTCCAGGCCTTCAGAAACAGTCCCTCTGCAGCCTTCTTGTAGTGTCCTTCAGGGACTGGAAGGTTACTCCTAGGTCCTCCCAGATGGAGCCTTCTCTTCTCCAGGCTGAACTAGCCCAACTCCCTCAGCCTGTCCTCACAGCAGATGGGCTCCAGCATCCTGATCATTGTTGTGGCCTCCTCTGGACTCAGTACATCGGGTCCCTGTCTTTCCTGGTCCATGACCAAGTCCATGACCTCTCTGGGTCATGAGGCCTTTGAACAGGCTGCCCAGGGAATGGGTTGAATTGCCACCCCTGGATATGTTTCAAATTTGTGGACATCTGGAGCTTAGGGACAGGGTTTAGCAGTGGCCTTGGGACTGCTGTGTTAATAGTTGGACTTGATGATCTTACAGGTCTTTTCCACCCTAAGTAACTCTATGAATAGCTACACTACACGCATTTTCAATTAATGCTAATAGGAAATACTAGCTAAAACAGGAACACACGGAATCAGTCAGTACATGTTTTGAACACACGCTTAGCTGCTTTTCAAGATGTAGACTCTTTCCCTTCTCTGTCTTCCCTGCCAACCATAAATAGAAGAGTGATCCTTTTCCAGGCTGTACGTACTGAACCCTGCCTCACCATGCTTGGCTAGACTTGAGTGCATGCCAACTTTAGAAACTAGATCTACTCATCTACTGCTCAAGATAACAGATCTATGTCTCTGTCTGGATGCCCTCTGGCTCAGGTAATTCTGCAACACTGTCTTTTCAATCCCTCTGCCTGATCACTTAGCCTCAGTGCAAGGGAAGACACCTTCTGGGGCAAACAATAACATTCATTCTCATACAAGCTAGCCAAGTCTCCACCCCAGCTCACTGGAGCTGCTTTGTGGGATGCCTTCAGCTCCCCAGTTGGAGTGCGAAAGGCTGCTGGACGACAAGGATACAGGCTAGACAAGTTGCAGGAGGATGCAAGGGGCTGGAACCCAAACTCACATGCAGCACAAGGAAACCTCACTGACTGAAAGTCGCCATGCTTCAGCTTTAGGTTCAGTATACTGGCAAATTCTCCAACATTATCATTCATTAGTGGCTTGAAGAAGGGTAGGAGGTAGCTGTGGGAAGGTAGCCTAAAGATTTGCAGCTGCTGCTGCAGGAAGGGACAGCTTCCCCTTGCTCTGTTTCAGATTCCTGCTGCACATCCTGTGCTGACACAGACGCTGATTTAAACCAGTAGAGAGCCTGCCCACAGGCAAATAATCCTGACCAGTCCAGCACACTTGAATGATAAACAAGCAAAAGGAGGCAAAGCCCAATCACCTGCCACAAGAGGTAAGGCATTCTCCTCACTGCAAGCTGCTAGACTGTCATCTTCTCTTGAAACCTCACCTTGGACAACCCAGTCCAAGTGTTTTAAACTGGGGTAAGTGATGAAAGGCCAGCACTAGAGCAGAGTCCACAATGACCCAAGCCAGAAATCAAACTATTCACCTGCACGTACTGGGTCTGTCTGCTGAAAGCCTGACAGGAAAAGATCTGGGAAACAGCACCCTGATGTAACACAACTGTCTGGAAATATGTTTCGCTGATGAGAGAAGAGCAGAGCTAGTGCCATTACTGCTGTGGAGAAGAGCTGCTGCGTGCAAAGGGATGAGCTTGAAGTTGGCTGAGCAACAGCTGTTGCAACACTGTCCTGCCCAACCTCCACCTGTACCTAAGCACTTTCAAGCAGAGAAATGATCTTTAAAATGCATGAAAGCTCAAAACAGGCAAGGAACAGTTTCTTCAGGGAAATATTTATTAAAGAGAAATGGATTACAGGCTGATTTTTTTCAAGAGGGCAGCTTTCCCTTTAGCTACACTACATTAACAGTAAAAAGTGTCTGGAGTTCCTTCCTTTCAGGCAGGAAGTTGCTTTTTCCCCAGAAAACACAGATTGCATGAAGCAGGAAGGCTACCTGAGAATCCTGGACCAATCCCTCTGTGATTCCCTATCTTAATGGAGCAGAAGGAAAGGATATAGAGGAAATAAAGGTGTTGTTAGCTAGCCCCAGTGCTGCCTGTCAGTATATTACCTTCTTCTAAGTGAATTTTCCTGCCTATGCCAACTAACACAGAAAAGAATCTGAATGCATTGAGATTGCCTCTGCCTCACTCACTGGCACCCAGGCTGGCAAACCAGCATCAGTATAAATATCCTCACCTCACTCCTTGCAAGAACTCCCAACATTGTCACAGCAGTATTGCAAGAACACACGTCTACTTGGTATGAGATTCCACAGGGCCAAGAGCAGAGTCCTACACTGTGGCCACAATAACCCCCTGCAGCTGTAGACTGAGGGATGAGTGGCTGAGGAGCAGCCTGGCAGAGAGGGACCTGGCGGTACTGGTGGACAACCAGCTGAACAAGAGTCAGCAGGGTGCCCAGGTGGCACAAAAGGCCAATGGCATCCTTAATTGTATCACCAATAGTGTGGTCAGCAGGGCTAGGGATGTAATTTTCCCCCTGTACTGGACACTGGTGAGGCCTCACAAAGAGTACTGGGTACAAGCTGTGGGGATTCCAAGAGAAGAACATCATGAATCTGCTGGAGCAAGTCCAGAGAAGGGCAACAAAGATGCTCAGAGGGCTGGAACTCATCCCCTATGAGGACTGGTTGAGAGAGCTGGGGTTGTTTAGCCTTAAGAGGAGAAAGCTCCAGGGAAATCTTGCAGCATTTTTCCAGCGCTCCAAGGGGGCCTGCAGGAAAGTTAGACAGAGACTTTTCACAAGGGTTTGTAGGGACAGGACAATGGCTTTAAACTGAAAGAGAGCAGATTTTGGTCAGATGCAAGGAACAAATTCTCCACTGTGACGGTGCTGAGGCACTGGAGCAGGTTGCCCAGAGAAGCTATGAAGTACCACCCCTAGAAGTGCTCAAGGCCAGGCTGGATGGGGCTTGAGCAATGCGATCTAGCGGAATATTATGTCTTACAACAAGAACTACTCTGTGGTTCTCTGATTATGAAACATATGTGGATGCATTTGGTTTTGCAGTACTACAGTTCAGATACCTGATGTTCTGCTGAGCTTTAATTCCACTACCCAGGAAGCTCAGGCATAAATCACCTGGATTTAAAAAGTAAAATAATAACAAAAAGGAGGATGACTTCACAGCATTGCCTAAGAAAAACAGATTTCAATGAAGCCCTTCCTTTCTGTATGCTGTCATAGCAGCTTTGTCACATGGTCTTCAAAGAAATAACATGCTTGTTTAAATACTTCTGCTCCTTCCCAGCAGGAATGACATTTTAGTCTGTAACAAGCATTTCTCACAAAGAAAGAAATGCTCACCTGGGGAAATGATGTAAAAGAAGTTTTTGAATTCATCCATCCAGACTTCTGCCAGCCGCCTGTTGTTTTTGTTGATGATCTGCCCTGTTCCTCCTGGAAATGTGTACGGCGTTGCTTTCCTGAACACATGCCCAACGTGGGAGCACGTGACGATTTCCAGGGTGCCACCACACTGCCAGATCTGAAAGCAACACAACAAATTACTGCAACACTTTGAGGGGTTAAGAAGAGAGTTTAAACAATGTGAATCACTTGCTGCCACTTAAGCTGGAGAAATGTTATTTGAGGTACAGAACAAATAAACCCTGCTTGGAAAAGAACTGTGTGCCTGTGTCCTGCTCAACAGGTAAAAGTGTTCACAAGCCTTGTTCATAATAAGGAGGTGTGAGAAAGAGTTCATCAGGCCTCTCAGCAAAAAGGCTTCAGGCAAGAGATGATGTTAAAGAACTGGGTAAGCTGACAGTGAAGAAAGGAAGAGGCTCATCTGAATCACAGAGAAGGAACAGGTGGGAATCTGTCGAAAACAGCCCATTACAAAGTAGAATCTCTGCGTAAAAATCCCACACACTTTCTAAGGGAAGGTTCTGAAAAGATTTGCAATTTTATTTTGGACCTGTAACCATCAGACTCTGAAAGCTGAGGCAGTCACCTCTGCACATTCTGAGCTGATGAGTGAAACAAAAGGGATTGGTGTATTTGTAGGACAAAAGCAAGATCAGCACTAGTCAGGCTGACATCGGAATGAACACAAGCACTCAGTAAGTTAGAAGAGCAGCAAGAAGAGAGTTTGTAGCATTTCACCAACACATGAAACCACACACTGACGTCATCCCCCTTACCTCATGCTTCCCAGTTAGCTGCTCTAACTGAACTTCTTCTAAGACAAATATACACATTCGCTCTCCAGACTGACCAGCTCAACCTTTCAACCATGAAGCTCTGCCAACTGTTTGCTAACTGCAGCAGGAGAGGACATAGACATGGGCAGCAGATTTGTATTTTACAGAACTCAAGACACAATGCCCTGAGTAATAAAACACTGACGGGTTTTACCTACCCTGAAAGAAATCTCCAAGTTCTCTCCACCCCAAATATCCATCCCAGCATCATATGTTCCAATTTCCTGGAAGTAATCTCTGTCTATTGAAAAAAGGCCTCCTGCCATTGTAGGTGTCCTGGGAGGGGAGAAGACAAAAAATAAGCATCAGCCACTATGAAAACATAAACTTAAAGGAAATCACAGAATCACTGAGGCTGAAAAAGACCTCTGAGCTCATCCAGCCCAGCCCAGCCCAGGACCTAAAATCACCACAGCAGCCAGACCAGGGCACTAAGGGCCACAGCCAGGCTGTCCTTCAACACCTCCACAGATGGGGACTCCACACTGCCCTGGGCAGTCCAGTCCAGGCTCTGATCACCCTTTCCCTGAGGTAAGACTTCCTACATCCAACCTAACCCTCCCCTGGTGCAGGGAGAAGGTCCTCCTTGAGTCTCCTCTTCTCCAGGCTAAAAACCCCAGCTCCCTCAGCCTCTCCTCATCACACTGTCCTTCCAAATACGTTTCAGGCTCACATTGACAAGATGTCTTCCTATTCCGCAAGTTGCCAACCTGCTCCTTCTCAGTGGGCTCCCAACCAAATTCCATTAGCACTGACGTACTTGCTAGCTCAGCGTTTCCCAGAGATGGAACGAGTGACAGTTCTCTTTATTTTCTCACTTCAAAATGAAGTGTGGATGAGCAGCGCCATTCCTGAGAAAGACTTCTGCCTCTACTGCTGGCAAATAATAAGAAAGAAACCAGTTTCTTACAAGAAATTTATGCTGTTGCTAACTGGTTTTGGAAGAATTCTGAGAGGCCATTGAGTCACTTGCTGGCTTTCACTATCACTGCTTCAGATAAGGAAACTGGTTGGTCAGATCCTTCTTATAAATTCCTTAGTGGAAAGAAACCAACAGAGCAGTGCTAGTTGCTCCCAACTTTATCAACATCTCCCAAAAGTCCATTTTTTTAGTTCAACAAATGTGTAATAGGTGAATTATCAGGGTAAATAATAGGTAAATGATGAGGGTGATGATGTAACTTTGTAGTTTAAGTGTACAAATTACAGTCAGCATAAATAATCTTCTATTACTTGTCATCTCCCTGAAAAACTCTGCAGATTGAAAGAGGTTCTCCCTCCTCTCTACTTTGCCCTGGTGAGACCACATCTGGAATCTTGCTCTAGGTGTTCTGGGCCCCTCAGTTCCAGGAGTGCAGAGCCACAGAGATTATGAAGGGAGTGGAGCATCTCTCTCATGAGGAAAGGCTGAGGGAGCTGGGTCTCCTCAGCTGGGAAAAAAAGGAGACTGAGGGGTGACCCCATTAATGTTGATAAATATCGAAAGGGTGGGCATTAGGAGGATGGAGCCAGGCTTTGCTCAGGGGCACCCAAAGACAGGACAAGGGGCAAAGGCTGTCAGCTGGAGCAGAGGAGGTTCCACATCAGTATGAGAAGGAACCTCTTCATGGTGAGGGTAACAGAGCACTGGAAGGGGCTTCCCAGGGTGGTTGTGAAGTGTCCTTGTCTGGAGACATTTAAAACTCGCCTGGACATGTTCCTGTGTGACTGGATCTAGGGCATCCTGCTGTGGCAGGGGGGTTGGACTGGATGATCTTTTGGTGTCCCTTCCAATCCCTAATGTTCTGTGATTCTGTGAAGACTTGGTTAGAGAAAAAAATAGAAGCAAGTTTCAATGAAAAGGGATAAAAATTAGCTTCAAGAGCTTCAGGGCAAAAATTAGTTAAAATCTAGTAATTCACTGGTAGTTAACTTAAAAATGAGGAAATATTTCTGAAGTGCCAAGCTGACTGCTTTCTCCATTGCTACCAAGTACCAACTCATGGACAAGAACTTTGATGCTTCTCCTTCAATCACACAAAAACAATGCTACAACTCAATCCATTCAGTACATACAAGAGAATTAACCTAGAAGGTAAACATTTTAATCTGGGTTAGAATTTCTCCTTACCTAACAGGGAGGGTTCGGTCTCCTTTCCGTCGATCCATTTCTCTCTGAGGAACAGGATACCAACGAAAGTTCAATTTCCAGTTGAAACCCCCATAGGTCATGTCAGAACCTGCCATGTACTCAAAGGTATCATCACTAATCACATCAATAATGGGACACACCACTGTTCTCCTAGAGAAAGGAAAGAATCCAACTGAGGTCAGTGAAGGGTCCAACCAGTTGGTTGGGTTGTTTTTTAGGTATATTCTGTTTTTAGCACAGAGTTTCATACTGTCAGCCACCTCTGAACAACAGCAATCAATCGCTTATTACCATGAAACACATTCAAATCCTATCATGCTAATTCATCCAAAGGAAAATGGGCTTTTCTGGGACAGTTGTGGCAACAGCAGCTTTTTTTAAACAGCAGTTGCACTATTACCAGTAATAAGTGTTCATCCCTTTGCAGATGGAAAAACGGATCCCAGCTTTCCTGGTGCCACAGGGATTTTACAGAACACAACAGGTGGTTGTTTCTAGTCAAGTGGTCAAAGCATCATTCAGGGTTTTGTATAACTAACTTGAACTAACTTGATCGTTCGTTCTGGGAAGCGTCCTCAGTGTACTCAGAACTGAGAAATTACAGTCATTGCTAACACAGTCGACAGCCACTGCCTTGACATTACTAAGATAGATACAGCAACTCATTCTGATCATCCTAAAGACAATCCGATAGCCGTCCTGAGACTTTCTCGTGGAAAACTCTATAAAAAGATTAAGGACTTGCAACTCATTTTAAACGATTTATTTATTTGAACCATTGGTACACATGATAACAACTTCAGTACCATAGTCTCTAAAGAAGTGTGTTAATGCCAACTTAACAGGAAGTGTTTTCTCAGCACAGTGCTGAACACAGATGCTTTATTAGTTCTAGCTTTTCCAACATGCAAGGCTGTATTTTGTAATGTTCATATATCCTTAATGCAGACTTCATAGCTGCTCTGATCTGCTGTTTAATAAAGAGAGCAGTGTGCAACCACCAAGTTACTGCTCTGATCGAGCTGGGTTACTGATCTGATAAAGGAGACAATTCTCTCAGCCGGTTTTGTTTGCTCACCTCGATCCAATTTCCTTCACACTGTCATGGATGGGAGTGAGTATCCACTTGTGATTGAAATACAAAGCTGTGTTATTAACTGCAGCATGGATCACTATGATTCCAGTAGCTACTCCCAGTTTAAAAAACACACCCCAGAAGACCAAGGGTACAAATGCATTAGAAAACAAATTATAATGACATCAGATCACAGTGACGTACTGAAAGCTGTAGACTTGATAGCTCTTGCTCACAGTGTCTCTTACCTGGACAGCTCCATTTCTTCCTCAAGAATACCTTCCCCAATTCATGAAGGAATGGGCCAAGGTACAGATGGAAGAGCTCATCTTCCACTGCTTTTTCCAATCGATTCATGTTCAATTCTCCTGTTATTTACCGTTACCTCACACATCCAAACATCTGCTTCACTTTAAGCCAAGCTTTACTTTTAAAAAGTTATACAGAATTAGTGTTCTATCCTTACCATAATGAGAACTAATGCAGCCCTTCATGAAGTAGACACTTGCTTGTAGGCTGTGTTGCAATACTTGGAACATTTCTTAATCCCCAAAAACCCAACATGGAGTAACAGAAGCAGAATTACCTGTCAGCTTTGATCCTTGCCAGCAGAGGTTCCAGCCAGCCTACTGTACATTCACAATGAGCATCTAAGAAGGTGATGACCTGGCCTTTAGAAGCAGCAGCACCCTTTAGTCTGGCTCTAATCAAGCCAGAACGCTGCTCCATTCGTATCACATGAACTGGTACTTTTAATTTCTTCACGTAACTCTCCAGCGGTCTTTTCAAGAAGTCTGCAGAGAATGATCAAAACCAGGAAAACTGTCAGTCACATTGTTCAGATTTGGGTTATTTTTAATTAACAGACTTGAATGAAGAAAAATGTTCTCAGCTAGTACTGCTCACTCTAAACTTTACAGCAAGCCCTTCCACAGCCCCACATGAAGTTCCTTCACTTCATTTCTTCATCATGAAAAATAAAAAATGAAGTTAGTGTCAAATGTTTACACAGAACCCCGGCTGCATGGGCGAGTTTTTGTTACGGAATAGATGTGACTCTTCCTTTCCACAGGCACAAGTGCTCTTGAATATAACCCTTCTCTACCAAGAGAACACTGACATTGTTCTGCCTAGCTGAACACAATGAATTACCTCCTGCAGGAGAGTAACTTGCAGTTAATGTCTTTGCAAACAGTGCAAATTCACTTTTCAACTTTCTCCAGATGTTTCTGGCTTGTTTTTTTTCTGACATTATCCCTTTAAGCCCTAAAAACAAGACTAAGGATAATATCAGCTGTGCAGAAGAGATGACTACCTGTTAACATCAACAAACCTCAGCCTAGCTGAGGAACAAACTATTCAGAAGACAACAGCCATAACCAACCCCTCTTTGCCTCCACACTCAGCATTACTTGCACTACACAGAGCTGCCAAATTAACAAAGTTCCCATTGACATGCGCAGGCTTTGTCTGGCAGAAATTAAGACTATGAAGGGCACTGCCAAAAGAAGAACAAAGATTTGAGGGAGAACACCAGGGACGGGCACAGAAACAGACTTCTGCAGTAACCTGCAGACTGCAAATCTGTAAAGAAGGTAAAATAGTCTTAGAGCTCCAGACAGGATCAGATTATAGACTCAAAGTACATGCAAGTGGTACAACGACAGTGCAAAGTCCGCAGCAGGATTTAGCCTAAGACAGTAAGGACCTTACACAAGGACAAGTGTGACACCAGAGCAAGGGGAACAAAGTGCAGCATCAACTTAGTGGCTGTTTTGTAAATCTCAAAAGGTAGAGCTGATCTGAGGGTGATTACCACTCCTCACCACTGCTCCAGCTGAAAGAGTTCTAATTGCCTCCTTGATTTGTTTTCTGTGTATTGCTGGACTGTCACTAAACTCAACAGAAATAAGTTCTGACACTTTTTGAAAGCTGAACTGTGCTAAGAGCTCAGCAGACCTTAAATACTTGTCTCCAGATAAAGGCACAGTAAGTTAATTCTTACTTGGAATATTAACTCAAATGAGAAAATATCAGAAACTCAAATGAGTAAATGTTTCTGAGTATAAACCGAGTGGACACGTCTGAACGTTCTGCAGGCACTTTGGGGATGAACACAAATAGAGATGATTTGGCTGACAGACTCTGTAGTAAACATAATCTCATCTCTTTACAGCAGAGCTGCTCAAACCCACTAATTTAAAGGAATTAGTATTCTGCTAATGCTTGTAGCTTCAACATACGTGGCTTCCATGCTATACCCAAAGATAACAGACCAGCGAAGCATTCCGCTCTGGGCTAGCCATCTCATGAGCACAGCACGCCATCAGCACGCTCCCTCGGCACATCTAGCAAAAATTACTCCAATCTTTAAAAAGGGAAGGAAGGAAGACCCAGGTAACTATAGACTGGTCAGCCTCACCTCCATCCCAGGAAAGGTGATGGAACAATTTGTTCTGGAGGCTGTTTCCAGGCACATCAAGGACA
>JAOXOE010000343.1:14338893-14356079 GCA_028565055.1 Phoeniculus purpureus
TTAAAGCCTGTGTTTGCAGGTGCTTAGAACTTCTAGAAAACAATATGGATGTGTTCCTGTGTGACTTGGTCTAGGTGGTCCTGCTGTGGCAGGGGGATTGGACTAGATGATCTTTCTAGGTCCCTTCCAATCCGTAATGATTCTATGATTAAAGCACAAGCCTTTGATGTAAGCTTCCTGTTTTATCCTTACTAACAACATTTAAATTAAGAATCCTTTCTGTCTCTCATCTGAAAACAAACTACCCCAGGAAGGGATTACTATAGAACTTAAAATAAAGCACTCATTTCAACCCACAGTTCTACACCACTAGCAGCAGAACACACCTGCTAGTGTGAGGAGTGTGACACACATGCTGTGAAGTAAGGACAATTTGAATTTTAATTATCCACTGCTGCATTATGTTCCTTTTGTTGGATCCTGCCTCCAACAGTTTGAAAATGGAGTGTGCATTATTAAGAAGGCAAAGCATCTCCAGGTATCTAATGGAGACTCCAAATGGCAGCTGAGAATATCTGCCTCATAGCCTCCTCTCCCGAATTGATGGCAGTCCCTGTGTAAACTCTCAGCTAACGTGATTCCATGTAGAATGTAGATTGTGGAACTCCCCCAAACTGTCACAGACTTTAAATACAAGCAGATACTTACTACTGTGTTACCTAAAGACACAGGAAGATTAAAGGTCAGACCGTCAAAATAAGGCCAAGACAAGAAATGAGTCAACATCTCTTGATGTGTTCAATGTCACAGTTCATACTGGATCTAGTTCATGCAGATCTGTATGGTTACCTGGCTAAAAACAAACAAAATCCAACCTGGCAAAATCCAACATTCCTACTTCCTGAACACAGACAGCTTGAGCAAAGGACAGCTAAAATATCCCAAATGTTGTGTAAAATACTCTCAATTCTGTCAAAACTAAACTGACTAAGGAACCGAGTGACAATGAAGAACATTTATGCCAAGTTCCAGAGAGGCTGCAGCCTTGGAGAATGTGTTGTCAAGATATCCCAGTGCTACCAACACTCCTCCCTGTTGCAAGTCTGCTTGGGGAATTCCATCACCTTCCCAAGGAATCTGAACCTGCAACCCAGGACACAGTCCTAGCACTGCACCATAAGCTCCAGTGGGGCCAAGGCTTCCATTAACAACATCACTCTGTCCCAACTGTGGGTCTGTTTCTAGCTTGCATGGAAAAGAAAGGCTTCTGAAGATGCTCTTTTCTAGTGTAAAAAAAGTCCCGATTCAAACACCAGGGACTCAAACACCTCCTTAAATGCTTTATGTGTTGAACAATGAATACAGCCTGGAGAACTCAGCCTTAGTATTGTTCTACAGCACTCATTCTTCATTTCACTCAGCAGCTCCACAAGTCACCTCAAACAGCACAGAGAATAAAACCAAGTCTTACAACACATACAGATCTCACATATCCAGTCATACCACTTTCCAGACTGAACACTGACCCAAGACACAAAAGCACAACACCTGTTTCAGTCACTAACACCTCTTTTACTCATTGCTTCCAACATCATCTGCAAAATCAAGGCAAGACTCCAGTGTTCCTAACCACTCACCTTTTGCTCTTTGCTGACATGTCATGTCAAGCCTACAGCTGTGTATCTTCCTGGTAACTGCAGATCAAGTCTCACTTTAATGACTGATTCGCAGACCAGAATAAGCCAGGCTGCCGAGAACTATTCTATTAACAACCTAAAGCTAATCTGCTCTCCCCAGCTGCTTGCTCACCCCCACAACATCCCTCCAGAGGTTGTGGCCCCATCAGTTCTATTAGGTGGCTGCATAAACACAGCCCAGTAAGACTTAGGAAAGTATTGAGTAGCCAGAGCACTTCAGGCTGTGGTCTAGGGGTTAGGGAGCTGTTGGATGAGGGCTGGACTTGTTCCTTTCCAGCCAGGATGATTCTGTGATTCTATGGGATTTAAAAAAAAAACAAAACAAAAAAACAAACAAACACTTCTGGTTTTGCTTTTTCAGCTCAACAAATAATTCCGTGTGGAGAGTGAGAAGAGTATGTAAAGCTCCTGCTTAGAGACACGAAATGGCTAGCGATTCAGACATATGGCAATGGTTTTTCAGGCAGTTCTGTGCCAAGAAACAAAAATAAACATAAACCTGTTAATGTGACTAGGGCACAGCTCAGCACAACATAGACTCCAACTGCTGCAGATGCCTCGTACTGAAGGAGCTCCCTGAGCTGGAGAAGTGCCTAGAAGTTATTAAAACCGCTCATTTTTGTTCTTCTACAAAAGAAACACCATTTCTTGGCCAAAACAAGCAACAGTAAGAGTAGGTAAGATATCACTCTGGAGCACCAGAGGATTGAGCAGGGACACAAACATGCTTGTCTGTGCACAGAGGATAGAGTTTGGCTGAACTAGAAGGATAATACAGACTGCTTCAAAAGCAGCTCTCCCACTGCGAGGTTACACCATCCCTATTAAATCGCTGTGGTACACTGGTCCTGGCACCCATAATCCCACCAGCTTTTCCATGACTAACTGATAGGCACGACTTGCACAAAGGCCCTAGAGAATAAACGCTATGAAGAGCGACTGAAGGAGCTGGGGCTGGTTAGTCTGAAGAAGAGGAGACTGAGGGGAGAGCTCATTGCTCTCTACAACTAAATGAAGGGATGCTGCAGAGAGGTGGGTGACAGTCTCTTCTCACAGGTCATTACTGACAGAACAAGGGAGGAGAGTCTCAAGCTGCACCAGGGGAGGGTTAGACCGGATATTGGGAAAAAAAATGTTCACAGAAAGAGTAGTCAGACATTGGAACAGACTGCCAGGGAAGGGGTTGAGGCATCATCCCTGGAGGTCATTCAGATATGGTGTTGGTGGAATCTGGTTTAAAGGTGAACTTGGTAGAGTTGGACTTAATCCCCAGGGTCTTGTCCAACCTGATTCTATGAATCTGTATTTCAGAAGAACTGACACACTGGAGAACTACAGGACTGTAACGGTTTGAAATAGTTTATTATTCTATATTCCTTTTTGCTTGAATTGAAAGGCAAAGCTCATGATTACATCAACTTTTTAAATATGCAAGTTCTCTTGTCTTTGTACTTGTACTATGAAAGAGGCAGAAAATGGAGATGCAATGAACAGGTGACAGAACTTAATTCCCTCTACTTCCAGGGTCATGATGCTAAATCGCTCACGTTTACCTTCCAATTAAACAGCTGCCGTAACTCTCATTTACTCAATGTTAATTCCTTCCATTCGGCTCTTCCAGATAAAACCATACAGAAATCACCCCACATCAGCATCCCAGCTTTGACAAGTTGTCAAGTCATGAGCTTCCTTGGAGACATTCTCCCATGAAGCTCATGGCTACAACAAGCTAAGAATGCCAGCTCCAAGTTCTTAATGGGCGGAAGTCATCGCTTCACCATGAGGCAATTTCTTATCCAATAGAGTTTGTGAAAAAAAGGGGCAGAAAATACATCTGAATCTGTTATGAGCATCAAGAGATCACAACAGATTATGTGTGGCCAAGGTACAACCACACACAGAACCTTCTGCAAAACACCAGGCAGTTCAAACAGAAACCCTGCAGGTTCACAAATTGCTGCTTCTCCCGAGAGAGACAGACAAGGAGCAACTGTACAATCTGACTAATAAGATACCTGAACACTACTGGAGAAGTTCTGTTATTCCAAGCTTTGAAATCATTTTTAGAACAACATACAGCTCAGCTGCTACAAACCGCAGCACTGCCAGGAGCTCACATGCTCCACAGAACCACACTCATTACGGAAGGGGAAGGTAGGAGAAACCAACTCTTTATAACTCATTACAAGTGAAAAGCAGCCAGACATCCATTTCATTCTTCTACTATCATCTTCTGAGGTAGGAAATGCAAACAGATTCAAGCAGTGGCTATGCCTTGTGTGTACAGGAGCAATAGCGGAGCTTCTAGCAAAAGGGAGTGTCTATGGCATCTGATTCTCGCAGGAGAATGCAGATAATTGGTTGGGAAAGTCTTATTTCATGAACTTTATTCAACTTGAGAGTCCCTTTTATAACCAAGAGGGCTTGGAGGTACAGAGTCATCAGCTACCCTGCCACAGTTGCCCCAGGAGGGCAAAGCAATAGGAGCCTTATTTAAAACAAGGCTACAGGTTCCTTTTTAAAAGGACTCATGACTGAAATAGTTCAGAAACGATCAATACTTCGGAGGAAAGATGAAAAGCTGAGCAGATGTATATTAGAAAACACTACAATGCAGCCTAAATGAGGCTTCGCACATTTCATTAGGTGAGAAGATTTTTAAGCTTTTCTTTCTTATCATCAAATCTGTCTCATACAGAGCAGAATTGCAGTCTGTCTCCTTACAAGCAGAGACTGAGTCTTTCCAG
Organism: Phoeniculus purpureus; assembly: GCA_028565055.1. Classification (NCBI taxonomy): domain Eukaryota; kingdom Metazoa; phylum Chordata; class Aves; order Bucerotiformes; family Phoeniculidae; genus Phoeniculus; species Phoeniculus purpureus. The sequence goes on from JAOXOE010000343.1 coordinate 14,343,278, forward strand.
TAAGTCATTTATTCCTGAAATACCATCTTAACTTTGTTTTCCTTCCAATTTATTTCTACTCCAGAAATAGGCTCCACTCTTATAATTCAGAGTTAAACAACACTGAAGAACAATGGTTTCTGCTGTTCAATCTTATTATCCAAATCAGTACCATACAAACAGGAAATATCCCCACTTCTCATTTCAAGGGAGTATCTTACAGAACTCAACTGAACTCTGAGTTTGGATTACTATCTGCACATTCTTCATGTTAACTAGAGTTTTAAAACAACATGAAGCACTTACCCTTCTAACCTGACATCAGGTAACGATCTGTTGAGTGCAATCATTTCACTGGCCATTAAATTAAATTGATTTATTTTAAACATTTCTTTCATTTTATCTTGCTCCTCTTTTGGAATGACTACAGGCTTCCCCATCTCTCCAGGTCCTTCATGCGGTTTCTGTACAGGTTCTGGAACTAAGAATAAAGAAAATGTCAGTAATTACTTTGGTGATTACTTGGGCAATTGTGTTTGATTAGACTCGATTCTACAGTGTAGCAGTGTTGCTGTGTAAAGCACAGAGCTGTTCAAAGCTCTAAACCCACCAAGGTTTGGAATTGAAAACAGATGCTTTTATTTGGAAGTCTGGCAGAAGTAGGTGAGAGCTACTCTTGGACATTACAAATCCTTTCCAAAACCAGTCAGGGTTTCTATCTATCCATCATCGTGTCCTAACTGAGTTTACTGTTCGCATTCTGGAACAATGACCATTTATAATCCAGATTGTCCTAACCTAGAGCCCTTCAGGAAAAGCTGAATTTTCCTTTGCAGGGATTTTTAGAAAGAGAACAGTGAACATTTATGTTCATTTCTACATTTTTATTTTGACAGAATGATGTTGGCGTTTGCAGGTTAGAAACAATTCCTCTTCTTTCAATGCTGTTTTAGTCTATGGACTTAGACTTTGGGGTTTGTTAACATTTCACATATTTAAAACAAAGAAATCTTAAACATCAAACACCTAACACCTACTCAAATTGACGAGGGAGAGAAAACAAATCCAGACTTCTAAATTATTTGGGAATGTTAAAGGAAATAATTGAAAATTCAAAGCACTGAAAAACACCCTTGTTACACTTTAATTACATTTTCTTTATAAAACCACATTTATTTACCTCCAGAAAGGAAACATTTCAAATGCCGAATGTGAAATCCATCACAACTTCATGACTTCAGTACAAATTTTAATTGGAAAAATAGTAATTTATGATCTAGGCAAAGAAACCCAAAATGCTCAGGAACAAGCCTAGCTTCAAATTATCTTTAATTTGCATCTAGGACAGCCGAGTGTAATTAAAGCTGACGCTAGGAGCAAACAGCCTTGTAGAGATTAAAAATAAGATTAAAAAAAGAAAATAATAAAGAAAAGCCCAAGCTTTCCATCCCTGCCGAAACACTAAGACTCAAATTTACTCAGAACTGAAGCATTTTCCTCGTTTTTGTTAGCACTAACGAGTTATCAGCACAACGTGTTCCATGAGAAACTTTCAAAAGACCTGAAGCAACTGCACGACTTGGAGAAATATTCGGCAAAGAAACTCATAGAATCCTAGAATAGGTTGGGATGGAAGGGACCTCCAACGGGCATCTAGTCCAACTCCCCTGAAGGGAGCAGAGACAGCATCAACTACAGCAGGGTGTCCAGAGCCTTGTCCAACCTCACCTTAGATAGCTCCATGGATGGGGCCTCAACTCCTCCCTGGGCATCTTGTTCCAGTGTTCAACTCCTCTCCTGCTCAAGAACTTTTTCCTTACAGCCCATTTCAATCTGCCCTTCTCTCATGTGAAACCATTGCCCCTTGTCCTATTATTCCATGCCTTTGTAAACAGTCCCTGTGCAGCCTTCTTGTAGCCCCCCCTTCAGGGACTGGAAGGTCACTATCAGGTTCCCCCAGAGCCTTCTCTTCTCGAGGCTGAACAACCCCAGCTCCCTCATCCTGTCCTCATAGTAGAGGGGCTCCACTCTTCTGATCCTCCCAGCTGCTGGTTTTTTTCCAAACTCCCACTGACTTCCAGCTGAACTTTAGAAGCTGCCTGCCAGCCACTTGGATGCAGGAAATGCATCGTATGACTATGACTATGTTTGAGCAGACGCTGAGCAGATTGGTCTTGGGGGCTTTTTTAACCTTAGGCTAAAGCAAGGAAGATGTTTGCTTTGCATCCTTGTCTCCTAAGGCAATCTGTGCTTGAAATCACATCAAAATCTGCAATTGCATAACCTTCTAAACACCAGAATCTGTGCCTTTTGGGGGTAATTAACATCAAATGATGGAACACAATAAGGTAATTATTTGCACTTAATTTTATATGTTCACCTTGGTTTGCGGATATGGGCTGGCTTAGGTCTTCTCAGTGAGTGTATAGCACAGTGTATAGGTGTTATTTGATGATGATTAAATGAGTGTTCAAGCTCGGTGTGCAGGCAGAGGGCTAACTTTCCAAGAAAAGTTCACCATCTTCTTTCAGGTTTCTTCATTTCTGGTGATTTGTTTTCCCACAAACCCCAGAGATTTTTCACATAGACTAAAACCAACCCATGTTCTCCAAACATGACTACTACACACAGTTAGAAACTCAAAGCACAGTGCTCTTTGGCAGTGAAATATGAACAAATAAATCCTTTTGAATGACCGTCGATGTACTGATGACATGACTTCTCACAAAGAGTAATTCCATTGCCACCTACAAAGTTCAGAGCTAAATGACTTAATCCACCCGATCCAACAGCAAATCAAATACTGTTTTCCGAGACATTCCCATTTGTACCAATACACCACCAGCTTCAAAGATGGTTTGATCTCTTCCAGATCCCTGTTAAAAATCTGGAACTCCTGATATCTAGAGATCACACAAATGCATTTTTACCAGGCAAGAAAACAGATACTTCAAAATCTGAAACAATCTAAACCCAGAAAATGGATGGATTCTTCTATGCCATGGCTTTAGAATCATAGAATCATCCTGGCTGGAAAGGACCTCCAAGATCAAGTTCAGCCCTCAGTCCAACATCTCCCCTAACTCCTAGATCATGGCCTCAGGTGCTCTAGCTACTTTTAAATACCTCCAGGGATGGGGACTCCACCATCTCCCTGGGCAGCGTGTTCCAGGGCCCAAGCAAGGGTCTTTTACAACCTGAATGATTCTGCGATTCTAATTTAACTCTGCATCTCAGGCAATATGCTCATTCCTCTGCATATAAACTCCAAACACTGTACAACACCTCAGTGCTGCTGCAATACTTCACTGTTGGGGGAAAAAACAAAAAAACAAAATAAAATATTGGAAAAGGCTGACAATTTTACATTGGCACAATTTGAAGACTACTCAGGCAGAAAACTTACCATCCCCAGCAGGCAGGCCCCGCTCTTTCTTCTCATCGCACTTGTTGCACTCACTGAAGTACAGCAATAGGAACATATCCAACAGGACCCAAACCAGAGAGGTGGCCAGGACCACCTTGCAATATGCAAATTTTTTCATGGCACTTTCAGTCAAATGTACAAAAATAAAAACAGTATAAATAAAAATATCAACAGGTTGGCTCCAATCCACTTTGAGAGATCACATTCTGTGTTTGGAAAAAAAAACAGAGAAGAGAAGTCACAAAGAGCTACCTGAAGACAGCAGCTACAAGCAAAGGTAGTAACTCCATTTCAAAGACAACCATTGAATTACCAAGTGCTCTGTGTGTGTTTTAACAGCTTTAACAGCTGTTCTGTTTTATGCAGAAAAGTGTAAAGTTTGGGTTTAAAAATTTGAAAAGTGTCTGACCCCCACTCCCTCTACTTCTCCCCCCTCGCTGAATTCTGCCTTCTTCTCTGCTCTTTTCCCTTGCTTCTCTCCATCTTGAACTGTTGGGACCTGTGTTGCTATCGCTGAGTGTTACTGCTTCTGAGAAAATTATTGCTCCTCAGGTTTAAGAAAGTTGACGGCGAGTGGAAGATTCACCTGGACCTGCAGAGCTTGTTGAGAATTCTGAACCTTGAAGATTTATGAGAATCAAGAGTAAAGCCAGATGATGGCTGTGATTTTAGAGAGAAGCAGGAACTGTCTACAGTGGACATCCTGAACATTTTAAATCTCAGTTAACTGTGAGGGCCTATGACAAAACCCCACGTGTCTGTGTCTTGTTTGGGGTTGGTTTTCTCTGATGTGTGGCGGGCAGAGTGAATTAAAATGTCCTGGTGCCTTTCTTCTCCAAACTTAGTTGGTTGTTTCACTACCTGCAGATTTGTCAGTGGGTTTGTCAAACCCTCCCTGTGTGTCTGATGCTTTAGCTAAAAGCTCTTGGTTAAAATATAATCAGGGTCTCTGACCCACAACATTAGCGGTGACCCTAGTAGGATGCACTACCACACAACATGAATGCTCTGTGGGACTATGAAAATGGAGTCAACGAAAGCAGCATCACTCCAGTCCTTTACTGTGTTCATTTCAGCTCCTCCAACACCTCATTGGAGTGATCAAAACACTGAATTACTGGAGAAGAGGGCAGGCACATCTCATGGAATTAAAAGCAGCTCTCTGGATCCTCTGGAAACCACAAAGAGCTAAATCTCAAGCAGCAGTGTATCAATCCCTGCTACTTAAAGCCAGTGACTAATGGTTCTCACGCTCCTCCCGTGTAGGACAGGCCAGCCCATCACTAGCTAATGTACAAAAGGCTGCACTTCACACAGTTACACCTTCATCACAAGAAAGGACACAGATCAAACCAAAACCAGACACCTGTTTGGTGAAGCCAAACAGCAGGCAAAGGGAAGAAAGTAGCCACAAACCACTGTGATTGATTAGAAGGTGATGGAGCACTGGTTTTGACGCTTAAAGTTACTTCAGCAGTTTAACAGTCAGTTCCAGAGCAAATTTACCTTAATTTTTCAGTATACAGGCATTAAAATCTCAGAATGTTTAACCACTAAATGTCCACCTGAAGCACAAGTTGGTTATGTTAGAAGGCCAGCTCAGTTCCAAGGTTGTCGGTTGTGTAGAGCAGAATCCATACCACCTCTGAGCTTGTTCACTGAGCCTAAGATATTTACTCTTTGTTTTCTTTTTGTTTATGACAGCAGCAGGTTTTCCACCACCACTGACAGGCTCCAACACAATGTACTTCCCAAGGATTCCCCAGTGGGAATCGCTTACCAGTTACAACCAGAACTGTAGGGATTCTTCACTTATCAAATAATCAAAGGCTCTGAAAACACATTGGAATTTCAAAACTGCTCTCACATTCAAACGTGAAGAACTGATTGAACAGGAGAATTTAAATACTGAACTAGGATTACGCCAAATTCTCAGATAAAAACTGGATCAGGAAGACTACCCTTCCTTTAGAATGTCATTGTCATAATTTGATTCCTGGCCTCCTCCTCCTTCTTGAGGGAAAACGCTGATGTCCCTCTTCTAAAAGCAGCTTATTTCTTCTTACTGGCAGCAGAGACACTTCTGTCTGGGATGTTCTGGTTGTTTTGTTGGGGGTGGGCGGAGGGTGTCTTTTCAAAATGACACAAGAATGAGTCTGAACTCTGAATCTTGGAGTTGCACTTACAAAGCTTTATAAAAGCATCAGCTGGATGATCAACAGCACCAGAAGAAAAACACCTTGTTACTGACAGAAGAGAAACTGAATCATCCCTGGGCCACTACACTGGGGCTGCTTTTTCATCCTGAGCGCTGTATGAATACACAGTGTTTTCATGAGAAAAAGGATGCAGAAAGATTAGAAAGGACAAGTGAGAAAGGCACAGAGGTGAAGACAAGGAATAGCTTCATTAGAAGATGTTAGTGAAGGGAACAGCAATCTTCCTTGCTGCAGAAGATGTGCTAGTGAGGCTACACCTAGAATACTGTGTCCAGTTCTGGGTCCCTCAGTTCCAGAAGGACACAGAACTGCTTGAAGGAGTCCAGCACAGAGCCACAAGGATTATAAAGGGAGTGGAATATCTCCCTGATGAGGAAAGGCTGAAGGAGCTGGGTGTCTTGAGCTTGGAAAAAAGGAGACCGAGGGGTGACCTCATTAATGTTGATAAATATGTCAGGAGGATCAAGCCAGGCTCTTCTCAGTGGCACCCAATGATAGGACAAGGGGTAGTGGGTACAAGCTGGAGCACAGGAGGTTCCACATAAACATAAGGAAAAAGTTTTTCACTGTGAGGGAGAGCCCTGGAATAGGCTGCCCAGAGAGGTTGTGGAGTGCCCGACTTTCAAAACCGTGTGAGCTGTATAAAGTGGCAAATCCCAAATGAAGACCTGCATGCAGATGGTAACCTGAGAACAACCATACCTGTTACTCCTACTTCTTGTACTAACAAAAATTAAGTGAATTTAGCAGCAAGAGGTTAACCAAACAGAAGGTGTTCTTTACAACATGCAGTTGGCTGTGCAAGGGAACTGTCCATCACAACTGCAACAGCTATTTAATACCAAGACGTCCCCTTTCAAGGCAGCTGCATGCAAGGAGAGTACAGAGAGTAAAGATCACCTCAGCTTCCCCTGTTCTCATCCTCAGATAAGCACTGCTGAGCATCAGCAGAAACACACACAGTCAGAATCTGACCCAGGGTTAAATTGTCCTTCACACTCTCCACCCAATGGAATTCCTTTTTTCCCTTATGTGAGGCACCTTAAAAACAATCTGGCAGAGAACCAAGTCCCACTCCTATCTTGCTCGTATTTAAAGAGAGCAAATGCTAGAACACTAGGATTTACAAGGAAAAATACATTCTTGTTATCTCAGACTTGTCGAAGTTCAGACTTAGGTCATAAAAGGAAGTCTAAAACAGCACTTAAGGGTCCTCAAATGAGCAAGACACCCTGAGAACTCTCATCTAGACTTTCTGTCCATAAAGATACCAACTACACCAAGTGTTTTAAAATGCACAGGCTGGAACCGCACCTGCCACTAACACAAGAACATTCCTCTGAGGGTTCAGTGAAATGTCAGAGAGATACTTTGCAAACCGTTTGGATCCTCTGAGGTTCAGGGAAGTGCTCAAGTGACAGCAGTGCAAAAGTTCAACACACGCCGGTTACCATCTATAAGGTCCTTCCCTGTACCAAACAACAAATGCTCTTGTTCCCTTGGCACTTCCCACTTCATGAACTGTGCTGTATTTTACCACTGGTTTTATGGCAGCACTTCCACTCTCTCCTCACCAGCAGAATTTAAGCAGCACAGCAGTGTAGCAGAGTAACCCAGAAACTCTGCTGAACCAACTGCTCTTACTAGAGCCTGGAAAAGGACTCCATCATTCAGGCCTTGGGCTGTAAGAAATACTGGGTACCTCTGCCCTGCCTGATAGCTGCCTCTTCAATGCCAGGGACTACAGGACAAAGTAGGCAGGAGGTAGATGTATCTTCATAGGAACTTTGCAGCACCACAAGCCTAAGCCCCATGATAAAGAGACAGACAGATATTGCACTCAGAGGATAAGCAGATGGAGATTTCCAAGATGGGAGCTGAGTGAGGGACAAACTCAGGAAACAAATGGTTTGTGGCAACAGAAGGGAAGTCTGACTACGTGGTGCCCTTCCAGAGCAGCCAGAGTGCCTGGGATGCTGCTCAAAGACTGAGGAGCCTGCCTTCATTCAGCTCCTAGACAACCACCCCTTGTGTATTCACTCAAGTGTGAATCTACAGTACTGCCAGCTGTGAACCAGAGCACATGAGCAGTGAGTGCAGAGTTTGGGGGACTAGAGTACAGCACTCAAGGGACCACCCAGACCCTGCTCTCCTCAACTGCTCCAGTGCGAGGAGTGCACAGAGCCTGTCACCACCTGGGGTAAAAAGCTTCTAAGACCAGTGGACCTGTCTCCAGGCGTGAAAGCTGCTGTGTGTTCTTACAGTACAGAAAGTCAACTGCCCCCATAAACAAATCCCATAACCAGAGCAGTAATCCCCAAACACCTGTGTTTAATAATGTGTCTGTGCTACTGACTCATGTAATAAAACTACCTGGTTTTGCAAAAGTCTTTGATCTTCCTCCCTTCAAAACACTAGATAACAAAAACCTTTTAGACCACAGTTAAAGGGGAATTAAAAACACTCTGGAAAGGGTGTAACTTATCAATAATAGAGTGAAAGGAGGAAACATAGATGTGTTTAAGTCTTGTTACTTCTGAAGGTCAGGTGGTTATTTTTCCCCTCCTGACACAATCCTGACACACTTGACACTACAGCAAAAGGTCACCTGTAGCATCACTGCTCACAGAAAGTGCACTGCTTCACTTGCTACCTCTTTTACCAACACACTCGACATGGGACGAAAGGTCCTTTCTCTTCTCAGGTGACACATGACTGCTCAGGCATTTTTATTTCTGGACTGACTTAATCTTTGTTTAAACTGGTGATCACTCTTCAAAATGTCTTTGCAACAGACTTGACAAAGGACTTCACTTCCATTGTTCAACTAAATCAGGTTCACACACTGGATGTGGCACCTAAACAGACAAAGCTGCTATCCAAGTGTATTTTACAGAATCACACAGTCACGGAGGCTGGAAAAGCTCTCTGAGCTCATCCAGCCCAGCTCACAACCTAACATCACTGCAGCAGCCAGACCTGGGCACTAAGGGCCACAGCCAGACCTTCAACACCTCCATGGATGGAGATTCCACCACTGCCCTGGGCAATCTATTCCAGGGTCTGATCACCCTCTCCAAGACGAAGGGCTTCCTACCATCCAACCTAACCCTCCCCTGGCAGCTTCAGGCCCTGCCCTCTCGTCCTGAGAGTTTTGCAAACTTTCAGCTGTGAAGAAACATCTGCTGGCACACCATCAGGGCTTGTCAAAGCCCTGACACTTTGGCAGTTCATATAGATTTAAATCCAATGGACAGCAATTAAATGAACAGCATCCAGGGGAAGATTGATAGCCTACACCAAATTCAATCTTCAGCTTCTTCATCTATTTAGAACTGCTGGAGGAGTGATGGGCGAGCTCTAAGGTAACATATTAGACAGATGCATGAATTTTTGAGCAAAATTCTAATAACATTAAGCAAATGCAAATTGTCACACAAGCACTGCCTGAACTTCCCCACATCTGCACTATTAATGAGGCCTATCCAGGCAAGAATGTCTGTGTCTGAAAACAAGAAGTGATGGCAACAATCAGCTCTGGTTTTAGAACTACCTTTGCTATCGTGCTCTTGTAGGCTTTTTTACTGGTCTGTACTCTTTTAAATGGCTGTTATTGCCAGAGCAGGACCAAAGCGGGGGCAGACCACTCAGAAATTCATCCAGACAGGGTTGGAAAGGCTCCACAGAAGGAGACTCCACAACCTCCCTGGACAGCCAGTTCCAGGCCTCTGTCACCCTCATAGTACAGAAGCGCTTCTTCACGTTGAGGTGGAATGTTCTGTGCTCAAACTTGAATCCATTGCCCCTCGTCCTATCCCAGGGTACAAGTGGAAAGAGGTTGCCTCTGCCATCTTGACCACCAACCCTCACAGATTTACAGACACATACAAGAACAATGCGTGAAATGGAACAAGCAGTGGTACATCCTCTATCCGCAGTCCTATCAAGCTCTTTGTAACTGTATGGAACTAAGTCACACTGCACTGCAACCTTGACTCTATGACCCAAGAGTCAATGAACAGTTTGGGTTGGAAAGGACCTTCTTGTCTGAATGTTCTTTATATAACCACTAAATTACTCTAATGCCTTGGTCAGATACACAGGGGGGGAAAATACCCTGTGCAGCTGTTTCAAAGCCTGACAACCCTTTCAGTCAAGAAATTCCTCCTGACTTCCAGTTTCTGAACCTCCCCTGGAGCAGGTGAAGGCCATTTCCCCTCATCCTATCACTGGCCACTAGGGAGAACACATCAACCCTCACCTCCTTGCAACCTCCTTTCAAGCCGTTGAAGAGAGCAGTAAAGTCAATATCCTCTTCTCTAGACTAAAATGACCCAACCCAAGTAAAACTATCCAAGATTATCAGAGTACTGGTCTAACCAAGATGGCCTGTACAACCCTTTCTGTATGGTCCAGAATGAACTGGCACAGAACATTTCAAGATGTGATAGCAGGAAAGCCTAGTACCTGAAACAGGTGTAAGTGCAAGGGTATTCAGGAGGACAGCACGCTGTCCAGACATACAGGTGGTTTACCAACACTGCACTAACACAATGTGCATGAAAGCAGTAATTGATACAGTGCAAAGCACATAAATCCTGTGATCCAGATCTGCCCGCATGGATGATCAGAGACATAAGTAGATCAGCAGTTGAACAGGAAGCAATATAACTCCAATAAAATTAGACACCATATATTTCACTCCATCTATGACTTCAAAGTTGTCAGCTGGTGCAAAATACTTTAAATAACTCCTATAAGGAAAAGTTTCATTTGAGGAGAGGAAGATCATGATTAATACAAGGAGAACTGTGGATACCCAAGATGACCGCAAGAAATACCGTCAAAGCTTAAAAGAAAATCTCAGTAAGCAGATGAGACCACAATTTGGATAAAGTGGCAGCTATTCTCTTTAGCAATCTCAGTGCTAGATCTATAGGAGCAATATTGAGACCTGCTGCCATGGAAAAGGAACAAGCAATAAGGAAGAAAGAAAGGCCTAAGAACTGGAAAAACAGAACCAAGAGGATATTTAATAAAATATATTCAATAGCAAACACTGTTATCAGCTGGAGAGTTTCAATAAAGCAAAGGGCACTGCAAGCTGTTAATGTAAACTAGTCAGGAATAAAAGGCCAATGGGATTTCTGGATGCTTCATACAAGTATTTTCCTTAGATACAAACCCAGAACCCTTTGTACAGTGCACCAGTACTTGACAAGAGAAATGTAGAGCTGTGTATTCAGCTATTTCAAAGCAGAGCCCTCTGAATTATAAGAGACCACTGCAGAGGACTGGACACAGTGATCTGGGTGGTCCTTTCTGCTCCCACTTGTCCAGCTTGGAATTCATACAGGAGTAATTAACACAAATGAAATAGTCTACATTAATTTCCTCCAGAACCAAATGCAGATGCCACATCTTTGTCATAAAACTACTCCACCTCAGCAAGGGAAGGATTTAATGTCAGTGCTATCAATGCACCAGGCTCATAAATGCCCAACATGCATCTTCAGTCATCAGTAAGACCCTGACACCCTTCACAGAGGGCTGGAAAGATGAGGTAGGATGTTGTCTTTTTCTGTTTGGAAGATTCACAGTTGGTGCCCCAGCACTTAGCTCTCTCAGTCCAGCAGCACACCTGCCAATCACCATCCCAGAGCCAGGAGGATGGAATGCATCCCTGAAGAGCTGTGCTAGCTGCTCTTCCAACCCCAACACTACAGACTGAGAGAAGAAAATCCAGGTCACTTCAGCACAGCTGTCAGAGCTGAAGCCATCCATTTCCTACAGAAAAAACAACTTTGTCTTGTGAGCTACAAACCTGCAAGCTCACTGGTACTCAGAAGAAAGAGATTTTTAAAACTAACTTTAGTTTTCTTATTGGAGCTAAATGCTGGTTTCGAAGCTCTTTTAAGAAACACAAAGCTGAACTATCCCAGATTTACAGAACAGGACAGTGTCACAGTCATTGAGGTTATGCTGTTAATGTTCTATTTGCTATCTGAAACAACTAACCACAAACACCTCCAGGTATTTCAAACACTCAGGCTTGTGCCACAATGTAAGACAGCATGAAGGCTTCCAGCCACAAGCAGCACACCCCTGGGCCTGACAAGGACCAGATGCCTACAAGCAATCCAGAATTTCTAATCTTTAAGTCAGACATTCTAAAGACCATTAAATCACCTGGAAGATGTAAGAGGAGCTGTAAACAGACCGGCCTAACAGACAAGACTTCATTTAAAGTTAAAATGCCTGCTGAAAAACACTAGGTTTACTATTGATTAAGAAATCCCATGCACTAGGACCAGACCACATAGAAGTGAAACCAATGTAAGCAGTTCCATGCTCTCAATGCTTAAAGCTTCCGTTTTCCTTCACTATATTTTTGCATAGTTCAGAAAATCAGATGTAGTTCCAACATTATAGGGAAGTTCAACATTAAAACATCAAAATGCAAACAAAGCTTTTAGCACCTGAAACCTAACTGAAACTAACACTGTCTTCATCAACGGATCACTCCTTATACAGATGTGTCAAACACTCAGCAGGATCTGGACAGGTTGGGTCAACGCGCTGAGGCCAATGGGATGAGGTTTAACAGGGCTCCACACTGTGGCCATAGTAACAGTAACCTCCTGCAGCTGCAGGCTGGGGGATGAGTGGCTGGAGAGCAGCCTGGCAGAGAGGGGCCTGGCAGTACTGGTGGACAACCAGCTGAACAGGAGTCAGCAGGGTGCCCAGGTGGTACAAAAGGCCAATGGCATCCCGGCTTGGATCAGCAATAGTGTGGCCATCAGCACGAGGGACATCATTCTCCCAATGTACTGGGCACTGGAGAGGCCTCAGCTCAAGTACTGGGGGGCAGTTCTGGGCCCTTCACTTCAAGAAAGAGATTGAAGGGCTGGAGCAGGTCCAGAGGAGCAACAAGGCTGGGGAAGGGACTGGGGGGAAAGGCTGATGAGGAGACGCTGAGGGAGATGGGGGTGTTTAGCCTGGAGAAGAGGAGACTCAGGGGTGACCTTCTCCCTCTCTCCAACAACGTGAAGGGAGGTTGTATTCAGGTGGGGGTCAGGCTCTTCCCCCAGGCACCTACCACCAGGATGAGAGGGCAGGGCCTGAAGCTGCCAGGGGAGGTTTAGGTTGGATGTTAGGAAGCCCTTCCTACGGAAAG
>JAOXOE010000343.1:14356179-14390864 GCA_028565055.1 Phoeniculus purpureus
GGAGAAGGTCCCCCCTGAGTCTCCTCCAGGCTAAACACCCCCAGCTCCCTCAGCCTCTCCTCATCAGCCTTTCCCTCTAGTCCCTTCCCCAGCCTCGTTGGTCTTCTGGACATGCTCCAGCCCCTCAATCTCTTTCTTGAAGTGAGGGACCCGGAACTGCCCCCAGGACTCAAGGGGAGGCCTCTCCAGTGCCCAGTACAGGGGAGAATGACATCCCTAGTCCTGCTGGCCACACTATTACTGATACAAGCCAGGATGCCATTTGACTTAGGTCCATTCCAATGTCTGATCACCCTTTCCATTAGGTGGAATATCTAACCAAGACGAAGGTCAAAGCTGCCAGGCTCAGGGCACATGAGGACCTGATGATCAGGCTACCTGCAAGTTAAACAGAGGCACCAGGAGTCAGGTCCCACAGAGAGGGCCTTTGTCACCATTATTCATGTCAGCAGCCTGGCTACAGCAGCTAGAACTTAGCCTTGCCAAAGGATACTCACGGAACCAGGACTATGAAATTCTTTAGTCAGAGCGAGGGAACAGGGTCATGGTGTCAGGGTTTGGCAGTTGGCTGCATCAGAATCTGAAGCAGGATCCCATTTAACTCCAGTGTAAACAAGCAGTGCCTCACCAGAGGTAAATTTTGCACTCACACAGGATTTAAGGAGATTTTTTTAAAGAAAATCTTAAAAATCAAAAGCGTATTCACACACCAGGGACAAACGGCTTTGTAGAACAAAAGGAATATGTCTCCACATCAGCGTCGGGGAAGGGTTTGTCCCACCAGAGCTAATTGCCAATGAAGAAATTAACACTGATTGTTGAGGCTGCTACAAAGGGTGCCATCCTCTAACTGTATTACAGCCAGTGTCGAACTGGATTTGCATTCTTCCCATTGCATTATCTTTGCTTTACAAGCTGTCTGCAGTAGCTGTTCTTGGAAGGTCTCCAGCAAAGCATTCTCTTCGGGGCTACTAACTGCAAATAAGATTAAAGCTTAATATGTCTGGTAATCAGTTTTCTTTTAAAGAGTGCAATTTGATTTCTTACAGTCAGCTGGGATCCTGCTCATCCTCAGCTCTGCTGTTTTCCAACTTGCTGCTCTCAATAACCCAAAAAGGCAACTTGCCAACACTTGGCCTTTCACTATTTCTCCTGAAGTGCCATCTGAGGGGTGGTCACACACAACTTCTACTCCAGAACCCAAGATTGCTGTCTGTTAAATGCAGTTCCTTTTTATTCCCCTCCATCCTGGGCAAGAACAGGGCGCTTTCACAGAATCAGAGACTGCTGGGATTGGAAGGGAACTCAAAAAATCATAGAGGCCAGTCCTCCTGCCATAGCAGGATCCCCTAGATTCAGTCACACAGGAACATGGCCAGGTGGGTTTGAAACTTCTTCAGAGACAGAGACTCCACAACCCCCCCGGGCAGGCCCTTCCAGGGCTCTGTCACCCTTATTGGGAAGAAGTTCCTTCTCAGATTGATGTGGAACCTCCTCTGTTCCAGCTTACACCCACTGCCCCTTGTCCTATCATTAGATGACACTGAGCAAAGCCTGGCTCCATCCTCCTGACACCCACCCTTTACATATCTATAAACATTAATAAGGTCACCCCTCAATGTCCTTTTTTTCAAGCTCAAGAGATCCAGCTCCCTCAGCTTTTCCTCATGAGGGAGATGCTCCACTCCCTTCATCACCTTTGTGGCTCTGCTTTATGTTCTCCCTTCATACCGGTCACATGCAGTGAATAACGATGAGTGACGCTTGTTTGCTGAAACCAAGCAAACAGGAGCAGGTAATCTCTGCACCATCACTGTGCTCCAAGAGAGCTGCAGCTGGACCAGGTGACACTTTCTCAGCAACAATAAAAATACCTTTGGAGGCAAGTGACAAGTGAGAGAGCAGCACCAGAACTTGTCTGTCCTTCATGAACCCCATCCCACCCCACCTGATCTGGTCTCCCCTTACTTGTAAGGGTTGAAGAAGGAAACACCTGGGCTCTGTGCTGGTACCTCAGCAAAGAAAGTAGAGCACCTTCTCCTCTCTCAGGGAACATAGGTCCTGGCACTCTCCTTTCCCATAGATGCTGCCTGAGCCCATGAGTGTACAATGTTGTGTGTGTGTTGCTCCTTCAACAAGGAGTAGTAAGAGGGAGAACAACTCTCCTTTACATGTATTGGGTTGGAACTAGGATGCTGTCTTGCATCTGAGGAGAAAGTTAAGAATAGAAAACCAGTAAGACTGGACTGGTAAAACTGGACTAGGTAGGCCTGACCGTACAGCTATCACGTGAGTCTGACGATCTAATAATTACTGAATCACTTGGTATGGTGCAAGCTTAGGAGCAGCCCTGCCGTGCTACTGCCATCTGTGCTGCAGATTTCCTACCCCAGTAGGGTCAGGAGCTGCAGGGGACCAGGAATCACTAAGGAAAGTGTTTTGAAAGAAGAAAGTGCTGGAGTTACCAACAGCATTTTAGAAATTCTATTCCTAAAACTGATCTGGACTGATGCTGTCCTTCTGTTGGGAGCTAACACTCAGAGAATCCGTTCCTCACTGGGAGCTGGCTTCTCAAACCCCAGGACCTTGATTTTTACTTCTGTGTTAACTCTCCTGCTGCGAACAAGCTCTAGGACAAGGCCAGAGCGTGCCTGTGTGTTTGTCAGTTTGCCTGTCAGGAGCGCAAGACAATTTAAACCAAGTTTGCCAGAGAAGGAAGTTGCTTCTAGATATAAACATCTCAAAGGCTGTAACTACCAGTATTCAAAATTTTGTCAAAAGGTTTTGGCAGGTATGAAGGAGCTTCCTTTGTCATCCACATTAAACCTGGAGAACACACATCACTCTTGCACAGTCCATTGTGATTCCACAGGTCATTGTTTGTTTTGGTACTTCTGTCTGAGTTCTGTTACAGGTCAGTGCATAGAGCTGTAGGAAGGGTTAGAAGGGACCTGTGAAGTTCATCTAGTCCAACCCCTCTGCTAGAGTCAGTTGCCCAGAGTCCAACCTGGAATGTTTCCAGGGATGGGGCTTCTACCACCTCCTGGATCACCTGGCCCAGGTTCTCGCCACTCTCACTGTAAAGTTTCTTCTTTGTATTTAGTCTGAATCTCTTAGTCTAAAACAATTGCTCCTGGCTAAAAAGATTGCCCTCATCTATCTCACACTCCTGGTGGGCCAGAGGAAGATCTCCCATGTCTCCTTCTGTTGTGATTTGACCATTTATCCCCGCACTGAGACCTTGCGGGTTGTCTGCTGTGGGTTGCCTTGCACGTGAGCACTTGGTCTATTCGCAAGGCCACAGCACAGCCCACCCTAAGCCACTGTCACAGCACCCCCCAAGGCACCCCCACTCTCCACTGCCAGTCTCACCCTCCTGTATTAATCACAACCAGCTCGAGCCTTTACAAAGTACAACTTGACCGGTCTTAATCAGGAAGTAGTATCAACAAGCTTTCTCCCAAAAAAAGAGAAGTAGCCTGAGAGCAATCTAAAGGCCCAGGAAAGCTCTAAGAGACAAAATTGTGTAACATAAAGTAGCTCTGTGTTACAGATGAGCAAAGCCAACATGTCATTGTAGGGAGCCATTTGAAAGTGCAAAAGCCTAGCTGAAGTAACTTTCCTCAAACACCCCTCAGAAACAACAGTAAAAGCAGCCCAGCTGTGTGTCTGCCTGATGGACTGTTGTGTCCCCACAACAGCAAGGCCTGTCTAATGCCATCCGTTCTCCCTGCAGATGGGAGCCTGGGGTTCCTATTTCACCAGGATGTTTTTGTCGCTGACTTAAAAACAAGTGATTAAGTGAGAGCAGATACCAGATGTTTTCACATAAATGCCTGTAACAGATCTGACCCCCAAATGCCATCCATTCCTCGCTATTTACCAGCCCTGTTAACATACTGGGGCAGCAGTTGAATTTTTTGCCAAATGTGAAACATAGCAATTTTACAGGGGATGCCAGAGGCCACTTGGAAACCAACTGCTTGAAGGAGGAGGTGTCTTCTGAAAAGGAACTGTAGAAGAAGCACCGAAGGTCCTGGGCAGCATCAAAAGAAGTGGTGACAGTCAGTCAAGGGAGGTGATTCTCCCCCTCTGCTCTGCCGTGGTGAGACCCCACCTGGAGTACTGGGTCCAGTTCTGAAGTCTCCAACATCAGAAGGTAACAGAGCTCCTGGAAGGTGTCCGGAGGAGAACAGCTCAAATGATCAGAGGGCTGGAGCACCTCCCCTCTGAGGACAGGCTGAGCAAGTTGGGGCTGTTCAGCCTGGACAAGAGGAGGCTCCCAGGTGAATGTCTAGAGGCTTTACAATCTCTGAAGGGGGCTACAAGAAAGCTAGGGGAGGGCTTTTGACAGGGTGCATAGCGAGAGGACAAGGGGAAAGGGTTCCATACTTGCAGAGGGGAGATTGACGTTGGACATGAGGAACAAATTCTTTGCTGTGAGGGCAGTGAGATGCTGGAACAGGTTGCCCAAGACAGTTGTGGCTGCCCCATTCCTGGCAGTGTTGAAGGCCAAGTTGGCTGGGGCCTTGAGTAACCTGCTATAGTGAAGGTGTCCCTGACTGTGAAGGGGGGTTGGAACTGGGTGATCTTTAAGGTCCCTTCCAACCCTCCCCATTCTATGATTCTACCTCAACAGCTTCTTCTCTCAATAGGGTGTGATTACCATGTACAGAAGAGTATAGGAGGGGAACAGGGTTCCCACAGAGGTGACACACCATCTGCCCCATGCACCATAGCTACACCACAATAAAATGCTTTAATTCATCAGTGCAGAGACAGGCTACATCATTCAATTATGTTTGCAGTGACAACCTAATAATCTGTTTGCCTTCAGCAGCTCTCTAGTGCAGGCAATAACTGGAACTGAATAAACAGTAGTGTTAGAATACCTCTATGGCTCTCTTTTTAGTTATGAGCATCACAAGAAATTACTGGCAGCTGAAGGAAATGAACTGGTGTGTTAAAAACAACACTCACTTCTCAGGTAGAAGTAGCCCTTAATAGCGATTTAGTAGGTTTTCCCATTGGTGTGGAGCTCCTACCATACAGTGTGCATTGATCAGCATTTCCACACTTTAGTTCCAGTCAAAGGACTCTACCCATCATCTAGATTCCAGTTTTATCGCCCAGTTAAACGGTCAACGTCAACATCCGCTGCAATGGACTGATTTAATGACATGAACCACTTACCTAAACACCATTGCAAATGAGCTGTGTCTATGGGACAGGCTGGCTCAGGCCAAAGGTCTACCTGACCTTATATCCTCTCTCTGACACCTCCCCAAAGAGGGTACGCAGGAAATGATTACAGGAGCCATTACAGCCACATAAGGCTACTTCTCCAGCTCCCAGCTGAAACCAAATTAGTTTCTCTTTTCAATAGAGGTGGTTTGCAGCTCATTTGACTTCTACAACTGGCAGCAGTCTGCAGAGGCAGTAATTCTCAAGATCATCCTCAGCTAAGTATCCCCTGAAGTACCTGCTTCATTGATGTGTCCTGGCAATACTTCTATGCTGCAGGAGAGTTGTGTAGACATGGGAGCTGCTGGCAAAAGCAGGTATCACCTCTAAATCTTCATTCAGTTTCTCCCTTCTGATCTGGCCTAGGCCACAGGAATTGATAGTGTTTCCCTAGAATTCTCATTTCTGAACCAGTATGTGACAGGCTTGTGGGGTAAATCATTTATCTAACATAAAAAGAGGCTCTTCTGTAAAACCAAGGGATCATCTGTCACTCAAATGTCTTTGTTAACAGCTTTCATATGGTAGGAAATTGCCTAAAAATCTTACAGCTTGGTTCTTACTCTCAAATCTTTCTACCCCACAATCTTAGAGTATGTGCCAGTAGAAGATCTTGTACCCAAGATCCATTTGAGCAATAAGGCCATCCTGACAAGCTTTCTTCTACCTTGTAGAGCAGCAAGGAGCATTGAGATCAGCACATTACCTGCCTGCCTTCCAGGGCTGCATTGATGCTAGGCAAGGTGACCACAACTGCTCCATCTGGAGCTGGTTTAACGCTTACTGCCGCATTCCCGAGTCCTGTGCTGGAACCCAGCAGGAACTGAGCTAAGCAGGAGCCCAGCACAGAAGGATTAGTGAAAAAAACTCCAGCCCTTCAAGGTAGGACTTGGCAGCTGCTGTTTCAGCCCCAGAGCTACAGCAGCTGCCACAGCCAAAACAGCTCTGCTTGGAACCGACAAAATAAGGAAGATCTGTCTGAACTGTTGATCTGCTTCTCCTCCCCACCTCGTGGCTTGCCAGTGCTTTTTAACTCTTCCTCTACCAGTGCAAACAGTTCTACCCACAGAATAATCCTGTTTTCATCCCTATTACACAATTCAGCCGCAGAAAAACCTGTCCTCTTCTTCCCGCAGCCCCATCCAAATATTATGTTACATTAAAATTAAGCCAATTCTGGTTCTGATGTCCAGAAATACCAGTACAGGTGGCTAGGACAGGAAGACTATTTTATCCTACATAACAAGCACAGAGCCTGTCTAAACAATGAGATGTAGGCTTAAGAGGAGCTGAGGAAAAGACAAACCATACAGTCTAGAACCAGCATTAAAGTCAATTCATGTCTTTAATTTTCTGTTATTTCCAAATCTTTCTTTTCCTCCAGTCTTTTCTTAAAAAAAACACAAGGCAGTTTAACTCTCCGGAGAGTCATTTCTGAGATGGTTTCCCATAATACAAGAGAAAAGTCTACGAGATTTGCAGAGTAAGCGAGCAGCAAGTGTGTGAGCAGATAGCTCAGTAAATGGGTATTTCCACAGAGCTCAGATAAAGTGCTTAACACCCTACCCAAGTTCCACAGGTCCCAGGGGGACCTCAAAGCTTGCTACGGATAAGAGAGAATGGAAGAAAATGAAAGACAGCCTAGGAATATGATGTGTCCTTTCTGAACTGTTCTAAAGTCCAACACTTAGTGCGAACCTGCCAGTCAGATAAAGTAAATGGCAACATGAAGCATGCAGCAGTAGAAGGTAATATGGTACCTTCTTGGGGTGATAAATTGCATTCCAGTTGCCCTGTACTAGTTCTGGGGCAAAGCGCTTCAATCAGAGTCAAGAGTGAGCACAATGTCAGTTTTTAAATAGAGCACTGCTCTGAAAGAGCACGTTGGCATTTACACCAAGCCCTGCTTTTTTTCTGCTCCCCTGTATGTGCACACAATCGGAGTAGTATTCATACAATCATCCTAGCTGGAAAGAACCTCCAGGATCATCAATCCAGCTTTCATCCTGACACCTCCCTAACCCCTAGACCAATGGCTTCAAGTGCTCTAGCTACTTGTTTTTTAAACACCTCCAGGGATGGGGACTCCACCACCTCCCTGGGCAGCCTCCCAGTGCCCAACCACTCTCTCAGGAAAGCTTCTTCCAAAGATCCAATATGAATCTCCTGTGATGCAACTTGAGGCCATTTCTGCTCGTCCTATCACTAGGAATTTGGGAGAAGAGACCAGCCCCAGCCTTGCTATAACCTCCTTTGATGTAGCTGTAGAGAGCAATAAGGTCTCCTCTCAGCCTATTCTTCCCTAGACTAAATAAGCCCTGTTCCCTCAGTTGCTCCTCATAAGGCCTGTTTTCCAGACCTCTCCCCAGCCTCGGTGCTCCACTGAGCACACTGGCCTGTCAGCTAGTGCAAGCCTCCAAAGACATGTTGTTTAATCAAGGTTCTCACAGCTTTTGCTGATGCAACTGTCTCAGTCCACTCTTGTTATACAAACAGCTCCACTTCCACCAAGGCCAGGACACACCACACTGAATCCTAGCTGTGTGCAAGTAAGGTTACCTTTGTGGGAGGCAAACTAGAGTCTTGCCTCAGGTCACAAAGCAAAAAAGGACACCAGGTTTACCCTCTCCTCCCATGTCTGTGCTTCATCACTATGCTAGGCTCCTGCTTAGTTACACACTTCCACCTTGCACTGCACTGAGCACTGGTCAGCAGCTTTAACAGCAAAACTTGCTCTATGATTTCAAATGTCTGTTGGATACAGAGGCAGCACTGGACACATGGAAGTGATTTCTTCAAAGATACACAGAATCACAGAATTATTGAGGCTGGAAAAGCCCTCTGAGCTCATCCAGCCCAGACCAGGACCTGACATCACTGCATCGGGCAGACCATGGCACTAGGGGCCACAGCCAGGCTGTCCTGAAAACACCTCCAGGGATGGGGACTCCACCACTGCTGCGGGCAGTCCATTCCAAGGTCTGATCACCCTTTCCATGAGGAAGGGCTTCCTAACATCCAATCTAACCCTCCCCTGGCAGCTTCAGGCCCTACCCTCTCGTCCTGGTGCTGGTTGCCTGGCACAAGAGCCTGAACCCCATCTGTCTACAACCTCCTCCCTTCAGGGAGTTGTAGAGATGGAGAAGGTCCCCCCTGAGTCTCCTCCAGGCTAAACACCCCCAGCTCCCTCAGTCTCTCCTCATCAGCCTTTCCCTCTAGTCCCTTCCCCAGCCTCGTTGGTCTTCTGGACCTGCTCCAGCCCCTCAATCTCTTTCTTGAAGTGAGAGGCCCAGCACTGCCCCCAGGACTCAAGGGGAAGCCTCACCACTGCCCAGTACAGGGGGAGAATGACATCCCTAGCCCTGCTGGCCACACTATTGATGATACAAGCCAGGATGCCTTTGGCCTTCTATGCCACCTGGGCACCCTGCTGGCTCCTGTTGAGCTGGTTGTCACCCAGTACTGCCAGGTCCCTCTCTGTCAGCAGGGCAGACTCCTTTCTCCCAAAGCCAGTGTTCACTCTCCCCAGCTGACAGGGTCCTCAGTTATGCATCCAGGGTAGGACACCACC
Source organism: Phoeniculus purpureus (assembly GCA_028565055.1). Lineage (NCBI taxonomy): Eukaryota > Metazoa > Chordata > Aves > Bucerotiformes > Phoeniculidae > Phoeniculus > Phoeniculus purpureus. Next base: position 14,364,995 of record JAOXOE010000343.1, read on the forward strand.
CTCAGCACAGCAGGGCCCACAACACAGGAAATAATCTTCTCTCAAAATTCCTTTCATTAGTCTCAGGTTTTTAAACATCACAGAGTGACAAACTGGTAACCGACATCTGTTGTCAGGAATTGACTGGTGTGCGTGTTGCTTTGATTGCACACTGGGGGCTCTCCCCTGTTATGTCTACAACAGAACTGCAGGGAGTGGCTGACCTTGGCCTACTGGCCCATTTCTAAACCTGTGCTTCTTACTGTTGAAAAATGGTTTCTTGTTTTGCTAACAAGCTCCTTCACACAGTGATCCTTCTCTACTGTTTCCTCAGCTACAAAATACTCTTTTCTACCCAATCTCTGACATGGGAATGTGGTGTCATGGGCCTCTGCAAAGGAGTGACCTATTGACATCAACGTGACTTTAGTCATTCAGCACCACAACTCCAACTAGCTGATCAGTATCAGTCCGATCCGAGGCCTTTGCAAGCTGGAGGTTTAATCAGAGCCCCTCATTCACTCCTCAGAAAGACAACACAGGTTTCAAATTGAGTTCTTGGAGGAACTCTCAACAGCTGCTATAAAGAGTAAGGGGATGGCAGTGATAGGAGTCCCGTGAGCAGAAGCACTTTAACTTGGAGAACGGACTTCCCAAGAACTGACTGGTGATGAAAGGCACTACCTCACAACATAGGGAGGGTTTGGATGGCACTGCCATTGCCCTTTCTTTCTGGATTTTGGACCTGTTTTTCTCTTAGTTCCATCAGTAAATCCAGAGCCTGCAGTTTGTTGCTGTCTACTTAGCTAAGCCAGTGGATCAGGCCTTTGTCCTGAACATCACTGTCAGGGCATTTTGACTGTAGATGAGACAATTAGACCATAGAATCACAGAATAGTGGGGCTGGAAGGGACGTCTGAAGATCATCTAGTCCAAACCCACTGCTACAGCAGGATCACTTAGAGGAGACTGCACAGGAATATATCTAGGCAAGTTTTGAATGTCTCCATAGAAGGAGACTCTCTGGACTCTGTTACCCTCATTGTGAATACAAATATCCTTACATTTAATTTGAACCTCCTATGTTCCACCTTGTGCTAATCATCCCTTGTCCTGTCACTGGGCACCACCAAGAAGAGTCTGGTCCCATCCTCATGACACTTGCCCTTTAGATATTTACAAGCATTGATGAGATCTCCCTTCAATCTCCAGGCTGAACAGCCCCAGTTCCCTGAGCCTCTCCTCATAAGGCAGATGGTCCAGCCCCTCGATCATCTCAGTGGCTCTACACTGTATACTCTATCCCTGTGCCTCTTGAACTGGGCAGCCCAGAACTGGATGCAGGATTCTAGATGCAGCTTCACCAGCGAAGAGTAGAGAGGGAGGAGAAACTCCCTTGACCTATTAGCCCCACTCTTCTTAATGCACTCCAGAGACCACTGGCCTTCTTGGCCACACTGCTGGCTCATGGTCAGCCTGTTACCCACCAGCACCCCCAGGCCCTTTTCCCCAGAGCTGCTCTCCAGCAGGTCAGTCCCCAACCTGTACTGCTCTAGGGAGTTGTTCCTACCCAGAAACAGCATCTACACATGCTCTTGCTGAACCTCACCACATTTCTGTGCTGCTCCTAATACGCAAATAGGGATGAATTACTGGTCATATATCCAGGGCCGCAAAAACCTCCCTTTCTACACTTTTTCTAGCTGTGCTGTAAACGAACCACAGTTTAAGTGGCACATTTTGCTTCCCTGATGCATCCAATATAGGTTTCGTTTGGGCTCTCAGAGTTGCTGCAAGGTAATGATGCATCCAAAGCAGCAGCCTGATGCTCTGAATCTTACTAGGATTATTGTTCCAGAGGCACTTCCCTGGAGATCTACTGCATTTTTAGATGAATTCATACACAGAGGTTAAAAAAGGAAAGGTACAAACCAGTGTTTTTCTATTTGAAAACTAGTTTTGATGCTATTCTAGACAGATGGAGAGGACAAAGATGGTTCTTAATGAGGTGGGACGTACTGTACTTCTTGACATCACTGCTGAGCCAGATGGTAATTTTTTAACATGAAAACAAATCCAGCAGATAACAAGACTTTCACATACAGTTTTAGAGTGAGAACTAACACACAAATCAACTAATCTCACCTAATTTTCTCATAGCAATGATAGACTGGCTTGATTTTATTGCCTACATTTGTACTTATTACTGCTTCCTCTTCCTCCCATTTCCTAACCTTCTCTTTTTTTCTCAAAAGGGAAAGCAAACAGATGCTGGCAGAGTGGCCCTCGAGCTAGAAATACCAAAGACACCATGTAAGACATCCCCGTCATGCACTGTAAGCCTCACTCTAAGCAATGGCCAGCGTGGGACCCTGTTTTACAGCACCAGAACAGACACGCTAGGGTAACTAAATCCAAGGTTATACATTTAGAAAGTTTAAAAATTCCCTGCTGGCAAACTGAAATTCTCTTCTGCTGCCAAACTGAAGACTGAAACCATCTGGGAGAATAAAAAAGAAGGCTGTGTTATCTAAGATGAGCTTGTGCTTTCCATACTTTACAGAGGTTATTGATAAACACACAGTCAGACAACCTCAACTCTAGTGAGTAAATCAAGCCTGCAGGAAGCTTCCTTTAGACATGTGTTTGGGGAAGAGTCACCCAGCGCTGGTGCAGTCAGCTGGAAGGATGGGGGTAACTGGAATAGGTATCAGAAAGCCCTGACACTTGGGTAACACTTGGGTATCTTTGGCTGTCACCATCAGAGTTCACAGAAGCTGTGGTGTTCTACATTCCTTCCAGCCACTCGGAAGCCAGAGTTACCCTGACTCTCAGTGCCCATCAGCAGGCTAAGGTGTTTATTGTCTTTCCCATCTCAGAAATCCCAGTGGCTGTAAGGTTCCTTTTCCGATTCAGGCTGCATCAGATGACCCGTGCAACAGAACTCAGAAAGGGAGCTCTTGAAGTCTCACTGACCCATCTCAGACTCTTCAAACAGAAGGTTGAAATCATTCTGATTCCACTGTTGTCTTTTGCCTCTCAGTTTTCGTGCCAATCTGAATTTGGATTATCAAGCCAAAACCTAAAAGCTTTTTGATGTAAGTAACAGTAGATGTTCGTGTGAAAGCTAACGGAGATGTTGCTCACCATTGAGTAAGGCAACGAGGAAACAAGAGCCCCAAAGGATTTCATGGCTAAGGGCTTATTAAATTCAGTGGGACTACTTCCAAGATGAAATGAACACTTCTGGGCTAAGGACTTGGGAGATCAGTTTCTGCAGACATAAGATAGGAAGCTGTCCCTTGGGCCTGGGGAGGATAATTCTGATTAACAGGAGATCTGTACTCAACAGCAAACCTTTAAGTATAGTCAAAGAGCCCTCTCAAGTGCCTTTGGCACACACTTCCTCATTTCTATAGGCAGTTATAGAAGTTTTACCATTTCTATATGCATGTGAACATGCTGTGCTGCCATCCCGTGGGACCTGGACAGGCTGGAGAGCTGGGCAGGGAGACATTGATTGAACTGTAACAACGGCACTGTCGAGTCTGGCATCTGCGCAAGAACAACCTCAGGTACTGGGGGACTGACCCGTTAGAGAGTAGCATATGAGAAAGGGACCTGAGGGTCCTGCTGGCTACCAGGATGACCATGAACCAGCAATGGGCCCTGGGGCCCCAAAAGACCACTGGCATCCTGAGGTGGATCAGAAGGGGGGTGGTTAGTAGCTTGAGAGAGGTACTCCTCCCCCTCTGGAGAGAGTCCAGCACAGAGCTACAAATATGATGAAGGGAGTGGAGCATCTCCTGTGGAGGAAAGACAGAAGGAGCTGGGTCTCTAGAGCTTGGAGAAAATAAAGGGTGACCTCATCAATGTTTATAAATATGTGAAGGCTTGGTGTCAGGAGCATGGAGCCAGGCTCTGCTCAGTGGCACCCAGTGATAGGACAAGGGGCAATGGCACATTGTGAGCTGGAACAGAGGAGGATTCACATCAATCTGAGAAGGAACTTCTTCCAGTGAGGGTGACAGAGAACTGGAAGGGGTTTCGGAGTCTCCTTCTCTGGAAACATTTAAAACATACCTGGACTGTTCCTCCATCCCTGGAGGTGTTCTTGTGCAACTAGATCCAGGTCATCCTGCTATGGCAGGAGGATTGGACTGGATGATCTTTTGAGGTCCCTTCCAGTCCCTAATGTTCTGTGATTCTCCATGTGCCTGTGTAGGTAACTTCCATTACATCCATACTAAAATCTCTGTTTCTATGCATTACAGTCCAATCCACCACTGCTCTACAGCAGATACCGCAGCACCAGAACAAGTAAGCTAACAAAGCAACAGGGAGATTAGAAGACAAAGGTTTCAACTTCATTCTCATAAGCCATTAGAGGCCTGAATTGTACTTTTAGAATGACAGCCTCTTCCTGAGTCTATGAAGTAACTCTTTTCTCTGGAGAACTTCTCATTCTCATTATGGCCAGCAGAGAGTTCTGCACTGCTTCTAAGAGGCCTGCTTGATCCAAACAGAAATAATTCCAAAAAGACTCCATCGTCGCTGCTGCTGTGGGAGCTGGGCCTTGCAGTTGCATACTCTAAAGCCCTGGATAACTCATCATCAATAAAAAGAAACAAACAAAAAACACCCGACAACACCTTCAAACCTATTTCTTCTATGTATTGTTCCAGATACAGCAAAATCCTCTCTTTTCAACTACAGCCCCATTTTAAATGGGGCTGTATCAAGATGGGAGATTGTTTGCCTCTGCTTTGGGATTAGGCAACACTCTGGCAAGATATAAGGAATGAAACCTAAAAAAAGACAAGGGATTCTGACCTGCAGAAACCCCCCTACACCTCAGCAGTCCATTCCAACTAGTTTCTGGTAACAATACTGAGCTTCTTCCACACTGGTGGGTTTGTCTGATTTAATGCTAAAGCGAGACTTATGCAGCCATTCTAACAATAGGATGAACTTAGACCTTTTTAAGCAAAGGAATGAAAAAATGCCTACACACCTACAAAATCATTTAAATCACAGCCCATATTGCTCTCATTTAATCAAAAGCCAATCTTCAGTTATTAAAAAGAATTGCCTTGACGTTAGCTAACACCTATGTTAAACAAACAAACTAAACAGCTCATCCAAAAATTAAAACAAATGTGAAAAGGAAAGAGAATCATTGAAGAAAACTGGAACAGACTTCTTCCTCAAAGAAATACAAAGAGAATGTTGGCAATTTTCACAAAGCACTAGCAAAGCACACATTAAAAATCCCTTCGGTTTTTGTCGTGGTAACAGAGAGCATCAATACCTTAGATTCTGTAACATTTGGGTTGGGGAACAAAAAGGGCTTCTTTAAATACATTGCAGGTAAAACTACACCTAGAAGCAATGTAGGCCCCCTGCTGAATGAGGTGGGTGCCCTGAAGACGGAGAATACAGAGAAAGCAGAGATAGTGAACACCTTCTTTGCCTCTGTCTATACTTCTGGGGGATGTCCTGGTATCAAGCCTCAGACTGCTGAGGCCCCAGAGGAAGTTGAGACAAGAGAGGAGCTTGCTTTGGTTGATGAGGACTAGGTTAGGGATAAGTTGATCAAACTGGAGGTACACAAATCCATGGGCCCTGATGGGATGCACCCACAAGTGCTAAGGGAGACAGCAGAAGACATTGCTAGGCCACTCTCCATTATGTTTGCTAAGTCATGGGAATCAGGAGAGGTGCCTAGGGACTGGAGGACAGCAAATGTCACTCCAATCTCTCTTGAGCTTGGAGAAAAGGAGACTGAAGGGTGACCTCATTAATGTTTATAAATATGTTGAAAGCTGGGTGTCAGGAGGATGGAGCCACGCTCTTCTCAGTGTCATCTAGTGATAGGACAAGAGGCAGTGGGTGTAAGCTGGAACATAGGAGGTTCCATATGAATGTGAGAAGGAACTTCTTCACAGTGAGGGTGACGGACCATTGGAACAGGCTGCCCAGGGGGGTTGTGAAGTTTTCTCTGGACATGTTTAAAACCCATCTGGATATGCCTTGGTCTAGGTGATCCTGCTGTGGCAGGGGGAATGGACTAGATGATCTTTTGAGGTCCCTTCCAATCCCTAATGTTCTGGTTTTTCCTGAAGTCCTATAAATTACCAATTGTTTATCGACAATCATGGACTCAATGACTGTTTCCCCACATCATGCAATTTAGCACATTCAGGAACTCAGATAATTAATTAATAAACACATACTTTGAGCTACAGCAAAGCTTTGCTAGCGCTCATCCTGCCAAAGCAGAAGCCTGGCACACATTGCAGTGTCACTTGCACCTCATTCTTCAGGACTTTGCCAATCGCTGTTTACTTCCATAATGCTGATGCTCTGTTGCTTTGAAAATCATTGGAATTATCATCTGACCACATGCAGCAGGAAGAAATGTGTGGGTGACCTTCAACACTACACAGCACATAGATCATAGAATCTTCATGGCGGGAAAGGCCTTCCGGGATTGTCAAGTCCAGCCCTCATCCCAACAGTTCCCTAACCCCTAGACTGTAGCTTCAAGTGCTCTAGCTACTCAGTTTTTAAACACCTCCAAGGATGGGAACTCCATCACTTCCCTGGCAGCCTGTTCCAGTGCCCAACTACTCTCTCAGGTGCCAGACACCAAGGTTAAGCAGCACTAGAGGAAGCACCATGTGCAAAGTCACACATGATATCCACGCGCCAACCAACATTCTGAAAGACGGATTTTCATTGCATAAAGATCTACAGGCTTCCATTACAGAAATGGACTTTTGGTCTAAGTCTCTCTTATGCCCAGAATCTGTCAGTCTAAGTTGTGTGTTTTCTGAAGAAAAGTTTGTGTTTAAAAAGTTGAAAAGAACCATGTCTGCCCCCCTCCCCCGTTTCCCCTTCTCTTCTCCTCCCCAAATTAATGGTGATTTGGAAGAATCACCTGGACCTGCAGAGACTGTTAGAATCCTGAACCTTGAAGATCTATGAGGATCGAGACTGACGTTGGACAATCATTGTGATTTGAGAGAGAAACCACAATGAAGACAATAACAAAGATGTTTTGGGCATTTCTATCTCAGTTCAGTGTCAGAGGAGTGTGACAAAACTCCGTGTGTCTGTGTTTGTATCTTGTGGAGTTTGTGTCTCTGACATGTAGTGGGGGTAGTGAATTAAAATGTCTTGGTACCTTTCTTCTCCAAACTGAGACAGTTGTTTCACTGCCTGCAGATCCATCATTGGTTTTGTGAAACCCTCCCTTTGGAAAGGTAGAAATACAGTTGGGGTCTCTGACCCACGATGTTAGTGGTGACCCAGGTGGGACACGTGGGGATCCAGATAAGGACCCAAACAATACTACTCTACCACCATGCCACTACAGTCTCCCTCAAAATCTCTACTTACCCACCAGAATTTGTCCCAAGCCTCTAACGCCATCAGGAATGTTCTTTATTTCCATTAATTCTTCATGCTTTTTGTTTTTGAAGAGCGCTTTGGTTGCTGATGGGAGCTTTTAAAGGCCTAAATCTCCTTAACTTTATTAAATCCATAGAACAAAAATGCTTCACACCATCAAACCTGTGCTATCCAACATCTCTTAGAACTTGCTAATTGGGAGAGACAGACCGTCACTGCAGATTAATGCACCTTCTCTCACCGTGAGCACCTGAGTTGAATCTAATCTGCACAAAAGCGACTAGAAATCAATCTAATCTGACAGTGGTGAAATCCTGAGGTATAATTGTGCGCATTCCCAGGTCCTTAGCTGGACAAGCCGGATTCCTTGCAACCTTTAAAGAAAAGGATTTCCATTACATTTGTAGGCTTTTTTAAAAATCAAAATAATGGTGAAAACATTTGCTTTCCATCACAAAAAATGAAAGGTGATCAAGACAGTATCTTCTGTTCACATCAGCCCTTAATATATGCTACAAGAAACAACACCTCCCCTTTCACCCCCCCTTCCAGAAGTATGTTAGAGGCAGGAAGGAATTGGGGGAAGGGAAAAACCTTGAGAAGTACTCAGCTGCATCATTATTAATTACCCCAAAACGAGTGGAACATTGTTAACGATGGGCACCTCTCCATTAAAGGAGCAGAAAACTTATCAGCTTCCTCATACAATTAAATACTTAGCAATATTTCTCATTTGTAAAGCACTGCAGATATCCTCCTAACACAGTCAGCTGAACTGGAGCATTGTGCCAGACCAAGAGCAATGGCCATGACCAGGAGAACACAACCCTGACTTGATGCTATGTTTTCCTCTGCCTCAAATTTGCTGAGACTCAGGGGGGACCTTCTGCCTCTCTCCAACTTCCTGAAGGGAGGTCACAGTCAGGTGAGGTTCAGGCTCTTCTCTCAGGCAACTAGCACCAAGAGGGCAGGGGAAACTGCCAGGGGAGGGTTAGGTTGGCTGTTAGGAAGCCCCTCCTCATGGAAAGGGTGATCAGAGCCTGGAATAGACTGCCCAGGGCAGTGGTGAACTCCCTGTCTCTGTAGGTACTGCCCTTAGTGCCCTGATCTGGCCACTGTAGTGATGTTAGGTCCTGGGCTGGGCTGACAAGCTCAGAGGGCTTTTCCAGCCTCAGTAATTCTATGATACGTGTCGTATTCAACTACAAATCAGGCTGACACAGATACCTTTGGTCAATAATCTCCACAGTAACACAATACTAAGTGGTACTGAAAAAGCCCATCTGTTTAAATACTCCTCCTGCTTATTGAAGCAACTCAAATGAACTGGCCAACCTTTTATGGAGGAACATGTTCCACCCAACACCAGTCAGTGTTCTTCATCAACATCTTTCCTCCCACAGTAAAACACACCCATTCATAATTCCAGCATCCCAAAGATGAAGATGTGTTATTAAATGATCGTATTTTGATCATTCGAAAGCACAGCAAGTCCATGCCTCACGACTAGGAATGTAATACTGTGATCAAACTAATACCTTTGCATTTGAGGAGAAGAGTAGCTTCTTATGTAAAAAACAGTCACTTTGCTTGCTCCTGCTGTCAGATGTTTATACCCACCAGCACCGGGATAGTCAAAATCCAGTTGATCCAAGCTCTGTGGATTTCCAGAAGGCTGAAGGAACCTGGGCACCTCCCAAAAAATAATGACGTTTCCCACACAGAGAAAGAACTTGTGAAAAAATAGAATAGATTTACCTAAAAGAGTTAGGGAAGCCGACAGTCCTTAGAGATCTGTCCTCAGACTCATGCTGCTTGCTGCGTTTATGAGTGAGCTAAAACAGGGGCACAGCAAGGTGGCTGATGCTGCTGCATTATTTACGGTGCTGAAGGTGACGGTTCATAATGAAGAACTATCCGCAGACCTTCTGTGGCTCAGTAATTAGGCAATAAACCAGCACAGGAAATTCAATAGAGATAGAGGCAAAAAGATACACAGGAGAATAGAGCTGTCCAAGTTTCAAAAGCACAATGAGTTGGCCAGTAGTACTCAGGAAGAGAGACCTTGAGGTTTGGACAGATATTATGGAAACATCAGCTCACTGCTCAACAACAGTCAGAAAAGGAAAATTACCTACTCAAAAAGGAATTGAGAATTAAACAGAGAGTGTGTCTTTGCTACCTGTAGAGTGTCTGCACCTTCAACACACTGCCTGCAGTCTCCTCCCTCCCCCTGAAAGGATGTAGGGCTGAAAATGTTTTGAACAGAGCAATGAAGAGTCTTGGTTTGAGCCAGAACAGAGCCAATTCTGTTCAGTGATGCGACTTTTCAGTCTCTTCTGCAGCCAGCACTGTATTTCTGCAGACAGTGTTGACTTCTACAAGTGATAACGCTTGATGTTTGCACTTACTGCCAAGGACTGGTGTGCAGTTAAGGCTCTGGCTCCTGTGGAGATCAGGGTCACTGCTAATCTTTGACACGCTGCTGAGGTGCTGTAAGTGAGATGCTGCACCTGCGGGGAGGAGCGGGCAGGGCAGGTAACCTTAAGTTGACCAACACTGTCTGCCATCCCATAGACTTCAAACTGGGTACAAAGCTGAGGGACCACAAGGGTCAAGCCTCTTCTTCAGTGGCCAGAAGACTGCCCATTCTACCTTCAATCCTCACCTGTACGCTCCATAATCCAGCACAGGAGATACATAGATATATTTGGATATAATTCTTACTATTCTCACTAAAGCTGTTTCTGTGCTCTTTCCCAATCCATAGATCTCTCTCTCCCTTATTCCCTTTCTCTTCCCCTTTGGGGAGGGAGAGGTATTAGTGGAGAGCATCTGTCATTCTCATCTAGTGGCCGACCCACACTGAACCCATGACAGAAGGAGAATCCAAGCATCATCTTCCATACAAGAAATAGCTAAGCTAGAAATCTAGAGTACATGACACTAAGATGAAAGGCAGCAATGGAGAAGGTCAGGCTTTATCATCTCTGCAAAATACAAGATTCAAGAAGCACCAAAGGTAGAAGGGAGTCAGATTCAAAAACAAGAGAAAGAGGTGGGTCTTCACATATGTGATTCAGCTGCAAGAGCTTCTGGTTGTGGTACACCATGAACACCAACAGCTCAGACTTGTTCAAGGGGCACTGGAGAAATTCACAGCACTGGAATCTACAAAGAGCTACTCATGACACAGAAACTACCTGCAGAACAAACATTGTCCTGTGTAGTTGCCCTGTTTTAAGTTTTCCCCACACATCAGCTTTCAGCTCCCGCTGTGGATGGCGTTCTGGGTTAAACAGTCTGACCCAGCATGCGCAGCCTCACTGCTCTGCGTGAAAGAACCTGCCTTTCAAAAATACTGAAGGAATTGACAGAATCACTGAAAAAAAGAACTGGAAAAATTCTTGAGAGGTCATCTAACCTCCTCTCCTGTCTGGTGGTAGAATCAGCTGTGTGCAATCTTTTGTGGCAGATGTCTAACCTGTTTTTCAAAGCCCTCAAAAGCTACTCTATTGCGAAGCTGGTCTTGTCTGAAAGGAGCTATTTGTAAGGTAACCTCAATCTTCCCAGCTGCAAAGTTAATCCCTTCATTTCTTCATTGTCACAGACACTGACAGAGATGGTCCCTCCCCACCTTGCAGTGGCCTTTCCTATCTTTGGCCCTATCGATCAAAACCTAAAAAGAAAACCCAAATCCTCTCCAATTGCCGTCAACTAATCACCGAAGGAAAAACAGACAAACACCCACCTGGCTGAACACCAAGATTCCATATATTACCCACCTGAGTTCTTCACTGAAAGGAACTAAACAGACTCCAATAGCAGGGTCATTACTAGTTACAAACCCCAACCTACCACGTGGAATATGGTTGGTGTATGAAGAATGTAAGGAGATGTGGCCCTGGGAGACATGAGGGAACTGGGGTTATTTAGTCTAGAGAAGAGGAGACCTCATTGCTCTCTGCAGCTACCTAAAAGGAGGTTGTAGCGAGGCTGGTGCTGGTCTCTTCTCCCAAATTCCTAATGATAGGACAAGGGGAAATGGCCTCAAGTTGCATCAGGGGAAGTTTAGATTGGATCTTCGGAAAAAGTTCTTTCCTGAGAGAGTGGCTGGGCACTGGAACAGGCTGCTCAGGGACGTGGTGGAAGTGTTTAGAAAAGACATAGATCGAGCACTTGAGGCCATGGTCTAGGAGTTAGAGAGATGTTGGGCTGGGTGCTGGACTTGATGATCCTGAAGATCCTTTCTATCCAGGATGATTCTATGAATGGCCTATAAATTGAGTTCATCTACAGTGGACAAAGAGAACCCTTCTCAAGCCCCTTCTCCTTATGCCACGTGTGTAACCGAGATTCTCAATCACTCTTCACATATCTAGACCTCAGCGCATCTTCTTGCTCTTATCAAGAAAGATAGGAAAAATAGGAAAGCCCCCTGATCATTTCCGTGGCTTCCTCTGGACCCACACCATCAGGTCCCTGTCCTTCCTGTACTGAGGGCTCCAGAGCTGGATGCAGGACTCCAGGTGAGGTCTCAGAAGGGCAGAGCAGAGCGGCAGAATCCCCTCTCTCAATCTGCTGGCCACATTTCTTCTGGTACAGCCCAGGTTGTCAAATTAGCTGTATTTTAAAATCACCTTAGAGAAGGCCACTAGGACACTAGCACAAAAGGCATTTCTAAAGACCTCACTCACTTTTTGTGTCACTAAGACTGTAGAAATAGCTTTTCCAAGACTTGTAATGGGAAGATTGCACTACAAGTCAGAGTTTTGATGTTCACTGTAAAAAGGCCTTCAATATTACAAAAGTCTTCTCTTTAATCCAAAGTTCAAACACCTGCCTTAAAGGCACCCAGCATTATAGTTAAACAAAGCTGGTGCAACGCCCACAGCTGCAAATTGTGGGGAACAAATGCAAATCACAAGAGTTCAGACTGCAGGCTCTGAAAAGTCATCAAAGCCTCTGAATCCTTTTAAAGAATAAGGTACAAAATGCCACCAGACCTCACAAGCCACCCTGCAGGAATCTCTTCCACCTGACAGAGTGCTGAAGCTAAGATCCTCAATTTTTTCCTTTTTCCAGAGCCTCTATAAAAATGCAAACAACAGCCAGCAGACACAACTCCACAAAGTCTGGGTTTCTTAAAAATAAAACTTCTTAAAGAACTAATTGTATTTTTAAAGAATTAAATAATTAAAGAATTAGATTTTTAGACAATTCAAGTCTTAGAAATTATAGTACAAATGGCATGTGTGCAAATGATCAAGTAAGAGAAAACTTGCCTGGTACTGGGACCAGGAAACTCAGGATACAAATCCCTCTGTAACCGCCACTAGGCCATTATCTCTCCAGCCACAGGTTCCCTACAGCAGGCTCAACCCACCATCACAGAATCAGAGAACATTAGGGATTGTAAGGGACCTCAAAAGATCATCCAGTCCAATTCCCTCACCACAGCAGGATCACCTAGATCCAGTCACACAGGAACACATCCAGGCAGGTTTTGAAAGTTTCTAGAGAAAGAGACTCCACAACATTCCTGGGCAACCCCTTCCAGTGTTGTCACCCTCACTGGGAAGAAGTTCCTTCTCACATTCATATGGAACCTCCTATGTTCCAGCTTACACCCACTGCCTCTTGTCCTATCATTAGATGACACTGAGAGGAGCCTAGCTCCATCCTCCTGACACCCATTCTTCCCATATTTATACACATTAATGAAGTCACCCCTCAGTCTCCTTTTTTCCAAGCTCAAGAGACCCAGCTCCCTCAGCCTTTCCTCATAAGGGAGTTGTTCTACTCCATCATCTTTGTGGCTCTGCACTGGACTCTCTCCAGCAGCTCTGTGCCCTTCTTGAACTGAGGGGCCCAGAACTGGGCACAATACTCAAGATGTGGTCTCACCACAGCAGAGTAGGGAGTGAGGAGACCCTCCCTCGATCTACTGACCACCTGCCTTCTAACCCACCCCAGGCTGTTGGCCTTCTTTGCGATCAGGGCATACTGCTGTGTTTTGCAGATACCAAAAAAAAAAAAGGCAGAAAAAGGATAAGTAAAAGTTTTAAACCCTTCATTTTAATGCAGAGAAATACAGAGGGACCACGCACATTCTCCTGCACTACATTAGATAACCAAATAAGCTCACAGACTGCAATATGGCCATGGAGTGAAGGCCCAGACAATTTCATCTTTAGTCTGCCCATTTTTCTAGTCACACACTGCAGAATTGTTGAGAGGTGGGATGTATGAGAAATTTAATAGATCCTTCCTCTGGTTTTTCAAACATCTTCTCTCATTGCTTTCTTCGTCCATTAAGAAAAAACAGTAATTTCAGAGGATCCTAATCATGAGGCACCTTCACATGCACTGATGGCTTCACAGCAGATTAATTCCCTCTGCTCAATGAGAAAACTGTCAAGTGGCCAGGTCTTATCCAGTCAAAAAGATGACGAGAACACTTAAACACGAAAACCAAAACAAACCTGGGACAGGAGTCTGGAATCTTCTTCCCTGATTCAGGAGAACATTGCATTCTTCCTCACATCTTACTAAGAGAAGTTCCGAAGAAGCTTTCCAGTTCACTGACACTGTTGCCAGTAGGCAGGTGGGTGACTGCTCACAGCAATGAGCAGGCAGGGTTACTGCTGAGCTGCAATTAATTTTCTTATTAGTAAGGCAGCAGATAAAAAAACAGACCTTGCAGCACCAGTGAGGGCAACAGCGCTCACCTCAAGGCAGGTTCAAAATGAACAGCAGGAAGAGCCACATCACACCAAGACAGACTACCAAGTGCAATGTGTGCTTCTCCAGGCGAGCCCTGGTTCCCATAACAAAGCAACTCCCCGTTTAAGTGTCTAACAGGAACATAGCACATGGCATTTACTCACCACAATGCTACCTCTTTTCACCAGGGCTAGGTGGGACAGCAATTCCAGGAGTGGGGAGAAGACAGCTTTGCAAGTCCACATCCCTTACTACATCCCTAATTCTATTACTCATGCCCTGCAGACACTCTCACCATTCACTTTGCCATTATTGCTCCTTCTCCAATAAGTTGCAGGCTTTCTGGGAGGGTAAAGGATTTGGTATCGTGTAAAATGGCATTGCACTTAATACAGCTGCAATACCCAAGGGCCTTGTGATCTGAGTTCTAGTAAACCAATGGATAAGGACCAGTACAGACAAGAAAGTGCCTGGCCAAGTGCTATTTAAAAAATGTCACTGATGCAGCACATTAATTCTCCACATGACTCACATGCAGCATCTATTCTGCAGCAGCGCTAAAGATGCTCTTCTCAGTAAAAACACCTCTCCGATAAGGTGTGCTTGCTTTTTCAGCAGGCAAGCCTGGGAAAGGGATGGGACCTCGCCCTGGGAACTAAAAAATGTTGACTAAGACAAAATCAGCACTGTAAGCACAACAAAGTAGATCTGGCTCTGGCAGGGCACCCAAATCCTCTGCAGTTCCCAGTACCCCTGCCAGTTTCAAACTCTGGTCACTATCTTTATTGTGAAATGGGAGGTCATCATCTGAAGGGAGAAGAAACCCATAGAGCAATAGCATCAGCCTAAAACATCCACTAAGAGCAGCTGCAATGGTGCTGCAGTGAGAAGAAACACACAGAGCAACAGCATCACCCTAAAGTATCACCCTAAGAGCAGTTGCAATGGTGCTCACCAGTCTGCTCTGCCGTGCTGCCGGCAACCTGCACGCTCAGCCAAAATGACAGCAGCTACGTTTGTGAAGACGATGGGATGACGTACAAGGCCTTGCTTACACCACTGGAAATAAAATCTTGTCCTGCTTTACCACCACATACACAGGTGCTTGGAACACAGCTCAAAAGTCCAAGCCTTTGTCTTCACTATCTTCCAGGCTACCGTCAAAGCTTTTGTTTTCCACAGAACAGCCTGGCACCCCTACCGAGCCCAGGCTCAGGCCTCATTACACCACTAGACATGCAAACTAATTACTTTGCCCTAGTCCTTGGACCATGGCATGGACTGGGGCAGGATCTCAGACTGCTTCAGCTATTAAACTGAGTGCAGACACTGCATAAATGGAGCTCAAACAAATCACAGAAGCATAGAAATATTTAGGTGGGAATGGACCTCAGAGATCATCCCGTTCCAATCCGCCTGCCATAGGCAGCAACACCTCTCACCAGACCACGGTAACTGGAGCCCCATCCAACCTGGCCTTGAACACTTTCAGGGATAGAGGAGCCACAACCTCCCTGGGTAGCCTGTTCCAGGGCCTCAGCACCTTCACTGGAAAGAATTTCTTCCTAATGCCTAATCTAAATCTCCCCTCTTTTAGCTTGAAACTATCCTCCTTGTCCTATCACTAGAGTCCTTAGAAAAAGTTCCTCTCCAGCTTTCCTGTAGCTCCTTCAGGTACTGTAAGGCTGGGACAAGGTCATCTTGAGAGTGTTCTGTGCTGAACAGCCCCAATTCCCTTAACCTGTCCCCATAGCGGAGGGGCTCCAGCTCTCTGATCATCTACCTGTGGCCTCCTCTGGCCTTGCTCCAACAGCTCCACGTCCTTCTTATATTGGGGTCTCCAGAGTGGAAGGCAGGACTCCAGATGAGGTCTCCCCAGAGTATAGGAGGAGGATGCCCTCCCCTGACCTGCTGGCCACACTGCTTTTGATGCAGCTCAGGGTACAGTTGTCCCTCTGGGCTGCCCTCACGCACTGCCAGCTCACGTGAAGCTGCTCCTTCACCAACACCCCCCAGGTCCTTCTCCCTGGGCCTGCTCTCATTTCATTCCCCACCTAGCCGGTGTTCGTGCTGGGGTTCAGTACAGGAACAGCTGCAAAGTGGGTCACATTTAGGAGGATATAAGCAAAACCCAGCGTGACCAGCCACAAAGGACGTTGAGAACTGCCTACAATCCTGCAAGGCCACCGCACTGCTCCCGAGGCTGGGCAGGAAGCAGCGCGGGAAGCGGCAGGGATGTGGGAACAACGGGGCGCAGAGTCGTCGAGGTGCTCTGCTCCGCTGCGAACCCGCACCAGGATCATGGGTCAGGCTGCTGCTCCGGCTGCCCACCGCAGCCCCAGCCGTCGCTCTGTACTGCCGCTAATGCGCATGCACGGCACCACGCCTGCGCAGGAGCGCGCACGCCGGGGAAGGGGAACGTGCTCTCCCCGCCGGGGAGAGCAGCGATGGCCAGTGCGACCCCCACGGCCGCCTCTTCCCCCGCCGGCGGCTCATCCCGCGGCAAGAAGCGCCCATCGAGCCCCGGCACCGGCAGCTCCTCCGCCAAGAAAAAGAAAACAGCAGCGCCGGGCGGAGCGCAGGTAACTCGCAGTGGCGCGCAGCGCGCGTGCGCAGCGGGGCCGTTTCCCTTTTCCTCTCCGCCTTCCTCCGCGCATGTCCGGGCGGGAGCGCGCGTGCCTGAGGGCGGACGGGCCGCGGTGCTGTTCCGCATCCCTCACCCAGGAAAAGACGTTTAGGTTCATGGAGCCCAACCATGAACCCAGCTGCTCCATCCAATCCCCGAACCCTGTCCCTGAGCTCCAGCTCTGCGTGACTGTGAGACACGGGCAGGGTGGCGATTCAACCCCTTCTCTGGGCAGCCTGTGCCAAGGCCCGAGGGCCCTTTCCGTGAAGGAGGTTTTCCTAATGTCCAGCCTAAACTTCCCCTGGTGCAACTTGAGGCCATTTCCTCTTGTCCTGTCGTTTCCTGGGAGAAGAGATCAACCTTCAGCTCTAGACAACCTTCCTTCTGTCTCACACTAGCTGGATCAGGAACTGTTTAGAATATGCTTCCCGAAGCTTCCTCTCTATGTCTCATGTGGCCACACACACAGAAAGGGTTTGGAACAGATGTCTGAGGATCAGCTGAGGGAGCTGGGGCTGTTTGGCTTGGAGAAAAGGAGAGTGAGGGGAGACCTCTGCTCTCTACAAGTACTTGAAAGGAGTGTGTAGAGAGTTGGGGGTTGGTCTGTTGTCCCTGCTGTCCAGTGATAGGAAGAGGGGAAATGGCCTCAGGCTGTGGGAGGGGAGGTTCAGGTTGGATGTCAGGAGGAATTTCTTTCCTGAAAGGGAGGGGGTTGACTCCCCATCCCTGGAGGTGTTGAAGCGAAGGGCAGATGTTGTGTTGGGGGACAGGGTTTAGTGGTGCTGATGGGGCTAGGAAAAGGTTGGACTCAGTGGTCTTGAAGGTCTCTTCCAGCCCAAACTGTTCTATTCGCTAGGACGGCAAATTCAGAAACACTGGCACTTCAGTAGGTTTTTGCCTGCTTGCTTTGTGCTTGATGCTGTGCCATGCCTCAGCCCTGGATGTGCACCCATGGACACCGACTGCTGTACTTTACGGTGATCACTTTAAATGGAGCTAGCTGGTTGCTCCCAGAAGAGGAACAAGCACTCGAACAAACACAGTTTAACAACTGCTAGTTCTGTTTTGTGCAGCTTAATGCAGTTTTACATTGCAGCCTTCTCTCAGTTGAGCTATCAGCCTAAGAGTAGAGGTGATGACTTGCAGATGAGCTTTGAGAAACAGGATCAAGGGAGGAAGAAGAGCTATTAATTCCAGAAACCACCTATCCCCAGTCACAGCCTCTACTTCTGCATCGTGTGATATCATCATGCGGGTCACAGAACCATCCCCACCTGATGGCATCTGCCCTGCGATCATGCGGTAGCATCTCATGTTCCAAAACTAAGCCCTAGCAGAGGTTCTGAGTCAGTGAAGATAGCTGTATAGATGTTAAATGCAATATGTGATTTCTTCTTTTAGAAAAATTTTGGCAGCTAAAGGGGTAAAAAAAGAGTTGGAAGGGTTGGAAAGAATGGCTGTATTTTTTTTCTTTCCCCTGCAAAGATTCTTCCCAGGAATATTTCATGAGCTGCAAGAGCAGCAGAGCTACAGTGTGCCTTTCTGCCAATTAGGGCACTGATTCTAACATGATCCATCAAACAGGGGAACATCTCAGATGTTCTTCAAACAATGAAGCACTGTTGTGCACACACCAGCGCTCAGACACCAGCCCTGCCTCATTCCCAGTGATGCTCTTGTTGCACTTGTTTTTACCCCATGGCAGTTCTGTAGTCTATTTTCCTTTTCTGATGGGTTTGTCTGGAGGAGAGGGAGCATGAACCCAGTGCTGAATGTAGCCAACCAACTGCACTGCAGCTGTGCAAAATGACTGCCTGGTATCGTCACCTTGGACAACTTTTCCAAGGTCTGCTAGGGATGACAGCCTGGATTCTCCAGTGTGGAGATGACTGCTCCTTACATGTCTATGTATGCAGGTATAAACAATATCAATGTGGATAAAATCTTTACATATATTAAAAAACATTCCCCAACCGTTTCAGCCTCTAAAACTGTTTGTGAAGTTCACAGCAAACTTAAGCCCGTGGACACCTTCCAGTATGATGAGGCATGATGTCCTACTCCAGCCGAGGTTTGACAGTGTGTGAGGAACAGCATTTGCAATTCTCACAAGTGATTTCAGTGGGAAAAGAGTAATTTCTCGATATGATGTCCAAGTCAGCACACACATTGTGTTCTCTGACTCTCAGTGCAGATCAGTCTCGTAAGGAAAAGAAATGAGTCTCAGAGAAACAGCTCGTTGCTCTTGGAGCAGTTGTGGTCAGTGTTCCTGCCTAGCGCTGGAGCAAGCCAGCTCAAACAGAAACAGGGGTTTTCTGTGGTCTCAGTTAGAAAACAGTTATCATGAGGCACTTCCACCTGCAGTACCTTATTTAATCCTAATCCCAGAAGTCCTTAGCAAGTCTTTGGTTAATTGCTGAGTGATGTATTCCTTTCTGGATAGGGAAATGTGCCTGACCCAATGGAATACTCTGTAATTCTACTCTGCTGAGCTATTCCCACATAGCCAGTCAACAAGAACTTCACGCTCTGTTTTATGACTTGTCCTGTCTTTAAGTGCCTCAACCAACTGGGGACCAAGTCGTCCATTAACTATAAATGCTTTTTCTGATTATATTCTGTACTGAGTATCCAAGCACTGTGAGATCTGTGTTGAAATCTTTCAACTACAAGCAAGTAACCGTCACCCAGCAGTGCGCTAGGCACGCTTCTAGCACAGGGCTTGAAGTAGCACTTGTTACTGCTCTGACGATTCACTTCACTAATTAATTCACTTGACATTTTTAACATCCGTTTTTACAGTCTATTTTGAGCCTTTCAAAAACCAAATAGATCTTTCCATAGTGCACAACCTCTATCTTAACCAACATTGGAAAATAGGTAGAGAAATAGAGTTATTTCCTTGGTTAACTAGCAAACTGTAGGTAAGAGGTCTGTAACTGCTTGCAGTCTTCAGCTTTGGATCTGGGGCCTCCCTAGTGTAGTAACTAGTGTGTGCAGTTCTGGGCTCCTGACTTCAAGTAAGAGACTGAGGGGCTGAAGTGGGTCCAGAGGAGCAACGAGGCTGGGGAAGGAACTGGAGGGAAAGTCTGATGAAGAGAGGCTGAGGGAGCTGGGAGTGTTTAGCCTGGAGAAGAGCAGACTCAGGGGGGACCTTCTCCCTCTCTCCAACAACCTGAAGGGAGGTTGTAGTCAGGTGGGGGTTGGGCTGTTTTCCCAGGGCAGGGCCTGAAGCTGCCAGGGGATCTTAGGTTGGATGTTAGGAAGCCCTTCCTCAGGGAAAGGGTGATCAGGCCCTGGAATGGACTGCCCAGGGCAGTGGTGGAGTCCCCATCCCTGGAGGTGTTGAAGGACAGCCTGGCTGTGGCCCTTAGTGTCCTGATCTGGCTGCTGTGGTGATGTTAGGTGCTGAACTCGATGAGCTCAGGGGGCTTTTCCAGTCTCAGTAATTCTGTGATTCTGTGATCTGGGAAAGTGGTCTTCAAACCTTTTTGCTTGTAAAAAGCGTAGCTATTGGAAAGTTGTACACGTGTACTGCTCGTTTAGCGTGTCCTGTACATGACAAATGCTACAGAAATAGAATGTAAGAAGAGTGACACAGAGATAAAATAAAACCTGTTTTTAATTTGCATATTAATCTTTTTTAAGGGTAGCTGTTAGTTTTTCAGATGCTGAATACAAAACAGGCTAGAAAAAGTCATGTAATGACCAGAAAGCCTGGTTGGGCTGTTTTGGGTGGTTTGTTTGTTTCCATGTATTTTCAAATGTACTGTTGGACTTGAGTTTAGTTCTTTTTCCAGTCATTGCAAGAGAAGTGTGTGTTCGTTGGCAGCGGCAGTGAACTTCCTTTGCTCATTTAAACCTATCCATCTAACTGCTGTGCGGACCTTTATTTTGAAGTCCATGTAGAATTTCAGCTATATTTGGTGTAGCTTAGGTTTTACCTTCTGATTTGGACTGTGGGCAGAGTGTGTTTGTGGTGTGAATGTCCTGACTGACCAAAGTCCCTGTAAAGTCAGCCAGACAGAATGGTTTGCTCTCCACTCTGGGCTTGTTGTTAATTCATGTGATCTTTTTGGGAACGTTACTTTTTGGGTTGCTTCCTTGAGGGGAAGGATGAAGACAAGACAAGATGCACCTTGGTGACTGAGGTTTAGTTAGTCTCTTACTCAGCCTGTAGCAGACTGCTTTTGTTTGTTGATAGGTGCCATTTCCAGCCTTGACAATAAGTTTCTTTCTTTTAGAAGTTAAATCAATTTTTTAATATTTGTGAAGTTCAAATAAAAATGTTTAATAATGTTTAGAAACGTAGATAGGGAGATGCTGGAACATACTGCTGGGCAGTATGGCACAGCGCTTTGCTGTGTGTGCTCTCATGTATTTGAGTTTACATTCAGAGTAATGTGACTTGAGCTGACTTTCTGCGGGATGTCATAAAATGACGGATTCCTGATTTTTAAAATGTCAAAACCATAAATCATTAGTTTGCTAAGATTGCACTGGCAAGCGATTAAAGAGCATGGTAGTGTTTACTGTAGATAAATGCAAATTTCAAAAGGCTTTCTGTATCGTGGTTTAAATGATTTATCTGCTTTCAATGTACATATGAATCTGGTGTGAGGCAAAGATTTAGGATGCTTCATTTCCTGCGTGGAGCTACAAATTTGCATATTGTTAAACCATCCTTTTGAATTGTGGCTTGCTTGTATGTCTTAAATGGCATCACAGGTTAAGGTACACTGAGAAGTTAAAATCAGAATTGAATGCTACTAATATGGATATTGGAAAGAAATTTTAGCTGCAGTTAGATATAGTCTGTATCTCTGTTCATATCTACTGGGATCTGTAACAGAAACATGTGATTATATGAAATGCTCTCACTGTTTTGAGGTTGAGTGTGATATTTGGTTTTAATCTGAGCTGTTTGTTTGAGATCAAACTGATCAAATAAACGTAGGAGGTTTTGGATGTTGTTTGTTTTTGTTCAGTAAAAATGGAACTTTGCCATTAATTTTGCTTAGAACTGGGATTGTTCCATTTAAGATACTGAGTTTTGGGGTTTTTGGTGCATACTTAAAAAAAGGCTTTTCCTCAAAGGAATTAAAATGCAAACTGTATAAATTCTGAAGCTTGTAGTGCCTCTCTCCCTGTCCCCATGCTGGAAAACATTGTGTAGGGCTAATTGCTCTGCGTGCACTGAACCTTCAGCTCCACACTACAACCTGAACTCAGTGTGGTAGTGAACTCATCTGTTGTAAAAATGCTTTCAAGAAACAGGAGATAAAATAAAATTAAGAAGAAAATATAGTGTGTTCCCCCCACCCACCCCTTATCATCCCTTACAAAGCAAGGAGATGTGTTGTCCTGTTGGTGAATGCTGCTAGCTTGCTTTTTGGTGTTCGAGTAGTAGGGGAAACTGGTGACTTCAGCCTGAGGTATTGGCTGGAAAGGTTTGTGGGTTTCTGCACAAGAAATATCTATTTGCTCTTGGACTGATTTCTTTTAGACTTTTTGGGTTGGTGGTCTGGGTTTTATTTTGTCGTCTGTTTGTTTGGGTTTTTTTTAATACAGTAGAAAGGAGGTCCAAAGTTGGAGCAAAATTAGAGGAGTTTTATGGAAAAGGATGGAGCAGAATTTTTCCTTCTCTGACAGAGTAATTTTTCACTTGCATGTTTGTGATCTCACATGACTTTAACCTCTGAGCTACTGCTAAGGCAGCAAAGGGCTTTAAATCACCTGTGCCTTCTGGAAGGTTCTGACCTTGCCTTTCCTGACTGTCTTCCCACAGTTCTTTGTCCTTTGTTGAGGTTTTTCTGGTTGTGTTAGGGTTGATATAGTGGCAATATATTGAAGAAAAAAAGGTTGACATCCAAGCTTTTTCTGTCCCTTTCTTGCCTCCCAATAACCTTTCTGAGCCTGAGCCGTGTTTGTGATGATTTCACTGGCTTGATGTTCATGCTATCATCCCTACTGGATACACATCTTATCAACAGGCTTACCCTACGAAATTTCCTCCTAGGGCCCATACTTTAATATGTTCTTCCCTCCAGGGGTTGTGTTAGAGAGAAGTGAGAGGGGCAGAGAATGCGCTGCTGTGAGTTAGTGTGTATGAGTTCCTCTTTTACCTGCCTTCAACCTCTTCTGTTCACAGATGGGGTCTGATTTCTCATCTTTGAAATCAGATCTATTTGTTTATTTCACTGGGTGTACCTCAGGCTTGGTTTTGCTTTTAATTGTGTGCCCTCGGGGGATTTGACTGGCTTGGGATCACTCAGGATCCTGTGGGATCCTTGTCTCTAAGAGATTTGAGTTATCATTCCCAAGTGTTGAGCCTGTATTTTTGATGATGACCCAGACCTAGGCACAGATCAGTAGGAGATGGAAGGGGTCCTCTAGGGGTCATTGAGTCCAACCTCCCTGCTCAAGCAGAACCACAGAATCTAGGGCAGGTCACATAAGAATGCATCCAGATGAGTACATTCGCTTGGAGTTCCCAAGTACGTGAAGAGAGATGGCATCTGGGCTGCAGAAGATAAGACTAACTGTAGGTGAAGAATATCATGTTTATGGATCCTCATGGTTTTTGTGCTTGTGTTCTTCAGAATCTGCATTTAGATTTCATCATTGGGGCTGCTGTAATTTCTTTGTAATCGTGGGTCAACTAGTGTGATGTAAAGTTGCAGTAAAACCAGGACCATTTTGGAGAACATAGCTATTCTGTGAGTAGAAGTAAAATGCATATCATAAACTCATCAAGGTTGGAACAGACCTTCAAGATCATCAAGTCCAGCCATCCATCCTGCACCTCAGAACCAGTAATCTATCTCCCAAAACACCAGGTCTGTACGTTCTAGGTACAGTGCCTCCACTCCATTTCCTGGACAGCCTGTTCCAAGGCCTTCCCACTCTTCCTGGGAAGAAGTTTTTCCTAAGATCCAGTCTGAACCTCTCCTGGCACCACCTGACTCCATTTCCTCTGGTCCTGTCGCTAGTCCCTAGGGAGAAGAGGCCAACCCTTGCCTCACTCCAGTCTCCCTTCAGGCACTTGCAGAGAGCAGTGAGGTCTCCCCTCCCTCAGCCTCTCCCCATCAGACCTCTTCTCCAGACCTGTAACCAGCCCGGTTGCCCTTCTCTGCCCCCTCTCCAGCACCTCCATGTCCTTCCTATATTGAAGTGCCTGAGACTGCCCCCAGTACTCAGGGTGCAGACTTAGCAGGGCCAAGTATAGATGTACAATCACCTCCTTGGTCCTGCTGGCCACACCATATCAAACTTCTAATTGTCGAAATGGAAACTGGTTTAATTTCTTCCTGTTTTTCTTTATTATGTTGAGTACCTCACTGTTACATAGATTTTGGGTAGTTACCACCTTTGTGTACACAGCTTTGTTGGTTCTGACTGAGTGTAAACCTTTACAGTTTTCGCTGATGTAGAGCTGCCCTATGGGACTGCATTTTTTATTTTACAGAATGGGCATTTTCCATGGGATAGGCCTTGTCCGTTCTTGTTGTAAAGAAACAATTCTGAGATGACAGACTCAGCATCTTGAGGAACAGAGAGGACACAGTGTGCTTGGCTATCAGTTCTTCATTCTGCCTCTGGGGAGCACAGCAAGTACGTTTGCCTTGATCTAGTAACTGGAAGGATGAGGAAGCCCTGTAGGAGTCAAGTCCTTTTTGGAGGCTTGTGGTAAAACCCTGTGCATCCAGCCCTGCAGTTCTGTCAAGGTCAGACAATTTGGCTTTTCCAGGAGGTGTGATGATGATAGTGGTCTTGGACTTGATCTCTTTATCTATTGCAATTCATTGAAATACTTCCCCTCACATTTTCTTACAGACCTCTGAAATATGCCAAGGGGAAAAATGACACTAAATGGGATTCATAACATAACCTTTCAGGAAAGTGGAGCTTGACTGTGTTTATCCGGAGTTATTTTCTGCAAACTGGAGTTTGGTAGTTGCTACTCTCCTCTGTGTCTTGGCTTACTTGTCTCACTTTGTATTCGTTACACAGAGAGGGTTTGTGTGTTTGAGCTGGTTTTTTGTTTCTGTTTAAAAGTGATGTGGTGCTATTTTATATTTAAAATCGGTGCTGTTATGCTGACTTGGCCAAGGCAGCCAAGAATGCCAGCAGGATCCTGCCTTGTGTTAGGAATAGTGTGGCCAGCATGAGTATGGAGGTTATTGTGCCTTTGTACTGGGCACTGGTGAGGCCTCACCTTGAGTACTGGGGTCAGTTCTGGGCCCCTCACTATAAGAAGGACATTGAGGTGCTGGAATGTGTCCAGAGCAGAGCTACGAAGCTCATGAGGGGTCTGGAGAAGAGGTCATGTGAGGAGAGGCTGAGGGAACTGGGCAGGTTTAGTTTCGAGAAGAGAAGGCTAAGGGGAGACTGTGTTGCCCTCTACAGCTACCTGAAAGGAGGTTGTAGAGAGGTGGATGCTGGCCTCTTCTCCCAAGTGTATAATGACAAGAGCAGAGGGAATGGTCTGAAGTTGTGTCAGGGGAGGTTTAGATTGGTTTTTAGGAAGAAATTCTTTACTGACGGTGGTCAGGTACTGGCATAGGCTGTCCAGGAATGGGGCTAAGTCACCATCCCTGCAGGTATTTAAGAAACCAGCAGACAGGCTCTTCAGGACCTGCTCTGGTGGCAGGGACTATAGGAGGTTTCTTTTGGTTTTTGTCTGGTTGAGTGTGTTTGGTGCTGGTGTCTCCTCAGGTTTTGGGATTTGTTGCTGTTGTGTGTGTGGTTGGACTTGGTGTTCTGGGAGGTCCTTTCATAGAATCATTAGGGATTGGAAAGGAATCTCAAAAGATCATCTAGTCCAGTACCCCTGCCACAGCAGGATCACCTGGACCACATCACACAGGAACACATCCAGGCTGGTCTTAAACATATCCAGTTAAGGAGACTCCACAACTCTGCTGGGCAGCCTGTTCCAGTGCTCTGTCACCCTCACGGTGGAGAAGTTCCTTCTCATATTTATGTGGAACCTCCTATGTTGCAGCTTACACCCATTGCCCCTCGTCCTGTCACTGGATGACGTTGAGAAGAGCCTGGGTCCATCCTTCTGACACCCACCCCTCACATATTTATAGACATTAATGAGGTCACCCCTCAGTC
>JAOXOE010000343.1:14438234-14462042 GCA_028565055.1 Phoeniculus purpureus
CTGGCGGTACTCGCTAATGCCTCATCCAAGTCATTAATGGATAGATTGAACAGGACCGGTCCCAGCACTGACCCCTGGGGCACTCCACTAGATACAGGCCTGCAGCTAGACTCTGTGCCATTGACCACTACTCTCTGCCTTCTGTCCTGCAGCCAGTTATTAATATAACAAGTCCTGCTTTCTGAAGTTTTTTCCATTATTGATAGTTTAACAAGATAATTTCTCTTCTGTGAATAATCAGCTTACACCTTATGGATCCATAGCTTGATCCAGAAAATATTCTGTATTTTGCAAATGAGCAGCAAAGCCAGATGATGCTACGTCTGATCTAGACCAATTTGTGAAATAGTGGTGCAGCTAGCTAGCATTGCTGTAACTGAAATTGAACCCTGCAGTTCTTAGTCTGGACTCTCCTGTGTATGTGCCCTTTTCTTCTTGTCCTTTCCTTGTTCACCACTGAGAAGTTCCTGGTTTTCTTTTCCTTATACCGTCATTTCACATACTTGCACACACTGAAGTGATAACACTGTGCATTTGATTCTTCAGATTGAACCCTCCCATATCTTTCAGAATTCGCTCCTAAGAGACGTATGCTCCAGTACTTTAAATGTCCTTATAGTGCTTCATTGTTTCTCTCCAATATGTGTTTCTCTTGGACAGGGGAGCTAAGAAGTGGACATACGAGTACTCCAAGTGTGATCTAACCACTGCTGAATAAAATAGACAGATCACCTCCTTGGACCAGTTGGCAACAAATCTTAAGACAAGGGCATATTGCTAGAGTTTGATTAATAGTTCGACTTGATGACCTTGAAGATCTTTTTCAACCTAAATGACCTGATATGCAGTACAGACCAAATTGTTATGTAAGTTTGCTTCATAGTTTAAAGATATGGTAAGAAAACTTTCTACTCTGATTCAGTCCTCAGATAATTATTGATTAGGGATTTTTCAGATAGGAAATGACAAAGTCACAACAAGAAATCCAAAGACAATGAAGAGAGACTTCAAGGCCTTGGGATGGCTGGTTGGGGTATCATAGAATGGCTTAGGTCAGAAGGGACCTTAAAGATCATCTAGTTCCAAACCCATTGCCAGGAGCAAGGACATATCCCATTAGATCAGGTTGCCCAGAGCACCATCCAACCTGGCATGGAACATTTCCAAGCAGGGGTCATCTACAGCTTCTACAGGCAACATGTTGCCATGCCTTACCAGTCTCATAGTGAGGAATTTCTTCACAAGACTCAATCTAAATCTACATTCTTGTAGTTTGAAACTACCCCCACCTGCTCTGTCACTAGATGTCTTCACAGAAAGTCTCTATCCAACTTTCCTTTAGGCTCCTTGCAGGTACTGGAAGGCTGCTACAACATCCTCCTGCAGCCTTCTCTTCTCCAAGTTGAACAGCCAACATTTTCTCAGCCTGTTTTCATAGAAGAGGTGGTATAGCCCTCTGATCATCCTTGTGACTCTCCTCTGGACTCATTCCAACAGTCCTATGTCCTTTGATCAGGAGCGTAAGAGATGTTCTCCTCCATCCCTCCAGTTGCAGGCAATAACAAGGGAAGAAACAGGAAAAGCCAGCAGATCCAGCAGACTAACTAAGACTGATGCTATTGGCAGGACTTCAAGTTTTTTGATCATGGGTGCTTTTACACAACACTGGGCCTGGCAACAGATGGGGAATATCTGTATCAAAGCGGGAAATGATTTTTGGACCAATATTTCGGCAGAGCTTATTGAGCTTTAAACTAGATCTGAAAGGGAAAAGGGATAAAACCAAGCTTAGCAGAGATAAGCCTAGGAGTGGCAGTTCAATGTTTGCGGGATAGCATGCTAGTAATATCCTTCAGTTTGATGTTTCAGTGGATGCAAGGGAAAGTGTGCCATGTGATAGCAAAAGATGGGCTAAAAATCATGAAAATGACTGGGAATGGTCAGATAGGAATAAGGCTTTTTCTTCAGCAAGGTACAGCATTTGTAGCCCAACTGAAGTTCATCCACAACAATATTCACTGCATGGAAAACAAATAGGAGCTGGAATCTATTATGCAGCAGGAAAAATATCAACACATCAACGAAGCATGGTGAGATGACTAGCACAATTAAGAGTGTTGTGTTGGATGGCTATAGACTCTTCAGCAGCGATAGGAAGGAGAGGCCATGCAATGGCCATGTACATTAGGAAAAGTTTTGATTAGAGCTCCATAAGGTATTTAAGATTATGGTTTATCGGTTAGAATCTGGGGGAAAGCCAACAAAGCATCTGCTATGGTAGGAGTGTGTTCTAGGCAATCCAACCAGGATTAAGGGCTAGACAAAATATTCCACAAGCAGCAGGGGAACTTTTCACAATCACTACCACTTGTTTTCATGGGGGAACTTCAAGTTATTAGATGTCTTAAGAAATAAAATACAACAGAGACGAAAGAGTCCGGGAAATTCCTGGAGTGTGTGGGAGACAATATCGTGATGCAACTAGTGGCTAAGTCAGTAAGAGCAGACTCTGCTAGATCTGTGTGTTCATGAACAAAGAAGGACTTGTGGGTGATGTGAAGGCCCAAGGTCACCTTGGGTAGAAGTGTTAATCTGCTTGAGGGTAGAAAGTCTGTGCAGAGGCACCTGGACAGGCTAGACTGGTAGGCCAAGGCTAATTGTATGAGATCAAACAAGGTCAGGTGCTGGGTCCTGCACCTTGGTCACGTAAACACTTACAACAGAACGGGCTTGGGAAGAGTGTCTTGAGAGCTGCCTCGTGGGAAAGGACAGGGTGTTCGTAAACAGCTAAATATGATTCAGCAGTGTGCCTAGGTAGCCAAGAAAGCCAACAGCATCCTAGCTTGTGTCAGAAATAATGTGCCAAATAGGAGTAAGGAAAAGGTTGTACCTTTGCATTGGTAAGGCTACACCTTAAGCACTAGGTTCAGAGTCCCTCACCACAAGAACAATATTGAAGTTCTGGAATGTGTCCAAAGAAAAGAAAAACTGGGCAACAGTCTAGAGAACAAACGTTATGCAGAGCAGATGAGGAAACCAGGTTTATTTAGCCTGAAGAAAAGGAGGCTTAGGGGAGACTACAACCACCTGAAAGGAAGTTGTCATGAGGCAGGAGGAGGTTTCCTCTCCCAAGTAACAAGTGACAGGACAAGAGGAAACAGCCTCAAGTTGTGCCTGCGGAGGTTTAGGTTGCATATTGGGAAAAATTTCTTCACAGAAAGGCTTGTAAAGCATTGAAACAGGGAATATCCATCCCTGGAGAGACTTAAAAGACATATAGACATAGTGTTGAGGAACACAGTTTTAGTGGTAAATTAGCAGTGCTGGGCTGATGATTGAATTTGATAATCTTAAAGGTCTTCTCCAGACAAAACATTTCTATGATTCTGTGATTGGATATCTAAAGGAATTGTAATTGCCAGAAGACTATGACAAACTCACACTGAATTTAACTCACATGTCCTGGGCTGACTCTTGTATCACATTTCACATATTTCTCATAATACTGGGATTGCCCTCTCCCCTCTTTTCCTTGGGTGGTTTTTTTTACCTTTAGGGCATGAAACACTGTTTGACTTGTGTCAAGGGAGTCTACAATGTTTCATACTAAATCAGAAGCAATCCATTCAGAGATAATTTTACTTTCACCTTCTATGACTGTTTATATGCTCAATGATACTTTAATCTAATTTTCAGTTTCTTAGTATTTCTTGTCACATTCGGTTTGGTTTATGTAAAACAAGAGTTTGCATAGCTGATTTCTCAACAGGAACTGCAGTGAGAAATTAAAATAATGGGTTTTACAGCAGCAGACTGCTGTGACAACACTAAGCTAATTTCTAGGGCTTGAGAACTAAAAAAATGTTTTGATAACTAGCAGTGAAAGCTTTCAAGCCAGTTTCAGTTCTATAAAAGTGTCACTTTTTTTTTATTATGCATTCATAATCATGGACTGCTTCACATGAAGGGGAATTAGAAATCCTGATTTATATTTCATTACAAAGAACTGTCAGATTTTTTAAAATGCTATGCTTTAGTTCTATATTTACATCAATGCTAAACACAGTCAAGATTTTAATCAAATACTCTCATACTAGATAACAGGAAGGATAAATAATGACTCTAAGCAAATTGCTACATAATTTATTAGCATGTACACGGGCATCCTCATACCGTACACAACCTGAGATTCAGTAATTTTCATCATGCAAATAATGCAATTGACTTGAAGACCTAAAAATTCTTCAAATCCAAAAAATTACAACTGATCTTAAGGTTATACTAAAGCTCAGACCTACCAATGATCCCTGCTATTAAGTTTTGCATCTCAGCTTCTTGCAGCAATCCAAAACACTTCTGAGAAGTCAGTCCACATTTCACGCATTAAGTGGAGATCTTACATACAGTACATCATCCTGTGGCCACATTTATCTGCAGTTATTTGGAACATGCAAAATGCTTATTCATGGGAAGTCAGCTATCATTTCCTATTTCCTGCCTCTCAACTTGTTTGCTCCCCAACTTAGTGGTAGCTGAAAGAAATTCATTAAAACTGAACATTCTTAGATAATTAAGACTACCTAAGATTAACTTGGAGCTGCTAAGCTGCAGTCCATGGTTTTGGGGGTTTGGTATTACCAACACCCTGCATTTATAAATAAGTTTATAAATAAGCCACGTCTTCTAAATATTGTAAGTTTGAGACCGTCTATTACCATTTCCCTAATATGAATAAACATAATCTGTTATGATTCTGCATTATGATGTGTGAAGTGTTGTTTCACCCCACACTTCATAATACAGCATAAAATGTATTTATTCAAATAAAAAACTTATTTTACTTAAATCCTGCAGAAATGTGTTGATATTAAATCAACTCTTCTTCTCCTAAAGCTGAGAATAAGAAGAAAATTAATCTGTGCTCAATTACCGACAATTATGCCAAATTTTTTATTTTTGAGTTTAATAAAATCGATTACAAAATTCTAATTTGTGTACTGAAATCAAGGCACATCTCAGATGCACCTGTAATCCATACGTAAATAAGGAATGTGGCTGACAATAGATTAGATTAGTTTTTTTGATGTTGGGTTACAAATGTTATGCAACTTGAATATTACAGAGTATTTGAATAAAATTTTTATTTCTAAACATGGTATACCATTGTTTAATGATGGCTGTCACCAGTTGACTGGTTGGTCAGGTCAGAGACTAATTGGCTTATTTAGCAAAGCGCTAATAAATAGAAACAAAAGCCAGGGAGTACCTAACGATCCCCTTACGATTTTGATGACAAAAAAAAAGGAGGAAAGTTTACTTTAGAGAAGTAAATTTTACTTTAACAACAAAAACCATATGACTCTCTAAACTTTTCAATACCTAAAGGAAATTAACAAAATTACACAAAGAAGGAAGGGAGTTGAAGAGTCTTTTCTGTAAATCCCAGCTCTGTAGACATCCCCTCTGGGCAGAGGTACAGCTTCAAGTGGCAACATGGAGACAGACCCACCTCTCTTTTCCCCAAAATGTCCTTCAAATACTATCACTATCCATGGTGGGTGAAGGTTCCCACAGCCAAGGCACTAACAAATCATTTTGCAGAGTGGGTCTCTTGAAGTGTCTGGACTTGTCTTTAATAACACTTTAGCAACTCTGCCTTAAGGGCTCTGCTCTGTGCCAGCTTTTGGCTTTGTTCACCATTGCCTTTTGCAATGTTCTGAAGTAAGGGCTGATACACATCGGCTTTTCCCTTTTTCCTCTTCTTCAGAGCCGGGGTGGTGGCATGGCTCTTGTACCCCCAGTTCCTAAATAAAAATGGGAGTTTTCCTCAAAAAACAAAAGGAAACAAGCAAATAAACCAACCCTAAACCATTTAAAAACACATTTTTCCACCCAAATATATTAATTCGCAGAACTGGTGGTTGGCTGAGGTGAAGCAAGTTTGTGTCTGGAGTTGAGGAGAGCTGCTTTCTAATTTCTGGAGACTTCTCACAGGCATCATTTTACCACCTATCTTCATTTACCAGACATCCACCTAACTCAAACCACAACAATAACACACTATGACGGCACCCAACATAGAAACTACAGTATTATTTACTTGTATCTTTTCAAGGCTATGGTAATGTGTAATGGCTACTATGATAATGGACAATATTTTTTTCTTAAAATAAGTGTCCTCTGGTTAGTGCATCTTTTTTCTCAATTTGATATTTACATGCATTTCACCCTTTTTCACAAGTAGTCTGTTTTCTCTCCCATAAAGTAAAGATACCCTCTTTCAGTTTTTGTTTCATAGTACTAACTAGTTAATATTTTCTATTTTGCATTTTTAAATAATGAAAGCTAACAGGTTTTGTTTGTATTCAATCTATGTTACCTATTTATTTTTTAATAATGTGTTAATTTAAATTTCACAGTTTTTCGCATAGATTGTGATCTGCTAGTGAGGGATTCTGAGGTATACTCAGGAATTTAGAAGTACTGTGCATATGAAGCATGTTATCAAGGTTTTTTTACCTGTTTATTTTATAATATGCCAGAATACTCTCATATTGATATAAGTATTTATTACACTATGAAGGAAATTTTATTTTAGAGTAAACAGGAATTATTTTGTAAACCACATTTTATGCAATGTCTGATTTAAAATATTATTTTTCACTGTTACTTTCACAATTTCAATGGCATTATTAGACATAATTTTTTTCTTGGAAACATTTTCAGAGCATAATTATTGTTTGACATGGTTATTTTTTCATGAAGCAACATTAAGGAATAGAAAGTGTAAAAAATAATCTGCCCACCTAATAAACATAGCTACAGACCTATTAGTCTCTTGAATTAATGAAAGAAAATTACTCAAGACAGTCCAAAAACCTATTTTTCATGCAGAGTTCCCTTTACTGTTATGTTCTGTGCTGAAACACTAGTGAGGATGACAAATCTGAATTCACTCAGAATGAGAAAGAGAGAACATGACAGGAGAGGGGAGGGGAAGGGAAGACTATTTCAGTTTAACCTGCAACAATCATGTAGCCCAGTTGGCTGAACCAACAGGGCTGACCAAAACTTAAAGCATGTTCAAGGGTTTTCCCAATTGCATCTTAAAAACTGGCAGATGTGGAGCTGTTCCAGGGTTTGACAAAGCTTGTGGTAAAGAAATTACTCCTAATGTTCAGACTGAAGCTTCCCTATGTAGTTTACCCATGCATACTATCACTGAATACCAGGGAGAAGAGCTCAGAAACCTCTTCACTTCCCATGCTCAGGAAGCTGTAGAGAGCAATGAGGTCAACCCTCAGCCTTAATTTTTCCAAACTATGCAAAACCACAATAGTGAAAGAGAAATGCATGAATGTTGATATATATACGGTTTTGTTGCATTCCATATTTTTATACTTCATAAACTCTCATGGTTTATGTCTAATGTTCAAGCTTAGCAAGTTCAACCAAAGGACCATAGCCACTGGCTTAAAGCATTAAACTCAGTTCTCAGTATCTTTACCACAGGTATACTTAGAAACAAATGCTTTAAATAACACATTATTCTTAAATGTCTCTTCCCTACATTGTAGCGAAAAGTCAATGTACTTTTGGTCAAATGGATATGCATAATTAAATAATTACTTTGAAAGGAAAAAGAAATCTTTTAATAAGATCAGAGAACAAATTCCTGCCCTGACTGAGACAGAAAAAGTGCATGACATCCAACCACATAGCATCAGACAAAATGAGGTTCTGTCTTTAAATCTCCCATTTTGCTAATCACTAAGCTTTATCGTAGTGTTGACTGCAGTGCCTTTATTTTTTCCTGCCTAATTTACTTGAGTTTCAACAGAAACAGATTTTCAAATAATGTGGCTGAATTTATTGAGTAATATTATTCTGTTAGGCAATACAAGACTTAGCCTCATTTTTTTCACATTCTGGTCTACCAAAGCTCAAAGAGTTTTGCTTATGTGGCTAAAGTAATGAAAACTCAGAAGTTTCTGTGATGGAGGAAACTCATCCTCCAGAGACCTGTTTTTATAGGATAGAAGAGGCATAAAATAAGACCAAACATTAAAATATGCATTTAAACAGAGAAAAAATCGTGTTAAGAATAGCTCTTAATTATGATAACGCCACATGCTTTGAAGGCCCTTATAACCAATATAACCTTTAAAAAACAGCATTGATTTATCTCTCCACCATCACATTTTAATAATGAATCTCTCTGATAAATGTGTATCTTTTTTAAAAGACACACAAAGGGCTATGCTGTGGTTACATTATGTGACTAGTACCATTGATTTAATAACATTAGTTACAGAAATAAAATGAAGAGGACTGCAGTTTCCATACATAAATGCTGAGTATTTATTTTTTAGAACTAGAACTGGCTTAAGGTGCTCTATAATGATGGGGAAAAAATGTATATCCCAAGAAACACTATTCACCTGCTGTCTAAACTTTTCTCAAGCTATTTTCAGCATCTTCTGCAGATACACATTTTATAAGCAGGGAAGGAACATTTCATTGCATTGGTTTATAAAATGAGGGCTGACTTTTGTTTCTGTCTGTCTAGAAGTGTGCTTCACTTACTAAAATTCAAAGTTTTATCATTCGTGGACTGTCTTTTGGCTCATGGCAAGGTCATGGCTTAGGTCAAAGAATTATGCTTTTGTGGGAGGCGGGGTTTACTAGTAAAGAAATAGTCCATCCTCTTGTAGATCTCAGAATTCCCCACACAGGCCATATACACACAGTGATGATAATATTTAGACATTCCTTATGAATTTGGCCTGTATTCAAATGACAAAAAATTGTAATACTGGAGAATGAATCTTTATCAAGCATGCTAATCTTCAGATTATTCTTTTCATAATATCTTAACATTACTGTGGTTGATTAACATTATATTAATTTCTATTACATGATATTAATTATATTCTATCTTTCAAGTGTTAAGCTCCAAGCTCATGTTATTAAAGTAAGTACAACCTTTTAGACAGCAATGTGAATGAACTAAAATCCAGTCTGATAATGACTGTAATCAGAGAAGTTTATCTAAGGTCAAAGATAGCCTTCAAACAGTGTGTCAAAGGAACAGAAAAGGCTATGAGAAGTATCTTAGTATCCTGAATTACCTTCAATTCAATTTTTGATGAATATCTTACCAATTCAAACAAAATCTAGAGTTATATAGCATGATGGAAAGAATAACTCTAGAGCTGATACAGAAGGAAATTCTGGATAAGAATGTTTAAAAGCACATAAACTAAATCTAAGGATCCACGCACTTCTGATATATGAACCAAAGTAGGTATACAGTGGCAACAAGCAAAAATGTCATATGTAGAAGTTCACTGTGCTTATTCACTGTACTTAAAAATAGGTCATAATATGCATGGCCCAGAAAAAGAAGTAGTAGAAAACCAAAATCGTGGTAATTGAAATTGTAGATATAGAGAATTAGAAAAAGTGCAAACTATGCTTACTTGATAATCATATTTGTAACAGTGTCACCGGTCCATGCATCAGATAGATAAAATGTACCCTGGAGCTTAACTGAATATTAGAAATCATAGGAAAGATTAGGAACTGTGGGTTAGATGAATGGACAGTAGCTGAAAGACAGAGCTCAGAGGATTGTGATTAGTGGTGCAGAGTCTATTTGAAGGTATGTCAAAAAGTGGTGTTCCACAGGTGTCAGTGTCAGTACTGGTTCAGACATGCTCAATATATTCTTCAATGACGAAGATGAAGGAATAGAGTGTATCCTGAGCCAGTTTGCTGATGAAACAGAGCTGTGAGGAATGGCTAGACACATTGGAAGGCTGTGCTGCCATTCAGCAAGACATGGACAGGCTGGAGAGCTGAGTGGGAAGAAACCAAAGTTTCAGGAAGGGCAAGCTTAGTTGAAGTGCTGCATCTAGGTAGGAATAAATCCATGCAGGTTAGGGGCTTACTTGCTTGGCAAAAGATCTTGAAGTCCGAGTGGACAATAAGCTGACAATGAGCCAAATATGTGCTGGTGTGGCTCTGAAAGCAAACAGTCTTATGGGATGCATTAAAAAGATTATGGCCAGTAAGTCAAGGGAGGTTATTCTCACCCTTCACTCTGCGCTCCCTGGTGAGGCTGCATCTGGGTTACTGTTTCCAGTTTTGGGCTTTCCAGCTTAAGAGAGAAAATTAACTACTAGAAACACTCCAGTGGAGGGCCACAAAGACAAGCATCTGGACCATCTCCTTTATGAGGGAAGGCTGAGAAAGCTGGGACTCTTTAGCTTGCAGAAGAGAAGACTGAAAGGAGATCTCATCAACACTTTTAAAGGTTTTATCTAAAGGGCAGGTTTCAGAAGGATGGGACCATACTCTTCACAGTGGTGGTCAGTGATAGGACATCAGGCAACAGACAGAAACTGGAATACAAGAGGTTCCACCTAAATAGAGGATGAATGTTGTTCACTTTGAAGTTAGCAGAGCACTGGAATAGACTGCCCATAAAGGCTGAGTGTCTCTTATATTTCTTACGTCTGAAAAGTATGTTCAATATTCTCTGAAAAACCTGAGGAGTCAAAACAAATTAAACAGGTCTACAAATTTTGAACATCATTCTTCTTATTATTTCCAACGTCAGATGTGATGTTAGAATCTGCATGGCCTATCCAGAAGCATGTTCTAGCTCTATTTACCCTCCACATGCAGTCACATAGAACATACAAAGCATTCACCAAAGGTCTGTATTCCTGATACACTTCTCTGTAGTAAAAGCTGTGTCTTCTGGGCTAGAGACACAAAACCTGAGAGAATGGATGTCTAAGCGACCATTTTCCTGGTAAGAACATTTAAATATATCAAAGCCAGGTTAGCAGTACAACATATCAGTGTTTCCTTGACAGAACTGTTGGATGCAAGGAAAAGAAAAAGTTTATATGTATATATTCAGCTCATTATGCACAGTTTACATAATGTTATAAAAGACAAAATAAATACAATTAGTATTTTAGATTTTTTTAAAGGTGGTAATATGAACTAAGTATCAATAAAGAGCTGCAGTGGGTTTGCATTTATTAGTGTCCTACTTGTCTTCCTTTGGCTACTAAATTACTACAATAAAAAGCTGAAATAATTCTACTTGTCTCTACAAGCCAAGAATAGATTTGATTTAAATCAAGGAATAAGATGAGATGATGTGGTCTGAACAAATATCACTGAGAAGAAATGTGCATTAAGGTTTCAAATCTTATGTGAAATGCCTTATTCATATAGATAATGCCACTCTGAAACAAAAAGTGTTTCCTTAAACAGGAAAGAAGAAATCTGTAGGTTTTCTAAAGATTAAAGAGAATTCAGGAAGATGTAGAAAGTTCAGAAAGAATGTATTTCAAGAATACCTGACATACTGTCAAAATAAAGACAGTCACCAAATAAAGAGGTACGAACTAAGATTATGGAATATGTTACAAGAGCGATAAAAAATTAAGATGAAAATTTAATAAGATACATGTAGAGTAGTCCTAGTAAAAGGAAGAAAAAGTGTAGCATTCTACTCTAAAACTGAACAAGCAGAAAAAAGGTGATGCCCTCTTACTGCAGCTCAGTTCAAAATCTCTGTGGGAAAAGATTCTTTCCAAGAAAACCTCTAGGTCATTCAGGATTTTTGGTAAATTTTTTTATTTTTAGTATTTAATATGCAAAAAATTAAATCTACATTTAAAAATAAATCTGTATTTAATAATAAAATTGATCTATATTTACTAATTATTTATTAATTATTTTTTTATCTGCATTTATATAGATTATCTTTGTATTTAGAAGCACTTCCTTTTTATCATGCTTGTGGTACACATGTAAGTGTCTTTCTCAATGATGGATTTAACTATTAGTATTACACATTTTTAAGAATATCTAATGTTCTGCCAGTTACATCTGTGGAATGACAGTGATACGCTGCTTCTGTTAAAATTAAAAAGAAAACCTTGTCAGATTCATATTCTAGTGCCATGGTAAACGCAGTCTCATCTGACCCATTTTCCATACCAGAGGTAGTGCCGGAAAACTTTAAGTATCTTTTTGATTTTTTTAGTTAAAAGGCACTACAAATGCAGAAACAGACTTCTTTTCAAATCTATCTGCACACACGTTTTCCTTATGCACACTGCAAGTGCAAATTATTATAAAAAATAGATACACATGATGAAAATATTCAAACAAACTGATTTCTAGCCTATATCCTGCAAAAAAATCTCCCCAAAACAGCTGTTGGCTGGTTGGTTGGTTTGGTTTTTTTTTGTTTGGGGGTTTTTTGCATGCTGTTTCTACTCGCTCTGATCTGTGAAGAAAAGCCACAATTTGGCAGCAAATAACCTGCAAAGAGATGTGTTTCTCAATGAGCAGTTCCATGTAAAAATACACGTCACGTTCAGACCTGGCTTTACAACAGAAGCAAAAGTCTATCAGTAACTGGAAGGCAGGCTGGCAAAGTAAATCAAATCTATCCAAACCTGTAGCAACAGAAGATCTGTTAAACATATCCCAAGAGCCATGAATTAGCACCCTCAGAGCAGAAGACACTGAACTCGGAATAACCATAACAAGCAGCCAACTAAAGACAGGTTTGTGGTATCTGTTAGGTAACTTCTCTCCTGTTAATGCAATTCACATGATTATCTGTAGGTGTAGAGCCATAATAGTGGGAAATAAAGGAGGAGGAGGAACACATATTTGTTCAATTTAGTTGTAACTTAGGCATAAATAGGAAGTCAAATAGTAACTATTCTTATTCCCCTTTACCCACATGTTTTAAAAATAATAATTGGGAACAAAATCTTCCAAATAACTAAGCATAATTATAAAAATCTGTGATACAAGAAGCCTGGAAATATTCTGCCTTAAAAATGCTAAAAAATAATTTGCCTCAAAGCTGTAATTTGGGCATTATAAATATGGGTATGTATTAAAAGGATATGATATCAAAGAGAAATAATTGCTATCATTAGACTTATTTTACTAGGGGCTTGTGATAGCATGTTGATTAGAAATATGCCCAGTAGTGTTGTGTATGCTCAATACAAGTAAGCTGTCAAACAGACAAAAAACTAGTAAGAATAGAAATACGCTTTCAAAATTTGTTAGGTGAGATTTATTCATTTCCTACACAGCGTTACACATTTCCTGTTCAATGTCTAAGTGAATAAGAAAATTATGTTCTGAATTTGTTCTAGATAGCTGTCAGAATTCACCTTTTACTTCACATTTCTACCAGCATTAATTGTGGTACAAGTGTGTCACATCACAATAAGTATGTTAAAAAGAAAATCAGAAAAAAAAAAAAAAAGAGTTTGCCATGAGATGTGATTTACATTTAACTAAATGCCTGTGAAGACATTCTCCTATGAAAAGCTTCAGCATCACTGACCATCCTGGTATTAGTTATTTGTATAAACATTCTGTTTATATACAGAGCAAAATACAAGTTTTTTACAAACTCAATGGAGACTTCAGAAGGTGTTTGAAAATCCTTTCATTCTTTCTCTCAGCTTCTCTCCTTTGACTACATAAGAAGCACAGATTTATAAAATGGATTTGTGTCTAAGACTACAACCAAAAGCAACAATAATCCATTCTTCCTTCATTTTACATAAACCTTTTGTATAGCTGTGGATCAAATCCAACTGGAGAACTAATCCTGCTAGGAGACCAGAACAGTTTACAAAAAGGAAAAAAAAAAACAACCCACAGTAAAGAAAAATCTTGAAGACTTTCTTTCACAATGTCCCTTTAGCTGCTCTCTACTGGCAGATTTCCTACCTGAGAGGCTAACAATGAACCCCTGAAACCGTAACTACATCACAAAGTAGGTCAAAAACTCCTGATCTATAGAGAGAAACTCTTGGCACTGAAAGTCTGGAATTCACACGAGATGCATTTTCAGGTGTTTCATTTTCACTCTGATCAGTTTCAACTTTGTAATGCCTGTCTTCCGCATTGCACCATGTGAAAGGAATGCATTTTTGTGTTTTACAATGACCAAAACTGATTGTGTGATTTGCTTTAGAACATGGACCTATGATTAGAACAAAAATGCTAACATAGATGTATTCTTAATTCCTTTTATCTGTATTTGAGATTACCACTTATATTTAAAAAAACTTAAAACCTACTACCATTGCTAGTAGTTTTTAACTAGTGTTTAAGTACTGTAATTAATAATGACGAAAAGACTGAATAAATTTTTAGACAAACCCCCTGAATATATAGAGTCCTAAGATGATTTAACATAGAATTAACTATCAAATACTTTCAAATGAAGTTCTAAAAGACATAAGGTAAATTAAAGCAACATTTTCTAGTTACAGAATCAAAGCAGCATGTCTTTAAGATAAGATTTTTCCATTCAATTATAAAGTTCACAGATTCACAAAACACTAGGGATTGGAAGGGACCTTGAAAGATCATCTAATCCGACTCCTACCAGAGCAGGATCAACTACATCGAGTCACACAGGAACATATCCAGGCAGGTTTTAAACGTCTCCAGAGAAGACGACTCCACAATCCTCCTGGGCAATGCATTCCAGTGCTCTGTTACACTCATTGGGAAGAAGTTCCTTCCAATGTTGATGTGCTACCTCCTCTGATCTATCTCACGCACATTGCCCCTCATCCTATCACTAGATGACATTGAGAAAATCCTGGCCATCCTCATGACACCCACCCTTTACATATATACCAGCATTAACGAAGTCACCCCTCAGTCTCCTCTTCTCCAAGCTAAAGAGACCCAGCTCCCTCAACCTTTCCTAATAAGGGAAGCGTTCCAATCCCTTCATCATCTTCAGCTCTGCGCTGGACTCTCTCCAGCACTTCTGTGTTATTCTTGAACTGAGGGGCCAAGAACTTGATGCAATACTCCAGATGTAGTCTCATCAGGGCAGAGTAGAGGGGGAGGAGAACTTCTCTCAATCTTCTAATCATCCCCCTTCTGATCCACCCCAGGATGCCACTGGCCTTCTTGGCCACAAGGGCACACTGCTGATTCATGGCCATCCTACTGGCCACCAGGACCCCCACCTCCCTTTCTCTTACAATGCCCTTCAACAGATCAGTCTCCAACCTATACTGGTACCGGCGGTTGTTCTTGCCTAGATGCAAGACTCTATATTTGCCCTTGTAATGTTTTATTCAGTTTATCCCTGCCCAGCTCTCCAGCCTGTCCAGGTACCACTGAATGGCAGCAAAGCCTGATGGGTTCTCAGCCACTCCTCTAGGTTTGTGTCATCAGCAAACTCGCAACAGTGCACTCTAATCCCTGATCCAAGTCATTGATGAATAGATTGAATAGTACTGGTCCCAGCACTGAACCCTTGGGGACTCCCAGACCTCATCAACTGGGGCTAACGTCTCTTTTGTCTCAACTTCCTCTGGGGCCTTGGCGGTCTAGGGCTTGCTATCAGGACAGCCCCCAGAAGTACAAAAGAGGTAAAGAAGGTGTTCAGTATCTCTGTTTTCTCTGTATCCTCTGTCATCAGGACACCTACCTCATTCAGAAGGGAGCCTACATTGTCTCTACGTTTAGTTTTATCTGCAGTGTGTTTAAAGAAGCTCTTTCTGTTGCCATTGACATCTCTTGCAAGGTTTCATTCCAAGAAGGCATTGACTTTACTAGTTGCCCCCCTACATCCTCTCACCACAGCCTTATAATCATCCCAAGTGGCCATCCCCTCCTTCCTTGACCTGTAGACTTTCTTCCTCCTCTTCAGTTTGCCCAGCAGCTCTCTGGTTAACCACACAAGTCTTCTGGCTCTCTTCGTTGAATTCCTACCTGTGGGAATGCTCTGATCTTGAGCTTCAAAGAAGTGGTCTTGGAATGTTAACCCCAGTATCATGAGCCCCTTTAACTGCCAGTACCTTGTCCCGTGGGCTTTCCTCTAGCAATTGCTTGAAAAGGCAAAAGTTGGCTCTACTCGAGTCCAGGGTTGTGATTCTGCTAGGTGTTCTGTTCCTGCCACATGACATCCTGAACTCCACCATCTCACAGTAATTGCAACTGAGGCTGCCCTCAACTTTCACTGCTTCAACAAGACCCTCCTTGTTGGTGAGTCCAAGATCCAGCAGCACTCCTCTCCTACTGGGCTCCTCCAACATTTGCATCAAGAAGTTGTCACCAATGCACTGGAGGAACCTCCTGGACTGCGGATGGCTAACTGAGTAGGTCTTCCAGCAAATATCAGGGTAGTTAAAATCCCCCATGAGAAGCAGGGCCTACTGCTATGAGGCTGCTATCAGCTGCCTGTAGAAGGCCTTATTAACTTCCTTGTCCTAATCTGGTGGCCTTTAATAGACACCCACAACAGTGTCACCCATGCCAGCCTGACCCTTAATCTGCACCCACAAACTCTCCATCTCTCTTCATCCACTCCTGGACAGAACCCAAGACATTCCAGTTGCTCTCTCTTATAAAGAGCAACTCCACCACCTGGCCTTGCTGACTTGTCCCTCTTGAAAAGGTCATACACATCCATGACCACATTCCAGTCATGCAAGCTGTCCCACCATGTCTCTGTAATTGCCACCAGATCATAGCTCCCTTAACGAACACAGATTTATAGCTGTTCCTGCTTGTTAACCATGCTGCTTGCATTGGTGTACAGGCATTTCAGGGAGCTGAGCACTCCAATTTCATCCTAGGACAGTGGGAGGCCTTGTAGTCTTCATCAGGACCACCCACTGATGCCCACCCAGCAACAATCCCACCCCACTTCAAATCTAGTTTAAAGCCCTCTGAATGAGCCCTGCCAATGCCTGCCCCAAACCCCTTTTCCCTTCTGAGACAAACCCTTCCTATGTGTAACTGTCAGGTGTGGTGTCTTACAGTACTAGACATTATCAAAGAACCCAAGGCCTTGCCTGTAGCACCAGTCTCGTAGCCAGGCTTTTATGGCCCAAATCCTCCTATTCCAGCCCATGTCCTCACCCCAAAATTGAAGTAATCAGGAGGATATAAATTGTGCCCCAGAGTCTTCCACCAAACATCCTAAGGCCTTGAAGACTTTCTTCATTCCCCTCAGGCTATGCAATAGAGTTTCCTCCCCTCCTGTCTGGAAGATCAGCAGTGGCAATAGTCACTTGATCACACCAGGTTAGGTAGTGTCCTAGTGATATCCCTAATTTGGGCTCCAGGTAGACTGCAGACGTCCCCATGCTGAGGGTCAACTCTGCATATTGGGCCCTCAGTTCCCTTCAGGAGTGAGTCTCCAATAACCAGTACCCTTCTCCTTTTCTTTGTAGAGGAAGTTGTCATGTTACTGGAAGACCTCTTTGATTTATACGACTGTGATAAGACCTCTGGAATAGTTTGCCTGTAATCTATAACCGTTTTAGACTAGCTGTCTTCCAGGAGGGACTCCTATGTATTTCTCAGTGGCACCTAGAGAGGTGCTTGTCTTCTGCTACAGCCTTGCACTTGCTTCCACTCACAACTTCTCCTTGGCCTTCTCTATTCCATCTGAAGGGTGCAGGATACAAAGACTCCTTGATTCTGGCTGTTATTTGGCTATTGTCAAAACTGCAGAGCCTTGTTCCACCAGTCTATATGTATTTCAGCCTCCCTAATGCTCCTGAGCCTTTCTACTTCCACTTTTATCACTTCAACCTCATCTTGCAGCTGTGCTCCTTGGTTAAGCAGATAATCTACCTGTTCACACTGTACACAGACTGGGAGAAGTGTGAGACTGTTGCATTCCCTTCAGTCTGTCAGCTGTGGGGAACCTCTGTTTGTGTTCCCACATCTATGTGCATTGGTGTCCGTAGCCTGGCTTTCTGCTGCTGTATTGACACCATTTGTTTGGGGTGTTTTTTTTGCACTCTTGCTGCTAAAAGTGGCTGGCTCTGTCACTCCACACAGTCTGAGTGTGACTTCCAGTTTCACCACATGTAAAGATCTCGTGGTTTGAACCCACTGCATCTCTTCTCGGCTTCTCCCGCAAGAGATTCTGACATTCACCAGATCCTTCTTTTCTCCCCCAAGGCTCCCTGGCTAAGGGGACCTCCCAATCATTTC
Organism: Phoeniculus purpureus; assembly: GCA_028565055.1. Classification (NCBI taxonomy): domain Eukaryota; kingdom Metazoa; phylum Chordata; class Aves; order Bucerotiformes; family Phoeniculidae; genus Phoeniculus; species Phoeniculus purpureus. The sequence goes on from JAOXOE010000343.1 coordinate 14,456,283, forward strand.
TGGCTCATTATTTCAGCTCAGTAAAGCATTTTACTATTCATAAAATATTTTTGTATTTGTCACTATTAACAATTAAAAAAAAGCTAAAATATAAAGTAGAGGAATATTTGTGACAAGATAAAATATTTCACTTGAAATTTAAACTAATATTTGCACAAAATTGATAAATTAATTCATGAGATGATTTATTTAGGAATTTCTATATTTTTATTCAGGGTGAAAAAAGTTCTAGTTTTACAAATTGTAAAAATTTTTAAGAGATAAATCACATCAACATAGGTACACTGACTAACATGTTAACCCATTACAATGATCCTGGAACATCATAAAGTAAAAAAGTCATGTAAAAAGTCTCTTCTTTACATAAAGAACAAATTAAGTAGAAATCAATCTGAAGAATGAAATAACAGACAGAATGACACAACACCTGTCTTTTCTTTTGTTTCTTGTATTTCACTCAATCTCTGCTTCCTGGCTAAATTGTTTATTGGCCTAGCTATTGGCCAGCATATAAAAATGCAAAAAAGTCTTTGAATAAAAGTGCTTCATCAGCTGTTTCTGCTGAAGATCCTTTATGGGCTGTCTTTTAACAACAGCAATGTTCCATACAATAATGTGAGAACCGAAACATTTCTTCTAAATAGACCGTTGAGTCTGAGAATAATGACATAAGGCATTATTTAGCCATTAACTGTGCTGTAAATAGCAAGGGGAAGGACATATATCACCAATAAATAACTACGCAGTAATTTTGCAACATATCAGAGAAACACTAACAAAACTGAAAAGCTGTTATTTGGTACGTGAGCCACTTAAAACGGATCATTAATGAATGAATAGCGCTTTGTAAATAAAACCAACTCTAAGCCAAAAAATACACACCTAGCCTGAAACTGCTGAAGCTGTCTGTGAGATTTCAGCAGGACCTAGGTATTCAGCCTTCACAGACAAAAATGAAAATGCTGCTTTTTGTTTTTCCTGGCTTTCCTATTTTTTTAGGGGATAAATACCCACTCTCTTACCTTACATGTTCGATACTTTTAAAACAAATTGGGGATAAGGTAGCTTTACAACTCTCATGTTGTATGTGAACTCTCATACAGTTAATTTTAGCAGGAAAGGGAGACTGATGATACCTTCTTTATGAAACAAAGCATGCAATGTAAAAATAAAACACATAATCTGAAAAATACATAGTTTTTTATAGGAAGAAAGGCTGTATAAAGTGCTCATTTGATCATAAAAACATCCTGTGCAGAGTGGAGATGTTTTCAAGTCAGGTGTAATTTTCAAATACAGTACATAAATCATTAGCCAAGCTCAGAAAATTAATTCAGAGTACAAGATATGAAAGGACAGCTTTGGACAGTAGTTTTTATGCGAATTGACCAGATTCTCTGATCTCAGTAAATTAAATGATCTTAGTCTTTATCAGATTTGCTATCAAGGAAATTTTCCTGTATTAATATCATTCAAGTCATCCTTAACACTATGGTCTATGTCAATGGATCAAAGCCACATTTTTAACAGTTCTATTCTCACTCATTACAAGCAAATCAAGCAATTAATTTGATCTTAGCTAATTGGAACTTTTCTAATTATCAGTTTAACCTGGGAATAAATATGGCAGACTTGGGTTTCCTAGGAAGCAGCGAGGAATATAACCTGTCAGAATGATGTGGTGAATAAAAGAAGCAGCCTCTGAGCTCTGGAGAAAAAGAGTAAGTGGTGTAAGTAACACTTTTTTAGTTGATGACCTTCTTAACTCTGCAGTGCAGGGAAAAGGGCTTCTGCAGTCTGAGAGAAGAACAACAGAAGTCTTGAAACACTGCAATAACTAAACCTAAAATACCTTAATTTTCCTGAGGAAATTGTCACTATGACCATGAAAATAATAACTGGATTCTGCAAGTATCTGTTAATTCTTTGAAATGGCAATTAAACAGATAAAATATACAGTTGACTAATTCTGGGAATTTTTATGGCTTCAATCAAACATTCTGGCTTGTTCAGTCTCAAAATAAAACTGCTTACATTAGTGAATGTAAACAGTCCTGGGGACAGTTTGTTTACTTTCACTTTCTGTGCCTGTGGTCACTGACTTTTAGAAAATATGTCCTCTTGGAATACGGAAAAATGGAAAACTATTGGCAAGCAGATGTTCATCAACGGAATACATCATCAAGGAACCTTCTTTATTTTATTTTGTCAGATATACAAGCTATCCTATGCATTGGGTACGCATGACAAAGTGTTGGTAGCTCGTGGGCACTGCAGGTATTGCTTCTGCGAGAAGCTACTAGAAGATTCTGCTGTGTCCAAAAAAACACATGGCAATAGACTCCAAGATGGACCCACTGCTGGCCAAGACTGAGCCAATCAGCGTCAGTTCTAGTGTCTGTGTGATATTTAAGACACATCAAAAAAGCCCAGCACAAGAGCAATTGCAGCCAGAGAGAAGCCAAATTATGCAAAAATGCCAAGTCTGCAGACACCAAGGTCAGTGAAGAAGAAGGGGAAGGAGGTGCTTCGGGCAGGGATTTCCCTGAACCTATGATAAAGACCACGGTGAGACAGGTTGGTTGTTGTTTCTGTGCAGCCCATGGAGATCCATGGTGGAGCAGATATTCTCTTTTAGCTTGTGGAGGATCATGTGCCTGAGCTGGTGAAGGAGTCTGTGACCCAGTGCAGAGTTCATACTGGAGCAAGCTCCTGGCAGGGACTGTGATCCCATGGAGACAGGAGCTCACGCTGTAGCAGGTTTTTTGGCAGGACCTGTGATCTGTGTATAAGAAGGACATTGAGGTGCTGGAGCAGGTCCAGAGTAGGGCAACAAACTTGATGAGATGTCTGGAAAACATGCTGTATGAAGAGCAGCTGAGGGAGCCAGGGTTATTTAGTCTAGAGAGAAGGAGGCTGAATGACCTTTTAGCTCTCCTGAATTACCTGAAAGGAGGTTACAGTGAGGCTGGTGCTGGTCTCTTCTCCCAAATGACCAATGCTAGAGCACAGAAAATGGCTTCAAGTTGTGTCAGGGGAGACTGAGATTGGAGGTTCTAACTGAGAGAGTGGTTGGGTACTGGAGCAGGCTTCCCAGGGAGGTGGTGGCGTCACCGTCCTTGGATGTGTTTAAGAAATGAGTAGATACAGCATTTTCAGTTTTGCAAACTGAAAAAAGTATCTCTAAGGATAGTAGAGCAGAGAGATACTAAGTACATTGGGAATGAGACTACTGCCCCATGCTGAAAAATAAATAAAATTGAATCAATCCAAGAAAACTCCTTTCTTTAATAGACCAACAATAAGGAAATTTCAAAACCTAGCTGTAACTAGTGATTTAGTATATCATACCATGCAGGTGTGCATTCAATTAGTGTAATGTATTTGTAATTAACTAATTTTCTTTATGTGTATTTAAACCACACTTATACCTTCAATTCATTATATTACTTAGTTATCTCACACAGCCTTCCAACACAAATATCAAAAAAATGTGACATTCATGACTTCAGAAGTACTGCATCTTCCTAATGCTACAAGATTTTTTTCCTGTTCCATGTCTTTAAAAAAATTATATTCATCCTATTTGCTTATTGTAGGTTAATTAATGAAATAGTTGTGCTCTATCTATAAAAGATAGATTATTGCTTTCTATTTTAACACAGTACACTCTTCATAGTAGTTTTTAGATGTCTTTGACATCATGGCCCCTTTTATAAAATGTATGCTCACTGCTATCATGATTTTTCTGTTTCCATCATTCCTAATATCACTTGCTTATGCAGGTACATAAGTGTGGTGATTTTAACCTGAAGAGGGACTGGTAGTGGGGAAGGTGGCCTTTATCTGAGTCCTGTAAGAAATTTTGGACCCATCCCCAGTTAAGTTCTGACTATCAGTACCTCCTCTGTGATAACCTGCTGAAGAGGGGACAGCTGCTGAGCAAATTTGTGTTGTTTTTTTCCTGTTTGTTTGGGTGATCCCCTTTTTTTGAGGGGAAAAGAGATGAAGCCATGTAGTTGCTCAGGTCAATGAGGAGTCAGAGTGACAGGAAGACATGCCTGAGCAGCCATTACCCTTTGGATTGTGGTGAAAGGGGTGATGGCTTTTGTAAACCTCAGAGATCAGAGAAGTGTGCTTGCAAAACCATGGAAGCAGGGGACAGATCCTGAAATAGTCTATGACTCTGAGAAGGGGAACCATGCTGGAGTGTTCAGGCACTGGGATGATCCACGGGATCTGGAAGACCCCCACACTAGCTGGAGAAGGTCATGGAGGACATTACTCCTGTGGGGGAGGATGCCACATTGCTAAAGGAAAAGGACTGCTGGGGAAAAGGAGGTAACAGAGCTGGGCTCTGGAATATGTGTGCAAGAATCACATGTATCACATGCATCTCAGTAGATGGTGATAGGGTTTTTTTATGGTTTTAAATAAAAGATGATTTTGTTTGCCCCAAGTAAATTCTTTTTGCCTGTGATGATAATAAGTGAGTGAGTCCTCTCTGTCCTTTGTCTTAGCTCTTACGCATTTTGTTGCACCTTTTCGAGCCCTGAGGGTAGATTTGTTGTGGTGGCTGTGTGGTGGGTTTAAAACTATGGCAATAAGACATTTTGCATGCAGTTTACCTATGTTGTGAAAGAGGCGGAATTTTGAATACGACACTATTATTATTTTTGGTGCAACATTTCCCTCACCATGTAATTATGACCCTTTTTTCCTATTAAATACTATTTTAAAAGTTCCATACTTAAATTGAAATGTCAATATTTCCTGTGCGTAGGAGCACAAAGCAGAAATATGAAGAAACGTTTGGCTATGTATTTATTTAAATTTTAACCACACTTTTATAAAAACCTTTAGTCAGACAGGTTGTAAATGTCATTGCACCAGCTTATTTATATTTATTGGCAACACTAAACTAACTCAAACTTGCTCCAAAAGAGACGTAAAACATTCTGTAACAATTGTATCACTTGTCATTTTCATATTTCCATTGACAAGAGTACTTTCCAAAGCACATTATCATATTATCATCACAAAATAACTCCCCACATCTGCATTCTATCCATTTTGTGACCATTATCTTCCTAACAGATGTCCCATTCTATATACAAGGGAAGAAGAAAGTAAAAGAAGTATACTTAGAAACAGAGGTAAGTGACTCAGCTTCAACTTTATAACCACATCTAAGGTATTGAACTCTTCCTCTCTCATTCTGATGTGGAAATAAATTTAGAAAAGACTAGTGTACTGGGATGTAAATAAATTGATTTGCATGTAATCTGTTACTGAATAATTTCCATATATTAAACAGCCAGACAACAAACACACACCCCCCTGCCTCAACTGTGCATCTTTAAATAAGCCAAAAGAGTATCATCCTATTCTATTCTTGTTTGAGTCTAATGGTCTGTCACAAATCCTCCAAAAGCCAAATTAGCAGTACTAATGAGGCTTAACCACTTTCCATTAAATAAAGGGGAGTGTTTCCAAGATTCCTTCTCTTGGTTAGTTGTTTCCTTTGTCTAGATAGCAGACTCAGACAATTTTTCATTCTTATGAGAAAGAACAGTCACTACTACTGAAATGCCTCAGCAGAATAAAATAATATGTAGCCTTTGTGATTTTTCGGTCTCAAAGCTTATTTCAAATAAGGTCAAACATATATATATATATATATATATATATATATATATACAAGCAAATACAGAAAATCCACACAAAAGTTTTCCTGCAGAAATAGAAGTATACACAAAA
>JAOXOE010000343.1:14462142-14481552 GCA_028565055.1 Phoeniculus purpureus
AGCAATAAGGTCCCCCCTGAGTCTCCTCTTCTCAAGGCTAAACAATCCCTCAGTACAAGGGAGACACCAAGGTGCTAGAGCAAGCGCAGAGGAGGGCAACGAAGCTGGGGAAGGGCCTGGAGAATAAATCTGATGAGGGGAGACTGAGAGAGTTGAGGCTGTTTAGTTCGAGGAAGAGGAGGGTGAGGGGAGACCTCATCACTCTCTACAACTATCTGAAAGGACACTGTAGAGATGTTCATGCTGGTCTCTTCTCAGGTAGTCAGTGACAGCAGAGGGAAGGGCTTCAAGCTCCAACAGGGCAGGGTTAGACTGGACATCAGGAAGAAATTCTTCCTGGAGAGAGTGGTCAGGCACTGGAATGGGATGTCCAGGGTGGTGGTTTAGTCACCAACCCTGGAGGAGTTTAAAAGATGCTTAGATGTAGTGTTTGGGGATCTGTTTTAGGGGTGAACTTGCAGAGTAGCATTGATGGTTGGACTTGATGATCCCAAGAGTCTTTTCCAACCTGAATGATTCCATGAAAGAGACTGCTTCACTGGTGCAAATTCATTCTAGAGCTTCATCTGCTATGGGTGCAGAACAAAACTACTAACACTCAAAATCACACTTTTTTTTTTTTTGCACTTTAAAAACTACTGAAAAGCCCAAATGAGAGATGAGGACTGCTCAGTGAGGAGCAGGCACTTTGGGCTGCCCGGTTACAGACAAATTTGTCTTGGTTCCAATTTAAAAGGGATTCTGTGTATTGTTTAATTCTTGCACAAACTTAGTAGAACAAATGATGTCTGGAGCATCAACTGCTAAAAATCTCATCTTATAAGGATGAAACTAAACTAGGTTTGATCCCTTCAGAGAACCAGAGAGCTATTAAGCTAAAACTGTGCTGTACATATTACTCAAAGACTCTGATCACAGAGCAGTGAATGGGATGCAAAGAACATCCCACTCACTTTTGAAGAACACTTTAAAAGGTGTGGGCAGTCATGCAGGGAGGACTGGACCACTTTTGCTTTGCAGTCAACAGAATGAACCAAATTCCTACTCAGACACTGAATGACCATTTCCATTTCAGAGTGAGTCATAATGGAAGTAACCTGAATTACCTTCAGCTGCTGAACAGACGCTTTGTTAGGTCTGGGCACATGGCTGTTTCTGCCTGCATCATCACGAGTTTCCCGATGCCAGCTGAACCACAGTTACTGCTGAGGCGCGTGTTCTGCCTTACCCTGTGAAAAAAGGGAAGAAAAGCTACTTGGCTTCTCTGAGTGAAATATACTCCCTATGTTCAGGGACTGCAGATCCACTGATACATTTGCACTTGGTCTCCAGCAAACTTGTTACCACCTTACTAGATTAACTGGTGGCTCATCCCAATGATCCCAGCATTCAAATCAAACCCCAGGTTCTTTACATTAACAGCATTTTATTTCAAAATATATTAACTGCTCTGTGTTTACAAAGAACTGTAGTATGAATACAGTATTAAGTTAAAAGCTTCTTAAACTTGCTACAAAAGAACTGGTTAGGAGAAGGCCTGCTGCGTACAATCAGAACAACTTCGTTTCAATAGCTCTGTAGCCCACCTGGGTACTTCTCACATGTTTTGTTCTGCCACAGAGGGACACAGGGGTTCTGCTTCCAATACTATACATGCAAAACCAAGTACCATAGCAAAACCAGTTATGGAAACACTCGTTCTGAATGTATTTCCATTGTGAAGATGTATCTTGAGTACACACACAGACAAATGGGTGTCAACAGACAACAGAAGTTATTGCTCCCAATCCCCACCAGATCTGGGTAGAAACGCACACTTCAGAACGACAGCACTCAGAGAGCTTCTAAGGTTGAGCCCTTCAGGTCCTGGAATTGATCCCACAAGAGGATGAAGCAATACTCTCATATACTACACCACATTCAAAACCAGATACCAGACAAGGTGTGGGAGAGGTTAAGAGACCAGGGAACCAAAGACATTTTTCACGACAGATTACTTTTGGCAGCTCTTTAGCAGATGTGTGCAAATACTTCCAATCTCTCAGCAATGTACTGCTAGATGGAAGGACAGCTTTTCCCAGTGCTGTATTAACCGCAACAACAGAGTGACAATTTGCTTGGTTCTTCCCCAACCTTTATCAAGTAAACATTCATTCTAGAAAATACTTTCACTACACACAAGCACTCTGTTGACCTCAGATATCTTACAAAACACAGAACAAACTTTCAGTTAGTGTGAACAGGACAGGCACTGCTCATGTTTATACAGTGTTACGTATCAGTATATATAGGTACAAACTCAGTGCAGAATCCCTGAACAAGCTCATAGCTTCTGACATTGGGCTTGGTTTCCAAACATTAAGTTAATTTTCCAGGCGTATACTTTGTATTCCAGCAATTCTGGAAAATTGTATAAAGTATGAAGGTATTTCCCTACAAGTGGCAGATAAACAGCATCAGGTTAAAGATCAACCTTCCCTAACACTTGTTCAGAGCTTTACGAAATCCTAGTTTTGTAGAAACAGATAAAAAGGGCATTGCTGAAGCTTCACCAAAAAAATAAGAAGAAACCCTCTGAAAATGCAGCCAGGAGTTTATAAAGATGATGCATTTATGGATTTAAGATTTATCAGCTGTCATTCCATTAAGATTATTTAATTGGGAAATCAATGGTCTCTTGTAAAATTGTCAACTCCAGAATGACAACACTGCACCTCTAGAAGAATGCTCCCTCTCCTGCTGAACACACTGAATATTAACTGCAAATCCTGACAGCCTCCAGCAACCAGCTGAAGGAAGGTGTGGCTGTTCCCAGAGGCAGTATCAATGACGGTGGTACTGTCTGCAAGGCCAAACTTCAGCAAATACAAACACAACTGTGGGAACATTTCCTACCACTGATGAAAAGCTTAAGAGCCTCAGCAGAATCATGGTATTTTCTTGGGCTTAGACTACCAGGTGTGTAGCAAAGGCAGCACTCTGCAATACTCTGTGATTCTGTGACTCTTTTCCTTTGTAGGGCGACAGAACAAAGCAATGTTGTCACGTTTCCATAACCTAAAACAATTCAAGGTACTGCAGGATATTGAGGAAGAAGAGTGTGAATTACATTTCTGTGTAACAAAGTTCTGTATAAGAGGATATGTACAGCTGCTCTGTGGGGGGATTTTCAACACCAGAGTATATTTCCTGCGATATACAAAACAAAATCATACTTTGCTGGTATTTTAAATCAGCTGTAGTTCTGCAGGGCTGTAAAGCAGTGCCTTGTGACACTCAGGACCACGGTTTAGTGGGCAGGGTGGGGTTGGGTTGATGGTTAGAGTTGATGATATTGTAGGCTTCTTCCAACCGTAATGATTCTGTGGTTCTATGAGCAGTACGGCAAATACTTTGATCAGCAGCACAGCAATCCTACTGCTGCTTTTGCGAGGGAACAACTTCGTCCACTTTTCTAATGTCAGGCTTTCTGAAACATGTCTAACGCTGCATCCACACACCTCTTTCAGCAGTGACACACGCCCGTAACGTGTAATACTGAGGCAGCATCCAATTTTCCCTAAGCAATGCTTTTCTCTCATTTTAATTAAGCAGGTTATGGATTTCCTAATTCAGTAATCACTGACAAGACATCTGTGCTGAAAGTCACCTTACTGCAGGAAGGCTGAGGAAATGAACACGTGCCAGATCTCACCCACTGCAGTTTGTTGCTTCCCATATTCACCCACTCTATTTCCAGTGACGTGCCAGGCTGTAAATTGGCACACACTGACTCCTACGAGATCTGCTACTGCATGGTGATGCTCAGATGAGTTGCAAGAAGGGCTAACTTGGTGTGAGAAACAGTTACCAGTAGCCCTTTGGCACCACACGCAGTAACAAGCCTGACTTGCTCGAAGATAATGATGAAAACCAGCAGAGTTCTATTCTACAGTACCATGAGATCGCACTGTCTCAGTTTCCTACAAGCACTCCCTTTAGAATTCTAATTAGTTTTGCTCAAACTGAATACTCAATGGGCTAACTACAAGTCAGTGGCTGCTCCTGAAATGACTGTTCACAGTAAAGCTACAGGGCACCAGCTTCTTGCCTATAAAATCAGGATGAAAAAGATGGGCTCTCGTTAGCAAAACATAGCTTAAAGCACTAATAATTTTTTAACCCACCAGTCATTATAAAGTTTATCCCACAGAGCTGCTGCTTGCAACATAAACTGGAACTAGTATGGTACCACAACCACAAGTCAAAATTTACAGGACAAAACCCAGTGAGCAGCAGATATTTTAAAAAGGTTTTACTGGAAGGTTGTGTTTTCTCTCTGGCACCTTAGTGTTACTGTACCCCTGCTGCAGTACACAGCTGGTTCCTCACTCAGGCACTACACATGGCATGAGCTTCTCACAGTACACTGACTGAGGAAGACTATACTATGGGTAGCTCTTCACAGCAAGTCTTATCTGAACTTGAAATGGGAAACATTAATATGAAACATCCTTTCAAAGGACAGCAAACTATGATGACTCCATCAGATATGAATTCTATGCACAAAATGTTTTCACTTCGTGTTGGGAAAGGCCCATTTCAAAATAAAATGTTCTCTCCATTGATTTTACTGCTTGGCCATTACTGAGGGTAACTGCACTGGAAATACCCATGTTAATTATCATAGCAGAGATTCTTCTTTGATTCAAGTAGGTCAGATGAATTAGGAGGAAGAAGAGAAAAGCTTAAACAATGGAAGAATGACTCTCAGAATGACTCTTTACACCAACTACGCTGAGTACCTTAGGGATCTGAGAGACTGTCTCTGAAATAACTGGGACAGCAAATGAAGACAGTAGTCTTGACCAGTGAGCAAAGAGGAGCATTGAAAAACTGGAAACACCTTAATGATGCATATTTCTTGCCAGTAATCTTCTTAAATCATGTCTGCCAGAAGCTTTAATCAGAACGCAACATTTCAGTGTAAAACTGTGAACTAAAAAAAGAGTAGTATAACAAGTTTCCCCGGTGTCATGGTGGTCTTACTCCAGCTGGTTAGAACAGTGGAGGAATACTTAGGGGTAGCCTTAGGTTCTTTATCATCCTTCATCTTAGCCAGCAGCAATTATACGTTGAATTAAAAGATTTTACATGAGTCACAAACCCAAAGAAATAAACACACAGGTCAGTTACTTCATCCAGCTCTACATCTTTCCCATTGGATTAGCTGGAACTGGTGTGTAGGTCTTTCAGAATTTAGAATATTGGATGTTTCTGTACTTCAATGAACTTGAGTTAACATCAAATTAAGCCTGAGTCTGCCCTCCAAAGAGGACAAACCTGCACGATTGGAAGCAAACCTGCAACATAGCAGCACACTCAATTCCCCCAGCTGAGGCATAAAATTTCACCTGTAAAACTGCAGCTGATAATTTTGATAGTTTGAAGCATAGGCTGTTTGTGACTTAACAGGCAGCCTGCTTATTGCAAACCCACATAATACAGACATTCTGGCTTAGTAAACACCACAGTACTTCCCAATCACTTTCTACGGCAGCGTATTTCTAGAAACAGTGTGAAAATACATGCAATACCATGAAATTAAAGGTTCCAAATCAACTGAGTAAAACCAACATTCACATTACCTTGGCAATACACAAATATCAGATACCTTTATCTCTCAACAAGTTATCCTTGGGGTCTTTGTTCCAACGGCTATGTTACTGCAAGGCATGCCTGTGCTTTGTATAACTCAGTAACAATCAAACTGAAATGAAGTCAAGAGAAATTAATTGAAATGGAATAGTGGTTCTTTGGTTAAGCATGTGCATCTGCTACCTCTGTACCCAGGGCCTCGCTCCATTTGTGGAAAAGCCATTCAAGTATGAAATCTCTAGCAAAAAAGCCTACTTCCTATTTATAAAAAGGATCTGTTTACACAGATCCATCATGTCAAAATATTTCAACAACTGATAAAAACGCCTTAAATGTCACCAAAACTGCAATTTAAGCAAAATTACATAGGGAGGAAAAGCATTAGAGAAGTTGGAGGTCACAACCTAGGCACCATATCAGGGACTTAAAAACTCTGTTTACTACTAAGATATATCATAATATGTAAGATACATCTTAAGATACTTGTTGAGAGGCTTACAGGGAAAAAAAAAAACCCCAAACTGAATAAAACCACACCAAAATCCATGCTTTCTTCTCCTTCCCTTTGGAAATAAATTTGAAAAGTTAATTTAACTCAGCCACAGCATTTGAAAACCACCATTAAACAATCCCCATTCAGCTTCTTCCTATTACTGGAAGTACACGTGACCATCATACCTTACCTCTGCCTAAAAACACTTTAAGGCCTTTGATTCAATTTAGTTCACAAGATGACTCCACTGGGATGGTGGGTAAAGACCAAAACACTACCAGATTTCCTGCAAATGAGGACAAGATTTAAACTGTTTAAACAAAGAAAGTCCCCACTGAACAATTTGCATGGCAATATTAGAAATGGCAGTCTCCAACAACATTACATTTCAGTGCATGTAAGAGAAAAATACTAAGTGTTATGAGTTACGGATGATAGTCGAAGCCTCTGAAGGAATACTTTGAGGAGCAGCAAATAATTACATTCTATTTTTTATTTAACAATAAGTGGTTTACACCTTTTTCACCACCAGATTAACTGAGAATAAACTATTTTGGAATTTGCTTTCTTTAAAGCTACTGCAATTTTAAACCACAAAATAACCCAATAAATAAAAGTCAAGTTTTCAGCAAGAGAGGGTAATGACTCCAGTGGATATACGTGTCCTCTTAGTTCTTTTTATGAAGACAGAAGCTCTTCAAGGTCTTCAACAAGGCAGTTGAACTACGTGCTAGTATGCAAAGTCATGGGAAGCAGACTCTCTTGAAGAGGCAAAGTGCATAATAATGTAAGGCCAGCAGATGTTCAAGAAGTGGTTTCTCCAAAAGCCCAAGCTCTGTTTCCCTGCAAGCTGCCCCTAACACAGTCGGAAAGGGACACAACACCAAGGTTCTTGTGAACTCATGACAGAAGACTGTGATTCTTTCATGTTGAATAGGTGCAACACTGATCCTTCATTACTCTGCAGCTGTTTTCATTTCCTCAGGACTCTCTTTAGGTGACCTGGGAGACACGGGAAGGAAGCAGGAAAAACCCAGTAAAACTAATCCTACGAATTAAAGGGGAAACACGTACATGCAGCTTACTCTGGGAATCTCTATCCATGGGGTACTTAGAAAGTCTTGGAACATAACTTCTACAAATCAGAGACTGAAGACAAGTCCAATTAGTGGTTTTTCTCCTAAGTTACCCATATGAAAGATGACAACATTATTCATGTGAACACAGCAAAAGATTATCTCTTACAATCACAAAATCCTCTTTAATATAAATCTCTACAGGGATGGGGTCTCAACTCCTTCCCTGGGCAACCTGTTCCAGTGTTCAACCCCTCTCCTGCTCAAGAACTTCTTCCTAACAGCCCATTTCAGTCTGCCCTTCTGTCATGTGAACCCACTGCCCCTTATCCTATCACTCCAGGCCTTCGTAAACAGTCCCTCTGCAGCTTTCTTGTAGCCCCCTTTAGGGACTGGAAGGTCACTATCAGGTCCCCCTGGAGACTTCTCTTCTCCAGGCTGAACAACCTCAGCTCCCTCAGTCTGTCCTCATAGGAGAGGGGGCTCCCTTCCTTCAGGGACTGGAAAGCCACTATGTAAGAGCTAACCTATGTAACTGAACACAACAGTGAGGATATTAAATGGCCACCATCCTCAGTAACTCCACAGTAGAATTTCCAACCCTAGGCATTCAATTTTGAGTTTATTCATCCCACTCCTTAACTTATGCAGTTTATAGATATGTTCCTATACTCCACGTTTGGCCACTTCAGTAAAAGGATTGATCACAGTCTTACTGGAGTAACAGGATATATTATCTTCAGTTTGAAATTCAATTGCATTTATTTATGTTTGGCATTACTGTACAGTAACACACCGCAGTGCAGTACCTGCACAAGGCCTCTTAAGCACAATGAACACTGACTACTAGATATTAATGAATAAAAGCTTTAGACTGAGAAAAGGACATACAGGCACCTCCTAACACAACAGCAACATGTAAGTTTTAACAAAAACCAACGTAGAGTCCTTCACTTGGGAAGGAATAATGGGAGCATCACTACAGGTTGGATAGTGATCAGCTAGAGAGTCACCCTGGGGAGAGGGATCTTGGAGTTGTTGTGCATAACAAACTAAAAACGGATCAGCAATGGGACCCTGTGGTCAAGAAGGCCAATAAGGTGTTGGGATGGATCAAGAAGAGAGTGTCTAGCAGATCAAGGGAGTTTTTCTACCCCTTTATTCTGCTTTAGTGAGGCCGCACCTGGAATCCTGTGTCCAGTTCTGGTCTCCCCAACTCAGGAGGGATAGAGAATTAATTGACAGAATTCAAAGCAGAGCTACAAGGATGACTGGGGAATCTGGAACAACTTCCTTATGAAGAGAGATTGAGAACATTGGGACATTTTAGTCTGGACAAAAGAAGGCTATGAGGGGATTTAATTGCTGTCTATAAATCCATGAGAGCTGGATGTCAAGAAGAAAGGAATACTCTCTTTTCAGTGGTGTCAGACAGGACAAGGGGTGATGGATGCCAGCTTGAACACTTCTTTACAGTCAGGGTTATTAAATATTGGAACATGTTGCCCAGGGAGGTTGTGGAGTTCTCTCCTCTAGAGATGTTTCAGACCTGGCAGGATGCGGTTCCATGTGGCTGACTTAGGCTTTTCAGGCAGTTACATGCTTTTTGGTAATTTGTATCATGCTTGAGCAGGAAGGTTGGATTCAACTGCCTTTGAAGGCCCCTTCCAACCCTACAAACCTGTGTAAGTTATAGGATACAAAGGTATTGCCAGTAAATTTTCTAAAAGAGCCTTCCATAAGAAGCCGTGACATCAAACAAACATTTGAAGTTCACAAGCTCCAATCACTATTTTTATTTCTAGACTAAAAGATAGCTAAATCCTCTCCAGATACTTCATTCACATGCACACTCATACATAACATTCTTGTACGTGCTGTATGTACCTACACGTACACACACACAAATCTATGTGAAACGATAACACACATGGGACATGTAGAACTTACCGGTAAACCTGTAATGGCCACGTTGCTTGTGATGCTTGTGATGGAGTGGGCACTGAATTAGTTGGACTTACCAACATGGCACTATATATGTTGGAAGCAACCACTAGTATACAAAGCAGAATTGGTCCTATGATGGCTCCTTCCAGTCCCAGGTAATACGCTCCACCAGCGACCGCAAGGCCTGTCAGGTAAGGATGACCACCTCTGGAATTATGGCACAGGTAGAATAAAATTAAGAAAAACAAACACCAAGATTATAAATTATGAAATGCGATCATAAAGTTTCAGTAAGCTTGGAAAATTAGCCAGCTGGCTCTAGATGCTCATATTTACACCATCGACCACTGCTGGAACGACTGCACAAGTATCCCAAGCTGTATTCTGCACTGTATTTGCACAAGGGATCAAGCAGTGCATGGAAGCAAATAATGTTGGTAGTGGCCACCATGGGGCAGCTCGTTTAGACACCTGCTGAAGAATGTCTAAAGGGTTAATGACAAAACACTTCCATTTTGAAAATTGAATGACTGCTCAAGCTTAATGGTGAAGAAGTGTTAAATTTTAAGAAAACTAACAGCATGCACTCCGAGTGCCCCTGAACAATTACATCAGTAATTGGAAGTTGGGACCAGCAGAGCTTTAGGTAAGAGCTGTCATGGCAGTGAATAAAAAACACTGCTCTTGTTTTCAGCTTCACTTCAGGTGCATAAACACATCCTATCAACAGCTCAAACAAAATCACGCTTGATCTTTACATTTGAAATAACAATGGTAACATAGAATTATTCAAGAAAAGCTACAGCTGAACCTCAGCTCCCAGTGCTCAAGGAGTTGCTCTGCATTCTTAATGCAATGGGATAAAATCAACAATGAGTCAGTTTAGAGCTCCAGCACCTTGTGCCAGGTTTCTGCCATGGTCCTGACTGAGCTGAACTCCTGCAGCGGCAGTCTTTGCCTTCAACACAGCTGTATGCAGTATGGGATCATGGAACACATACTACACCATACACACCTCACTCAAGCCTTACCTAGATCAAATTTACCCTGCTGCTAGGGACTGTTCTGCTTCAGAAGCTAGGCAGAATCTGTCAGTCTAATTAGTGTGTTTTCTGCTGAAAAGTTTAAAGTTTGGGTTTGGCCTTTCTTCCCCAAACTCAGTCAGTTGTGTCACTGCCTGCAGATTCGTCCGTGGTTTAGTTAAACCCTCACTTCGTGTCTGACACTTGAGCTAAAAGCTCTTGGTTGAAATATAGTTGGTGTATCTGACCCATGACATTGCTGGTGACCCTGGTGGGAGGCGTGGAGATCCAGATAAGGACCCACACAACACTACACACTAGTACCACTACTACGCCACCACAGGGACAGATTGCTTTTCTGAGGGGACAGACTTGACCTTAAAGTTTTATGTCTCTCCAGCTGTACAAATGATTCATTTCTAAACCTTCAAAAATGTCAAACACATTTTTTTCCCGCTCTCGCATCAGTGTAAATGTTCTTCTGCTTGTCTGTTAAATTAAAAAGCAGATCACCTCATGAAATAGTACTGGAGTATGAATTTAATACATCTGGAAAACCCTAATTACAGCTATTTCAAATAAATTTAATCTAATCTGCAAGACAGCATAATGCTTCCTGCTCTCGTTAATAGGAGGAACAAAATTTAGCTCCACTGTCAGAAAATCCATTCCTGCCACAGATATCTGCTGGACAGTAAACAGAGCTGGCATCTCCTAAAGTAAATAAAAAGTATTCTAATAAGTAGAAAATTATTGCCAGTTCAAACAGCTACCGGCCTGCTGTTTATCCAGGATTTCTTGCTGGAAAAAGATAATAATTGGATTATACTTCATTCATGAAAAATAGCTGGCAACACGGCCTACGAAAATCATTATTAATCCTTGTGCGTGTTCTCACTACGGGATCTCTGTTCAGGGTAATTATATTTGGAGAATAAAATCATTAACTGCTAACAACACATGGAACTGAAGCATTTCATGTCCTGATTCTGCATGAACTTCACTATAAAATCAGTACAAACAAGTGACTAGCACCAGCAGGTAACTAAGTCTGGACGACCAAGTCCTCAATTCAAAGTTTAGTAGGATGGTTTCTGATGAGCAAGACAGCAACAGTAACTAGATAACAGCTTTCAATCTTTACTGTACCTGGTTGTGAAACCTCACAGTTCCTATCTTTGCCAGGTCTGTTAAGCAGGTCTGCTTCATCTTCAGCTCTGAACTAGAGATTAGCTATGGCAGCAGCAGAAAATGTCAGTGGGCATTTCCACTGCACTCCAGATACCATTGCAAATGTTGACTTTTTCTCCATAGCTTGGAGTCTGTTTCTCTGCACACAAACTCAGAGCTGAGATCAGGAGACATTTCAGGTCAGCAGAGGCAGCCACTGACCTAGCAAAATTATTCATTAAATCTTGGATACCTCCCACAACAGGAGAACAGCACTGGCTACTGTCTCAGGAGAAGCCTTTCTCCAGTCTTGCAACTGCATCTCTCTCAACGCATTTCAAGGCCAATCCATAATCAAGAGATTTCTACGCTGGGGCAGGGTGACACAACACAAGTCTGGCTTCCAAAAAATCCTCACAGTTCTCACAACTCATTCTGAACAATGAGTCTTCTCCTCAGGTTCCTAACTAGCTCATGGAGTTCTTTTTTCATCTGCAGCATCACCTGGCAGCTGACTCTGTAAAAGAACACACTAGCACATCCTCAGCCAGTCAGATATGCAGCAAAGGAATGCTCAGAATTACTTTACTGGAGTGATTGATTTTGCTGACTTCAGAAATTACAAAGTTCACAGAAAAGAGGCCAAGGAAAGTAAAGGCACTTAGGCCAGTAAGACTTCTATTATGAGTTGATATCACCACACATATTCCTATGTCTGCAGCTCTGCTCTGCACACTTCACCACAGTAAGTTTAATGAAAGGAGTCCATGATCTGTAAGCATTTGTACAACACTGACTTTAAAAAAGTTTTCAAAGTACTTACCCTGATATATCTGAGTAAATGGCTGTATCTACAAAATAGGTTGGTAGGAGGTGGAAAACCAAGAGCAAAAGGGCTTTGCATCCCTGTCCTTGCACAAGCCACAAATCTAGGACTGCAGGGATGGCTGCCCAGTACGTTCCCAGAAATGGCACTGCTCCAAGGATTGCTGCTAGTGCTAGAGAAAACAGAAGCAGAGGTGAGAAAAAGACCACAGAAACATTCCACTGATAGATTGATGGTTAAGTTCTAACACTTTTGCCACAGTAGTTTCAATTCTATCAACTGTTTTAAGTAAGTTATTATAGCTGTGGTTTAGAGGGGAAAGATCACAACAACTCTGTGCAGGAAAAGGGACCTGGGTGTGCTGGCAAACAGGTATCTGAACATGAACCAGCAGTGTGCCCAGGTGGCCAAGAAGGCAAATGCCATCCTGGCCTGTATCAACAATAGTGTGGCCAGCAGGAGTAGGGATGCAATTCTCTCTCTGTACTGGGCACTGGTGAGACCTCCCCTCAAGTACTGGGGGCAGTTCTGGGCCACTCAGTACAATAAAAGACATTGAGGTGTTGGAGTGGGTCCAGAGAAGGGCATCGAAGGTGGTGAAGGGTCTAGACAACAGAAAACCAGTAATGCAGTCAGACAACAGCACCAGTAATGGGAAGCAAACCTCTGTTGTCAGTGTTCATCTTCCTACATTTAGGCACCTTGGAAAATGAGTCCCTGTCAACTGTGCAAGAAACAAGAGCCAGGGCAGGCAGAATTAACTCAAAACCTGGAGAGACTCAGGCTGAATAAAAAGGAAAAACAATTATGTCCAGCAAAAGAAACAAACAGGAGTAGTAGTTGTGAAAAGAGGTGAAAGCAAGGCTCAGAGGTAAGAAACTTATCAGCTCCTACTGATCTTGTACTAGAAATAATGCCATCATATTATGAACAAACAGATTGTAATTATTTAAGGTCTTACCAGATGGTATGAAGACTATGTTAATCCCAAATATTGTGTGAGTCAGCCAAGTGTAGAGTCCATAGAACCCAGCCATTTTGAGGGAAGCATCAAATACACCTCTAAAACAATCAGAGAAACCCTGTTAAATTTTATTGGTGATAGGATTATGGGAGCTACACACTTATAGAGAAGCTGCTTTGAAAGACTGTAAGATATTAGTGCCACAACTCAAAGTGTAACAGCAAATCCTTTACGCATTTTGTCTGGTGTGAAAAGAACCATCACATCTGTTGGTTAAGGCATTTAGACGCAGCCCCTTCAGACTGTTCTTTACTGCAAAACATGTTGCAGGATAACTTTCTGGAAAGAAACTGCTCAAACAGACCATGCACTCTATGAGGAGGAAATTTTAGTGATGAGAAGCTCTACCACTCCGTATACAAACTGCTTTCTTCTCTGCCCTTTTCCACTTTTACCTGTTCACTCATTTCCTTCATCTGCTTACATTTCTATACCTCTTCAGTCTCATCAGTTTAAACCCACTTATCTATGATATAAAGTAGGCTGCTTCAACTCTTTCCTTTCCCACACACATATATGGCTTTCTAAATGGAAGTAACTGAGCACCTCATCTTTATATTACTGGATTTAAGCCTCAATATTTTTCTATTCCTAGATTTTAGGTTGCTTAAGCAGCTAACATTGCTAAAAAACAAATTAAAAGTCACAGAATCATTGAGGCTGGAAAAACTCTCTGAGCTCATCCAGCCCAGCCCAGCCCCTAACATCACCACAGCGGCCAGACCAGGGCACTAAGGGCCACAGCCAGGCTGTCCTTCAACACCTCCTGGGATGGGGACTCCACCACTGCCCTGGGCAGTCCAGTCCAGCATCTGATCTCCCTTTCTGTGAGGAAGGGCTTCCCAACATCCAATGTCGTATCTAACTTAAGTAGTCTGGTTATCTAATTCAATCCAGCTGAATCTACTCCCAATTCACGGGCCACAAAACACAGTTCTTCTCTAAGTGACCACAGCTTGATGAGACAGCAAAGAGGCAGCTCAATGCTGTTCATCTGGACAGCACTTAAACAGTGAACTGAACTGAAAGCTTATGCTTAGGACTATATAACTATACACTAAAACTGGTTTATCTCACCACTGTACTATGCCACCTTGTCACGTTTCTCTCAAATCAGGGTGAAGTTTTCCAAAACCATAATTTTAGCTTGGCTCTCAGTAACCCAGAATATCCTTGAGATCCTCTCCTCAGAACAGAACAGCCCTAACAGCTGCATCACTGCAGGAGTGGTGACAGATCTCCCCTCTCAGCAAAGATAAACACAATCTGCTGGTGTTCATGTTCCATTTTACAGTCCCTGTTTTTAGTCATACTGCTCTTGTCTTGGGAAGCCACGCAGGAGTGCAGGAAGACACACAGCAGAGATCATGGAGCCAGGTGATTACCAGAGAGGTTTTCACTGTACAGGAGGCTGCACAGAAAACAGCCCTTTCTGGAAACAAAGTCTCTAAGAGTAGTTTCTTTCCTCTGTTGAGTCAATACAGCCTTCTAGAAAAGGCACCTTCTCTGCTATTCAGCTACTAGGTAGAATGTTTCCTTCTGAACAGCCAGCAGGAATTCCAAGACTCTCAGCCACTGATTCTTTAGGCACTGTCCTCATTGTCATTTCCATGGGCTGTTTGTGTTATTTTTGCCCTCCTTTCTACCTAATGGCACAGACTCCCAAACGACTGTTTAAAACTCGCCCACTGCAAGTAGGGAGTGCAGAATAAACCAAACACATCCACACTGCCCTGCAAAACAGGAGATGCTGAATAGATTCATTAGGAACCTCTGCTGTCAGACACTTCCTCACCCCAAAAAGAGGGAAAGGGAAAAGATGGGAAACATCAAGTTTTAAAGAATGATGTGAAGTAACAACACTTGTCTGTCAAGGTTGGATTTATGTGATGGATGAAGAAGTAGAAGGAACAGCTAGACAGATGAAGTGCCATTGGTACTGCAGTGATAACGAGGATGCAACAAAAAACACCATCATGTCTTCTACTTGCACTGAAGATACCTTTGTTCCTAAAGAACCTGTATGCTTTTGCCAATCCTTTTCCTCAGCTTTGCTGGTCTCTTAGATCTTAGACCTGTACCACAAAAACCCCCTCTGCACTATAAAGAGAGTATCTCATTATTTCTAAAACTCTTCACCACTGACAGTTTCCAACTTGAATTCAACCTGCCAGGAGGTTTTACCTAATTTCATTCTCATCTCCTTCTCCTTCCTTTGTGTCTGCTTCATCTAGGGAGAAAAAAAGGGATCATACTCCATGGCAAGCATGGCCCAGGAGAACTCTCGAAGTGTTTGAAGACCCCTGTTAGTTACTTCTTCCAGAAAAAAATAAAAATCATATCTTAAAGTTGCTAGAAATTCACAGCCACCTGGCTTCATGGTTAGGGCAGCTAAAAAAAATAAATGCTGGGAACACTAACTAAAATCACAGAATCACTTATTGAAGCTGGAAAAGCCCTCTGAGCTTATCCAGCCCAGCCCCTAACATCACCACAGCAGCCAGACCAGGGCACTAAGGGCCACAGCCAGGCTGTCCTTCAACACTTCCAGGGATGGAGACTCCACCACCACTGCCCTGGGCAGTCCAGTCCAGCATCTGATCTCCCTTTCCTTGAGGAAGGGCTTCCCAACATCCAACCTAATGCTTCCCTGGCAGCCTCAGGCCCTTCCCTCTTGTCCTGGTACTGGTTGCCTGGGAAAAGAGCGTGACCACTACCTGACTACAACCTCCCTTCAAGGAGTTGGAAGAGAAGGAGAAGGTCCCCTCGGAATCTCCTCTTCCTCAGGCTAAACACTCTCAGCTCCCTCAGCCTCTCCCCATCAGACTTTCCTTCCAGTCCCCTTCCCAGCCTTCTTGCTCCTCTGGACCCGCTCCAGCCCCTCAATCTCTTTCTTAAGTGAGGGGCCCAGAACAGCCCCCAGTACTTGAGGTAGACCTGCTTTTTGATGACTCCAAGATTTTATCTTGGCAAGAGACCACAAGCATTCCAGGCCCAGCCATTTTTTTCACAGCAGTTCTGATTTGGTAAACCTCAGTTGTGTAACATCCCCTCTTCCAGGCTGAAGAGCCCTAACCAACTTGCTCACTCCTCAAACAGAAACTGATGTGTATCATCACACCTTGAGCCCATCCCGTTGCCCTCCTACTTTCCAAGATGCAGGAACCAAAATGGCAGACAGTCATTCAGGGGACCGGTAAACAATACAATGGCAGTAATATGTTTCTGTGGTCTATGTCTGCTGCAACAGTTCTTAGCTTTTTGTAAGCTGCCAGATGTCTGAGTATCATCAGGCACTGAGCTAACAAGCCAACTCAAAGTACAGCTCCCTGGCAGCAACACACAGAACAGAGGCCATCAACTGCTGTGTGAAGTTAGGACTGGTTTTCACCCTCACACATCACCTACATCTCTGCTACATTTAATCAGTCATTTTATTCCCCAGACACTGCTGTCTTCTGAGACAGTCTGCAATCTGGCTGCTACTCCACAATCAGTTCTCAGCCTTACTAGCTCAAACAGTTTTGCAGCACAAGCAAGGTGCTCACTTCTTTCCCAGGACAGAAGCTTTTTCTGTGTTTTCACTGCTTAATTCCTTTGAATGTGATCAGAAAGAGAAGCTGTAGAGAACCTTTAAGAAAAGCTTCAGTAAAGCACAGCAGCCAGATCAATTTATTACTGGCCTTGCTTTCTCATAACTTCAAAAAACCTGAAGAATAAGGCAAAACATCCCTGTGAAAATTCCATTGGATTAGTTGGAACTATGTGCTGTAAGTCCTTAACTTTAGCTCCCACTAAGTAGCACAAACATAGTTCTGATGACCAGCTTTCATGTTGGTATTCTGAGTTCCCTGGAATATTATTGTTTTAAACTTGCCCTTAATTTTTCTTTGATGAGGTAACATCATCCTCTCTCAGGAATCTGCCATTGCCCAGTCTGCACTCAAGCAGCTCACAGCCTGCAGAAGGAATCCATTCTAGCTGGACAAGTTAATGGAGGGAATACTGTCTCCTGTGAGAGGACTGTGAGGAACAGTCACCCCTGAGAAGAAAGGACAGTGGAAACAATACAAAGTTGACTGGAGTGGACCATAATCCATTCATTCCTTATCTCCACTACACCAGGAGGAGCTGGGCCTGGAAATAAAGGAGAGGTTGACAGGAAGGTGTATTCATTTAAGATTTGGTTATATTTATTACTGTTCTACTCTGATTCAACTGGTGAACTAGTTTAAATTAAATAGATTTTGCTTCCCCAAGTTGAGTCACAGAATCACAGAACATTAGGGATTGGAAGGGACCTCAAAAGATCATTCAGTCCAATCTTCTTGCCACAGCAGGATCCCCTAGATCAAGTCACACAGGAACACGTCCAGGTGGGTTTTAAACGTCTCCAGAAAGGAGACTCCATAACCCCCCTAGGCAGCCCCCTCCAGTGCTCTGTCACTCTCACTGGGAAGAAGTTCCTTCTCAGATTGATGTGGAACCTCCTCTGTTCCAGCTCACGCCCGTTGTCCCTTGTCCTATCATTGGGTGCCCCTGAGCAGAGCCTGGCTCCATCCTCCTGACACCCACCCTTGACATATTTATAGACACTAATGGGGTCACCCCTCAGTCTCCTTTTCTTCAAGCGCAAGAGTCCCAGCTCCCTCAGCCTTTCCTCATCAGACAGATGCTCCACTCCCTTCTTCATCTTTGTGGCTCTGCGCTGGACTCTCTCCAGCAGCTGTGGGTCTTTCCAGAACTGAGAGTACCAGAGCTGGACACAATCTTCTAGGTGCAGTCACACTAAGGCAGAGTAGAGAGGGAGGAGAACCTCTCTCGATCTACTGTCTTTTCCCTGTGACCATAAGTTTTGACTGAGCCCCATCCTACCAGAGAGCGAGCAGCTGCATGGTGCCTTGTTACCAACTGGGTGGGCTCAAACCATAACATTCTTCTACAAACTCTTACACAGCCACTAATATCTGAGAGACCTTGCTCCAGCTCACCCATAAGAAGGCATTTACGTGACTCCCTCCACAGCAACAAATGACAGCATCCATTTTACTTTCCCCTTGCCACAGCCTGCAGCAGCCCTGCTGCTCAGTTCTCCTACCAACCCTCAGCCCCCTGTCTGCTTTCAGCTCCTGTTGCATATGGAAAACAGTACTTTAGTTTAGTAGGATCTTCTGGAGTTGGAAGCAAATTAATCAAACTTCCCCCACCCCTTCAGGCCTATTTCCACCTGCTAAAGTTTATGATCCTTCTGCTTTCCTCATTTAGCTAAAGCTTTATCTTTTTAAAGGGCAGTTTCTCACTCCTCTGGCCTTTGGTACTTTGCTGTTTCACTGTGCGGTCCTTCTCCCATTTTGCCTACTCAAGCCTTTATCAGCTGTTCGCACAGCTGGCACTGCACACGGAGCGGTTATTATGCCCCACACCATTTGCAAAGATGGGATTCTTTTAGACCTCTGTTTTATCTTGAAAAGTTCTTGAATAAAAACAAGAACTAGCTGGACTCAGTGAAGCTCAAGATCCATTGCAGTCCTATACTAAGAAGCTTCCACTCTGCTCAAATTATTGCTACTACACAACTATAAATCATAAGCACAGAAAAAGGGTACTCTGACTGCTTATGCTGGTAAAGAGAATAAATAATGGATTGACCTTAAAATTCAACTTAATACATTGAAAAAGCAAAATGTTAAAGCTGTGTTATCTCTGAAATGTCAGGAAATGGTGATGTTTTGTATCAGCTTTCTTAGATTACAATACATTTGTATTTTAAATAGCAGAAATCTCACCAAGAGATAATATTCACTGTGAAGAACACATACAAAGAATTGCTAGATATTCAAGCATAGAGTCCTGAAATCTGATATACTGAAAACAATTCTCATGGTGTCACTTTATTCCTAGACATGCCTCACAGAAGCAGTCCCTATACACTGCATTTATTCCCTATACATTTCATTTGTTCTGTATGTATTTAATAATTCCTTCAGCAATCCTTGTCTTTCCATCCCTTCCAGTTTCCTGCTAGGACTGTCTTAGAAGCAAAGATTAAAACTAAGTGATACCACCATACCAACTAAACTATCATTCCAATAAATATTTTAAGTTGTGACATACAGAATCATAGAATCACTGTGGTTAGAAAAGCCCTCTGAGCTCATCCAGCCCAGACCAGGACCTAACATCACCACAGTGGCCAGACCAGGGCACTAAGGGCC
>JAOXOE010000343.1:14482207-14492842 GCA_028565055.1 Phoeniculus purpureus
GGGCACTAAGGGCCACAGCCAGGCTGTCCTTCAACACCTCCTGGGATGGGGACTCCACCACTGCCCTGGGCAGTCCATTCCACGGTCTCATCACCCTTTCTGTGAGGAAGGACTTCCTAACATCTAATGTAACCCTCCCCCTGGTGCTGGGCCTTTGGTCCTCTGAGTCTCCTCTCCTCCAGGCTCAACATCCACAGCTCTTTCAGCCTCTCCTCACCAGTCTCTTCCCTAGCCTCATTGCTCCTCTGGACCCGCTCCAACCTCTCAATCTCCTTCTTGAAGTGAGTGGCCCAGCACTACCACCAGTACTCGAAGGGAGGCCACCCCAGTGCCCAGGACAGAGGGAGAATTATGTCCCTAGCCCTGGTGGCCGCACTATTCCTGATCCAAGCCAGAATGCCACTGGCCTCCTGGGCCACCTGGGCATCCTTCTGGCTCCTGTTCAGCTGATTGTCAACCAGTACTGCCAGGTCCCTCTCTGCCAAGCTGATCTCCAGACACTCATCCCCCAGTTTGTATCTGCAGGGGGTTATTGTGGACAAAAGGGGTTATTGTGGACAAAATGTAGGACCCTGCCCTTGGATCTATTACACCTCATCCCGTTGGCCTCTGCCCTCTGACCCAGCTTGTTCACATCTCTCTGCAGCATCTTTCCCTGCTCCATTAGATCGACACCCGCCCCTGCCCCACAACTTGGTGTCATCTATGAGTTTATTAAGGCTGGACTCAATCAAAGTTGGTGTTGCAGAAAACAGCAGTGAATCTATGTTACTGAGTAGATTCAATAAGTAGTCAAAGGACTAGTCCCTAAGATGCAATGGAGTTAGGTTAAAGACTGCATGCAAATCCTTTTGTGTGTTTAAAAGTGCTCAGACACATAAGACCCCACATCTGCCAAGCTTACAAACACCTTCTGTTCAGATAAACTACAACAGTGCACTGGGAGAAACTGCTCTAAGATCTCATGGAATGAGGCATCTGGAATACGAATTAAATGCAGTACATTGCACTGCCTGACACTCCAAATCCAAAACTCTTTAGTCTGCACAAAAACACCCTATTCCCATACACACTGCAGAGAGAACAGTGAGGTTTACGTCACCATTGCATTATGCACCTACTCTTGTGAAGGAGGGGTAGAGAAGATCCTACAGCCTCTATGACATGCTTGGCCCAAGAGACATGCACACAATAACGAACAGTTCCTCTCAGTTTCAGGTACATTTGAGAAAAGAATAAAGATTAAGCCTGAGCAAATAGATTATTTCCTGAAATTTTCTTTGATTTATCTGCTTGCTTTTGAATTACTCTACGTCATCTCTCATATTTGCTTATGTGAAGCAATGTACAGACAGCTGTGTTCAACAGGAACAAGAATTTTCAAAATACAAAATGAAAATACAGGTAAAGACAAATCCCTTCTTTGGCATAGAGGGGAATATTTAAGACTTAACGAGAGTTAATGTTTGCTTCTACTGGAACATTGTGTGTTTATTTTATATTTTCTTTCCTCCACGTATTAGAACTAAGAAAGCAACAGGCCCTTGTGGCTAAGAAGGCAAATGGCATCCTGGGGTGGATTAGAAGGGGGCTAGTTAGCAGAATGAGACAGGTTCTCCTCCTCCTCTACTCTGCCCTGGGGAGATCCCATCTGGAATATTGTGCCCAGTTCCGGGCCCCTCAGTTGCAGAGGGACCCAGAGCTGCTGGAGAGAGTCCAGCGCAGAGCCACAAAGATGAAGAAGGGAGTGGAGCATCTGCCTGATGAGGAAAGGCTGAGGGAGCTGGGACTCTTGCGCTTGAAGAAAAGGAGACTGAGGGGTGACCCCATTAATGTCTATAAATATGTCAAGGGTGGGTGTCAGGAGGATGGAGCCAGGCTCTGCTCAGGGGCACCCAATGATAGGACAAGGGACAACGGGCGTGAGCTGGAACAGAGGAGGTTCCACATCAATCTGAGAAGGAACTTCTTCCCAGTGAGAGTGACAGAGCACTGGAGGGGGCTGCGGAGTCTCCTGCTCTGGAGACATTTAAAACCTGACTGGACATGTTCCTGTGTGACTTGATCTAGGGGATCCTGCTGTGGTAAGAAGATTGGACTGAATGATCTTTTGAGGTCCCTTCCAATCCTTAATGTTCTGTGATTCTGTGATCTTATTTCCAGTTTTGGACTAGGACATTGTTTCATCAACTTGATTTTCAATTCTATTCCCATCTTGTAACAGACACCAGAAGTAAATCCTATAAAATGTCAGTAAGGTCTCATCAAATGCATTCCTGTGACATCAGAAGTCTCTGCAACAGATCCTCCTACTACAGAAGATACATCACATGCAAAAGTTCAGTCAAAATACACTCAGTTAACAGTTGTCTATAAAAAAATTAATCTGAGGACATTATTAATGATGTTGCAGTAAAATAAACAAGATCACCTATTTTGCTTTTTCTAAGCATTAGCTTGACATGCTGGAAGGTTATTGTTTTCTATGGGAATTGTATCACCATCTCATTTTCTCCATCATTACCGCCACAGCAAACCAGACAGATGCTTAAACAGCTGAGATGTTGTTTATCTGCTTGTTTATGCAGTAGATCTCTTTACATGCTAATAAATAGAAGTTGAAAAACCTGTACGAAATTCTTTCGGCCGTCTAGGCACTACAGGTTTGTTTTCCTTGTGTATCAAATCTCCCTGGCAATTTTCAGTTACTGATATGATTACTCTTTTCTCTTTAGAAAGAACTATTTTAAGTAACTTTTACATAACCAATGAAAAATCTGATCAAGTTTGGAGGTGTCTGTGGCAAATGAAGAAAATGAAACAAATCATGATAACTCTTCTCAGACTGAAAACAAACAGTACCCCATCTTCCTGGCATTAGAGAACCAACTTCCAGTGCCACATGAGTCAAAGCATCACTCAGAATGCTGATCTGGGTGTAAGGCTTTTGACAAGGTAATCAGGCCCCCCCAGACTGGATAGCTGCAGTAACTTTAAGCCACAGCCATACCCGTGTGCATGCACTCATGTGAAAGTATCGCACACACTAAATTGCACTGAGGCCGTGACAACATGCAACTTAGTAATGTGCAATATCTCCACCAGAGCAAGCAGAATGGGAGCTTCAGGGAAGAAGGGTATGGTGCATTCAGGAAGAGGACGACATGCTGCTCAGGGAAAGGAAGATGGTTCAGGCAAAGGTGTGCATGCTACTACTTTAGAGACCTGTGAACTGGAGAATCACTGCATCATCTGCTCAGAAGGAAAACCAAACCCATACAAGTGCACAATTCCCTATGTCAAGATGTCATTGCCATCTGAGGCAGTGAGGTGGGGGACTTGGGAACTACCTCCACTTCAGAGAGCCTTTCTGAACAAAGCAAGTCTCACACCCGTTGTGTGCAGAAAACAATTACAACAAACAACCTCACTAACTAGTACTGAGAACTTAAACTACTTAAGTACAGTAAATTGGCTGAAGTGGTTCTCCCATTTCTAAAGCAAAGCATCTTCCCAACACTGACAGCGCTGTCAAAGGAATTCCTGCAGCTCAGCCTGCTCTAGCACAACCCTTCAGCCAGTTTCTAGTCCCCTCCTTATTCCCCTTTTGCCACGGGCTCCTAAGTTGACTTTAAGAAGTTTCAGTGAAAGAAAACCCCATGTATTTTATTACATTTAGTAGCTACTAAACCCCACTGCCAGTCAAAGGAGACCCTAGCCCACAGCAAAGTGCAACACCACCTCCATGTTTGTGCGCTCGCACCTACCTCTGTATGTACAGACAACCAGAAACATTTTAGATTAAAAGAAGTAAAAAATTACAATGGCAGGAAAAAATGATGAAAAAGAGGAAAAGCAAAGGGCAAATGAAGCAGAATCAAGAAGAAGAAACACTAACAAAGTGTGGTCACATTACCAGGGTTAAAACTGGAGTGAGAACAACTTACATCTGACCACAAACCAAAGAGAAATAAACAAACAACTGGGTATGAAAGATCAAAATGATCAGAGAACAAAAGCTGTTTTGCTACTGAGGCTTTAGCAGTTTACACAATTATTAGCATTTGCCTCAATTTTGATTTCTCATCTCATTTGCAGGCAATGACACATGAAACTCCAGTATGGAATGTGGCACTGCTGGATTTGAAGTAGCAGCTGCATCCCATGCATCAGTCAGACAACCCTATGGTTACATTTGCTTTTAGTAGCGCTTCCTTCCAGACTTTGTACTGCTTTTTACAGAATCATCATGCAAATATTGACCTTCTCTCTTGTCCCACAGACTAAACACTGCCATCCCAGAGATGCACCCGATCAGGAAGAGCGAAGGCAGAACATTGACAACACAGCACATGCGAGAGACAGGAGCGTTTCCATCATCAAAGTTACTCAAAATAGGGAAAATTGATTTCAAACAGTTTGCAAAATAGTGTTTAGGCTACGGTCGCAACACAGCCCATCCTCATCAGTGGTAATTGGGACAGAACTATCCAAGGCAGGTATCTGGGGCAAAGGCGAGTGCCTAGCTCACAAACAACATGGGGAAAGACTAACCTAGCATCAGGCCATGCCTTGAGCAATCCTTTGCCTCTTTGTGCTGGGAGATGCTTAGAAAGATTGAGTTACATTCCCAAGCTGAGAAGCTCCACCCTGAGTAAAGGTCCTTCTTGCATCCTTCCTTCTTCCCTGGCTGTCTACAGTCTCAGAAGAGCAAGAGCTTTCGAAGATGAAGCCAGACACTGGGGCAGTGCACAAAGAGTAGCAAGAGATCAAGTGAAAACATTAGAGAGCTACTGCTTTGGAGAAGCTGAAGACTACAGTTCTGCCAGGAAGAAATGCCCAACTTGCTCTTCTCAGTGTCATCTAATGATAGGACAAAGGGCAGTGGGTGTGAGCTGGAACAGAGGAGGTTCCACATCAATCTGAGAAGGAACTTCCCAGTGAGGATGACAGAGCACTGGAAGGGGCTGCCCATTGGGGTTGTGGAGTCTCCTTCTCTGGAGATGTTTAAAACCCACCTTGACATGTTCCTGTGCGACTGGATCTAGGTGATCCTGCTGTGGCAGGGCGATGGAACTGGATGATCATTCAAGTTCCCTTCCAATCCCTAAAGTTTTGTGATTTTGTGACTTCATCCTTAAGGACCCTTCTAGCTGTAACACTAGGATTTTTCTCTTGGCTCTTAGGAATTCTCTTGGCTCTTTGGAAACTTCACCTAGACTTCTCTGCCAGTTCCTGGGCTCAGCCCAAAGCCTGAGATGCTGAGGGCCGGCAGATGAGAGCTGCCTCTGGTCTGCATCAAGAAAACGCTCAGGGTGGATCTGACTGGTGACTTCAGCTAACTGAGCTGCGGCAGACCCAGGAGAAATCCTGGGGAAAGGTTGTCACCATGAAACTGCTCAGACAGTGGCCCCGAGGGGCTGTGGAGCCTCAATCCTAGAGGATATTCAAGCCTGACTGAACAAAGCCCGCAGTCACAGGATATGACTGAGGCTGCTCTAGGCAAGAGCTTTGTCTGGAGACCTCCAAGCATCTCTCCAAACCTCTGTACCTCTGTGGTTCTTTGAACATCAACCATCCTGCCTTGCCCAACATTTCCAATGTTGCCAAAGGTGGCTTGTGCCACTATTATCAAGGCCTTTAGTTTAAACTATCACCAGCATCAGTCCCACCACTACTAGCTGATCCGTGGGTGGGATCTGTCCTGCTGGGCACAAAGCAGTAGCCCCCTTCTGGAAAAGATACTCCTCTGACAGTATTCATACCCGAATCACGGGCCTCGCTAAAGT
Source organism: Phoeniculus purpureus (assembly GCA_028565055.1). NCBI lineage: Eukaryota > Metazoa > Chordata > Aves > Bucerotiformes > Phoeniculidae > Phoeniculus > Phoeniculus purpureus. The sequence continues at coordinate 14,487,997 of JAOXOE010000343.1, forward strand.
CAGCGTCAACAACAGTCACTGCTCTCTGATTGTCTTGCTAGTATAGCCACCTCTCAAAGCAAGGCTCATGGTGGTACCAGCACAACTTGCCCTTGGTGAAACTGTGCTGGGCATTCAGTGATGTAACATAGTCCTTCTTGTGCCTCCAAGTGTTCTTCTGTCATTGACCACTCTGCCCTTGTACCGCTAGGCTGGCCAAACAAACTCTTAGGTCAGGCACAGCACGGCTTGATTCATCCTTGGCCAATCCCTCCAACATGCTGCTGGCATTCTGCCTCCCTCCTGTTTTGGACAGGTTTCCTACCTAAGGCTTGGAGAGCATTTCATGCAATGAGTTGGAACAGGTAATTCTTGTATTCCCTTCAGCTTTTATTTAAAAGTCTTGCAGTGGTCACCACAGCTGGCCCTTTTTTTCTCCCACTACTCAAGTGCAAATTGAACATCTGAAGAACTGTCACAGAAAGAGTCAGACTCAACATTTACCTCAAAATAAGCTGGAAAGACGTTCTCACCCCAATAAAGCTCATAAATCAATCAGTGTCAACAGAGAACTGTCACTGTCTTTGCAAACTCATCACCAAGGCAGTTCGAAAAATATGTATAACCCTATAGCTACTTACAGCCCAGACAGTAACAGTCATAACACAGCTCTGAAGAAAGAAACTGCAATGGGCCTTGGTTTGACTAGGTGCTTGCTGGAGAACAGTTTCAAGTTAAAAGATTTCCTCAGCTATAGAAACTGTTTGCTGATTGCCCTCCTCTTTCCTCCCCTTAATCTTCTCATATAAAAAAATGGCAGAGGACGGAAGAGACTTCCTTGCCTGCATCCAAGTTCCCCAGTGCTCTTTACGAACATGTTTGTTTTCATGCAGCTTCTCCAGGATGATTTTTTTTCTTTCAGCCATTGTAAACCGATACCTTTGTCACCTGTGTCACAGAACCGTAAATTGAACACTGTGCTCCCTGCACAGTATCCATAGCCAGAGACGCCACAACCTACTTTTTTGACACTGTTCCATTCTAGCAAGGGCTAAAGAGACACTTCATGAGACAAATTTCAGTCTTTAAATCTGCTTGCGTCCTTTAGGAGATACAGAACTATGTAATCCATGAAAACTTGGTATCTGTCACTCAAGAGAAATGCTATCAGCTTTTTGGCAGGAGTACAAATTTCTTGCCTTCTCCCTGCAGCGCCCCTTCATTTCAAACCACTAGGGCAGTTATCGTTGCTGTTCAGGATCTCAGCCAGCATGATATTCACCTTCCCACTGTTACAACACTCCCAGCTTAATCCCAGTTGCTGATACCAGCATGGGCTTTCAAAGTACCCTCAACTGCAACAGCAAACACCTGGTGATGAGTCTGGGCAGGAGTTTTCATGCACCGCTGGTTTAAAGCGGATTCATGTTCCGTTTGTGTGCACAGGACACAACAGAAAGCAGCAGCTAAGAGACAGCAGCTGTACAGAGCTCAGTGTGGAGTTCTGGTGATCTTGCCCAACCCACCCACTTTTTGAAGAACTCAGCCATGACTTACACATTATTTAAAATCCATTCACTGCATTACCAAGGCCTTCAGTGTTTTGAGCTGCTAACAGGTAAAAGTGAAGTGTTTCATTTATCTGTGATGAACAAAATACATTACTGTACCTCTCCAAAAATGGCTTTAGTGTAAAATCTCAGTGAATCATGTAAAAATCGCAGGAAGCCATCGTCTGATCACTGTAGTAATTTAGATGCAAAATATACGAATGGGAACTGAGCACGAACCACTGTGGCTACACAATGGAGGTGCATCCTCAGCAGTGTCTAAAGAGGGACAAGGAGGACACTCCCATGTTGCTCCCTTTGGTGGAATGTAGTGCATGGAGATCACGAATTCGATTTCTCTCACATGAAACAGAACTGGAAAATGAACCTTTTCTAGAAAAAGCTCTTGAATCTGAGGGTGGGGGATCCCTAGAACAGGCTGCCTAAAGAGGTGGTGGAGGCCCCATTCCTGGAGCCATTCAAGATCAGGCTGGATGGGGCTCTGGGCAATCTGTTTTAGTTAGAGATGTTTAGGATGAGGGGAAATGGCCTCAAGTTGTGTCAGAGGAGGTTTAAATTGGCTCTTAGGAAAAAGTTCTTTACTGAGAGAGTGGTTGGGCACTGGAAGAGGCTGCTCAGGGAGGTGGTGGAGGTGTTTAAAAACTGAGTAGCTAGAGCACTTGAGGCCATGGTCCAGGAGTTAGGGAGATGTTGGGAGGGCTGGACTTCACGATCCTGGATGTCCTTTCCAACCATAATGATTTTATGATTCTATGTCCCTGCTTGTTATAGGGGGGTTGGACTAGATGACTTTCAGAGGTCCCTTCCAACCCTATGGTTCTGTGTAATACACTCCAACTGCAAGTGGGTACTTAGTCCTCAGGATAAGGCTAAAAATAGCGCAAAAAAATAGCTTTGACATGTCTACAGCAGAGACATTGGATCCTCCATTTCAACTGCTCTGCTGCATGGATCTGCTCCTGCCGAGCTGCATTAGCCTTCAGTTCCAACAGAGCTGCAAAGACACGGATTCCTTATGGATGTTACCACTTTTATAAAACATGAGCATTTACTGCAGCACAGATGTCTGAATTTATTTCTTCTAGGCAAGTCCAATCAAATTGCTCTTTTAACAATCAATGGGGAAAGATCATCCATGCAAGGTTCTTGAAAATCTGATATTTGCATCTCATCTTTGAAACAGGAACTGTTGTGATTTCTAAGTGTTTTGTAGGAGGCCATCACATTCACAGCAGATTTTTCCAGATGGGGCAAGAAATTGACAACATACCTTATTGCTTCTTCCACAGACTGGCCAACTATATTTGAGGAGGGGCCTGGCTGAGACAAAGGTGTCAGGCTTATGACCCACTTTACTGGTTTGTAGTACTCATCACTGGAACTCAACAGGTAGAACAGTGTGGTCAGAAAGATCACCTGCAGAACAAAGGGGAGATTTCAATTAAAAGGCATAACTACAGTATGAACTGTGCTTCAGTATTGCACTGCATTGGAAAGGCACAAAACATTCCTCCACAAGTTTAGAGAAACACATGAATCTAGCAGAATAATTTTCTCCTCTGTTCCACGAAGGACTAAACTAGTTCAACATTCCAGGTGTTTTAGGGGGTTTCTATTATGTTTAGCAGATGGAAGAATTGCCGAATAGTAACATCTATTCTTAAAAAACTTGACAAAACTACCAGATAAATCTGAGTTCTCTCAATAGAGACAGCAGACAGGAGTTAAACAAAACCAGAACATCTATACCTGCATTTACTAAGCTGGCAGTCTTGACTGGGTACTCCTTCAGTGAGTTCAGATGAATCTCAGCAGAAGTTAGGACAATTCTGTTGTTTCAGTTTAAAGACCAATGAATTACTACGTATTACCTTTCTGTATGTTGCAGACTACGTTTTCCTTATCTCCTTCTCAGTGAGCTCAGCTTGAAACAGAATCTCTCTAACATGGCTAATTCATTCTACACACTCCAGTGGTTAACTATGGATTATATTTGCCTCATCTGCAAGCCTTAGGTTTTGTTTGTTTCTTTCTACCCAAGATTAAAAAGAATTCTTTCACTTATTTCAAAGCTACATATATACTAGAATAAACCACATCTTAATTTTGAGATAAGTTAAAACAGTCTGACTTCTGGAAGTATCTGACTTCCCAGCATTTTATCCAGTCTGCAGATACATCATGCCCTTTCCTTGAATTGTCTCTGAACAGGCTTAAAAAACAACCTGCAGAGAGCACAATGTGCAGTCTCCCATCAGCCTTCCATCCATTTGTCTCTGTTCCTAAATCCTTTCAATTCAGTCTGATGTTACTACTGATTTCCCCCCACTCTTTAACTTGGAAGTCACACTCAGCTCTTCACCTGCACTGATCCCTTTCCAAAACACTCTGTCTAGGTGCAGGCTGTATCTCATCCTCCCACACGTGTCACTTCTGCCTTGAGTGACAAAACAATCCACTAGCACAAGTCACCACATATGGGTAACATTCATACTGAGATCCTAAAGAAGCCCAAAGTGAATCAGGCACTGGTTCAATACGAAATAAGCAAGTGCCAGTAGCAGCAGGAGTTCTTGTTTTCATTTCAAATGAGTAAATCTTAGAATTTGAACTGGATGTTGACATCCTCTGTAATGCTGCAAGGGAAGTAATTTTCTGCTGTGCAGTATCTGCCCTGTCTAAGCTACTGTAGTATTCCCAGATTTCTTTACAAAACTTCCTACACTGAAGCAGAGGTTGCCGCTGAGGTTTGGGTGCTCTTGCGGGAGAAGATGGGCAAACACCGTAGGGGGTGCAGACCCAGACCTCTTTAAGGGAGGTGAAACAGGAAGTTGCGCTCAGACCGCATGCAACAGCGAGAGCACTGGTCCCCAAACACTATTTTATTGATGTTTCTGGGAGATCTGGGGGTTCCCTGAATGGGAAAGCTCGGGGGAGCTGAGAGGCAGCCGCTGAGGTTTGGGTACTCCACGGGAGAAGCCAGGCAAACACCGCAGGGGGTGCAGAGCCAGAGGTCTTTAAGGGAGGCGAAACAAGATGTCACGCTCAGACCACATGCAGCAGCAATAGCACTAGCCACTTCAGCTGCTTTAGCTGTCAGGGGGCATAAAAAAAAAAAAGGTAACAATGCGGCCGCAGAGGAGGACCAGGCTTTGGTCACCACACATCATCATCCAGTTATAACTCCCCCACCATGGGCAGGGACACCCTACCCTAGACCAGGCTGGCCAGAGCCCCATCCAGACTGGCCTTAAACACCTCCAGGGATGGGGCCCCAACCACCTCCCTGGGCAACC
>JAOXOE010000343.1:14500862-14516837 GCA_028565055.1 Phoeniculus purpureus
CTGTGTTGTCCCTCCAGCAGATGTCAGGGTGGTTGAAATCCCCCATGAGGACCAGGGCCTGTGACCTGGAAGCTGCTGCTGTTTGCCTGTGAAGGGCCTCATCTGCTTGGTTCTGCTGGTCATGTGGCCTATAGCAGACCCCTAGAGTAACATCACCCTCCCCTGTCTTTCCTTTAATTTTAACCCACACGCTCTCAACCAGCTCATCATCCTTCCCCAGGTGGAGCTCCATTGATTCCAGCTGATCACTAATATAGAGGGCAACACCTCCTCCTCTCCTTCCCTGCCTATCCTTTCTAAAGAGCTTGTACCCATCTATCCCTACATTCCAGTTGTGGGAATCATCCTACCAAGTTTCACTAATATTCACTAATAGCCACTATGTCATGGCATCCCAGCAGCACATTGGCCCTTCACTATAAAAGCACTGGAACGGGCTCCCCAGGGAGGCTGTGGAGCCTCCTTCTCTGGAGACTTTCCAGACTCATCTGAATGCATTTCTGAGTGACCTGCCCTAGGTTCTGTGGTCCTGCTTGGGCAGGGGGGTTGGACTCTATGACTTCTGAAGGACTCTTCCAACCCCTAATGAACTATACCTGTGAAAATTGCAAAATCTTACAGAATTCTGGTGTTAGGTAAGGGAAGATGATGTTTTCTGTGCTTTAGGTTTGATTTTTCCTCTGTTACAGCACATCTATTAGGTCCCTTCAGTAAAACAGACCATGCAGCCTGAAGACACCACTTACCACTGACAGAACAAAATTCAGGAGAGCTGTGCCACTATGGAAGAGGATTGTCACTAGCGTTGTAACTGTAGTAAACAAGAGGCTCACATTGCGACTCATCACTATCCACAGAGACTCCAGGATCTGGGAAGAGAAAGCAAAGTCAAAAGTCAGGCTCTGGATAATATTAGCTGGGCCGCAGAAATGCTCACAGAGTCATTCATCTCCATCAAGCCAGGAAACACAGTATTTTCTCATTAAATCAACCTTCCGTCACTCCTTAGTTACACTGGATAGTACCAACTTAAAATATCTACTTGACCAAAGACAAGTTTCTAGGCAGATGGCTACAAGGCATTAGAATTTTTCTCCTAATATTGACAATTTCATTGTTAAGCAAAATTGCAAAAAGCTCTAGATCAGGAGACACTTGTTTTGTGCAATTAGAGTCACTGCTGGATGACAGCAGATCTTCTCTTGCTGAAGGAAACTTATTGCATCTGCTTTTGAAAAGATTGAAACACAAGGAGCAACACTACAAAGTAGAAATAAACCAGAAAACAGCTTCAAACTGAAGGAGAGTTTCCACTTTAAGAATAGAGTGAGAATGTACTAGCTTAAGTGCCTCAAATGTATAAAACACAAGGTAACCGACTCTTCCTTCAGACCAAGTGGGAAAATACAAGCTCTGATGCAAAAGCCTTTCTCCAGGTTCAAAACTGTCAGTGAAGACTTAAGTAGCTGCAGTTACTTCTAGCTTAATGAGCACCTTAATCAGTCAGACTGAAATAAAACAAAACCAAGCAAACCAAACAAACAAAACCACCACAAACCAGTAGCTGGCAGTTGTAAAGCAGACAAAGGAGTGGGATCCATGTTATTGCTGCAATAGAGTGCAACACTTAGGACATCATTTATTAAGGATAAAACGGGGCATTAGGGGAACTAACAAGGAATTGCAGCACGTAGCAAAGCCAGAAAGATCTACTCAGCTCATTCTTCTTGGATTTTTGTATTTTAAGGCTCAACTTTTGAACAGATTTTATTAGTCTCTCATGAGAATAAAAAGATTTGTTTTAAGGACCAGAATTGGCTCAATTTATGAGTCTTACAAATTCTAATCACTGCCATCACTGATTCTCTTCCTCACATACTTTCAGTTGTGACAGATCCGCTGAGGTGATACCGCTGGGCAGTTCATCACAAGGATAGGGAATTGCTCCCCCTGCTACAAGAGAGAGCGTATCTGGTGCAGCCTGGGGAAGTTTCCTTCAAAACTGTATGGGTGCTCCTCAGGATATGTATTTGTTTAATACTTGCCCTAGGAGCTTTAGGCTAAACAGTTGATAAGCAGGGGCACACAGCTGCCATTCTCCCCCTGTACTGGGCACTGAGGAGGCCTCCCCTTGAGTACTAGGGGCAGTTCTGAGCCCCTCCCTTCACGAAAGAAGTTGAGGGACTGAAGCAGGTCCAGAGGAGCAACGAGGATGGGGAAGGGACTGGAGGGAAAGTCATCTGATGAGGAGAGGCTGAGGGAGCTGGGGGTGCTTAGCCTGGAGGAGACTCAGGGGGGACACTCTCCCTCTCTACAACTCCCTGAAGGGAGGTTGTAGTCAGGTGGGGTCGGGCTCTTCTCCCAGGCAACCACCACCAGGATGAGAGGGTAGGGCCTGAGGCTGCCAGGGGAGGGTTAGGCTGGATGTTAGGAAGCCCTTCCTCATGGAAAGGGTGATCAAACCCTGGAATGAACTGCTCACAGCAGCAGTGGAGTCCCCATCCCTGGAGGTGTTGAAGGACACCCCGGCTGTGGCCCTTAGTGCCCTGATCTGTCTGACGTGGTGATGTTAGGTCCTGGTTTGGCAGACTGTGCTGCCATTCAGCAAGACCTGGACAGGCTACAGAGCTGGGCAGGAAGAAATTTAATGAAATATAACAAGGGCAAGTGTAGAGTCTGGCATCCTGGCAGGAACAACCCCACGTACCAGTAGAGGCTGATGACTGACCTGTTGGAGACCGGTGAAGGAGAAAAGGACAACACATCCTGGTGGATAGCTGGATGACCAGGAGCCAGCAATGGGCCCTTGTGGTCAAGAGGGCCAACAGCATCCTGGGGTAGATCAGAAGAGGGGTGGTTAGCAGATCTAGAGAGGTTCTTCTTCCCCTCTACTCTGCCCTGGCGAGACCATATCTGGAGTATTGTGTCCATTTCTGGGCCCCTCAGTTCAAGAAGGAGACAATGCTGCTGGAGAGAGTCCAGTGCAGAGCAACAAGGATGATGAAAGAAGTAGAACACCTCCCTTACAAGGAAAGGCTGAGAGAGCTGGGTCTCTTTGGGTTGGAGGAGACTGAGGGGTGACCTCTTTAATGTTTATAAATATATGAGGGGTGGATGGAGCCAGGCTCTTCTTAATGTCATCTAGTGACAGGACAAGGGGCAACAGGTGCAAGCTGGTGGAATGGGTGTAAGGAAGTTCCATATGAACATGAGATAGAAATTCTCCACAGTGAGGGTGACAGAAAACTGGCTCTGAGCACTGAGGCTGCCCAGGGAGGGTTGTGGAGTATCCTTCTCTGGAGATGTTTAAAACCCAGCTGGGTATGTTCCTGTGTGACTTGATCTAGGTGATCTTGCTCTGGCATGGGGATTGTACTAGATAATCTTTCGAGGTCCCTTCCAATCCCTGATGCTCTGTGGTAAGCTCTGGAGATTACCTCAGGGAATTGTTAGGGCCAGAGAAAACACCAGGGTATGTAGTAACTCCATGAAATTACTGAGGAAGTGACTTGATTTGGAAGACAGCATCATGCTAAAGGCATGGACAAGGGAAATCTAGCTGTGCTGAAGCTCGCTGTATATGTCTTAATGGAAGGTCTTCTTTCTTCCAGTCTGGGAAAGCTCTGAATGAGGTGCCAGCTGCTAGTGGAATAATTAATATTCTTATGCAAGAAGCAAAAAGATAAATTTGAGACATTAGCAATGTCTCACACACCATCAAGGGAGTGCTTAACTGATCATTCACGGATTTACCCAGTAGCAATTTACTTTTTCAAGGTTTTATGCTTCATAAAATGGAGGAAAAGGGTACGATTATCAAGTGAGTGGGGAGAAATTGGGCTTTTTTGCTTTCAGAAATTAAGTGTTACTAGTCTAGCTATGTACTGATGTCTTTCATCTGAAAAACTACCTTAGTACAGAGCATGAGGTGCAAAACTCAAGGCATAAGTGAGAAGCCACATCAGTTCTCCCCACAAACTAAAAATAGGATGAAAATAATGTCACATCACTGGATAAACTGGTTTATAAGACTACTGCTTCCAAAGAACACCAGAAAAATCCAAAGCTGAAGGGCAGCAGTACTACCAACACTAAGCTTTTAGAAAAAGAGAACTGATGAGTCCAAAAAACCGCCTTATCTTCATGTTAAGTCTCCAGGCAATTCATATGTTTATAAAGTGAATTACTTCACAGTCACAGCAGTGATTTAATTACAGGCTTTCAACTCAAACATGGAGTTTCTCCCACTACAGGAAACCCTGAAGTGAAACATATCTGTCTTAACATTTTTCCTGCAACACATCCACACACACTTCTCCACAGTTACCTTGTCTTTAAATGGTTTGTGGCTTAAGAAACTGTCAAAGCAATTTGGGGACTGTACCATGTCTTGCCATGTTCTTAAGAATTGCAGGTTAGTTTTGATTTTCAAGTGTCCACACACAAAAACATCCTACAGCTTACAGCTGACATTTAGTCCATTCACAGTCCCCACCATCCGTAACACAACAAACATAAAATCTGTCCCACAAAACAGACAAAAGCAAATTACAAAAAGCAAAAAAACCTCCAAATCAAACTCAACATTCATCCAAATGGATAAAAAGAAATCCCCAAACCAACCCACCTCAAAAGCATCCATATAATTTAAAATACTGACCCTACTCAAGTCAGCATTCTGTTCTAATAACTTCTTATTGCTCTTCAAAACATCAAGAGGAAGTTTTAAAGCTTGGTAGAAACATTAATCCTGAATAGACTATCTGTACCATTGTATCCTCAGGTAGGTGCACAACTTGCTTAGAAACACCAGACCGAAGTCCAAACTCTTCTCATTTTCATCATCTCGAAGTTTTACTGACGAAAACAAGCCCAGACATTAGATTTTCACCACTTTTAATTTGAAATATCAGCACAAGTAGTGTTTATGCCATTAGCATTTAGAGCTGTAGACTGTGCCGAGAGGTTTACGGCTGCCATCAAGGACACCGGTGTATAGAGAAGGACAGGCGCGTCCCCACAGCCTATGAGTCATGAGCTCATGGAAAGCCAGTCAGCTGCTGGCACCTTTTTCCTCACCTTCTCAAACCAGATTGCAGAAGTATAGCAAAGCATGCTGGCTAGATGGAAACGTTAATATTCATGTATTTTAGTCTCAATATTTATTCTCTCCACACTATTTCCTGCTTTGTTTCAGCCCATCAAGGTTACTGAAGCACATATTACCACAGCTCCTGAGCACTGTGTAGCAGTGCTCTAAGTGACATGGCTAGCACCTATTGTGGTGCTTCTCCATCTCTCCTGCCTAGAAAGAAGCCCCACACACTGATCTGGACCAGAGTCCCACACTGATCTAAATGATGATGTATTGTGCATTTTTATAACCCTGCCTCATGGTCATTCATGGTCAACTTGAGGCAATGAAACTATGAACAGGAAGAAGGTTCACTGCAATAAACATTTTCAACTTTTTCTTGACTTACATATTCTTTTATGATAGAAACCAGAACCATTTAAGCAGCAGCTGAGGGAGGACAGAGAAAAGCCCACATGCCCATCAGCCTGAGAACTGCCTCAGGGCAAATGCTGGCTTTAAATGCATCCACAACAGCAGTTATGTTGTGAGTTAGGTACAACTAACACTTTCAAAACAGTAACCTGAAGATACTTGCACTCTGTGACAACAGCTCAAGTCACAGAAGAGCTGTGTCCCAGACAGACTGCACCTTAATTCAGAATTAATGCCATTTTTTTGAGAAATGCAGTTGCTTTCAATTGGATTACTTTCAGTGCTTTCTCTTTTTCTCCTCCTGAAGTGAAAGGTCCAGCACACTAATTCAGAAATTCACATTGTGTAAAATATTTATTTCATTCTCTGAAGTAATTTCATAAAAGAAGAGAGAAATAAGCTGCTTTCAACCCAGTGAAATATTCTGAGGGGAAAAAAAATAAGACTGGTATAAAAATATTGTTTTCACAACCTCTTGGTCAACAGCTTCTCAAAGATAACTTAGAGGAAGTGGCCTCTCTCAGAAGAAAAGCCTACATAGCGTAAAGATGTTTAAAACAGCTTGTAGGTAACACTGGTAATCCTGCAGGAACAAATCTGGGAAGCCACTACTAACAGAGATGTGGAAATCAGGAAGGCCTCTTTAGCACATCTAGTTCTGTTTGTAGCACAGCTGTAGCCTAGTGGGCTTACAGTGACATCAGAAATCACTGTAAGAAATACTAACACTGTTCCTATAGTATTCCAGGCACCTGAATCTATCATCTTAGTGATAGATGACTGATGGAGGGAGCATAACTCAGAAAAAAATTGCTCGTAACAGCAGGAAGGCAAACAGGCCTTGAACAAGGTAATGAGCCAGACTCTATCCACTGTGGAGGTCACGCTCTTAAAGATAAGGAAGCAGATGCCCTGTACTTTGTCCTTGGTGATGAAGATGAGGAATGCTGGCCAGCAGGAAGACTCTTGCCGCTAAAGACAGGATATGCTCAAATGGGAGGAGACCCAATTTGCATGTGAAGAAGACAGATCATTACTATGTATTAGGTGTATTGGGATATCTAATAAATATGTATTATTAGACAACATATAACCTTGGGTTCGGGTCTGGTTTGGTGCGCACACTTTCTGAGAGGCACAAGCCCTGTGCGTCTGCTAGCAATAATAAATTACCTCCTCAAAAACTCTAACCAGAGTTCTTGGGTCTTTCCACACATCATAGACCAAGAAAGTTAAAAACAGACCAATGTGAGAAATAAGGGCAAAAAGTACCTACCGAAAGAAATGTTTCGATGTTATCATGAACAAATGACGCAACATCTTGCCAGTCCAGAATATCACCAAGCCAGCTGTTCTGACGATTTATGTGCCATTTATGTCCTTTGTGCCTTCCTGAATGCGTTATATTCTTAAGAGACAAAGATGTGAAGAACAGAGACACGTTAATAACCTTCAGACATGAAAAAGCCAAAGACCAACATTTTCTTAATGAGCAGCAGATCCAACATGTGGCTAAATACTTGGAGCTACTTTAACTGGCATCCTCAAGACCACCTGCAATTACCCTGTACAAATCTGACAGGAAGCCACAGTTAATTATCCAAATAATCAACACTTCTGTATATTGTACTGATTCACCTCAGTTAAACACTAGTTTCAATGCTGGATTGATACGACAGTATCTGTCTTGATCGTTATGAAAGGACACCAGAAAGAAGTCATGGTCTCAGTTAATGCTTGCAGTGTAACTTTTCCCAGCACATCCCACAAAGGAAAATACAAGCAGAAGCCAAAACAAGTAGTTGTGGGCCCCTCAGTTCAAGAGGGATGTGGAGCTGCTGGAGGGAGTCCAGTAGAGCAATGAGGATGATGAAGGAAGTGGAACACCTCCCTTATGAGGAAATGCTGAGGGAGATGGGTCTCTTTAGCTTGGAGAAGAGGAGACTGAGGGGTGACCTCATTCATGTTTATAAGTATGTGAGGGGTGGATGTCAGGAGGATGGAGCCAGGCTCTTCTCAGGGTCATCTAGTGATAGGACAAGGGGCAATGGTATAAGCTGCAACATAGGAGATTCCATATGAATGTGAGAAGGAACTTCTTCCCGGTGAGGGTTACAGAGCACTGGAAGGGGCTGCCCAGGGAGGGTTGTGGAGTCTCCTTCTCTGAAGATGTTTAAAACCCACCTGGATATGTTCCTATGCGACTTAGTCTAGGTGACTTTGCTCTGCAGGGGGACTGGACTTTTGAGGTCCCTTCCAAACCCTAATGTTCTATGTGGTTCCGTGATACTAGTAAAAGCAACAAGTTCATCAGTGTAACTTCTCCGAAAGTAGGTCATTTCTTGGTCAAGCATTTAATACTGGGTAGTCTCAAGTGCTTAAAGTCAGCAAAATTATAGATACTGCTTTAATTTCTCTTCAGCGGTCCTCAATAGCCTCATGTGCTTTGCACTCATGTCCTTCTACGGCATATGAGAAAGAAACTGATTATTTCCCCATTTTCACTATTATACTCTAACTCAATATATAGACCTTCAAACTTTAGGAGGCATAGTATACTGTAACTGCAATTGTTGAAATTTCAGCATTTCAGGGGTATGAGTGCTTGTTTTGCTATTTCCATTGCAACACGGCTGAAACAGCATTGGAAGCATGAAAATGATTTCACTTACAAACACATGAACAAGATTCAGCGTGCAGAACCCATTTCAGGAAAGATAGTAAATGCAAATTCACATATAAAGCCAGTTTCCTTCTCCTAAGCCTTCAAGATCACAAGAATTCAACAGAAAGCTCTAAACTATGAAATACTAAGTATTAGAATGTAAATTCAATAGCATACATAAATCCATGCGTAACTGCTTGAGGAAAGGACAACAGCTCTAGCTGTACTGTGACTACACAGTGATCTGTCTTGACACTTGACATTTGTACCAACTTTTTATTCTCATGGTCTTTTCTTAGCATTCCACCTTTTTGCTGATCTCTTCCTCAGAAGTGCATAGTTCACGTAATCATCTCAAAGCACTGACAGTTCAATATTACCCACCTTTACAAACCAAGAGTGATAAAGCCTGTCCCAGAGCTCTAGGACTTGTTTTTCAATCACAGCTGTGTTGTTCACTTTTTCTCCTAAAATCTTATGGAGCTAAAACAGATAGAAATATATTAGAAAAGAACAGAATGAAATTAGCATCTACTGATGAACTCCAAGGTAGACTGTTAGTAAGTCGTGGCCCACCCTCAAATGATCAGAAGAGATCAGCATGGAATACACCCTTCTCGCAACATGGTTCACAACATGAATTCTAAGCTACGGACTTCTTTTTATACTGAAAAATCAACACTGTCTCTAAAATGCTTAATCCGAAATCCTTGTTCACGTTTAGAGTTAATATTTCCAAGTATTTGAAACACGTGCTACATAACAAAACGTACAAACAAGAATCTCGGCAAATGTTGCTGAACAAAGCTAACTTAAACAAATAAATTACAGTACTCAAACACATCCAATCTACCGCCCTCAGCTCACGTAACAAGTACGAGTAGATAGGAACTGTGAGGTTTCACATGTGCGAGACACCTTTACAACCAGGTACAGTAAAGATTGAAAGTTGTACTGTTGCCATCTTGCTCATCAGAAACCATCCCACTAAACTCTGAATTAAGGACTTGGTCATCCAAGACTTAGTTACCTTCTTGTACTAGTCACTCATCTGTGCTGATTTTACAGTGAAGTTAATGCAGAATTAGAATCATAGACTGGCCAGGGCTGGAAAGTACCTTAAAGATCATCTAGTTCCAACCGTCCTGCACAGGCAGGGACGACTTCAGTACAGCAGGTTACTCAGGGCCCCAGCCAACCTGGCCTTCAACACTGCCAGGGATGGGGCAGCCGTAACTTCCCTGGGCAACCTGTTCTCCAGTGTCTCAGCACCCTCAGTTTAGAGAGCAGCATGTTGTGTGGGATGGTGCCGAATGCTTTGCACAGGCCCAGGCAGAATACTCGTGGTGGGTGTGGGAAACAGTCTACGTTGTCTACAACTAGGTAAAGCCAGATGAATTACATCTATTTAGTTCACACATTTTCACCAGTCACCTAATTAAAAGGATGATATATTTTTCAGCTTTTAGAAATAAATACTCCTTTGGGCAGAAAAGACTGGTGAAATCACTCTCACCCTTCCTTCAACTGACAAACTAGAGAGTGTAAAGCATAGCTGTGTCGATGAAATGGGTTAACCACATAGGAAAGCATCACTGACCAAACACTTTTTACTTTTAAGAAATACAAAACAACATTAAGAAAGATGGCAGAGATCACTCCTACCTTATGCGTAATCCACTCTCGGCCATACTGGTAGACGTTATTAGCGGCTGAGTTCAGTGCCTTCTGAATAACCTGGGCTTCTGGGAGCCAGCTAGTTTGTGTTTAAGAAGGAAAGCAAAGTTAACTGCTACACATTTTACCCATTTCATTAAACCTGAAACACATTACAAAGTGACATTCTGAAACGACAAGAAGTTAATGTTAAATACAAACAACTTACTACAACTAGAATAGCAAGGAACAGACCTTCTCATAAGCCCAGCACAATCAAATGTATGGACGTCATTGTGGTTGAAATGCTCCAGATTTTCTGAACCCTTAGTTAAACTGGCATCTCAAGTTTTTCAAAAGAGAGGTACTCTTCAACCCAAATGTGTGCTGTTCATACAATTTTCCTCAAGTTCATGTTTTCTAAACACACTACAAAAACAGTCATATGTATCAACAAAGACAACCTTCTGAGTTATGAGCTGAAAGTAAATTGCTCACGTCATTTCCCTGAAAAAGTGACCAGATTAAGCAATATGTTTGGACCTCAGATATTTCTAAGTCTCCACCAAAAATGTCTGCTCCTGAATGTCTTCAGGGATTCACACCACCTTCAGGCAATGGAGCTACTGAGCTGCCAGCACTTTTAACACTTGTGAATGCAGGGCACACATTCTCTGCTTGACTTGCTTTCAATATCCTGTTTCACTGGCACAGAGTGGTTCCCTTCCAGAACAAGAAAGCATTCAGGAAATACAACTGCTGCGTTTGTTCACCTGACTGAAGATCACAGCTTGTCTGTCTGTGTTAGCCCTTCAGAAACGTTCTGCATTGGAGCGCCAAGATTGTTTGGCCACTCACCTTTAAATGTAATGCGTGAATGTTGGTGAAACTCAATGGTTTTGACAAGAGACACACTTACTCCTAATCAATCCTAAGATAGTTGTTTGGCTGCATCACATTTGGATGAAGACATTGGAAATCAGAATTTAAGCTGCAATCCTGTTAATTCCTCAACTAATACTCCAGTACTGTCATCACGTGAACAAGCTCCTGACAGTCAAACTCCCATTTTTATTTTCATAACTCCCTACTTATTTCCATCTTAAGGCAAAACAGAAAAGCCAAACAATCCAAGATGCCATGAAGGAACAAGCAAACAGTTCAGATTGCTCTCTGTTCTTCTGAAGTACTGCTGTAACACACATTACTGCAGAGTTTATGAACTGTGTAATTTTAGCTCTTTTTACAAAATGTCTCTTACTCTCATGAGACAGCATACACTGTTCAATCAAGTTAAACCACTTTTAGAAAGTGCTCTTAAAAAAGTCAACCATTCTTATCCAGGAGACAACTCTTTTTTCCCTTGCCTGGACTTACTTTTACTCAATGTCTGTTTAGCTGAAGCAAAATGCAAGCAAACTGGAACACTCCTCTCAAAACCATACTTTATCTCTATTTATTCCCCCTCTGCTTTTCATGCAGCCACTTGTTTGCTTCACTAGCGTGCCTTCGTTTTTCTCTACATGCATTTATCTCAAGATCTTCTCTCTCCCTTAACATTTCCTTGGTATTTGCTTTAATCGTTACACAGACCTCACCTTCCAGAGCTCCCACTGCGTATGCTAAACACATCTACTTGTAAGAGAAAAGCCCCCTTCCCAACTGCTTCATACCAACTCTACCTGCCCACCATTCCTCCCACCCTCAAACTCTTCTTCAGTTCATCCTAAAACATTTTCTTCAGCTCCTATTCCTTCAAGTACATTCTGCAGACAGCTCCCCACACTGAAAAAGTAATTCAGCTTTCATATCACAACCTTATACAGAGAGCATTTCTTGCTGTTATTTTTCTTCTACATGTAGAAATGAGAAGAACATTGACCTTTTTATTCTCTGCACTATACAAGTTTCTCTTCCAGAACTATAATGAGGTTTAAATTTATATAGTTCTCCTTCCCCGAAGACCAACTAGTCCTCACATGAAATAAGCAACTGACAGCCCTCCAGAGTAAGGCACAAACACTGCTGCTGTCTGAGAGCTTAGTTTCTCCATCTGCCTACAACAGTCACTCCCATTTCTGTTTACCTAGGGGATTTTTTTAAATTACAAAAATACACATAAGAGCACCTGGAGGTTTGATCATCCACCCTACACTACTGGCTTAACTTCAGCATTCTTACTTTGCCCATTCTGGGTGACTGGCTACTGTCTCATTGATCAAACTGCTCGTGACTTCAATCATGTGAACACTCTCTTGATGCACCTAAAGTAAAGAGAGAGAGAGAGGAGACATGTTATGTAATACACCTTTTCCTACACACAGAAAGGGTTCTTATTCTCTTTGCTTCGAGGGGGGGCGGTGGGCAGGGGCAGGCAGGGGAGCTGACCAGTCTGTACATTCATTCAATTCAGACAAGCCATTGTGAAGAACTAAGTGCCATTAACCCCCAAAATGTAGTCACTACAATACCCAACAGTGTGCTCTAACAGGTTTGGTCACTCGCTGTACAACTGATAACAGCAAATGGAAAGTTAAACCTTGCAACAGTGGAAAAGAGTAATAACACAGCAGTAGTGTCAAGGGAGGTACTACAACTCAAAGCATAATAAGCAGTTTCAGATATCCCTCTTAAAGCCAGGGATCAAAGAAGTGTAAAAATTAATGAATGCTTAGCTGTAACACGACTAATGGGGCTATAATGCGCCTCAAACTTATTCTTCTACAAGAATGGGAAGAGTCTTTTATGAATACCCTTACATTCCTTTCATGACTGTAAGGAACCTTTCAGGAAGGAAGGTCTGCACACTTTGTACAGCTTTCCATTTCAAGTACCCAACGTGACATGAGTCTATGCTCTGGAAAAAGGAGATTGACATCTGACCTCACAGTTTTTGTTCTGTAACTCTATTCAAGCCAACTGTTCAATCTCCATTGAACGTTTCAGGCATGAATCAGCTCTATTTACCAAAAAAAAAAAAAAAAAAAGTACAGGAGTGACCTCTTCTGGTCAGCAAAACACATCCCCAGCCACGACCCAACCATCGGTGACTGAGAACACAACTTCGAGCCTCAGCATGTTTACACTCAGGACAGCAGGAGGCAACTGCACGAGCCAAGTGACAAACACACCTTTAAACATTCCACAGATTAATTTACCCGGCATAGGAAACCTAACAGAAATAAATTAAGTGGCTCTGTTGTTGACAAGGAAAGTCTAACAGTACGTGAAACAAGCTGCTTTCTGTAATGAATAAGCTAATTCTTTTATTAGAATAAACTTATTTTCAAATGTCTATGTATTAGTTTTGTCATAGCCTCTTTATTAATGACCTTGATGGTAGGATAGTGTCTCCTCAGCAGGTTTGCTGATGAAGCTAAGCAGAGTGGTCTGGCCAATGCACCTGATGGCTGTGCAGCCATTCAGGAAGACTTAAACAGACTGGAGGGATGAGTTGAGAGGAATTTAATGAGGGTTATTAAGTGCAGAATGCTTCACTGGGGAAGGAGCAATGTAGTGCATCAATACAGGTTGGGGGACTATCTGCTGGAGATCACTTCTGTGGAGAGAGACTAACAAGACTCATTCGTGTAGACAAGTTCTCCATGGAACAGCACTGTGCTCTTGTGGTCAAGGCCAATGGAATCCTGGGATGTATTAAGAAGGTGTCCAGCAGATCAAGGGAGGTTCTCTCTCTCCCCTCTGCCCTAGTGAGGCCACATCTGGAGTACTGTGTCCAGTTCTGTACTCTCCAGCTCAAGAGGGATAGAGATCTGATTGAGAGAGTCCAACAGAGGGCCACGAGGATTATTAGGGGCCTGGAGCACCTGCCTCATGATGACAGATTGAGAGACCTGGGACTTTTTAGCTTGGAGAAGGTTACGAGGGGACTTAATCACCATCTATAAATCCCTGAGCAATGAGTGTCAAGAAGAAAGAGACAATCTCTTTTCACTTGTACTCTGTGATAGGACAAGAGGCAGTGGGTGTCAGTGGGAGCACAAGTAGTTCGATCTCAACATGAGGAAGAACTGTAAGGGTGACAGAGCACTGGAATGGGCTGCCAACAGAGGTTGTGGACTCTCTTTTTCTGGAGACCTTTAAGACCTGTCTGGGAGTGTTTCTGTGTGACCTGTCTTAGGTTCTATGATCCTGCTCAAGCAGGGGGGTTGGACTCCACGAGCCCTGAAGGTTTCTTCCAACCCATAGTGATCTGTGTACCTGTGTGTACAGATATCAATAAACATGCAAACATGTATAAATGCAGATAAATACAGATATATAGCTTTTTGCATAGAAGGATGGTAATGGGATGGCAGAACTACAGAGCATTTATTTGGTAGTTTTTAATTCTTAGCTACACAATTTCGCACAAACATCAGTTTCAATCAGCACTGAAAACAAGCTCTATGTTTACATTTCTTAGCACACTACCATACCTTTGCAGTGAGGAGCAGGGCTAGCAGGAGGGTTCCTATCACTAGCACAAATATTATGAAAATGCTGATTATTTTATCAAGCATTTTCTCCAGCCACACGATCATCTGTGCAGGAAAAAAAAAAGAAAGAATCACAGCACGAAAAACAATCTTTAAGGTAAGCAATGCTAGACACTTCTGTTATCTTCATTTACAATCACAGAGTAA
Source organism: Phoeniculus purpureus (assembly GCA_028565055.1). Taxonomy (NCBI): domain Eukaryota; kingdom Metazoa; phylum Chordata; class Aves; order Bucerotiformes; family Phoeniculidae; genus Phoeniculus; species Phoeniculus purpureus. Next base: position 14,515,339 of record JAOXOE010000343.1, read on the forward strand.
AATCAGGCTCTAATCAAACAGCGTTTCTGCCCAAGCTTGTACACGGACAATTAAAAAGTGATGTTAGCATGATTGAGGTCATGGTGCGATGTGTGATTTTGCAAATGACATTTACACATTGCCACAAGACACTGCAAGCTCTCTGCGAAGCAAGCGGTAACCCAACATTTACTTACTGCACCTACAGAAATTATCGTTCACAACAGCTTAAGATCTAGGAATCTCTCTTTGTTTCCTTGTCCTTCAGCAACTTGCAAACTCGCAGATCCTATCTGTCTGTGCAGGATGTGGATCACAGAATCACAGAACATTAGGGATTGGAAAGAACCTTGAAAGATCATCTAGTCTAATCCCCCTGCCGCAGCAGGATCCCCTAGATCCAGTCACACTGGAACATATCCAGGCAGGTTTTAAATGTCTCCAGAGAAGGAGACACCACAACCCCCTGGGCAGCCTGTTCCAGTGCTCTGTCACCCTCATTGGGAAGAGGTTCCTTCTCACATTCATATGGAACCTCCTATGTTCCAGCTCACATCCATTGCCCCTTGCCCTATCATTAGATGACACTGAGAAGAGCCCGGCTCCATCCTCCTGACACCTGCCCTTCACATATTTATAAACATTAAAGAAGTCACCCCTCAGTCTCCTCCAAGCTCAAGAGACCCAGCTCCCTCAGCCTTTCTTTACCAGAAAGATGCTCCACTCCCTTCATCGTCTCTGTGGCTCTGCACTGAACTCTCTCCAGCAGCTCCGTGTCCTTCTGGAACTGAGGGGCCCAGAACTGGACACACTATTCCAGATGTGGTCTCCTCAGGGGAGAGTAGAGGGGGAGGAGAATCTCTCTCTATCTGCTAACCACCCCCCTTTCTGATCCACCCCAAGATGCCATTGGCCTTCTTGGCCACCAGGGCCCACTGCTGGTTCATGGTCATCCTGCTGGCCACCAGCACCCCCAGGTCCCTTTCTCCCGCACCATTCTCCAACAGGTCAGTCCCCAACCTATACTGGTACCTGGGGGTGTTCTTATCCAAATGCAAGACTCTACACTTGCCCTTAGAATCACAGAATCATTAGGGATTGGAAGGGACCTCGAAAGAACATCTAAGTCCAATCCCACTGCCACAGCAGGATCACCTAGACCAAGTCACACTGGAACACATCCATAGTGTTTCCTAGAAGTTCTAAGCACCTACAACACAGGCTTTAAGATAAAAGTACCTTCTCTACCGTAAGTCACTATAGAATCATAGAATCAGTCAGGGCTAGAAGGGACCACAGGATCATCCACTTCCAAACCCCCTTGCCATGGGCAGGGACACCCCACCCTAGATCAAGCTGGCCAGAGCCTCATCCAACCTGGCCTTAAACACCTCCAGGGACGGGGCCTCAACCACCTCCCTGGGCAATCCATTCCAGGCTCTTACCACTCTCATGGTGAAGAACTTCCTCCTCACATCCAGTCTAAATCTACCCAGCTCCAGCTTTGCTCCATTCCCCCT
>JAOXOE010000343.1:14524835-14542596 GCA_028565055.1 Phoeniculus purpureus
TGTTCCTGTGCGACTGGATCTAGGGGATCCTGCTGTGGCAGGGAGACTGGACTGGATGATCTTTTGAGGTCCCTTCCAGTCCCTCATGTTCTGTAATCCTGTGATATTTGAGGGTTACTGGAGGACAAGCTGCCTCCTTGGGAGAGAATCTCTAATCACAGTCACACGCCCTGTTTCTACTAACCAAAAAGATTGTAGCTTTGCTAAGTGCTTGGGATTGTCTTACTAAGGTCCCCACAGGACACCACAAAGAAATCCTACTAAACTGGTGTTCTCCTGTTTCCTGGTGCAGCTACATGATGGCTCCTGAGGTTACTACTGTGTTTCCCAGACAGATGCTCACAAATAATTAAAGAACCCCTGTGTAACTGGCTTATCTTCAGTGGGCAGCCACTGTGTGCGCAGAGAAAGGTTTCCAGCAGCCTAAGGTGCCTGCTGCTTCCCTCACTCCTCATGGAAGTGCGAGCACATTCTGCACACGTTTCACAGCGGTGTGAGGTGGATGCACTGGAGTTTTGTTCTGATGCTGCTGCGGCGCCGCTTCGAGACCAGAAAACTGTCAGCGTTCACTGAAAACTGTTCTTCTGAACATGGGAGAAAGAGAAGGGCAGCAAGGAGCAGGGGGAAAATCCAGACACCTGTCTGGTACTTACACAGAAATACCAGGTCCCCTGCTGTGATGGCTGGTTCTTCCCCACAAGCACAGAGCCCTCTCTTTGCCGTCAGAACACATCCACGTACTTCAACACCCCCAACACAGAACCACAGAGCAGTTTGGGCTTGAAGAGACCTTCCAAGATCATTGAGTCCAACTTTTTCCTAGCCCTACCAGCACCACTACCCTTCTCTGCAACACCTCCAGGGATGGGGACTCAGTCTCCTCCCGGGGCAGCTGTTCCGGTGCCTGAAGGTCAGACCGTGCTGAGTCCAGGTCCCTTTCCTACATACAAGCAGACGTGCACAAACCCTGACCCCAAGCACAGAGAAAGCAGCTGAGCTACTGTTTGCTGCATGATGTCAATGCTTACAGAATCACAGATAGGGGTTGGAAAGGGCCTCTGCAGATCACCCAGTCCAACCCTGCTGAAGACCTAGAGAAAATCACACAGGAACACATCCAGGCAGGTTCTGAATGCCTCCAGGGCAGGAGGTTCCACAGCCCCTGTGGTGCCCAGCCCCATCTTGCACACACAGCAAAACTCCCACTTCCAATTGAGCTTTTGCAGGCATTTCCTGCCCACCCGTGACGGTCGCCTGCCTCCCCTGCCTCATTCCTCGGTCTCAGGGATGCACCAGGCCTGAGTCTGGAGGCAGCTGTGCTTGAGTAACAACCAGCTCCCTTGAGCTCTTGTACGTTCCAGAGCCCTAACCCATGGGATTTGTTTAAGCAAGAAAGGAACCAGGAGCTGTGATTGGGAGGCTGCTTCCAGCTCCCTGTATCAACTTCCCATCCTGAGCAGGTGGCCTGTAATAAGCACCCACGGGAGTGTGTGATCTGTCCCTTAATCCTTACCCACAAGCTCTCAACCTGCTCTTTGGCCCCCACTAGGGAGACCCTGGTACACTCCCACTGCTCACTAAGGTAAGGAGCAGCTCCGCCACCTCACCTTGCCGGCCTGTCTTCCCAGATAGAGCACAACCGCCAGTGGCAGCACCCAGACACGAGATACCCCACCACATCCCACACGGTCACACACACTAGCTGAAAGAACTCTCTCCCTCACTACCGTTCAAGTTCCTCTTGTCAAGCACTGTACCTGTTGTGCAACCCCAGGAGCTGCATCGCTACCGAGGGGGGACACGCTGTGGCATCAGGGAGGAACTCATTGCTGTCCTCCACAATGAGTGGGGCAGTGAGAGGACAGGCAGTTCCCTGTAGCAGAGGCGCTCTCTGCCTGCTGGGCTTCTGTTAGAGGTGGCAGGGTCCAACTCCAAACATCCACCTCCCTCTCACAGCCCAAGAGCCCTCAGTCTGCTCACCCGCTCCTTGAGCATCATCACCAAGCACAGGAGCGTCTCCAGCTGGGCACTGGGTGATCACCGCTTCCATCCCACACCAAGGTCAGGGCAGGGCACACCCACACCCAGTGCCTGTGGTGGTGTGTGGTAGCAGGAGCAGAGCTGGCGGGTGCGGGGCTCAGGGTTGTCACAGTCTTCTGCTGAGCGGACACTACGGCTCTTGGCTAAGCTGGCAGCTTTGGTGCCTGCCTGTGCCCACTGCTGCCTCCCAGCTACTGCAGGGTCCCGAGTGTCCAGCACAGGGCCCTGGGGGATGCCCTCCTGCTGCTCAGTCGGTGTTCCCAAGGGGCTTCTTTTTCTGGTGTAGAGTGTGGGCTGTGTGACCAGCCGTTACTGCTGGCCTCAGCTGCTTCAGTCTCCTACAGCAGCCCTGGCACCACCTGCACTGTGTCAGGCCCCGACTGAGAGCTGCTGGCTCCTGCCTGAGCTCTGCACACTCGGGGCACTTCCCTGCATCTGGAAAAGCTTAGTAACCCGCTGAACACCAAGTTCTGCCACTCTGCTGCTGGCCAGGATCAGCCCCACGTCGCCTGAAGGAGACCACAAACCACACCGACTCTGGAGGTCACTCCTCATGTCATTTATTGCAGGCATGAATACAGGAACAGGTAAACAGCTGAGCCGTAAAGGTTTCTCTCAAGGTGTGTTTTCAACAGAAACGCCACCGCACCCTGCCCCATGAGATCCGCAGCCACTCAGACGGAGCAAAACGCTGTGAGCAATCCTACTGGAAAGATACTACCCACCAGTCAAGGCTGCAGCTGCCCAAGAAACCTCCTCCTCCTTCCGCTCACTCTCCCTTCCCTCCCTCTCCACGTCACCTGCAGGATCGTTGGCGGCGCTTCACTTTACAGAACACAGCTGCGAGGCTGAGCTTACATGCAATTACAGGTCAGCCTCAGTATAGTTATTGCAAACTCCTCGAACATCAGGACATTGAAAAAGAAAAGAGAAGACCACCAACGGAATGAAGCAGTGTTCCACCGCGGTGCCATGAGTAGGGTTTTGCAGCCAAGAGACCAGAAACGTCTTCAGGAAAAAACCAAACCCAAGAAAGAAACGCAAAGGGTGTTTGTAAACAGTCTGAGCAGAAGGCGATGCTGCCTCCAGTGAGCCATCGCGCTGCGTGGCCAGCTCTGTTCCGAACGGGCACGAAGGCAGCCTGCTGCAGGAGACTGTAAAGCCACGGGCCGGAGCTTTGGAGGAGGCGCTTTTCAAACATTGCACTTTCAGGGTCTTCAGGGTGTGTTTGACCTGTGAGTTATCCATGGGATCTGACAGATGTGGGACCCCAAAACAGCTTCTGAAGAAAGTCCAGTTATTCATTTAAAGAGAGGACACCGAAAACACCCGAACCACACGAGAACAGAGCACAACTGTTTGGCTTTCGCAAGAGACTGCAACAGGAGAAAATACCGAACTCCTTGCATAGCTATTGAAACAGCCAGCAAATTCTGCTGGAGATACCCGAACAGGACGACACTGCATTCTGCCGCTTACAGACGTCGTGCTGGAAAGCTGGGATCTGCTGACTGGGTCAGAGCATCACTCGGGGTGCTGTTACAAGCCAGAGCCACTCCTGGGAGGCTTTGCCAGGAAGGCTATGGCGAGAGGTTTCACCAGCCGGCTGTCCCAGACTCACCTGTAACAGAGCCTCTGTGCCTGTGCTGCTGTCAGTTACTGCAGCTGTCTGGTCCCCCCATCGGGGTGAAAGCTGTTCTGACCACAGGGTGTTTGTGGCAGTACACTGACACCTAACACACGAGGCTTTTGCTGGTGGAACTGTGCTGGTCACAAACGGTACCTCAAAGCGCCCCTGGGTGACGTGGCGATGGGACAAGGGTTTGCAACACGGACCTTCCCAGAAGGGTGGAAAGCAGGATTCATCTCACTGAACTTGAAGCAATATAAGGGTAGACACTAAAATCAGAGGCACCTCTGTCAGGCAGTTCCTTTGATCTCTCAGCAGGTAAGAGCTGGGCGTTAGGTGAGAGGAACCCTTTCCCAGGAGAGCTGAAGAGACAGGCTCCTTCCAGCCACCCTTTCCGGTCCCTGGCTCCGGAAATGCTTCAGAAGGCTGCTGTTCACATGTCACAACATGCACGATAATGACAGCCTGCGCTGGGCTTCGTGATGCCGGAACTGCACACACAAGCTCGTTAGAGCTGGCTCCGAGACTCCTGCGCCGTGACACAGACACAGCCCCAGGCAGAGCATCCTTGGCAGAACACCCGTCAAGTCAAAGCCTGGGCACAATCCTACCTACCTGCCTCTTAGCATCCACTTGTGTTGGCATTGTCATGTTCACGGTAGTTTTGGGTCACAGGGGTCCCACCACTGTCACTCCCACCCAGAGGTGAGGCAGGAGGGTTCGTGCAGGGGCTGGGAAAAACAGACACTCAGGCATGGCTGAAGCAAGCCAGACCGAGGCGACGGCACTCTGCAGTTAAAGGCTTTGTTTGAGATCAGCAGAACAACACAGCTCTGTTTGACCGCAGAGCAGGAAACGGTGGCAGCCAGTGGATAAGACACTAAACCAAGACAAGGCAACATACTTTGGGCTGTTCTGTGGAGAACATCCCCCAGGTACTAAATGGCCACACAAGCCTTTCCCTCTTTTCCTAGTGGGGACCAAGGAGGGAGGAGCCTCTGCTTGCTCGGCTGCGCGACAGAACGCCTCAGCCCTGGAGACTTGGCCACTGCTAAGCAGACTTCGTTCGTGCTTCTTGCTTTCCAGTTCTGAAGGTTTCAGACAAAGACCTTTTATACAACGGGAGCAAAATGGTGCATTTAAAACAACGAATCGCTTGTTTAAGAGCCAGAGCATCCGACGGGGCCAGACGCTGCTCCCACCAGCTGTGCACGGGGCTGCGTCAGGCAGCCAGTTTTGCCAATGTTTTTGCTGATGACGTCTGACCGCTCTAACGCGGCAGTGGGCTCTGGCTGCCTCCAAACATGAAAGCACACTGCACAGTCCCCACAGCACACTCTGTGGCCAGCGGCACGTCTGAAGTGTGTCCCGGCACTAGAACTAGAAGGGGGACAGCGCAGAAGTCGTACCTGACTACCCAGTGAAGTCACCTGAGTGCTCCAGGTACTTTCCCACGGCCCCTAGTGCCTGCAGCTCGCGTTGAGCTACTCACTGCTTTTCGTGTCATTTCTGCCTGACACTTGTGCTGTTCATTTTGTCCCATTTTCTATGGCAACGGATTGGCTTTGGTATATTTTGTGGGGGATCCTAACGCTGATTTCTTGTCCCAGCACATCCAAACGAGACAAGTCATTTCACACCTCCACACTGCAGTCTGCATCCCTACAAAGCTCACAAGAAGAGCACAAGCTACTCCAAAGGAAACCTAGTCCCACAGCCACCACTCCCCAGCCTCCACACAACAAACTGTCGGTGCCAAGACAAAGCCAGGGCAGCCAGTCCCAAATTCAGGGTGGTCTTTTGTCTTAATACAGGTGAGAGACCAGAGCATACAGAGAAACAGAAAACACTGTCTTCGGCCAAACACAACACAATGTGCTGAAGCTCTCCTCTCAGAGCCAGACCTCGTAGCAGTCACTTGCTGGCAGCTTCCTAGATGAGCCTGAACCACTGGATGGGGGAAAAGGACGACGTCCTCCTTGTTGCTTCCTAGGAAACAGCTGGTAGCATTACCTGTACACCACCACCAACGCCCTCCCTGGAGTTGTGGTCCTGCTAGCACTGGACCACGCAGCCCATCTGATGCCTGAGATAGCTCCACTGAAGATAAAGGCTGCTTGTGCGTGGGAGGTGAATGGGAGGCATTGCTGGGGAAACGCTCCACAGCACTGTGTGCCAGTGAAAAAACTGGTCTAGGCACCGCTGTGCCGTAAACTGTCACCGCTGTTGTCCTTTAACGTGATCAATCGACTCACATCAGTCAGGAGCGGCTTCTCTACCGAGGCAGGAAGAAATCATCCCTGTGCAAGCAATGTCTACACGGCTGAGGTTCTGAAGCCTTCAGTGCTGGGGCAGAAGCTGTTGGAGTGTGGGCCAGCCCTAACGCCTAGGCAACCTGGAGAAGGTTTTCAGTTTTAAAAAAGTCTGTATCAAGCTAGAAAGTCAGTAGCAAATTCCTTTAAACAACTGGTTTCTCTGTCCTTAATGGAAATACAGGAAGATTTTGGTCAGGGAGTGCTGGGTGTGCGCACCTGTGTGGTGGGGTGTCTCTCCCCCAGCAGCTACTTGTGAAGTTTCAGGGTAGGATCGGAGTAAGACAGCCCCCTGTATTTTCCGTGGAGACTAACAGTCCTGGGCTTAGGGGGTAATAACCGTTCTGACACGTTAAAAATGGTTCTTTAACTAACAGCAGTAGCTTGTTGCAATTCTCAGTTGTACAAAAGGACGTATTTTCTACATTGCTATCAAAATACTCTGCATAACGTTAACGTCTGTGCACCTATTAACATATGTACAGAACAGCACTTCCCAGGAGAGACCAGCACGCTCCCCGCGCAGCCTTTTGCCCTCGACCGACCAAATCCAACCCTGACGCGAATCACATTCCCAGTAGAAAGTCTTAGGAGAGAGACAGGACTGGCAGTTTGGTTTCTTTCCCAGCAGCAGATGAGTAAAGGGAACTCCTTTGTGTTACAGTCTAGCCAAGAGTGAATTTTAACCAAGTGCAGCGAATCCAAGTGAGCCAGGACTCTCAGGCGTCTCCCCAATGCGTTAGGGTTAGGGTTGAGTACACAGAAGCGGAGGAATGTAAACAGACAGAAGGCACATGAAAGGCCTTGATCCGTTCTCCATCTGATGGGAATGCCGACTTCACAACTCCGTCATCAAGAGTCTTTTCATCATTCTCTCTCTCTCAAGTTCACGCCTCAGAGTCTCAGCACTGTGTAATTAATGCACAAACAGCCAATTAGGGGAACGACAACGAGTCGCAGAGTTCAACTGCAAATCATTAACATTTTCAAACCACCCCAGAAGGGGGAAGAAAGGTCAGACCTGACTCAGTGGAAGGGCTGGAAACTGATGGCTGACAACAACTAAGCACTGCCTGATACTTCTGCAGAGCAAACAGAGGCAAGAGAAAGGACCCTGACAGACCCAAATGGCAAAGCAGGCTAGGATGTCATTTCAGCCCCATGCAAAGCTACTGGAGGCTGGGCTAGGACTCTAACAACGGAGCTGCTACAGTGGGTGCCATCACAAAAGAGTGGTGCCACCGCCTTCTGACTCCTTGGCACAGGAGCATCCGTGCAGGCTGGGTTCACTGCAGTTCTGCTCACATCAGGGGGTGGCAAGAGGAGTCCCGAGTCTTTGCTGTCACACACTGAATTGCTCCAGAACCTGCAGGCCCTGCAACAGGGGGAACACCCTGGCTTAGTGATTCCATCTCTTCATAAATAGTGTGGGGAACTCCCCCCTGACCCTTACTGCATCTAATGCTCAAAACACAGTCTGGGGAGTTCAACTGCAGAGCAGCCCAGGCATGGCCAAGCAGGGCTGCAGTCACCCGCTGGTGCTCCAGCCATCCTACAGGAGCTGAGGGCAGCTCTACAGCTTCAGAGTTCCACTGTCCCTGGAATGATATAGTTGAGGTGAGTTTGCAATGTGAAGCGAGTGTGACGAGCACCTGTCTAAAATAACGGGCAAACGAAAACGGGCACCAACCGTGAGCCCACGCGTTAAAGCAGCTCAGGAAAGCAAAGCTTCTCAAGCCAAGTCTGAGTCTGTTGGTGCTCCACAGGTACTGAGGATATCCACTCCTACATCTGTATTCAGTATGCTGTCAGCTCAGGAAGTTTAGTTTCAATTAAGGTCCAGAATAAGAGACCGGTGCACAAAACCAGCAGGAAAGGATATGTAGGCTGCCTGTGGAAGGATGGTTTCTACTCTGAGAAACTACAGGAAAGGCCACTGTAGCCTGTCGCCACAAAATAAATAAATAAGTAAATAGGGCAGGGAAATAAAGAAAACCAGGGCCTGCTTTTCGCTGACAAGAGCAGGGGTTTTGCAAGCCCAGCTTTGCCCCACGGACATTGAATTTTGAAAACCAAACTGCAACAGCAGCTACTCAAAACCCGCTCCCTTCCTAGGTCAGACAAGATGACTTTCCCAAAGAAAACTTGGGCTTTTATCTCAGAGCAGGTGTGGGTTTACAGGTATTTCTGTATGCAGCCCACCTGTCCCCAGCTAGGTGTCAAGCACCAGCTAGGAACCTTATGGGGTCAGGGGAAAGGGTGCTTCACCCTAACGGTGACAGGAGAAGAGAAATCAGGATGATTCCTGTAGTGCAAAAGCATCGCAGCCAACGAACTGCCCATTCATTACCTGTCTGCCAGCGAGATGGGTTTATGCGACGGGTACACTGTCTGGCCGGCTGGAGTCGGTACAGTCTCTGCCAGAGATCTCAGCACAGGGGACGGAGCGACCAGGGTTATCTTGGGCGATGACTGTACAGCGCAGCACTGCAGCTTGTTGTCTGTGAACTCTGCCTACAAAACACCAGGCAGAGACACATGGGGAGAACAAAAGTGTAGATTAGCTTCTGCTGCTCCTGTGACCTTTCAGCACCCAACGTGTTGCCACACAGCAGCAGCTCACAGCAAGAGCAAACAGGAGGCTGCAGCTGTCCTGCCCAGCAGATGCTCAGCAGCCGCCTCTTGCAATGACTCCATCGGAGCTGTCTGAGGTGGAGGCTTGATGGCAGCACCTGCTATCTGAGCTGGGACTGCGTGGACTTCAGACAACACACATCGTCCCTTTGGAAAATTCCACTCATGATTACGATGTTTTCTCTACGATTAACTCCCCTCTCCTGACCACAGGAGATTTCTGGGTTGTCCTTCAGCAATCCTGTTCCATTTGCTGGTGGGTCCCGTGCCTGCTCTGTGCTGTGGAACCACCAGGAGCCCAGGACTGGCAGAATCGGGGTTCCAGAGCATGAATCCCCCTTTCGCAGTTGCTAACGAGAGCATGCCTCGAGTGAGAGAGGCCTGCGGTCAGCCGGCCACAGCACCTGATGCGACAGTGTTAAGAGGGCCACTGAAACGCTAGTCTGAGGCCAACAGCAGGCACCTTCCCAGCTCTGCTCTGTCTTCCAGGTGAGGCCCACTCGTGCTGCAGAATTACAGCAGAGACTGCTCCAGCTGCTACAATGGGATGGGGAGGAACCCTACAAAGAATCCAGTCCTGGAGAGCAGCTATGAGCCTGACTCCGGAGGAGCATGGAGCAGCTGCAGTTTGCCAGTGTGGCAGGACCACTGGGATATGCCCCCACTGGCACTGGCTGCATTCCTTTCCCAGAGACTTTTCCATAGGATTTTTGGTCCGACTTCCAGGCAGGGAGGAAGAAAAGGCATCGCTACAAAGGAGCAGCTATGTGAATAGCCACTTCTTTGTTTCTTTTCACTGTCTCGATGATTTCTCAAATTCTGCGTGCCACACAGGACCAGTTCTAAACACAAACAAACCAGTCCCATCCAAGGGGTGAGTCTGTGAAGCCAGGAAGGACTGGCCGTGTTTGCTTTGCTTGTTGACCGGCATTTGTTAACACATATCCAAAAGGGTTTGGTTGCTCCAAACCAACCTCTGAAGCAAAGGAAACCCCACTGTTTCCACTAAATGAGTGAAACAGAGAACACGAAACAACTGAAGAAGCTCTCCCTCCAGCTCTGGCCAGTTACGCAGGCAGATGCTGGCCGATATGACCTGTGCCCTCATCCCTGCCAATTAACTGTTAAAACTCAACTTTCTGAGCTGCAGGGGTGTCGGATCTGGTGTCCCTCGTACAGGATCCCTGTCCTCCAAGGATCACCAGGTCTAGTTTTATGGCGTGAGAAGGAAGAACCACTCTGGGAGACTGATGTCGATCCTCCCAGCCTGGCAGGAACCAGAAGAGCAATGACAAGTGACAACTGCAGAACACTTGCCCCGAGTCCCAAAGTGTGTCTGCTCTGGGTAATGTTTTTATGTCTCATATCCAAAGCAGCAATTTTGCCTCTAGCTGCCTGCACAGGCTGTTCCCAAACAGACATCGTTGCATTAATTTAAGCCTGTCTGACACACAGGAGACTGGGTGCGTGGTCATCCAGCCCCCGACAGGAATCTCTGGAGTTCAGAGGGGTTTGTGGCAGGCAGCTTCTTTTTAAACAACTCCAGGCAAACAAGTTGTGTGGTTTCTTGTGGGACAGAATCCATCCGAGCGCGTGCACAGTGCCGCACTGGGAGCCTTACGCAAACGGCAAAGCTCTCTGGACGTCCCTGTAACTGGTTTCCCCTCAACAGCATTTCAATGTTTTGATCCAAGCAAAGAAAACCCCAGAACCAAACCAAACAGTGAAGGAGAAGCAAGGCAAGAAAAGGAAAAGCCCCAACTAAAGGAAGAAGATTAACAAACATTATGGTGTGGTTACTAGAGAGCATTCAGAGTGGACATCTGCCTGCAAGCCCCAGTGCTGGCCTAGACTGTCCCTTACAGCTGCTGCCTGGGGTGTAGCTATTACCAAGCCCTCAGCAGAGCGTGGGCATCGGGTGAGGCTGCTGGGGAGCAGCACGTCTCTTCAGGCTGGGCTGGAGGACCACTACACACACGAATGCAGTCTAGTTAACCTCTCCAGCTGTCTTCCCATGTCCGTGCAGTCCTTGGGGTAGCTGCTGGCTTACCATGGAAACCTGTACCCAGCTCCCTACAAGGCCTGTCTGGAATCCTGCGATGGATCTCACACCAGTAGGATAGACCACACCACTTCTCGCAACGGTAACGGTGTTTTAAATAGTTGTCACCTGGATTCTGCCCTCCCCCTGCCCAGGGAGACCTGACTCTATGGGCAGAGGCAGGAACATCACAAAGATCAGACTGAATTTTGCTGCTTCTGTCCCAACAGAGCTGATAGAAACTTTGATGCGTGAACCTGCCATGAAATAGCCAAGACACAGCTTTCTCTGGGTGAGGCTATTGTGGTAGCTCCTGTCTGTATGTTAAAGTTCTATTCTCCCAGTAATGAAGAAGTATTTTATACAGCTCTCTCCTAAACTGTGCTTCCAGCATAAGCGTCATGACTTCCTGCCACCCACTGCTCACCAGTGGGAAGGCTGTCCCAAGCACAGCTCTTTAGGACATGCAGTTGTCCCATGAATGGCACAAACACTCTAAGTTGGGCCAGCTTCTAGCACGACTGCGCTGTGCGGGGTGGGCTGACCTGGCAGCGAGTCGCTGCACCGCTCCCACGTATTGTCAGACACCTTTAACCAGAGCGCGGTACTGTGCTGAGTCCGGCTTACGCTGGTTCAGCATTTAAGGTGGAGAAAAACCACGTTCGGATCAAACCCATCACGAGGCTCCTTGTAAAAGAAAAGCCTTTCTTTAAGTCATTAGATGCAGCCGGTTCCTGCAGCAACGCCCACTGCTTACCTCTGCTCAGCCACCAGACACAGACCGCTGCTACTGGCAGAAGCTATGGTCAGCGTCTGACAGGCTCCACTGCGCAAATGTGGTGTCAAAACTTAAGTCAGTTCCTGGGGCTTGTAGTGGTAACTGGGCACCGACTCCTACGGGGCAGAGTGTTTTGCCAAACATGCTACACAATAGCCCTACCCTCGAAGCAGGATTCAGGGTGGACTTGCTCTTCAAATCCTCAAGTAACTGTTTCTTCTCTACATGCTGTTCTCCTCATCAACAACCCCCTGAACTCTGACTTCTGTGGAAGTTTAACAATTCAGTTCAATGCTGGATTCCAATCACAAAGTCAGCACATGAGTTAACGCAAGGCAGTCACCAACACACTGACCACAGCCCCTCCTTAAAATGCAGGTGTGAATTCAGTGAAAAGCAGGCTCTTGGTTGCGATGGTGCGGCAAGCGGTTTCAGGCAGGAGGCCATGCAATCGCTAGACAGAGGACTAAGTCTTCGCATTCTCTTATTGCTCCCTGAACAGATGCTCTGGAGCTCCACAAGTGTCCTCTCTAGTCCTGAATGGAGCAGCGTTTTGGGATAGACCGCGTTAGCGGTGAGCCCTGCCCTTTGCCTCTTAGTCCTCTGTCTAGGAAGCAGCAATGTCTGAACACAGGCAAGTTAATTGTTTGACCAATGGGAACATTCAGCTGATTTGCACTCCAGGTTCTACTCAGAATGTCTCTCTTTTCTTCTTTTGGAGATGCTTAGAGAATCAATTTCTGACACTTAGAAAACCCCAGCTGGAATCGTGTTAAAGACAGGTTTTAGCCGCACGTTCTACTTACAGAAAACTGTGGTACTGTTGTAAAAGGATCGAAAAAAGGATTAGCTGTATCAGCAGGGAATGTCTTTATCTTTAAAAAAGATAAAGAAAAAGATGTTACTTTCAGAGCATAAAAACGCAACAGAACGAGAAAAAAGCAGCAAAGCATTGCAACCACAGAGACAAACCCAACCAACCAGAGCCAATCAGCCTGGCTCGCACCAGGCCAGAAAGGACCCCCTGAAGATGCACACAGACCCCCAGCAACGGGCAGACAAAGCCTCAGTATGAGCCCTCAACAAACCCCATTCCCCGTGCCGTTAAATCCCCTGTGCAAGTACAGAGCTGTCTGCGTACAGTGTGTTTGCCAGTGCTGTTCACAACCACCAGGTCATTGTGGGCTTCCTCTGGCCACCACCACTCTGAAACACACTGTGATGAGCTTCTTAGCGTTCCTCTGCTTGAGGAACATGAATCCACGTGAAGGCTGCTGCTAACCTTCACCACACCAAGGGAGAGCTCCGCAATGAGGCCAAGGCTGCAATCCTTGTTCAGCTTGGCCTACGCCTCTGTCCATGCACTACATGCCAGAAGGCAAAGGGCACTCAGTGCTCAAAGGGAGACAAACTCCTAGTGGCTCTCGTGGCGGAACATCTGTTCTGGGGAGAGAAGCAGCACAGTGACACTCGCAAGCCATGCCAGTGCAGGAGCAGACTCTGCAGTGCAGGAGCTCTGCCCGAGGACCCTGTGCTTTACCGCTTCCAAGTCCGCAGTTACCCGCTTGCTGCCAGAGACCGATATTCACGCATGCTGGGATCTGGGCAAACCTGACAGAAACAAAAGCACTGGGGACAGCTCTTCATTTCAGGCAGCGACGAGCCTGGGGCTGAGGGCTGCGGGGAAAGGATGGCCCTAGGAGGTTGTTTTGGAAAGTGACTGGAGGTGAGAAAACAGCATGTTCATGCGCTAAGAAGCCCGAGAGCTCCTAGGGCTCAGCCCATGGCCACTGGTGGGACCAAGCCCTGCTGGGAGTCACTTTGGCCCTCAAAATAATTGTCAACTTTAACAGAAACGAAAGAAACAGTAAAAGTGGCAGCAGCGGTTCCTGTCCCACTTCAGTGCAAGCGCTGTTCCTCATTGTTTCCCTCTTTAGGACACAGACGTTGCTCACTCAAAGAGAGGACAAAATAGCCAACAGTTGATTTTAAATTTTTAATGAATTTCAGCCACTCGTTTTGAACTGTGCTTCGTGCTTTCCACTCCGAAGCCTCCATTCCTCACTGTAAGGTGCGTTTTTCAGTCCGTTACCACTGCGCATTTGTCACACATCTTCAAACATCACAACCGCTCTGTCACTCTCGTTTAACAGTGAGGAAGGCACCCGAGGGCCCCAAGCCCTGGTAGGGCAATGCAAAACCAGGAGCTACGATGTCCGATACGACCGAGCAAATGCGCAGCGCTTCCTTGGTACATGGGCTGCAGGGATGCCAAAGGAAATGAAGAGCCACCTGTGGGCCCACTTGTGCAAACGTGGCACTGATCTTGACTCTAACTGCCAGGCTTCTTACACACTGGGTTGCAAAGCAACTGTTCAGTGCGGCAATACTTGTTTAACAGAACAAAAACGTTTATAACCCAATTGCACCGGTGCAAATAAACAAACAGCTGCACAAGGCAGAAAGTCTTCGAAGTCACAACACCCTACACAAAGAGAGCGTCACGCTCCTGTCACAGTCCTACACTGTTGTCTGCTAGCAAAGCGTCCGCAGGCTACGCTGCTGATGGCACCTACCCGCTGCATCACAGTGGCGGCTCCTTGCCAGTTACAGGTATCACATCGCACTCACAGGCAGCTCCTTCCACACACAGCAAGGGCAGCTGTATGGACACACAGCATGGCTCACGCTTCTGAGAGACAGCAAACAGCCGTGAGCCCAGCTGGCACTCGCTGGTTACAAAGGGTTTACACTCTGATGGTACAGCACAAAACACGAGCACCCTCCACTGCAAACGTCACCTTGGAGCCACAGGCAGAGATGCGAAACCAGCTGCTAACACGCAGCGAGTGTCTGATACACCAGAGCCAACATCCCTCTCATTGTGCAGGTTGGTCTCACTTAGGGAACGAAGCAGTTACTGAGTACAGGCAAGACAAACAATGCAGAACAACACTCCAGAGCCCGTTGGGCCAGAGGCACGTAAGAGGAGTCACCCCTGACGAGATACTGCACGCAGAGCCATGCAGAGTGCTCTGCTGCAGTCTGTTGTGCCTGAGGCCACCCTTCGTGTCAAGGTGCAGTTCAATCCATTTCTACAAGGACAGAGGTGCGAACCAGCTGTAACATTAGCTACACAGTCCTGCAGAAGGCTGTGTGAGTGAGACGCCCTGATGTGCACACCTGGTGTAAATCCCATGCCCACGGCAGCACAGGCCACTTTCTCTTCTTCTCTTCGCCGGATGCAGGCTTTTTGCCACGTGTTGAGATGACATCCAGGTGCCAACAGACAGAGCTCATTCACACACACTCGAAAGGGGCAGCTTTGCAGGAATACACTGCAGGAAACACTTTAAGGCACCACATGTGAAGTTTCTGAAGAGGATGGGTTTTCTGTGCAAGCTGCTAAGCCTGGGAGATGCTGCAAGTACAGAACCTTCCTGTCTACTGTCACTCCCGCTTGGGAGACAACATTACAAAATCTTCCTCCTAGTTCCATCTGGTCTTCAGGTCTCCCTTGCTCATCTTGCAAAGAGCTGTCAGAGGCTGTGGTTCAAGGAAATGCTTCAAACAGCATCCACTGACACCTAAGAACCAGTGTGATTCCAGCTGGCTCATCTGCCTCATCTGCTTGGTGTAAGTTTCCACAGGAGTCCTGCATGGAGTCTCCCTACCCATAGGTACCACTAAGTTCCATTGAGTAAACCGAGAAAGCTCCATGTTGAAAGTCCCATCCATTCCGTAGGACTGTTGCTGAACTAAGTTCTCTTGGTGCTGCCTCAAAGGGTAAAGTTCTCACCTCTTCTCACTGATGGATGCCAGCCCTTGCTGCAGGCAGGGTCCTCTGCCCTGGAACGTGCTGCAGCAGCATTCATCATGTTCACAGGATCATTCAGGTTGGAAAAGACCTCCGAGATCACCGAGTCCAACCATCAACCTGACTGTACAAGGTCACCCCTAAACCAGATCCCCCAACACTACATCTAAGTATCTTTTAAACTCATCCAGGGATGGAGACTCAACCACCACTCTGGGCAGCCCAGACCAGTGCCTGACCACTCTCTCTGGGAAGAATTTCTTCCTGATGTCTAAAAATGTTCTTCCTGTCTCTCCGGGTGCCATTTACCTCAGATGTTTTGCTCCCTCTTAGAGTGACTCTGCACCACCCTCCTAACACAGAAGCACTGCCGGGAGGTGGCTGTGTGGCTCTTTGGCTGTGCTCCAGTCACTTCTAGCTCCCATGCTGATGCTCGAGGGACCTCACAGGAGTGATGTGCAAGGTTCAGCTTCTGCTGAAGCCTGGCTTTGCTGCAGCATTTCACAGATACTTAAAGCACAGCAGTTTGTATAAGCCATACACTATTTACAAGCAGGTCTGCCTAAAGCCCAGTGCTTAAGATGCCCTAGGTATCCACTCTGAATTTTCCTAACTTGATCATGTTGGTGTTCAGTTTCCTTCTTACTCACTTCCTTTAAAGACGGAGCGCTCTGCTGATCTCTCCTCTAAGGACTGTAACTCTGGGTTGCTAGCAAAGTGATTTCAGGGGTATGACGAGGGGATGGGGTGCAATGTTAGTGATGTTAGTCAGACCAGCATCTCCAGAGCACATGGAAAAGGAATCCACGTCCTGGACAATTTTTACGGCATAGCTGTGCCTTGAGACCATTGCTGAGAAGAGATTCTTCAAAGGAACGCAGAGTGTGAACAATTCAGAGCTGACAAAAGGAAGACAGTGTCCCTGCTCCCCCAGCCCCCAGGATTTTCAATGCTTTTGCTGATGCTGTGAGGGTAAGCAAGCTGAAGTAGAGCACAAGCCCAGCATGGGCTGCCAGTCCGACCCCTGAGGAAAACGTTGCACGACAAAATGCTGTCACAGGCAGCCCAATGGTTGCGGCGTTTGCTTGGTCTTTGTTTAAAACACAGACGTGAAGCAAACAGAAAGCAGCAGGGTGGCTATGAGCGCTCTCCAAAATTGCTGCTGAGTCCATTGGCTGCTTTGCTGGGGCAGCAAATGCAAAGCTGCCTTTTCTATCCGCCTTGGTTTTTACCAACCACATCAACGATGATCCAGCGCCAGGTGCCTAAGTCATGTGCACAGCCAGCAACACAGCTGGCATCTTCTGCAGATGGAGGCTGTGGTCACTAAAGATGGATAACATGAAGAGGAGGAAATGAGCACTGTGATTCCTGCCAGCCAAGAGTGCCCCAGGTAAGCCTTACGGTTCCAACTTTCACTGCCAGCAAGCAGGCTATGCGGGCGCTTCGTACCAGACAGAAGCTCACTACCAGTCACACCTGTTTGCTTCTGCGCACAGACACTGCCACCTCATTGCCCACCGTGCCTTATTGACGTGGAGACTTCAAATCTAGGGACATTTCAGCGAAGGCTGACTAACCACCATGTAACACAGCCGCACCTTCTCAAAAGCACTGGGATCACGTCCTTCTACTGGAAAGTCACGACAGATTGCCACAAAGAGAGCACTGCCTGGCCCCGTCCACCACGAACAAAGGGTTTGTCTTTCTACTGTGATCAATCTCTACTTCTGTAAGAGCAAAAGCTGGCTCGAAGTCCTTAAGTGTCCAGAAACTCAACCAATCACAGTCTCCTTGAAAGCCAAGAGAATATGAAACACTGGGTTCATGTTCTGTCCTATTTCTCTGAGCTATTCAGCTCCACAAAAATTCCCAGGAGTCTCTACAGTTCATTATTCTAAAGGAAAAGAATAGCACAGGTAGATTAAAGTCCGTGGGGCTACAGAAAAAGTGTTAACATTGAAAACTGCTGCACTACTTAAATATCGATCCAGAAGGACACTTGGGTGTATTTTAAACTTCAACACGTAACTAGTCCCGGTTATCACCAGCGCCTTCATCTGCGCACACTCCTACAAATTTTGGTGACCCCATCATGGATGAGGACCTCCTCAAACACATGTAGGAGCAGTGTCAGTTGTGCTACGCTGCACTCTGCTAGTCTTACTACTCTACAAGTCTGCTCCGAGTTCAGCTTCCATATGACAATAATCCTTTCCCACCAGAATCACAGAATGGTGGGGACTGGAAGGGACCTTGAAAGATCAATCTCCCTGCCACAGCAGCATCCCCCTAGATCAAGTTGCACAGGAACATGTCCAGGCAGGTTTTAAATGTCTCCAGAAAAGAAGACTCCACAACCTCCCTCGGCAGACCCTTCCAGGGCTTTGTCACCCTCACAGGGAAGAAGGTCCTTCTCACACTGATGTGGAACCTCCTCTGTTCCAGCTCACACCCATTGCCCCTTGTCCTGTAATTAGATACTCCTGAGCAGAGCCTGGCTCCATCC
>JAOXOE010000343.1:14551380-14566138 GCA_028565055.1 Phoeniculus purpureus
ATGCCTTAAGGTCTTTCTTCATTCCCCTCAGGCTATGGAATACAGCTTCCTCCCCACCTGTCTGGAAGATCAGCAGTGACTAATAGTCAGCTGATCTCACCAGGTTAGGGAGCATCCTAG
Organism: Phoeniculus purpureus; assembly: GCA_028565055.1. Lineage (NCBI taxonomy): Eukaryota > Metazoa > Chordata > Aves > Bucerotiformes > Phoeniculidae > Phoeniculus > Phoeniculus purpureus. The sequence goes on from JAOXOE010000343.1 coordinate 14,551,501, forward strand.
TGACACCCCTGATTCAGGCTCCAGGTAGACTGCAGACTTCCCTATGATCAAGGTCAACTCTGCATACTGGGCCCTCAGTTACCTTCAGGAGCAAGTCTCCGATAACTAGGACTCTTCTCTTCCTCTTTGTGGAGAAGGTTGTCAGTATTATTGGAAGAACTCTATGATTTATGTGACTGTGCTAGGACCTCCAGAATAAGCTGCCTGTCTTCTATATCCGTATTAGGCTGTCTTCCAGGAGGGGCTCATATCTATTTCTCAGTGGCACCTGGGGAGGTGAGGCAGGCAAGGTGGGTGCTTGCCTTGTGCTGTGGCCTTGTATTTGGCTCCACTCAGCCCTTCTACTTGGGCTTCTGCCCTCCATCTGAGAAGTGCGGGATACAGGGCCCCTCGATTCTGGCTCTTATTTGGCCCTTGTCCAGACTGCAGAGCCTGGCTCCACCAGTCTGCCTCTTGTTCAGCCTCTAATGCTCCTCAGCCTTTCTATTCTGCTTGCAGCTTTTCAACCTCGCCTTGCAGCTGTGCGGCTCCGTTAAGCAGGTATCTACATCTTGCTGCGCGGCCTCTGTTTGTGTTCCCACATCCATGTGCGGTGGTGACCGTAGCTCTGCTGCCGGGCTGACACCACTTATTTTTCATTTGTTTTTTTTTTACCCCTGGCGGCTAAAGCGGCTGCGCTGCCGCTGCTCCGGGCGCCGCTTCCGGCTTCGCCGCGCTTAGAGGTCGCGCGGAGGGATCCCACCGCCTTCCTTCCCGGCTTTCCCCGCGCGCCGCTCCCGCAGCCACCGGCGCCCTCTCACCTCCGCCGGGACTCCCTGTTGAAAGGCACCTCCGGCTCGGCCAAACCCCTCGATAAATTGCGTTCGGGGGCCGCGCACCGCCTCTGTCGCTGCTCCGGGCGCTCTGAGCGCCACTTCCGGTTTCGCTGCGTTTAAAGATCCTGCGGCTGGATCCCCAGCGCGTTGCTTTGCGGCTGTTCCTGTGAGAGGTCCGAGCGCCGCGGGCTCCCTCCTACCGTCCCTGAGATCCGCTGTTCAAAGGGGCCTCCAAATCAGCCAAACACCTCGGTAAAAAGCGTCTGTCGCGGCTCCGTGCGGCTGAGCCTAGAGTAGTTTAGGTCTGAAAAAGCCTTTAGGAGCATCAGGTCAAACTGTTCAAGACATCTCTCTTAAAAACCAGAGAAAAACAGATTGAACACTTTTATTTTGCTCTTTTATCTTCTAAAATGTTTAACCAATCCTGTATTCCCACCTCCCATATAAAAATTACTCTTCCTACGCAGTAGAAAGTGTTTTCAGTAAATATTGATGGTATTTATAGGAAATAGATACCCACAATGAAATCATAGAATCATAACGGATTGGAAGAGACCTCAAAAGATCATCTAGTCCAATCCCCCTGCCACAGCAGGACCACCTATACCAAGTAGCACAGGAACATATCCAGGTGGGTTTTGAACATCTCCAGAGAAGGAGACCCTACAACCCCCTGGGCAGCCCGTTCCAGTGCTCTGTCACTCTCACTGTGAAGAAGTTCATTCTCATATTGATGGGGAACCTCCTGTGTTCCAACTTACACCCATTGCCCTTTGTCCTGTCATTAGATGACACTGATCAGAGCCTGGTTCCATCCTCCTGACACCCACCCTTCATGTATTTATAAATATTAATGAGGTCATCCCTCAGTCTCTGTTTCTCCAAGCTCAAGAGACCCAGCTCCCTCAGCTTCTCCTCACAAAGGAGGTGTTCCACTGCCTTCATCATCTTTATGGCTCTGCGCTGGACTCTCTCCAGCATTTCTGTGTCCTTCTTGAACTGAGGAGCCCAGAACTGGGCACAGTATTCCAGATGTAGTCTCACCAGGGCATAGTAGAGGGGGATGAGAACCTCTCTCGATCTGCTAACCACCCCGCTTCTGATCCACCCCAGGATGCCAGTGGCCTTCTTGGCCACAAGGGCCCATTGCTGGCTCCTGGCTGCTGAATTCAGGAGTTCAATTGTGTGCCACAAAATAAAACTTTCTATTTTATACTCCCTGTTTTGTATCGTTGGGTATCCAGACCACACGAGCAGGCTCCCCACTGGGACAATTGCCCTACAAACTAGTTCTTTAACCCACATATTCAGAGTAAGATTTACACAGCAGCCCCGGGGTTCAGGAGCAGCAGATGGATGTAAACACCCAGATCTGTGTGCACATGGAACCTCACTGCAGTGGCATCCTGAGCTGGTTTAAAAATAATTACCTGCATGAGTCATGGGGTTGAGCAAGGAGAGCTTTCATAAAGGCAGAGCTGTCAGCCTCCATCCACACGCAGCGGAGTGTGGGGAGGTGCAGGCAGAGAGCTCAGCTATTAAACCACTTGGTAAATACCTTGCACCACTCAGCAATAAAAATTCAGCTATGAACTACACAAGATCTGTGAATTATCTTCGAGTTTGATTAGGCAGGAGCTTGCAGGACAGCACTACTGAGAACCCAGTGAAGGTTGGGTTGCAACACGCAAGAAGTCAGTCTTTGCTGTACAACTGAATGAGGCAACTCAGTGCTCACTGCTGGTACCACAGGTCCTCAAGGGACCTCTGCAATGTTTTGTACAAAAAAAACCACCCAAAATTTATGAGCTGTTGGATAAGAACACTTTACCTCCTCCTCCTCCAAGTTTTTCCAGATCTTCCCTCATGCAGATTAATGTCTCTTTAGCCAAAAGACATCTCTGCAACAGAAAGTGCCTTTTGTGCAGAGACTCACCGTGACTGCAGAACAAACTTCTTAAAGAACTTACACCTGCCTGACCAACCTACCTGCCACCTTGGATGGCTGTTCTAAGGGTAGCTAAGCACCGACATTCCTTATTCAGAACAACTCCGCAGCATCAGCACAGAGCAGCTGGCTGGGTTCCCATGGGACACATCCAATGTGCCACAAAACCGAACTCTGAGCCACAAATCCAGGGGGCACAAGTGGCCCATTACAGGGCACCAGTGCTGCTGGTGGTCATTTGGCAGCTGTTTCCCTCAAAAGCTCCTTTGGACCTTCTTAAATTCTCCTCTCATGGACAGGGGGTTCTCTAACAACAAGGGCCCAGCACCCAACCCCGCGGCAAGGATTGGGCGGTTGCTGTGCTGGGGCTGGCAAAGAGCCTCTGAGCACTGCAGTTGCCTGAGGAGGGACTGCTGGGCCCGGGAAGCTCAGGTGAGAGGTGGTAGGCTGAGAGATTTGAGCAACCATGGGAGGAGAAACCTGGTAGGTGGCTGCAGGTTTTCAGTGTGGGAGAAAGGAGGAAGGGAGCCATCCTGCAGGCTGCTGTACTTGGCTGGGCAGGTAAGGTGTGAGGGGAGGCAACCCCAGCATGGGGCTCCTGGTTGCAACAAGTGATAGGGACAGAAGAAGATAAGAGCATTTGAAGTTGTGGGCTGTGGACCAGAAATAATGTGAGGTAGCAAAAAGACAGAAAATAACCAATCATCTATTTTCTCATCACAGTACCACCCCCATCATGTAACCCTGGCCCAAGGCACCTCTCAGATGAGGTTCCCTCACCTAAATCCAACTAACTGACAACTACTGGCTACTGAAAAAAATGAACTGTCCTCAGCCTTCTAACTCCTCCACAGCCAGTGAAGAGAAGACAACTAACGAACCTTTCCAGCAAGAAAGCTAAATTATCCCCTTTCCCTTTAGCATCCACCTACAACACAGGCACAGAACTGGTGGCTGCACTGCAGACTCCATCTGTTCCAGCACAACAGCAACTCGCCCACTGCTGCCCACTCAGCATGACCAGAACATGGCCCCCCTGTGTGCTGTGTGTGCAGGAGTCACATGTACCGAGCCACCGAGAGCAAGCTGGGATAAGGAAGGGACTCATCTCTGCTAGGCAGGAGCAGGGTGCAGCTAGGAGGCACTCTTCTCTGTGGAAGGATGCCAAGTTAACATTTGGGGGGAGGCAGGAATTCATCCTAGGGGAACCTAACATTTTACCATCTTGTAAACTGCCAGGTGCTGATGCAGCAGGACTGACACACCGATGTATTCACACACCCTCTTCCTATCCACTTGATAGAGACAGTATTTGCAAGCAATGCCATTTAAGCCAATCTTTAAAATTCCTCTTGTAACAGCAGTTGCTCAGAAGAGGTTTCCTAGTTACACAGCTGAGGAGCTTTAGTCTGTTTCCACCTTTATTTAACCAGGCCAGCTCTGAGTATTTATTGCTGTATGTGTCAAGCTGAGGAACAGAGGACAACCAGGAAAATAACAGTAGGACAAGTATCAGGCCATGAAAGAAGAGACCGCTTTATAGGAGGGCAGAGACTTTCCTGCTCGAAATGAGGCTCAGGCTAGCTGTAGGATTCCCCTGCCATGGGGGGCTGCAGCTGAATTGCCTATTTTCCTTAGCTGACATCTAAGGAGAAGGGTGATGAAGCACTGGAAGGGGCTGCCATGGGGGGTTGTGGAGTCTCCTTCTTTGGAGACATTTAAAACCCACCTGGATATGTTCCTATGCAACTGGATCCTGCTGTGGCAGGGGGATTGGACTGGATGATCTTTTGAGGTCCCTTCCAATCCTTAATGATTCTATGAATAGGGAGAAGGAAGAGGAGGCACAAGCTCCTTTAAAATCATCATCCTCTTGCTTGTACAGAAGGTGTAATCACACTGGTCCTGCAGGTTTTCTGCACCACATATATGCTGTGCTTCACCCTTCAGTAGGTGCTTTATTCACTGTAGAGCTCCTACAGAGGGGTGATGTATTCCCAGCCGCAGGCCTGCAACAGCAAGAGCATCTGACACCTTATTTGATGCAGCATGCAGAGCTCCAGAAGTAGCAGAGGTGCAGTGTCGCAGTAAATGCACTGCCAGCAATTCTCAGAGAACAAGAATGACATTCCTATTCAAAATGCAGACATCCTCAGCAACAAGATTTCTGAGGAATTTCTTAAGCAATGGGAGAAGATTTTCATGTCACTGCCTGCCTTAAGCTAAAAAAACCAGGACCCGCAGCAGCGTGGGTGAAAATAACACAGCTGTGACTCCTGAACAGCAACCACCACTTGCAGCCAGCCCACAATGACCATCTGAAAAGCAAAAGGCTTCACTTTCTGGCAGCCAACCAGGACACTGAAACACCACATCCTTTTAGAGTGAGTACTGCACAGAAGCAAGTTGGCCCCTTCTCAAACCAGCAAGCTTGTGCTAATGACAGATCTGCATCAGCGAAGGCAAAGTTCATGAGCTCCACGATACTTGAATGAATTCTTCTGAGCAGGCATGAACTGAGCTACCCAGTGAGGACACAGCTGGGGACACACAGGTATTTTTTCCTGTTTTCAAACCATAAAATACCATCACAGAACCATAAAATCGTCCTGGCTGGACAGGACCTCCAGGGTCATCAAGTCCAGCCCTCAGCCCAACAGCTCCTTAACCCCTAGACCATGCCCCAACTGCTCTAGCTACTCAGTTTTTAAACATCTCCAGGGATCGCGACTCTGCCACCTCCCTGGGCAGTCTGTTGCGGTGCCCAACCACTCTCCCAGGAAAGAACTTCTTCCTAAGATCCAATCTAAACCTTCCCTGACACAACTTGAGGCCAGTTTCCTTTGTCCTATCACTAGTGATTTGGGAGAAGAGACCAGCACCAGTCTCACTACAACCTCCTGTAGAGAGCAATAAGATAGATGTAGGGCCAGATTGGTCAAACACTATTTCCCATTGGTAAATCCACGCTGACTACTTCTGATTACCTCTGAGGGCATTGGTACTGACACAAAAAGCAGCACAGCCCATGGCCAGGCTTCCCAGATCGTTGGCTTTGGTCCCCCACTTCCACCACAACTTCCTTGAATTCATAGCTTCATCACGAAGGATTATGAGTCCCAACCTTAAAAAGACTTAAAGTAGGCAGAACCATGTCTTGTAAACATCAAAAAGTGACTACTAACAGCCATCCTGGTTCTTACCTGAATCCCAAGCATATTGTAAGGTCAATGCTTTATCCATCTGGTAGTGCTGGATTCAATCTTCAGCTGGTTTTGTATTTTGAAACTCATAAACTCGCGTGTCATGTACCTGTGTAAACAGAAATAATTCAGGAAGAACAGCACTGAGCTCCAGTTTGTTGTGGGAATGCAATACTCACCCTGGTCCAACAGAGGGTGGAGGAGATACACAGATCATTAGGGCCAGAATAGCTCTCCAGGGGTCGTAAGTCCGACCCCACTGCTCAAGCAGGATCATAGAACTTAAGACAGGTCACACAAAAACACATCCAAATGGGTCTTGAAAGTCTCCAGAGAAGGAGACTCCACAACCTCCTTGGGAAGCCACTTCCAGTGCTCTGTAACCCTTACAGTAAAGTAGTTTGTCCTCATCTTCAGGTGGAGCTTCCTGTGCTCTAACTGACATCCATTGCCCCTTGTCCTATCACATGGTGCAAGTGAAAAGAGATTATCTCTTTCTTCTTGACACCCAGCCTTCATGGATTTAGAGACAGTGATTAAGTGCCCTCATAACCTTCTCCACTCCAAGCTGAAAAGTCCCAGGTCTCTCAATCTTTCCTCATAATGCAGGTGCTCCAGTCCCTTAATCATCCTCGTGGCCTTCTGTTGGACTCTCTCAATCAGATCTCTGTCCCTCTTGAACTGGGGAACCCATAACTGGACATAATATTCCAGATGTGACCTCAGTAGGGCAGAGTAGAGAGGGAGAAGAACCTCCCTTGATCTGCTGGACACGCTCTTCTTGATCCATCCTAGGATTCCACTGGCCTTCTTGGCCACAAGAGCACAGTGCTGTTCCATGGAGAACTTGTCCACAAGAACTCCAAGATCCTTCTCCACAGAGATGCTCTCCAACTTGTATTGATGCTTCTCATTACTCCTTCCCAGGTGAAGAACTCTGCACTTGTTTTTACCAAACCTCATTAACTTCCTCTTAGCCCATCCCTCCAGTCTGTCCAAGATACAACTACTCCAACACCCCTGGGAGCACATGGGGCATGCACATGGGAGTACATGAGACATGGGAATCCCAAAATTCTGCCCATTTTATGCACCAGGGAAAGCTGCCCTCCAGCAGCTGTTTGTGTAGCCTTGCATCTGCTACGTGCAAGGGTCTAATTAGCCGAAGACAGTCCTCTTTGGATAAAATTACTGCAAGTAAAGTATTTCCAAGAGTTTGTGCCTGACTTGGTTGCTTCAGCTCCTCAGCAAACTATCGATGAGAGCGCTGCACACTGTGCTGAACAAACCCCTTCCACATGTGTTTGCCCACCCGGATGAAATTCAAGCCACAGTACTTTTTGAAATTAAAGCACCCAGTAGCTTTCTAATGCGACTCCCATTTCCTTATGGAAAAAAGCCACAGCAACCCCCAGACAGTAAAAACCACTTTATTTCACCATCAGCCCTATAACCAATAACCACCAGATGGTGGCTGCAATGTTCTTAATCCAAAACACTTCTTAACCCCAGGAACACTGTTCTGGAAACACGAACCGAGGCTTTGTTCCTATAAAAATAAAATCAAGGTACATTCATCTGGAGAAGTGTCTGCACTTTCAAACAATAAATTCAGCCTTGTGATACCAGCACAAATGTACATTTCAAATGATTGTAAAAGAAAAGGACAGCTCAGGATACAAACCAAACCTTTTCCTTACGTGCCAAACACACTCTTTTACTCCTTTGACACACTGGCACCTACAATCTCAGAAACTACGGAGCACTACAAAAACAACTTAAAGAAACTTAACTTCAAGAAGTTGAACAGAAGCCGTCAGTGTGTGCTGGCAGCCGAGAGAGCCAACCGTGTCCTGGGCTGCATCAAAAGAAGTAGGGACAGTCAGCTGAGGGAGGGGATTCTTCCCCTCTACTCTTGGACTGGTGAGACCCCACTTGAAGTGCCAGGTCCAGTTCTGGAGTCCCCAGCATCAGAAGGACAGAGAGCTCCTGGAAGGTGTCCAGAGGAAAGCAACTCCAGAGGGCTGGAGCACCTCGCCTATGAGGACAGGTTGAGCAAGTAGGGGTTGTTCAGCCTGAAAAGAGGAGGCTCCCAGGTGACCTTCTAGCAGCTTTCCAAGCTCTGAAGAGGGCTACAAGAAAGCTGGGAGAAGGCTTTTCACAGAGGTGGTAGTGAGAGGACAAGTGGAAAGGGTTCTAGACTTGGAGAGGGGAGACTGAGGTTGGACATGAGGAACCAATTCTTTGCTGTGAGGTTGGCAAGATACTGGAACAGGTTTCCCAAGGAAGCAAGGGATGTGGCTGCCCCATCCCTGGAAATGTTGAAGGCCAGGTTGGATGGGGCTCTGAGTAACCTGCTCTAGTGAAGGTGTCCCTGCCTCTGCAGTGGGCTTGGAACTGGATGATCTTTAAGGTCCCTTCCAACCCTGGCTATTCTATGATTCTGTGACCAAACCAGCTAGAGTCAGGGACTGGACTTCATCTTCCACGCTGGCAAGAATCCTAGCTGGAAGTATATGGAAAATACAAACTTAGTCAAGGCTTGCAACCCCCACCCCAGCTTCGCTTTCCCAACCACTCCCTAGTCTATTTCAGTGTTGTTCAGCACTCTTCTGTATCAATTACAGTGAAGGGCAGTTGTAACCAGTCCCTATCTGTTGTTATGAATACCTGAAGCCTTGATGGGACTGTCCCCATTACCTACCTTATAAGTCTTTACCCCTGTTACACCCTGATGTGTCACAGCATGAACGATGTTGTCCCATCACCAGGATAAGAGCACTGACAAGCAGCGATACTTGTAATGTGTTCTGCAAAATGACAACTTGCAAGACATTTACATTTGAGCAGATACACTAATTCCCCACCTCATTTCTGCAGAGGGCAATTTAATTTCTATTAAAAAACAGAAAAGCACCAGTCTTCCAAGATACTCACTCCCATATGCCAGAATGGCACTCAGCTGCTAACTTGGTAACCTGCTGCTTAACTGACAGCAAATGAAGTCCATGAGAGTTATCACTGCTGGTCTGAGGGGTTTTTTTTCCATTCCTAGAATGAACATGGGGCTTTGCAACATCATTTAGAATCACAGAATAACTCAGGTTGGAAGAGACTCTTTGGATCATTGAGTCCAACCATCAACCCCACTAGATACAGAGAGTAGATGAGACTGACTGCTCAGGTTAGGTAATACAAGCACAATCCCAATGAGGTCAGTGCAGGCTGCTGATTTACTTCCTAAAGGAGGAAGCCTCTTCTTGTGTTCTGCAGCAAGGCCTTCTGACCCAGAACTAACCAGCCATTTGCAAGCAAGTTGAGAAATAAATCAGGCAGTTAGGTCAGTGTCTGCCTTTCTGTGTTGCAGCAGTCACACCACTAACTAGTTGAAAACTGGTTTGGTTTATGACCAAAAGAATTAAAACATGGAAGAAAATCATAGCATCTTGCTTTTTTTTAACAGAAAAATGATGTTTTCTCTTTGTTAAAGCTGTAAGACCATGGATTTGGTCAGACAGTCCTTTCTTACTTGAAGATTCAGACTTTAGATTACTATATGTTTAAAAGCATCAGTTCTTCACTAGATCAGTAACCCGATCTAGTGACGGTGTCCCTCCCTGAGCAGTGGGTTGGAACTAGATGGTCTTTAAGGTCCCTTCCAACCCTGGCCATTCTATGATTGTATGTTACCAATGGAAATATAACACTTTTCCCAGTGCTTGCTGTTCAGGAAAGGCTTTACGTGAGCGAGTAAAACCAACCTGCACTCAAATGCTGCACTTCGGGATATAAAATAAAGCCATACAAATAAATAAAGCCGTTATCAGTGAAGTAACTGTTTAAATTGTCACTGACGGATACACGCACGTCTGTTCCCGGTATTTTCCATCAGCAGAGCATTGGGACATTTCTCCTGACACGGAGGAACACTATCTACAGGGAAGCACTGTTGGTATCAAACAGTAACGTACTGTGCTTGTCGTTTGTACCACCAGAGATTTCAGAATGAGAGTTCTTTGGAAATAAGTTTGTGTTTTTAACCAAGTATTGCAGACTAGAAAAAGGAGGGGGAACAAAGAGAACAAAGCTGTTCAAAAAGTGAGGGTGTGTGAGGAGCTGTTGCTGAATCCTTTGGTACAACTCTTACCACTTACTACCCACCCCTAGAAGACAGCATTACCTGCCAGCAAACCTCTGGGTTCCAAGTTCATAGGTTTGTTTGGGGTTTTTTTTGGCAAAACATCACCAGTGTTGAAGGCTGGTTGTCTTTCAATGGTTGGTACTTCGCACATCCAGTCACACAAAAGGCATTCGTGGTTTGCAGCACCAGTTTTCTCAATACAGCGTAAGACCGTCCCTGCCACCTCCAACTTCCAACTCAGAAGAGGTCAGTCTCCTGTGACACTTCCGAAGACACTCTGTGTCGCTTCCATATAAAATACAAAGCTGCAAGCTAAAATTGGTTTAATTCTGAAGAATAAACAGTGTCTTTCACAGTGATGAGAGGATCCTTACTCCCTCTTCACCCACAGCCACACAAGAAATTTCAACTAGTTATAGTCAAGATCACGCAAGCGCAGGCAAAACTGAGGCTAAACTCTTCATACAGAGACTTCACAGCACTTTCTGCTATTTGGTTGCCTGACTCAAAAACTTTGTGGTTTAGCTCTTCCAAGAAGATAATAATAATAATTTTAAAAAAATTATTCAACTCTGTCTTTTTAATTTCCCAACTCACGCGGAAACAAAGCCAGCAGTAAGAAGATGTTTCTGCAATTATGTTCTCATTGCAAGAGCAGCTCTGAGGCAGACATCTTTCAGTGCAAAGGCATCATGCACCAGAGAGAGAAGACAAAAAGCCCTTCATTCTCCTCTGCAGACCGTACAGGTACAAGTGCAAAACTCAGCAAGACTGAAATAAAGCTGGACACAAGGGACGAGACACTTGCACAGTTCATATTGGCTCTATTGCTGTTGGGTTGGGTTTGTTTTTAAATAAATCAAGTATTACAGAGATGTTTATAGCTTGGAGTCTCCTTGACCAACCATTTCAAATGAGTTATTCAAACCCAAGTAAAAGCTCACGACTAACTACTGGAACCGCCAAAGTTTATGGGAACAAGAGCAGTGTCTGTTGTCACCACGTTGCCAACAAAACTGGATCACACGCACAAACTGGTGTGTGCCAAGGCTGTACCGAGGGACTGGAGACTGCAGTCACATCAGCAATACGTTTACAGTGGTTTGGTAAACACATGTTCAACACGGAGAAGCATAAACAGCAACAGGAACACAGCAATAACCTTGGAAGACAGACAAGTTGAACCAGTTCTACGAAATAAACAGATGTCACAAAAAGATGCTCTAAATATTTTCTTACTATTTATTGTTTTGCTTTTTTCCTCCTCACCTCCTTGACAAACTCTTCTTTGCAAGCCATGGTAACTGCAAGGGGGGACTTTGGGACCGACTTTAAAAGACAACACAACTTGAAAAGACAAAAGTTTTTAACAGGAAGGCACACACGTACAGACATGGGGGCTTCTGGTAACCACCCAGCAGGCACGCACACGGGGAAGGACCACCAGAGTCGCTCGCTGCTCGTACTCTCAGAGCAGCAGGCAGCCTGCCCTTGTGCGACGCTTCTCCACATGCCTTTTCCAGAATAGCTTCCCGAGCAGCACGTTGTTCACGTCCAGCAGCATTTTACATTCGGAGTCACAGAGACATGGAGTGACTTGATGCAGTTTAGCAAGTTAAGAGAGAACCAGAGTTACGCTCTCGTGTCTTCCAATCTGCGCCCCATCAAACAAGAGGATAATGATCCAAGACAATACAAAAACCTTCAGTGAAAGTGAAATCTGGTATGCAACCCATGAGAGTGAGCACAAACCTATTCACCATTCAATTTAAGAGAGCCAAGAAGCTTTCCATCTTGCCAATCACCCTCCATGTTCCAATTAAAACTCTTTTGATCACCAGTCACCGGGTATCTCCTTTACCTACAATTACAGGGGTTGGACTTGATGACCCCTGGAGGTCCTTTCCAACCCCTGGCGTGTGTAACTAACAGCTTCATCTTGAAGAAAGGACCAAGCCTACGGAAGACAAGAGTCAGCCATTGAGCACAGCCTACCTCTGCTTTCCAGCCATTTCCTGGGGAAAAAACAACCTTCTGGGAACACAGGCGATGCGCATTGTACAGCCCAGGCAGTTTCTATAATGAAACTCCAGATACAAACTATAATATCCATAATACAAACCGTCGTTCTAAAATATATCTTAATACACAAGTGTGTGTGTGTATATATATCTCTCTCTAAAAAGAAAAGTATCTGATTTTCTCTTTTATACACATATAAACATCCGGCAGAGATGCCCCATAAAATGTCTTGCCTTACTAGGATTCATGTTTTAAATAATAGAGCTTTAAACAGTCCCTTAGAATAGGGGTTTTTTTAAACACAATTCCAAAATGAAGAACTATCTGAGGGTCATCAAAAAGCACACAAAATAAATTAACAGCATATAAATGTGGTTATCTTGTTCACAAAGTCCAATTCTCCCATTTGAAATGAAATGGAGACCAGTGTACCTTAGGGTGAATTAGTCGTCAGAGTACAAATTCATTCTCTCTTTCCATGGAAATCTTCATGTGGGGTTAGCTGCTTTTCCACAAAGCAAGAAACACAGCAGATCTGCAGGACTCTTGCCAGAGGGAGTTGTGCTTCAGCTCTGTGTTTTGCTGGAGGGCAGCAAGTCAACGTTCTATCATCGCCCGAACACTAGCAACACCTGTGCCCTTTAAAGCTTCACACCTTGAATTAGCAGCAACGTATCTGACGGGTTCAGTAGTAATTTGTCTTCCAGTACTGGGTTAGACTCTTTTGCATATACAGTAAGTGAAACATCTAGCCCGTGTGTGCAGCGTTAATCCTCGTTTTCATCTGAGAACTCGTAACTACACATGGAAACACAGGTGATTGAGCACGAAACCTTGCTTCAAGTTAGAATGTTCCAGTCCATGTAGAGAACCAGCAGTGAAAAACAAGTATAAAGGAGATGGAGAGCAGAAACAAGAGGAGTAGGAACGGTAAGAAGTCACTGATAAAAGGTGAAGCTGCAGTGAAAACGGATCAAGACAAGATGCAGACTACTCTCTGCACAAACGCTTAACCGCAGCGCTGTTCTGCACAGCACCCGGAGGAGGTGTGATTTCTAGGAAGCCTATTGTAGCAGCTGGCATAGCTACCACCGGAGTTCTGCTGACCAAATCCTGAATTTCTCCAGTTTTTAACGCACAGCAGTTATGTGTTAGCCTGCCGAGCTCTTTATCAGCCTTTCAGAAGCCAAGTGTACACTTCCATGAGTATTTAGCCTCCCAACAAGAAAGTTACAAACATCCACCTCCAGCCCACTGTCACGCAAGGATATAAAGCTTCATCTGAATAAAAGATTGTATCTTAATCTGATATAAAGCTTCAGCTGAATCTTTTCAATACTGTGAGTTTTCTTTTTGCTGTTGCAAAAAACCCACCAGGACCTTTGTAACATCCAAAGAGAAGGGTGTTTTAAGGCAGCAAGAGATAGGTTAAGGTTTCCATGACAGGTTACGGCTGTCTATGTGAATAAAGCATATTACACACAAGTGCTCCCCGATATTTATCTACATGACTTCATTACACTGTACATGATTTAACAATATTCTTGAGAAATTTAAAGTGCCACAGTTCAAATGTGCTCATCTGTCTGCTCACAGGGCCTCCAGTCCATTCTGGTTGCTTTCAGAAAGAAGACCCTTGCTTTACTTAAAGAGAAGTCTTTTCAGGGGGAAGAAAAGAATTCATCCTTCACTGTGGTGCTAACTGGAATCCAGCGGTCGAATCAATCCTTCTTTGTAAACACGAAGAATAGCTTCACAAACAAATTTGTACTGACTCTGTATACGAACGAGAAAATGAACACATTTATGGATTATTATTAGTTATTAGGTACTGGAGCAGGTCCAGAGGAGCAACGAGGCTGGGGAAAGGACTGGAGGGATAGTCTGATGAGAAGAGGCTGAAGGAGCTGGGGCTGTTCTGTGATTCTGTGTTTAGCCTGGAGAAGAGGAGACTCAGGGGGGACCTTCTCCCTCTCGACAACTCCCTGAAGGGAGGTTGTAGTCAGGTGGGGGTTAGACACTTCTTCCAGGCAACTAGCAACAGGATGAGAGGGCAGGGCCTGAAGCTGCCAGGGGAGGGTTAGGCTGGATGTTAGGAAGCCCTTCCTCATTATTATTATTATTATTATTATTATTATTATTATTATGAGCCCTTCCTCAATATTATTATAAAGGGTTATTAGACCCTGGAATGGACTGCCCAGGGCAGTGGTGGAATCCCCATCCCTGGAGGTGTTGAAGGACAGTCTGGCTGTGGCCCTTAGTGCCCTGGTCTGGCCGCTGTGGTGTTGGGCTGGGCTGGATGATCTCAGAGGGCTTTTCCAGCCTCAAGAATTCTACGATTCTGTAAATGCACACCTCACTTCACATATGATCACTTCACTGCAGAAGTTATAGAATCAGAATCACTCTGGGCTGGATGCTCAGGTGGGCCCTTCCAACCCAGAGTGATTCTGATCCTGTAACTTCTCCAGTGAAGTGATCCTGCTGTGGCAGGGGGATTGGACTA
>JAOXOE010000343.1:14570307-14588456 GCA_028565055.1 Phoeniculus purpureus
GTGATCCTGCTGTTGCAGGCGGATTGGACTAGATGATCTTTCGAGGTCCCTTCCAATCTGTAATGATTCTATGATTCACATAAACAGAAGTATCCATGAAACCACGGGTGATTGAATCCATCACAGAAACCTTCATGGCAAATGGGTTTTCATTTCAGCAGGATGGACAAGAAAAGCAAAGCTGGTCTGAGGGCAGACCTCGGGAATGACTGCAGAAGGCTGACAAGGGTAACACAGAGCACTTGTCTGTTCCACCAGTGCAAGAGCAAATGTACTGGCAATCATTAGACCTGACAGAGGCAAAAAATGAGATTTTTACTAGGCTGTAGGCAAATTAGCTTGCTAGTACATCAGAGCATCACATGGGCTGAAATTAAACAAATAAAGCTTAAGTGAGGAAAACTACTGGACAGCAAAATAAAAGCTGAAGGCTACACTGCAACATATCATAACCAAAACATAAATCACGTATTTCCCTCCTCTCCTTCTCCAGGGCATACCATTTCAGTGTGATGCAGGCAGCCCCACCATCTCCAGCACTGCGAGGCGTGTAATTTTTCAGTATAGCCAAAGAAATACATCAGAGCTGGGCAGTTTGCAAGCAACACACTGCATGAGCACAGCAATTTGTATCAGTGCTACCCTAAGGTCCCTGAACTCTCCCAAATTCTTTCTGTGATTGTCGGGACTGGATACAAAACGGTGTAGTAAAAATGCAGCTTTGCGTAATTTGTTCTAAGCATTTTGAAAGGTATTTTCCTCTCCTATTCCTTCGAAAAAAGTGATTGTAATGCTGATACAAATTGATGGTTTACAGTGTTGGTGAGAAGATGTCTTGAAAAGACACATGGACAACTTCTTGATGAAGCTGGGTGGTGACAAAAACAACTTGGAGGAAATGAAAGGACACACTTTTCCTTGATAGAGTTGATTCAGCTGGATTCTGCAAATCTGTTTTGTTTAAAATTAGTACCTAATACACATGGAATCACTTTAGACAGAAGAAAGATACAGCAGACCATACCTCTGCTGCATGTGACCTCAGCAGGCAAAAGGATCACGGAAAGGAAGTTTTCAAGGTGGAGGCTTGACAAGATTCAAAAGAGTTGAGCACAAAGCAAATGTGGAAGGTGGGCCAAGTAAGGTCTGAGGAAAACACTCCTGTCTCCTTCTTAGTGACTGTAAACAAGAAGTTTGTTGTGCTTGAAGGGAAGAAGAACTGTGGGAGAGTATGATTCTATGTTGCATAGGAGGTTATTTCTATGGATTCTTGCATCCAAATTGATTGAAGTCCAGCAAAGATCGGTAAACAAAGATGACTGGGGCCCAGAGCATTTCTCTAATCAGAAAAGGTTGAGAGAGCTGGGACTGTTTAGTCTTGATAAAAGAAGAATGAGAAGAGACCTCATGCACGCCTCTAAATACCTGAAGGTTGGCTGTATGGAGGATGGTGCCAGACTGTTTTCAGTTGTGCCCAGTGACAGGACAAGAAGCAATGGGCACAAGCTGGATCACAAAGAGTGTCATTTAAAAAGAGGGAAAAACTTCACAGTGTGAGACACAAAGCCCTGGAACAGGCTGCCCAGAGAGGTTGTGGAGTCTCCTCTGGAGATGCTCAAATCCCACCTAGATGCTGTCCTGCACAATGGGCTTTAGACAGCCCCACTTTGGCGGGAGGGTTGGACTTGATGATCTCTTGAGGTTCCTTCCAGCTCCAACAATCCTGTGATTCTGAAAGAAGCCAGGGTTTCAGCCATGCAAAGCACCGCTCCTCACAATGGCAAAACCGTAGACTCCTGTTTCACATATACACACGTTGAATAATGCATTTTTCCCTACATACTCTTGTTTATTTACTAATTAGGAAAGGCAGCTGCAGTCTAGAGTATGCGCAAGAGCTCCCCGCATCCTTGATACCTGCTTGTTCTGTCTGGCAAGTTGCACTTGATCACAGAGGATTATCAAGGAAGTTTTCCCCTAACCATTAGGACCTGCTATGTTTGGCTTTCATGGTGCAGTTCTAGTTTCTCTCAGCAAACCATTTAGACTGGGGGTGCAAAAGGTGTCAGCACAAATCTCTGCTGTGTCTTTACACTGCAAGAAAAGGCACAGTAAAGACACTTCTCATGCCATGTTACTAATTGTGCCTATCTAAGGAATGACTAGATCAGTCTCTAGACGAAAGACCAACATCTGCTTATTTCTCATCATCCAAACAACTGCCAGCTCAAAGTCCATATGCAGGCTAAATCTTAAAACAGTTTTGTAAATGAAACATTCTCTAGTGTACAGTCTATTCTGTTCTGTTATCCTCCTCCCTTTCATACATGTGTAATGTGCAGAATGAAGTACAGGAATTCACCACCCACCTTCCTCCCTCAACATAGTGAGAAGTGACTATCAACATTTTCTGCTATGCATCTGTTTAAAAGTATCTGGACATGTTCCTTGTTTCCTACCTACACCATATCCTTCTGGAATGGCTGACTACTGTAGGAGAGAAAGTATTTGGAGTAACTGCCAGCAAAGGATGCAGATGTCTGCTACTCTCTTGGTCAGAGCTCTGACCTGGTGGTGGGGTGATGAGAGTTTGAAAGATTCAAAGAAAAGAGAACAGAAACGAGAATTTCCACTCCCTTGATGTGTTCTCGAAAGAGACGCTAAGGCAGAAATAGCAACATCAACATCTCTTTTGAGAGAAAGGACTAATCTCTGTTCAGCCTTTGAAGTACAGATGACAGCACTCTGGGGCTCAGAAAGTGATGCAGAGGACGTGAATCCTGCATGTGCAGAAGCACGTCTCTGTAACCCCAGACAAGAAGGCTTTAACTTCCTGGAAAGTGGTGGGATTTATAAAACACTGAAATACATAGAGAGATGGAACATTGGATTAGCTAAGCAGGGTCAGGCCTGGTTTGTATTTGGATGGGAGACAGTCTGGCTTACCCTGCTCCACCAGGGGGGGTTGGATTTAACATTCTGTGATCTCAGTGCTGATTCTCAGCCACTTTTACCAGTTTCTCCGTCCAGCGCTGACAGGAACTCATGCAAAAACAATTTATCCACTACTCCATCAGTTGTATAAGGAGGACAAACAACTAAACTCCATGGGTCTTAGAGCTAGGCAGAAGGAACCTAAACATTTTCACAAACAGTTTTATGAGCCTGCTTAAAGCTTCCTCTAACATCAAAGCAACTGTAAAAATCTCTGGAGATGAAGCTCAGACAGCTGCTGCAATTAGATATTTAGTGGCTTTAACTCTTATTTAACAAGTATGCAATTTAGCTTTCGACATTTACAGAAAGGGGTTGTCCTAAGTTATCTTTAACTGTATTAACTGCAGACAAAGTTTGGGAACGTGTGTGCTGGAAGCATTCGCACACCCATTCTACCAGGGAATACTAATAAAATGTACTAGAGCTTGTCAATTCCACACTAAAAAAACGACACTTTTGGCAAAATTTATTCTTAATAAACTTATAACGTCTTCAAGTGTATTTTCAATACCTAACAATATGATTATCATCTTGACAGTTTTAATAATTGTCAGAGTTTAATTAATTATGAGTTTTCTAATAAAAAGGAAAAAAATAAATAAGGGCTCCAAAAAGCGATGTAACACTGATTAAGCAAATTGAAAACCTTCACTTGCATAAAGAGGTCATGGTTACAATTCTGACTGTATCTACAAAAGAACAGGGAAAGGGGATTCTTGTTACAAATGGATTGTGCCCAAAATCCACAAGAACTTGTCACTGACCGGGACTGCCTAGGACAACCAAGCAGTTAGTATATAGAGTAAAAGAATCCACACACAGCAAGTCTCTTCATGAGCTGTAGGCTGTAAAACCCTTCCTAGAACCAAAACGTAAATCTGTAATAAAATACTAAGGCTACAGCTAGAATGTTCCAAAGGAAGAGAGTTAAAAAGGAAGACCACCTACAAACATCACCAATCTGTGAGAGTCCTGCAGCAGCTGAGACTGGCTACAGTAAAATCCTGGAAATTATAGAAAACTTACCAAACATGGACTTCTACACTTCCTTTTCTGATTCCTGTTAACAAGACTGTACAGACCATCCTTTACTACTCCTGAATTTCTTAAAAGTTTTGACACAGGTCATCAGTAGCTCAAACTATCCTACTGATCTGCAGCAAGACTGATTTTTTTATGCACTGCAACTTGGAACCACTTATAAAGCTACGAAAGCATTTAGAAAGTAATTTTCGTGTACTCCATTAGCCTAGTGCCAGACACTGGGAGCAAACAAGTTCAGAATATGCCAGTAGCAAATAAAAAAGGGTTGGTAAGAGGAATGTCATTAAATTTACTGGGTTACGTCTCTCAAATACTTTCTCACTCTGATAAAAGACATTCTGTTCAATGATGTAAGACATTACTCACCCCCTACTCTTAGCTTAATGTGCACAGACCATTTCCTAAACAGAAGGACAAGCTTAAGCTTCAGTCCTATTATCTCTGACTTGTCCCCATTTCCTACATCATAATCCTATGAATTTATGGAGATATAATCTAAATAGTAACACCTCTAAATATTCATCAGGACCCAGAAGCAGCACACCAAATCTTATACTTCAGTAGTTGTTCAAAACCTCT
Organism: Phoeniculus purpureus; assembly: GCA_028565055.1. Taxonomy (NCBI): domain Eukaryota; kingdom Metazoa; phylum Chordata; class Aves; order Bucerotiformes; family Phoeniculidae; genus Phoeniculus; species Phoeniculus purpureus. The sequence continues at coordinate 14,574,928 of JAOXOE010000343.1, forward strand.
GAAGTCCCACTGTAACTGTGCCAACTTTATCCTGTTTATTTCCACTGCATTGTCATTATTTGTGCAACAAATAAAGCAAATTCCACACAGAAACACTCTTCTTAGCAAGCAGAGACGCCTGTATCTGCTATATAACCTCCCACCTCTCTCGGAGGTGAAAAAACTTCACAGAATCACAGAATCAGAGCACGTTAGAGATTGGAAGTGACCTCAAAAAATCATCCAGCCCAATCCCCCTGACACAGCAGAATCACCTAGATCAAGTTGCATAGGAACATATCCAGGTGGGTTTTAAAAGTCTCCAGAGAAGGAGACTACACAATCCCCTTGGGCAGCCCATTCCAGTGCTCTGTCACCCTCACTGTGAGGAAGGTCCTTCTCATATTTATGTGGAACCTCCTATGTTCCAGCTCACACCCATTGCCCCTTGTCCTATCACTAAATGACATCAAGAGGAGCCTGGCTCCATTCTTCTGACACCCACCCTTCACATATTTATAAACATTAATGAGGTCACCCCTCAGTCTCCATTTCTCCAAGCTAAAGAGACCCAGCTCCCTCAGCCTTTCACAGAAACACACAGAATCACAGAACAATAGCGATTGGAAGGGCCCTCAAAAGATCACCTAGTCCAATCCCCCTGCCAGAGCAGGATCACCTAGACCAAGTCCTCGTAAGGGAGGTGCTCCACTTCCTTCATCATCTTTGTGTCTCTGAGCTCAACTCTCTCCAGCAGTTTTGTGTCTTCCTTGAACTGAGGGGCCCAGAACTGGACACAATATTCCAGATGCGGTCTCACAGGGCAGAGTAGACAGTTTTCACACCGGCTTTTGTGCTCCCAGTATACAAAAGCTCCACTTTGCACTTTGACTGATGAGCAGTAAGTCTCCACAAAAGTTAAGTTGCTAGCTTTCCAAAGCACAGGAGAACCACAAGGAAAGTTCTAACCACAGAGCCCTAGTCACCCAGCAAATGGAAGATTAGCTTTGGGCAGATTAGTTGATTCACAGCAGTGTGCTACAGAGAAGGCAGAAACCTGGGGCGGGGGCGAGGACTGCCTCTTCTATCTGTAGGCTGCCAATAAAGGAGAGTTAATAAAACATAAAACTGCACTGGAAGCCAAATGATATGAAGATCAATCTCTTTGCTCCAAGTAAATGAACAAAGACTGGCCAGATGTTAACAGCTTACTTACTTCCTTCTCTGGGAGATTGCCTGCCTGAGCCATATACCACACAGTGATCCACACCACTGCTTCACTTACTATACCCAGTGCAACCCTCTAGCACAGGCAACCAGAGGGTGAAAGTAACTGAATTAATGACAGGGTGGATACACGTATTGGGGATAACCGAGGAGACGTGAAAAAAAATCTTAGTGCTACTCCTCATCTTGGACTCTTCCTTCCTTTCTTTTCTAAAGAGTAAATTAGAAACATGAACAGAAAACATAATCGTGACTGTATCACACTACGTCTGTCCTCCTGTATTTCTAGAAGTGAAGTGCAAAAGAGATGACTGTGATGGTACCAGTTCAGGCTGGACACAACCAGAATAATACAGAAATTATCACAGCCCTTAGGAAAAGATTAGAATTTAAAAAATAAAATCCAAGTAGTAAACATGTCCATGAATAGGCAACAGCATGAATGAAACACACAAGAGCAGTTAAAAGTGACTCTCATATCCTGACCTAATTCTAGCTTTACTGATTCATAATGAAAGTGATCGCAGACAGACGTGTTTTTGAAATCTAACTTAAATAATTTCCCCCAGTCCTGCACATGTTAACTTCAAGCAGTTTAATAGCTACTTTATCTTCTTGTAGATTATAGATTTCCTTTCACATGGAATGGATTCTTTTATATTTGCATAAGCTTCCAGGAAGGTTCATCATTCCAAAACACATTCCATGACTTTTCCTGCATTTTATTTCAACCTCTTAGCAATCAAGACCCTGAATTTCAAAAATTGCTTCAGAAATTATTATACAGTCAAGTGAGCTTATTATATGTTGATTGTGATTTGGACAACACCATATTTTCCTGCTACTCATCTACACCATGTGTACAACTGTGCCCTCTTCTACATTTTTTTCACTGCAGCATCAATTTTAATTTGAAAATATCCTGCAATTGCCAGATGAATGGAAAATAATTAGATACCAAATCAAAAATATTGTATGGGGAGGGATGCCTGCAAGTTAAATCATTGTTTAAAATAATACTTTATCCTTGTGCCATCATTTTCCATAAAACAAGCACCAAAGCAAACCCAAAGCAGGACTAGGACAATGCTGTGGTGAAAGCAACAACACGTGTGGTGCTGACATCTGTTACAAGCAGCGTTGCCTTGGAATGGTTTTCTGATGTAGTCTAAATGGGATTGTTTTTCTTTGCATCTGGATTCAGATAAAGTTATTTTTATATCAGCTCCATTAGGAAACTCTTAACTACATGGAATTTCTCAGCCATGAGTCATTACAGGTATAGATGGTAGTGACCTTTACTTGGGTTGCAAATACCAGCCTGTCACACAAACACAACATAAGGTGCAAACATCAAGGAACAGTGAGCATTTCTCTAAAAAAAACCTCAAGTTTGATTTGGTTTTGTTAAAGACACGTTTGACAAGCATTTACTCTTCTCATGTGAAACCTGGGGCCTCTTAGGGCAATAGAGTGAATCTCCACTGCAAGATCACACAGCCATACAATACCAGCACAGAGCTTTAATCCTCTGCTAGGTGATGTTCTAACCTATTTTGCTTTTAGGTTTGTAAGCTAAACAATTAAAGAAAAAGGTTTCTAGCCTGGATGACATTTGCCTAACAAGCCAGAAAATCACTTATACATGCCCTTCAGAAAATTCCAGCAAATGGCAATCTATGTTTTTACAGGCATTAAGATATTCTTTTCAGAGTCTGAAATTTCTTACACAAATAACTATTTTCCATTTTAAATTACTGCATCTATCCTAAGATTTTGCTGTAGAAATCAGGCAAGAACTGGGAAAAGGGGACTGTGAAGGAAGACCTTGGGCATATCTATGACTATGCTTCTGCTTTGCAAGACAGCTTACAGAATCACAGAATCACTCTGGTTGGAAAAGACCTCTGGGATCATCGAGTTCAACCATCTACCCCACCTTACAAGTTCACCCCTAAATCATACCCCTTAACACCTCATCCAAACAATCTTTACACACGTTCAGGGCTAGCGAGTCAATCATCTCCCTGGGAAGCCCATTCCAGTGCCTGACCACCCTTTCCGTGAAAAAATTCTTCCTAATATCAAGTCTAAATCTACCCTTTTGTAACTTGAACCCATTCCCTCTTCTTCTATCACTAATTGCTTGTGAGAAGAGACCAGCACCAACCTCTCCACAACATCCTTTCAGGTAGTTGTAGAGAGTGATGACGTCTCCTCTGAGCCTCCTCTTCTTCAGACTAAAAAGCCCCAGCTCTTTCAGTCTTTCCTCCTAAGATTTATTATCCAGGCCCTAAACGAATTTAACACACTACAAAAATGTTCTATTCCTCAGTTTTCCATGACATTCCTTGCCAACACGTTGAAGAACATGACAAACATTACCTCATTAATCTCTACAGCAGTTCTTTTCATCCTACATACTGGAGGCTCTCACCTACATAGCAACCTGCCCAAGAAGGAACTAACCATTGTGGTTCCCTGTTGCTAGGGAGAAACACCACAGGACTGGAGTGAACATTACAAATATTCTGGAAATAGAAATTAACATTCCAACATGTTCTCTAAGAGAAGGAGGTTAAGACTGGCCAGGTTGGTCCTGTCACTCCATGAAATAAGGCAGCATGTAAGAACTTGAACCCACAACTGCAGGTGTAAATAATGTTTGGGAAATGTGAGTCAGGGACGTGGAAAAAAGACACAAAGTGCAAGACTGACTGCTGTCAAACCTCCATTATTCTACTGAACAAAAAAATTAAGAAAAATACAATAATTTGGCGAGTATTAGGTACTTGAGACAGAAACATGTTAACTAAAACACATTCATTTCAGCAGTTGATGTTTTATGCAAGACTGGAAAGTCAATCTCCTCTGCCCTAGCAGTGAAGGGTAAAACTGATGGGCAAGCCACACTCTAGCTCTGCTGTGATAAGAATGAATAGATGCCAAGAGACTTTCAATAAATTAAGCCCTTATATTAATTTCTGGCCACAACTGCTAGCCTCTATTAAAAGCATTTGAATGCTCAGTTGTTACCTACCTCAAACTGAATAAGGACAGTCCCACTCTCAAGCCCTCTCCTTAGCTGCTCCATAGACTCCTCCAGTGTATCGCCACCATATTCAGAAGAGACAGGAAGAACAGATTCTGAGAGATTGTGGGAATCAGCTTCATCTTCTGATTTAGGCTCCACAAACTGTTTAACTACTGCAAGATCATTGACATTTGAAATCCATTACATACAACATCAATATGCTTGGAACACACATTACCATTCACCAGCATGCCAGAGCAGCAGAGTTTACAAAGGCAAAGCCTCATGAAAGCAAATCAACACATTTACCTGCATTTCTTTATGCATTGTATTACTGTAAAAACTTGCTATGAGTAAAACGTCCTTGTGACCTTTTATAAAATGAAACTCCTCAGTGTCTCTACTCATAAAAGCAAAGAACTTGACTTCCAAGCAGAAAGATGGATTTTTTTCTGCAAGCTTATCTGACAGAATGAACTGCTGAACAGACTAGTGAATTACAACATCCACCACGGTAAAAAACAAATGAGTTTTGCTTAAAAAAGTCTGGAACATAACTAATGGAAAACCTGAGTAAGAAGCTTATAGAAGTTACGAGCAAACGGACACATCCTCACATAATGCTCCATGGCTTTTAGTGAAGCAACTCACCTGATGCAGTTCCTTAGCCTGACTTGATGAGCTACCATAAAAATGTACATGACTCAGTTTTCTATGACATCCCTTACAACATACTGAAGAATATGACAAACACTAATGCACAAACCAGTTCTGTCCCTGGGGAAGCAACTGTATCACCAAATGCATTCAGCTCTGGTTATTCTCTGCAGTGACCAGAATGGCTCATACCTGTCAGACTACACAAATGGCTGGCATGGGGACATGGGTTATCTTTAGCTGAGAGCAGACTTCTCTTATCTGCAAGTAGGAAGGGGACTAGGAAAGTTAAGACTAAATACTGCATAGAGCCAGTGGAAATGTCAGCTATCATAGGAGCAGGTCTGCTCGAGGAAAACAAGAGCAAGAAGCCATCTGTCCTCCTGAAAGCACAAGAAATTGTAAATAAAAGCTACAGAAGTCCAGGCCATTTAGGCAGTTTTACGCCTCCCTGTCTCCCAGCAACGCCCAATCTTAAAGTCTTAATGTAATCAGAAACTCTGCATGCAGCCCTTCCAGAACCATGCGTGCTTAAGTCTTACCACTGCTCTTCAGTAAATAATAAACTAGAAGTTTCACATAATCTGAAAGCTCTTGGGATCTGCATGTGTTTAACTATGCAGCAAGCAAATCCCAGCTGGAATGGTTCCCCATATTTTAAATCCACAGGTTTTGGGCCCTGCATATTTCAGAGATTGTCTCCTGTTTGCTGGCAGCAATTTAGCAAGTTGCCAGCACAGGTCAAGCTCAGTATTGTCACGAAATAAAATCTGCAAGGGAGTCTTTGTTCTTATTGATTTTTTGCTTAAATACATGAAGAAATTCTAGCTTGATAGATTCTGCAGTGGTAACAACCTATGTAGCTAAAACTATCTGAAGAAACAGCTCAAATGCAAGGAGGTCAGAACACAGAGCTGTTCCTGGTGCACTGAGAACACACTGATGGAAAGAGGGCAGTACCACCAAGCATAAAAACAACAGTCTCAGAAACATTAAAAGATAATAAAATTAGGCCAGTTACCTTTCCGCCTGACCAAAAGTGCAAGCTCCCTTGTGTGAGATTCTCTGCTGGCTTTTATGAACATGACCACCTGGTCATGCGTGTGTTCCGAGATATCTCGGCCATTAATTAACACTATCTGATCACCTTCATTCAGCTTTGGGACACATGTATCAGCCTGTTTCAAGACCAAAGAAACACATTAATGTAATTGCATTCAGTCATGTAAGCAGGAATACATCAGTACATTAAGTTCATCATGTAAGCAAAGTCTTCAGGAGTCTCCCTGAAAAGTTTTCATCCTTTGCATCAGAAGTTCTACCAAAGGATTCATGTCTAAAGCTTGCTTTCTTGCATCAAAGCTGCTCAGTGAAGATGAGAAACACAAACAGCACATTGATAGCTCTCTAAGAAGAATTCACATTTATCAAAGAGTCATCACCAGGTCAAAGATGTACATTTCAGACTCTAAGCCTCAACAACCCCTGCTTATAGCCATTTGGAAATTACTTTCTGGAAGAGTGTTTTGGGCACAGAAAACACTTCAGTCTTTATTCAGCAAATACTGAAAGCCCAAACAGGATTCTGATGAACATAACTGAGGTAACAGTTTAGAGCCAGGCTTTCTTTGGTGCTGTCCCAAGGGACATTGCCCAGAGGCAGTGGGCACAAACTGAAACACAGGAAGCACTGAACATCAGGAAGCACTTTTTTACTGTGAGAGCATCTGAACACCGGAGCAGGTTGCCCAGAGACACTGTGGAATGTCCCATCTTGGAGCATTCAAGACCCAACTGGGTATGGTCCTGGAGAATTGGCTGTAAGGAACCCTTGAGCAGAGAGGGTTAGAGGAGATGACCTCCAGGTCTATTCCAACCTTATGTAATTCTGTAACATGAATATGCAGGATTCTACAAACTTCAGGTGTACCATGAAGTACAAGCAGGGAGATGTGGAAAGGAGAAGTGACAATGAAAGAAGCAACGAGAAGAAAAATGCAGAATAAAAAAGAAGAGGCAGTGATATGGAAAAAATAAATCAGGAGCTACTTGTGCCAGAGGACAAGTAAAACACACTTCAGACATGTGTGAGGGCTGCAAAACAAAGGAGATCAGAAAGAATCACAGAACATTAGGGATTGGAAGGGACCTTGAAAGACCATCTAGTCCAATCCCCCTGCCACAGCAGGGTCACGTAGAAAAGAAAGATGTATGCAAGAGGAACATTCCCTAGGCAGAAAAGCTGCTTACAAACGGAATAGTTAGGTCTCCTAAGCTTTTACAAAGGCATAAGAGAAGAAATGAATGAATGGTAGGGAAGTTTGACAATGATTAATAATAGAATGATAAAAGTAAACAGAAAAAGAATGGGAATTAGAACAGTTCTGGTGTTCTTCAGCACTGACTGAACTAGGCTCTCCAAAACTCCCCTGCCATTGTACAGCTTACCAAGGCCAGATTGGAGAAGGCAACTGTGATTGACTGATCAATTTAATCACTCTGAATTAATATTGCTTGAGATAAAAATTATTCTCTCTGAAATATAACTATTTGAGAGGATAAGTGATCTAAAGACCATACCAGGTCAGTCTAGGAGAGCAAAGAATCTTGACAGGAACATAAGCGAATGGTTTCCAATCTCCTCCATTTGTCTAGGATTTAGATCTCTTGTCTGGTTGCTGGCTGTTAGTCTTCATTAGAGAAGGAGATTGATATCTTTGCTCAAAGAAACTTTATTAATGGTGTCACAAATTAATGCCTACTTGAGTCATCTGACTACATAAAATATATCTTGAAGGAGAGTTAATTCCTTCAACGTAATCTGCAGATTTTTCAGACACTGAGCTTTTACAGACAACGAGTTGTGTCGAAAGCTTCCTGTCCTTCTGACACAGCCAATGATTTACTCTATGCTCGTCACCTTGCTTTTGCTCAGGGAAGCATGCATGCTATTTTTCAATGAGAAGCCACGTTAAATAAAACCATAATGACTTCTTTAGCACCTCTGGACACGAATACCATTTGTGAAAAAACTCAGTATAAACCTTGAGTTAAAAAACCCCCATGAAAACCAGATAACCAGAGTTGGTGTTTAGTTCTATCTTTTGAAAGATCTAAACAGCCACAAACCATTTCAGCTGATCTGTCCTGCAGTCCTCCCAGAACACTAGATCACTGTTCAATTAGAGGGGGATTTTTAAAACACTTTAGAAGAAAGGGAGAACACTGCCCTATTTTGGTGTGCAGACTGCTTAACTTCAGCTTTCAAGTATCAGCTACAGATGACTGGAGGTGGCTAATGTGACCTCCCATCTACAAGAAGGGCGAGAAGGATGATCCAGGGAACTCCAGGCCTATCAGCGTGACCTTGGTACTAGGACAGATGATGGAGCAGTTCATCTTAGAACTCACACAGCAGGTGCAGTACACCTGGAGGATCAGGGGTTCATGAAGGGCAGGCCTTGTCTGACCAACCTGATGTCCTTCTAGGATCAAGTGACCCACCTACTGGATGCAGAGAAAGCAGTGGATGTCATATCCCTGGACTATGGTAGAGCATTTCACACCGCCTCCTACAGCATCCTGTGGGTGAAGCTGGCAGCTCATGGCTTAGACAGAAGGACTCTTCAATGGGTTAAAAACTGGCTGCATGGACGAGACCAGTGAGTGCTGGTGAACAGAGTTAAACCCAGTTGGCGACCAGTCATGAGTGGTGATCCTCAGGGCTCAGTACTGGGGCTAGTCCTGTTTAACATCATCATCAGTGGTCTGGATGAGGGGATTGAGAGCACCCTCAGTCAGACTGCAGAGGACACAAAATGAGGCTGGACTGTTGATCTGCCTGAGGGTAGGAAGGCTCTGCAGGGAGATCTGGACAGGCTGGAGAGATGGACCAAAGTCAGCTCTATGAGGTTTAACAAGGCCAAGTGCAGGGTCCTGCACAACAACCCCCAGCAGCTACAGGCTTGGGGAGCAGTGGCTGGAGAGCTGCCTGGCAGAGAGGGACCTGGGGGTGTTGACTGACAGCTGCTGAACAGAAGCCAGCAGTGTGCCCAGGTGGCCAGGAAGGCCAATGGCATCCTGGCCTGAATCAGAAATGCTGTGGCCCGCAGGAGTAAGGTAGTGGTGGTGCCCCTGTGCTCGGCCCTGGTGAGACCGCACCTTGAATACTGGGTCCAGTTTTGGGCATTGCAGTATAAGAAGGACATTGAGGTGTTGGAGCAACGACAGAATAGGGCAACAAAGCTGGTGAAGGGCCTGGAGAAGAGGTCTGATGAGGAGAGGCTGAGCTGGGATTCTTTAGCCTGAAGAAGAGGCTGAGAGGAGATCTTATTGCCCTGTACAGTTCCCTAAAAGGAGGCTGTAGAGAGGCAAGTGTTGGCCTCTTCTCCCAAATAACTGCTGACAGGGCAGGAGGAAATGGCCAAAAGTTGTACCAAGAGAAATTCAGATTGGACATCAGGAATAAATTCTTTAGTGAGAAGTAGTTTAACATTGGAACATGCTGCCCAGGGAAGTAGTGGAGGCACCATCCCTAGAGGTGTTAAAAGGTGGATAAGCGCAGCACTTTAGGACACAGTCTAGTGGTCATGGAGGTGTTGGGTTGAAGGTTGGGCTTGGTGATTGTAGAGGTCCTTTCCAACCTTAATTATTCTGTGATTCAGCCACAGTCTTTGCTCTTCACCAGTTTCCAGTTCAAGAGGCACTTTTTGAGACATCAGGGAAAACAAATACACTTTCTGCTGGCATTTTGTTTGGCTAATACTTCTGGATTTGTTCATCTGTGGTTTAAGAAACCACTGGTCACACTGATTTCTAAAGAGAACAGCTTAGCTACTACCTCACAGTGGTTATGGCTCTCCAGATTGCTATGTGTACTTCTGGGTGCTGGAGGGAGTAACAAAGGAAGGGGTTAAATGAATTTACTTACAGGTGATCCTGGAGTTATTCTTGATACCACTAATGGCATTTTTTGATCTACACCACCCTAGAGGAAGGTAAATAACAGCCATAAATACTATGCAGCATTTAAAGCAAGTAATCACTTATTTTCATATACATTTCATGCTCTATTATTACAGGCAGGGTTGGCAAGATGGAATTTTCATCAGTAGATGGTGTGGGGAATACGGTGTCTGTAACTGCACCAAATTCCAGTGAAATGGATTCAGGGTCTTTGCTTGGCCATTTTTTCTAAAGGGAATGAAGAGATCAAAAGCAGTTTTTATTGTAATCTTCCCCTTCAGCCAAACCCACACCTGAAACTGCAAGGTGGACAGTGTTCTCAAAATACTGTCATGAACTTGCATAGGATCAGGTAGGATCAGAGTTCCAGACAACTGCACCATCTTATTCTCTTTATGGAACATTCCTTCACTGCCCCATCAATAAATGCCCAAGGTGAATAAATCAAAGTCTGAGCTTTGCAGTATGGCTACTTTACGTTACTCTGCTTGTAATTTCAGTGAGGGAATCTAAAAAAATTTACAGTAGTCAGTTATCCTGAGCAGTTTTCGTTTTCTTCACACACTCTTTTTCTGTGTAATTTGCAATGAATGCATTCAATTGGAAAGCAGAAACTATTTAACTGGGTTTTTAATACAAAGGTAAAGTTTTCCAAAAGCTAATGCCTTAAATTGGGCTTCCAAGTTCATACTTAAGCAGCCAAATTGGGCTTTGAAAATGTACCATGCCCACAGTATATGCAACTCAAAACACATGAACTACTAGATATGAGAGGGAGCTTCTTCCCAGTGAGGATGACAAGAGCACTTGGAGTGGGCTGCCCAGGGGGGTTGTGGAGTTTCCTTCTCTGGAGACGTTTAAAACCTGCCTGGATATGTTCCTGTGTGATTTGGTCTCGGTGGTCCTGCTGTGGCAGGGAGATTGGACTGGATGATCTTCTGAGGTCCCTTCCAATCCCTAATGTTCTGTGAAAACATTGCTGGTTTACCTTTAGATTAAATCCAAACTTCCCATCTTCATCTGGTATGATACGCACCAGAAGTAAATCTCCTTCAATTAGCTCGTTCTGAAATATACAGAAAAAACAAACCTAAACTATTCCCATTTTTAAAACAAAATAGCAGCAAATTATAAAACAGTGCCTCCAAATGTAGATGGGCTGAGCAACAGTCTAGGTATATCCACATTTAACACAGGGTCGACTTTCTTTCCTGAGAGAGTGGTTGGGCACTGGAACAGGCTGCCCAGGGAGGTGGTGGAGTCACCATCCTTGCAGGTGTTTAAAAACTGAGTAGCTAGAGCACTTCGGGCCATGGTCTAGGGGTTAGGGAGCTGTCGGGATGTAGGCTGGATTTGATGATCCTGGAGGTCCTTTCCAGCCGTGATGATTCTGTGATTCTACGAAGAAGATAAACTTAGAGAATATACTCATGATTATGACCTTTTAAACTGTAAAAACGCATAACACCATGTGTTTCTCAGCTTGCTCTGTTCAAACACTGTTCCTCTCATTCAGGCTTTTTTGGTTTTTTACGGTAACTTAAAAAGAAGATGTTAGGTGCAACACATTTCAATCCATTCGATACAAAGGACTAATGAGAAATGAGGAAGAAGTTCCTGACTGTGAGGATGGTAAGGCACTGCAACAGGGTGTCCAGAGAAGGTGGGAATGCCTCCTCTCTGGAAGTGTTCAAGGATGGGACCCTGAGCAACCTGATCTAGAGAGAGGTGTCCCTGCCCATGGCAGGGGGTTGAAACTAGATGATCCACAAGCCAGAAGGATCAAAATTTGTCATCAGGTACTGGATAGGAAGGTTAGGAAGCTGTTCAGCACCCCTCTGGAACAGGCTTGAAAAGGAACGATCCACTACCCCAGCAATTGCAGGGAATAGTTGCTCTCTAGTCCGTGCAGAATTCAAAGGATGCTGTTTAGCCACCCTGAAGAAGTGAAGCCTCATTTAGGGCTGTGTCTGCTATCAAGACATACAGCAACTTGAGTTACTAGACTTTCACCTGGGAGGATACAAGGTTTAATCACATAAAGATTCCCATTCCACTAGCAACTTCTTTGGCAGATGTTGCTGAAAGCCTGGACACTCTGGAAATCAACACTGTTGGCAGCCTTGCCTATCATACTAAGCACACAACCTTCAATACGTTTGAGTAGTAAGATGAGATTTATTCTTACTATTGCACACAATATGTTCTTCTCCAAACCACCACATTCCTTCTTCACGTACAGTTCTAAGCTACATTCAGTAGTAGTTTTGATTTCCACTGAACATACCTTATCACCGTAGTACTGACTGAAATCTTCTGTTGAGCTGCTTTTTGTGACGTTGTCATATGTTTCTAAGAACTGTTTATCCACCCCCTCCACTGTGTAAGAGCCAGGAATGGTACCGACTCCATTGGGAGACTGAGCCAAGGCTTTAGGTGAGATATGGGTCACAGAGCTCCGCACGGGACTGTTTCCCAGTACATTCCTTCATTTAAAAAAAGATAAATAATTACTACAAATTACTACAGTACCCAGGTTTTCAGATTTAATGGTAAAACATCCACATGTACTGCCCGGTCACATGAACAAGTACAAAGCACACTATTTTATACTTGAATTCAGCACCATTTCTCCAGGTGCAAGGTGACAGGACTGCAGTGTGACCTAAGCCCCTAAACTGATCCCTGAAAATCCAGAAAAGCTCAGAAGACAAAACCAGAGTAACGAAATCCTGGATGTTAGTAGTGAAAGGCACTGTTCCAGTGGCACAAGAATCACAGGAACTTGAAAACAGACATACCGCAGGTGAAAAACACTTGTGTTGTCAGTCCTACTCGTGGAATCCTTTTACATGGATAAACAACTTCATTTACAAGTTTAGATTACAGATCACAATCACTTTTCAGTGTCACACAAATAGGACAGATTATTTTAGCTGATGCCTTCTGGCACTACATAATGACTTCCCAGCAGATCTCTGCATCTTTAAACTTTTACAGCTTTTAACCGACTGTTTTTTAAATGTCGATTAGGGGTGTATTAGGACACATGCTGATCCAAACCCTTTCTTTCCACAAATCTTCACTGTTTTAGATATATATTTGTGTCTTTTAGCCACACAATACCACTCCTTTGAGAAATCAGTTCAAGTTAAGTGTTTTATTATATACTTTAATGCTAGAGATTCTATAGTATAACGTGTAAAGAACACTCACTTTGTTGATTCTTGTTCAGACGACCTGTTGAAAAACCAAAATCAAACAAACCAGTAAATGAATGTAAGTTACATCTTCAGGAAAGCAAGGATTACACTCTATTTAAAGAGACTGCCTGCATAAGAGCTTGGAGACATGCTCACACAGGAAATGAGAGATGATTAATCCTGTGCTGAAAGTCCAAATCAGGAAATCCAGCTCAGAGCCACAAAGATGATGAAGGGAGTAGAACATCTCCCTGATGAGAAAAGGCTGAGGGAGCTGGGTCTCTTCAGCTTGGAGAAATGGAGAATGAGGGGTTACCTCATTAATGTTGATAAATATGTGAAGGCTGGGTGTCAGGAGGATGGAGCCAGGCTCTGCTTAGTGTCATTTAATGATAGGACAAGGGGCAATGGGTGTGAGCTGGAACATAGGAGGTTCCACATCAATCTGAGAAGGAACTTCTTCC
>JAOXOE010000343.1:14588556-14602538 GCA_028565055.1 Phoeniculus purpureus
ACAGCAGGATCACCTAGATCCAGTTGCACAGGAACATATCCAGGCAGGTTTTAAATGTCTCCAGAGAAGGAGACTCCCCAACTCCCCTGGGCAGCCCATTCCAGCGCTCTGTCACCCTCAACATCCAACTTGAGCCACCAGTGACTCAGATCCTGCCACTCCCATTACAAAACAAAACATGCTCTCACACAGCACTTACTTGGCTGGATTTCTAGACCCCAGGGTCCAATAATGTGACAGTATCTTTTTTTCATGAGGTAGTGACTTCTTTGCCTGAAAAAATGTGTGATGCTCTACACAAGATTTCCACAGATTTTTGCATGCTCTGTAATTCAACATGTTGAAGGCAACAATATGCTCTCTGGATTCATTCTGTAACAGTAGGAAACACCACGTTTCAGTATATACAAGCAGATCAAACACAGTAAACAAGCTCCTAAAAGGATAAAATGACTTTCAGCTTAAAGAGGAACAAAGCATTCAGAAGAAAAAAGAAAAACACACAAAAATAAAGATTTTGAGCCAGAGATGGCCAAAATCACCTGAAATCCTAAGCTAGATGAGGCCACAATGAGGAGATCAAAAGAAAGCAGAGCACACAGCTCATGCGTCTTGGTGCAAGCTCTTGTAATTTCAGTGCCAAACTGCTAGCGAAACACAGCCATTAGACAATTTTGCCCCCTAGTTTTTCTCGCAGAATTCTGAGCCCCATAAAAAGGGCCTTCACTAAGTCCTTTAGTAGAGTCATTGTACTGAGGAACGCTACAGGACAGGGAGGGCGCCAACAAAAAGAGCAGCAGGGAGCTGCAAGAAACTAGGTTGCTAAATACTAGAAAAAAGTGTAAGATCTGCATTTGACCAGGTTTCCAAAGCAGAAGAAACTTGCATGGGAAGGATAAAGCCCAACAGACTGAATATGGAAGAAGTCAATGCTGGTAAGGAAACAAAAATGAAGACCACCAGCAGGATTGCAAGGGCAAGTTAACTAACACAAACTTCAAAGGCAAGTTACCACAAGAGAGCCATGATCGGTGTTCTGTCATCTTAACATTTCAGGCAGAGAAATTGAATGTGACCACTCGAACCAATCCACTTAAATTTAAATGACTACTTACATGTTTCTGCCGCTGTTGTATAAAAAACTTCTTCCTTTTAAAGGAAATTTTTAATATGTTCACCCTAGAAGAAAGAAACAGAACATGAAATACTGAGCAGTGTTTACAGAGATGAAAGAATGAAAAATAATACTGCACAAAACAAGTCTAAGAGATATTAGTAGATAAATATCCATCAATAATGTGCAGCCAGCTCCTGTGTTGAGTGGCAAACAGATGTCAAAGGAAAAATTTTAGCTAAGAAGGAAAGGCCTTTAGTATGAGCTTCTCTCTCATTTACTCTTTAAATAGTTCACATCGCAATTCTCTCCCACCAAATCTATTATTGCAGCCAAAACTTGATGACACAAGCAGCACAAACGTTCAATGTGTCAGGTTTGTCTGATTTCAGAATCATCTGACAACCATGACTCAAGGAACAAAATTTCAAACCCTAATGACAGGATGGGGCTGGTCAGACTTCATCTGAAAAGCCCGAGGGCTTCAAGGAATCAACATCATAATGTGGCAAATAACAAGGACTTTCACAAACACTGTAGTTGGAATCACAGAATTACTGAATGTTAGGGATTGGAAGGGACCTTGAAAGATCATCTAGTCCAATCCTACCACCACAGCAGGATCCCTTAGATCCAGTTGCACAGGAACATATTCAGGCGGGCTTTAAACGTCTCCAGAGAAGGAGACTCCACAACCTCCCTGGGCAGCTCCTTCCAGTGCTCTGTCACCCTCACTGGCAAGAAGTTCCTTCTAATACTGATGTGGAAACTCCTCTGTTCCAGCTCACACCTACTGCCCCTTGTTTTATTTTCAGATGACACTGAGCAGAGCCTGACTCCATCCTCCTGACACCCACCCTTCACATATTTATAAACATTAATGGGGTCACCCCTCAGTCTCCTTTTTTCCAAGCTGAAGAGACCCAGCTCCCTCAACCTTTCCTCATTAAGACAGGTGTTCTACTCCATCATCTCTGTGGCTTCGTGCTGGGCTCTCTCAAGCAGTTCTGTGTCCTTCTGAAACTGAAGGGCCCAGAACTGGACACAAGATTCCAGATGTGGTCTCACCAGCAAAACTGTAAGAGTGAGAGTTATTTTATTTTTCACTTCAATTACATTACTCATAGTTTATGTGGTAACTTTATCCAGACTTGAACCACCGTTTTTTTTCCTCTATGTCTATAATACAAACAAAGTTTTTTTAAGGTCAGGACCGCAGCTGGAATTTGTGCTCGAGCAATTTTAGTTTTAATTACACGTTTATCTGTTTTGTCAAGTTAAACTTCAAAGTAACCACGTACCTTCCTACAGTAAACCAAGATTCGTATCCCAGTTTTTCTCTGCAATACTTCTACATCAACAACTGAAAACCTATACATTTTGAAATAAAAAAAACCCTGTGATGTGCTGAAATCATAAGGATGCCTTGGGGAAGCTATTTAAGGTCTGATCACAGAATCATAGAACTACTGAGGCTGGAAAAGGTCTCTAAGATCATCAAGTCCAACCTATAATATTTTAATTTGAAAATTAAACCAAAAATCCAGTAATTTCTGCCTGAATGAGAGGGTTTTGGAAGGCTGCTGCTAAAAACCTGAGAATATTCTCATCAATTGATAATTTTTCACAGCATCTTAGAGCAGAGTAGGTATGAACTGGATTGAATCATAGACCATTAGGGATTGGAAGGGACCTCGAAAGATCGTCCAGTCCAACCCCTCTGCCACAGCAGGATCACCTAGATCAAGCTGCACAGAAACATAGCCAGGCAGGTTTTAAACGGCTCCAGAAAATGAGACTCCACAACTGCCCTGCGTAGCCCGTTCCAGTGCTCTATCACCCTCACTGGGAAGAAGTTACTTTCCATATTGATGTGGCACCTCCTATGTTCCAGCTTACACCCACTGCCCCTTTTTGCATCACTCTCAGCAGGTGGGACAACAGCACCTCATCCACTCTTTTCCCACCTGCCCATAAGAGATGCACCTCAGTTATAGAGCAACGTCCCCCACTGACACAGGAGAGTGTATCTGCCAGTCACAAATGCAAGAGGCAGTGGAACAAACAATCCCCTCTCCTGCACAAGAGACATGGCAACCTGAATGCGTGAACACTTTTCTCCATCAGTTACAGAAACACAAAACCACAAGTTCAGTTGTGCAAATTTAGGCCAACTCCTAAAACACTTGTGCCATTTGACTTGCCACCTCAAATGGTAATGATCTCCACTGCTCAGCTGAAAGGTCTGGACTCTGAACTTCTCAGTAAATCATACATGCTCTCAGTTGTATTTACTGAGGTGTATTTTCTTAATCCTAGCACTCTTCTGCCTGAACTAGCACCACTCAAGTTTTGTGCTTCTGGATCTCTTACCACATTTCTTGACATAGGTTAAACTTCCACAAGTGTGTATTTGGAGTCACCCTGAGTTTACACATCTGTCTTGGTCTGTACTTACCCTAATACAGAGTCAGCAGAAATGCAGGACACAGAAAACCAACCTTCCAGCGAAAAACCCTCAGCCCAAAGATCCCCAAACACCACAGCTCTCAGTCTCTCTCCTCTGCCTCACCTATTTTTATAAACGTGATTCTCTGCATGACCACATAATCACTTCAGGGCAAATCAGGGCTTTAAGTCTCTCCATTTCTTCCATCTGTTCTTCCAAAAGTACAACTAAACCCGTTTAATTCAGTGACACTTGCTAGTCTGACAGGTTTATTTAACATTCATTAAAAATCATTTGCAATGTTACACCTACACGTTCAGATCAATATCTTCTCCCAAATTACTAATGACAGGATGAGGGGAAATGGCCTCAAGTTGCGTCAGGGGAGGTTTAAACTGGATCTTAGGAAGAAGTTCTTTCCTGAGAGAGTGGCTGGGCACTGCAATAGACTGCCGAGGGAGGTGGAGGAGTCACCATCCCTGGAAGTGTTTAAAACCCGAGTAGCTAGAGCACTTGAGGTGATGGTCTAGGGGTTAGGAGCTATTGGGCTGAGGGCTGGACTTGATCCTGGAGGTCCTTTCCAGCCAGGATGGTTCTAAGATTCCAGTCACATACAGCAGAATCCACACGAAAAATCCAAAAGATTAAGGTATCAAAGGCTTTATATTTAACAAGTGTTTCAAGACGGCCACATCCAAAGCATGATCTGAATAAAATCCTGTTACTGGTAGCTCAGCTGCCCTCACCAGTCTTCAATAACCTGTGCTGTGGCTGTGCATCATTCACGCATCATGACATGTCACGGTTTACTTGTAAAATGCTTGATACCTATAGCAAAGACATAGTGATAGATCTTATGAGTTCCACCTGCTTATCATTCACAAGGGCCAACAAAATTACTGGTTTCTGATCAAACTGGAAGCTCTGTCCCAGCACTTAGTATGAACAGCTGGTATTGCTGAGTTGACAGAAAAAACCCTGCTCCGTTAGCTTTAAGTCTCAAACGTAGCCTTTGGAAAATTCAGGAGGAAAGGCTGTGTCAAATGTGCTTTGTGAGACTGAAGAGTTGGGTTTTAAATTGCAGCTAGCAATGCAGAATATACTCCTCTAACAATTACAGAATCATAGAACAGCCAGAGTTGGAAGGGACTTTAAAGACCATCTAGTTCCAACCCACTGCAGAGGCAGGGATACCTTCACTAGATCAGGTTACTCAGAGCCCCATCCAACCTGGCCTTCAACATTTCCAGGGATGGGGCAGCCACAACTGCCTTGGGCAACCTGTTCCAGCATCTCACCACCCTCACAGCAAAGAATTTCTTCCTTCAAGTCCAACCTCATTCTCCTCTCTTCAAGTCTGGAACCCTTTTCCCTTGTTCTCTTGCTACACACCCTTGTCAAAAGCCCTCCCCCAGCTTTCTTGCAGCCCTCTTCAGAGATTGGAAAGCTGCTAGAAGGTCACCTGGGAGCTTCCTTTTCTCCAGGCTGAACAACCCCACCTCGCTCAGCCTGTCCTCATAGGGGAGGTGCTCCAGCCCTCTGATCGCTGAAGCTGCTCTCCTCTGGACCCGTTCCAGGAGCTCTCTGTGCTCCTTATGTTGAGGACTCCAGAAATGGACACAGGACTCCAGGTGGGGTCTCACAATTTCCCTGAAGTTTTCAAAGCCCAGAAGCTGCATTCAACAAAGAGCATTTCATATATAACCTTAACAACTAGTGATGCTGGAGTTTAGCCATTAAGGTAATATTTTACTTGCAAAACAAGTTTAAAAATCCTCACAAAACAGTTGAGTACCCCTAAGAATAATTTTCTAGAACCCACAAAATACTGTCTTCAATCCAGAGTTATTTTGTAAACTGCCCTGACTTGCATTGCCTCTGCCTGATCAGTCAGCCTCTTATGTAGGCTGCTTTGATCGAAAAACCTCTTTTTTCCAAGGCAGAACTCTCTCACTGCCTTTGTTCCTGGAAACGCTGGGTTCCTCTGGAGTACCACCATAGGGCACAGTTGTATTGTCATCCATTGATGCAGCAGAGTATTGTGCTGGTCTGGAGAAGGCTTTCACGGTGTTTGCTGCCACCTTGAGTTCTACCACGTAGATTCATGGCTCAGCCCAAAGGAAAAAACTACAAATGGTGTCACATAAAAAAGCCCAAACGCCATTGCAATGATAGGAATAGATTTCATCTTCATCCTCAGACATTTACTGTTTTGTAAGGAAGCCCCTTCAGCCCAACTAAAACTCCAGGCCTTACAGAAACATACCCAGTTCTGGGATGTGAGCTGGGGGTGTTTAGCCTGGAGGAGACTCAGAGGGGACCTTCTCCCGCTCTACAACTCCCTAAAGGGAGGTTGTTCTCAGATGGGGTTCAGGCTCTTCTCCCAGGGAACTAGTGCCAGAATGAGAGGGCAGGGTGTGAAGCTGCCAGAGGAGGGTTAGGTTGGATATTAGGAAGCCTTTCCTCCTGGAAAGGGTGATCAGAGCCTGGAATGGACTGCCCAGGGCAGTGGTGGAGTCTCCATCCCCAGAGGTGTTGAAGGACAGCCTGGCTGTGGCCCTCAGTGCCCTGGTCTGGCTGATGGGGTGATGTTAGGTCCTGGCTGGACGAGCTCGGAAGGCTTTTCCAGCCTCAGTAATTCTGTGATTCTGCAAGAGAAAACTGGAAACGTGCACTGTCCCACTTGCTGCAAGAGAGCTGGACTAGATGACTTTTAAAGGCCTGTTCCAACCTAACCCATTCTGATTCTGTGGAACACAGCATCGGCTGGGATGTCTGCTCTGATGACTTTCCTTGTTTTCTTTTGTGTTGCGTAGGTGGGGAATAGACACTATTCCTGCATGAAGAACGTTGATTAACTCATTCAAGAAGCCAGAAATAAGTGTATGAACTAGCCCAAACGTAGTGAGTTTTTGCTCCTTCCGAGCTGAGAAACTATTTTTAGGGAGAGTAGAAAAGCCTGTAACAATTGCATTAGCGAGAATTGGGTTTTGTGAATGATGTTGTAGCACCATAATTGTACTTAACTAATTTCTAATGCCGCTCATGGCAGACGTCTTGCGCTCACTGCCTCTTCATAGAGCTTATTTCCTACCACATGGTCATGGTTTCAGGACCAGAGACTGATGTAAAGGTCTCTCCCCCCGAGATTTCAAAGCTCGTTAACATTACACTGCCTTGCCTGATGACATTTGAAAATGTATCTGGATTAGATTATCCTATTTCCCTCAAATCTGGAACTGCAAATAACTCATTTTACATTTCTATACTGAAAAACAAATACCTCCTTACTGAATGACAGGGTACAATGATCAGACTGCTAGCTGCTAAGCTTTACTGGTAATACTGTTTTTTCAAAAAAAGGGTTGTCATTTGGTATAACAGCATCAAATCCCTAAGACCACAGTGTCCTGCTACTTGTGTGCTCATGCCTGTATATGAATTAATAGTGCAAGGAGACCAAAAGTCGTAGAGAATTAAAAACCTAGGCAACAGGCTTCATTTTTCTATTGACACAAGGAAAAATCATGATACCCGATAAAGAACAAATTTCTATCTTGTAGGCTTCTTCACAACAAATGCTGAAGCAAACGGAAAGGAGCTTGGAAAGAACAGCCATACTGCTTTACTAACAAAGGGATTTACCAGGGATAGAAGCTTGTGCAGATGAGTTTTCTGTACACAGCAATTCCACCGGATGCAATCCCAATCATGAGATCTAGATTATGGAGGTCCTGCAAAAGAAAAGTGCTGTAAGAACACAGGTACAGGTTGTGTCATTTCCATCTATGTCCTTATACATTAATTTGCAAGCGATACTTACATTGCTACTTCTGAGGCAAAAATTCAATCGCATATTTGGAATTATTTTTCCAACTATCTCTTTCTTCTGATGTTATCTATCAGGCAACACAAACTGTCACTCACTAAAGCAAGCTGCAATGTGCAGTTGGTGTCCAGTGACCAGTGGTGTCCCCCATGGATCAGTGCTGGGCCCAGTTCTATTCAATATTTTTATTGATGACCTGCATGAAGGGATCAAGTCTACCCGCAGTAAATTCACATGACTCCAGGTTGGTGGGGGGAGTATCAATCTATTGCAGGGGAGGAAGATGCTGCAGAGAGATCTGGACAGGCTGGGTCAGTGGGCAGAGGCCAATGAGATGAGTTTTAAGAGGGCCAAGGGCAGGGTCCTACACTTTGGTCAAAATAATCCCCTGCAGCTACAGCGTGGGGGATGAGTGGCTGGAGAGCAGCCTGGCAGAGAAGGACCTGGCAGTACTGCGTGACAATCAGCTGAACAGAGCCAGCAGTGTGCCCAGCTGGTCCAGAAGGCCACCTGGCTTGGATCAGTAATAGTGTGGCCAGCAAGACTAGGGATGTCATTCTTCTCCTGTATTGGGCACTGGGGAAACCTCCCCTCGAGTACCAGAGGCAGTGCTGGGCCCCTCACTTCAAGAGATTGAGGGACTGGAGCGGGTGCAGAGGAGCAATGAGGCTGGGGAAGGGATGGGCTGGAAAGGCTGATGAGCAGAGGCTGAAGGAGCTGCGGGTGGTTAGCCTGGAGAATAGGAGAGTCAGGGGGGACCTTCTCCCTTTCCACAACTCCCCGCAGGGAGGCTGTAGTCAGGTACAGGTCAGGCTCTTCTCCCAGGCAACCAGCGCCAAGATGAGAGAGCAAGGCCTGAAGCTGCTAGGGAAGGGTTAGGTTGGATATTAGGAAGCCCTTCCTCATGCAAGAGGGGATCAGACACTGGAATGGACTGCCCAGGGCAGTGGCAGAGTCCCCATCCCTGGAGGTGTTGGCCTGGCTGTGGTCCTTAATGCCCTGCTCTGGCTGCTGCGGTGATGTTAGGTCCTGGGCTTGGCTGGATGAGCTCAGAGGGCTTTGCTGGATGAGCTCAGAGGGCTTTGCCAGCCTCAATCATTCTGTGATTCATCTTACTACACCAGATTTTCTTTAGACCAGTATCAGACTAAATGCTCAAGTCCAGCCCTGTTAATTTAACCATAGGAGAAGAACTGAAGTACTTCCCAAGTACTTCCCAAGACCAGTCAGATCAATGTCACAAAAGTTTGAGAACAGAACACAAATGTCCTGTTTCTAAGCTGATTAAAAAGGAAAAAAGTATTTGTTTATTGTATTTCTTTCCAAAAGAGGTCTTAATAACAAAGGAGAAGACCACAATTTTCTTTATGAGAGTAAGCTAGAGGTATGTACCTGTGTACATGGGTATTTTACATACTACACTGAATCTACTGCTAACTATACCAACAACTCTGTGTTAGCTTAACATGCTCAACTGGAGAAACAAATCCATACATTTACAATCCTTTACAGGTATCAGGATATTTGAGGACACACATGCTTCCATAGAAACAAATGCTTGGGAAAAATGGAAAAGGAAACCAGAAAAAGGGCAGGGAGGAGGATGCTGAATGGTCAGTCTGAGCCTAAACTGATGTTTCAGAAGTTACAAGTCTTGGCTTTCAATTTCTCTGTGATCAAAACATATTAACACATTACGACACTAATTTCTAGACATAGCTAAACACACATACACAACCACACAGCTTGCTGGTTACAACATTAGGTGAGATTTAAAAGCAATTTCAGACTGTTCCGTAAAGGATGGCCAAAGGTACGGGATTCTCTTAAAGCGTTCAGTAGCTTAGCTGCTCCTCTAGATGGTACTCTGTGCCCAGTTAATGCACAGTCATCTTCTATGTCCAATCTCAATGCCTGTATATTAAGGCACAGAAGAATAGAACAGGTAGCCTGTGCTCTAACAATACTGTGCAAAGACCACAATAAATCCTTTAAAAACAGCTGACCAGAAGCATGATCACAGAATCACAGAACATTTGGGATTGGAAGGGACCTTGCGAGATCATCTAGTCCAATCACTGTGCCACAGCAGGATCACCTAGACCAAGTCGCACAAACACACATCCAGGTGGGTTTTAAACATCTCCAGAGAAGCAGACTCCACAACCCCCCTGGGCAGCCCCTTCCTGTGCTTTGTCACCCTCACTGGCAAGAAGGTCCTTTTCATATTGATGTTGAACCTCCTATGTTCCAGCTGACAGCCCCCTTATCCTATCATTAGATGACACAGAGCAGAGCCTGGCTCCATCTCCGACACCCACCCTTCAAATATTTATAAACATTAATGAGGTCACCCCTCAATCTTCTTTTTTCCAAGCTCAAGAGACCCTGCTCCCCCCGCTTTTCCTCATAAGGGAGGTGTTACACTCCATCATCTGTGTGGCTCTGTGCTGGACTCTGTCCAGCAGTTCCATGTCCTTCTGGAACTGAGGGGCCCAGAACTGGACACAATACTCCAGATGTGGTCTCACCAAGACAGAGTAGAAGGGAAGGAGAACCTCTCTCAATGAATAAGTGAAACTGAATCCACTTTGCTCTGAAGTTCTAAATCACCTGAGAAATACTGAGCAGTTCAGAGGGAATGAACACAATCTATTTAACACATAGAGCATTACCACTGAATATGGACAAAAAGAGAGTAACATCAGTCTTGAGTTATACAGGAAATTATTATATGGAAGCTATCAGGTAGGTAGCAGTCCAAATACTCTCAACATAGCCCAGAATCAGCTGAAATTATTAATAACCCTCAGCAACCTGCTGGCCCATTTTGCCAAGAACCGCTGCTTGAGGATCTGCTTGAATCTCCGCTCCCAAAATGCCAGTTTATGTGACCAAAATACAGGAATCCAGGACTGGCACCTCTCTACTTTAATACTTGAGAAGAAAACAGGTGCTTCAGGAGATGAACTGCATGTAATTTTGCAGACCAAGTCTGATGAGCACTTGGAGCTTACTCCAAGTTTCTGCTTTTAAAAATCAGTACCACGAAGAAAAAAACCAACAGCTTCATGAGGAAAAGCTGAAACCTCACACATTTTTGTAGAAATAAAGGTGAAATAACAATTCACTGTAGAGGAATATCTCACAGAGAATGGACGCGTGAGCAATCCCAGCTGTGTGAACTTAGCCAGAGTCTGAGCCAGAGTCAGGTTTTGAAGCCTGCTCGGAGAGTTTCTCAAGGTGAGCGATGTGCAGGTCTGTGAGAGAGCTGGCACGTAGAAGGAAAACAACAGGTTGTGGAATGAAGACTAACTATCACACGAACAGTGTGTGGACAGATGTACTTAACCAACAGCAGTAGCTTTTAAGATGTATGGACAAATGTGTTGTACCCATCAGCAATGCACTTGTATCGCACAGACCGCTCGGCTGTGTATAAAAGAGCTAAACTGACGCTTAATAAACGGCATTCGCTTGATCATATTGATTGTCTCGCATCTGTCCTTTTTGTACTCCTGGGAATTCACATTTCATTTCATTTACAATTACCATCTATCTTTTTGTAGATAAGGAAATAGCATTGATTTCACACATTTTGGGTATTACTACATCTGAGTAAAAATGAAGGATGAGTTAAAGTCAGACTAATTATTGAGTAGAAGAGAGAGAGGTCCAGAGTCAAAAGGAGATTTGGAATTCAAGAAACTCAACTCAGTTTTACAGTGTTGAATTAACTCTCCTGAGTTTCTTCACACTATTTCATTTTATAACATTAAAATTTTAGCGGTTCCTATTTATCCTCAGATCAAAGTTTGCAGATGAAAACTGAGCTCAGATTAACTCACTAATGGAAGTTTCATGCTTAGCAAGCTGCTAAAAAGAAAGCTCACCCTTGACTCCTGTAAAATATTTCACTTTGTACCATAAAACATTAGAATTTTAAAAACTACATATTGATCTGTTCTTCAAGAAGCATTATCCAAAAGCATCTCACTCTCAACCATGAGTACAGGAGCACCAACTTCTCTTGGCCAGTAGTATAAAAGTGAGGCATTATCCTGCTCTGGCAGGGAGATTGGACTAGATCACCTAGACCAAGTCTCACAGGAACATAGCCAGGCGAGTTTTAAATGTCTCCAGAGAAGGAGACTCCACAACCCCCCAGGGCAGCCCATTCCAGTGCTCTGTCACACTCACTGGGAAGAATTTTCTTCTCATATTGATGCAGAACCTCCTCTGTTCCAGCTGACACTCATTGCTCCTTGTCCTATCATTAGATGACACTGAGTAAAGCCTGGCTCCATCCTCCTGACACCCACCCTTTCCATATTTATAAACATTCATGAGGTCACCCCTCAAGTCTCTTTTTCTCCAAGCTCAAGAGACCCAGCTCCCTCAGCTTTTAATCATCATCTTCGTGGCTCTGCACTGCAATCTCTCTAGCCATTTCTTGTCCTCCTTGAACTGAGGGGCCCAGAACTGGACACAAGATTCCAGATATGGTCTCAGCAGGGCAGAGTACAGGGGGAGGAGCACCTCCCTCGATCTGCTAACCACCCCCCTTCTGATCCACCCCAGGATGCTGTTGGCCTTCCTGGTCACAAGGGCCCATTGCTGGCTCAAGGTCATCCTGCTGTCCACCAGGACACCCACGTCCGTTTCTCCTACACTGCTCTCCAACAGGTCAGTCCCAACCTATATTGGTACCTGAGGTTGTTCTTGCCCACATGTCAGACTCTACACTTGCCCTTGTTATAGTTCATTAAATTTCATTAAACTTCTCCCACTCCATTATAATCTCAGGCTGTCACTGTTCTTACAGGCCTTCAAGAGAGAGCTTCAAGAGCAGCATCAGTGATAACATTGGCTGAACTCCTTTCCTCATGGCATTCAGTCCAAACGATGACTTGTAACCGACGGTTCAGAAGTTCAAAACTTTAGAGACAACCAGGCACACCTCTACTGATAATCTTCCCTCCTTCTCAGCCTCAGGTATTTACAAGTTTGAGGATTTCCTGGATGAAAAGATTTTTTATATTTAATGGCCTTCAGCATATCATTCTTCCACTGAATGACCTAACTACTCCTGACACCTACTTCACTTGCTTATCTATCAGAAAGAAGGAATCCTCCCAGTGCAAGTGTACCTGTATGGAAAAAGTTCCTTTTCACAGAACATTAGGGATTAGAAGGGACCTTGAAAGATCATCTGGTCCAATCCCCCTGCAGGATCACCTAGACCAAGTTGTACAGGATTTTTTCTTAAACCTGTGTCTTTCTAGGGAGATAGAAGAATCTTAAATCTTTTAATACCAAAGAAAAAAAAAATCATAATAAAATCACTTGTTACTCCTGTTCTCCATGCTTTTCATCTGCTACAGAAGGCTCGTCCTTAAAACATTTGTGGCTGTTAACTCTTCTCTGTACTTTTCTTCTTCCAATACTTGTTGTGCGATAAGGAAAAGGATAGAACCTCACACTCAAATGATATCTAACCACAGATTTAAACAGCGGCATGACATGGTCTATTTGCCTTCTATTTCCTCCCTAGCAGCTTCCAGTGGTCTAGAGGTTCTGTTCAAGTGCAAGCAAAAACAGACCACTTCAAATACTTTTTCTCCTTTAAAGAAAACTGTACTGTGATAAGAATGTTCACTTGGATTGAAGCAGTAGTGAGACAATCTGTATTTGAGCAGCCTAGAATAGAGAAGGCTTTGATTCAAATCTGTTCTCAACTCAGTGTCAGGCAGAGTCAGGGCCAACGACTACAATACTAATAACCCACGAGCCCCAGGTCATTAGATAAGGAACAGTGCCGTGGGAAAATAAAAGAACCCGACACACACTGTTCAAGTAGGTAACTCCAGAAGCTATTTGCACTCAGAGCAGCTCAGAACACTGCAACAGACTTTCATTTAGATGATAGTGCCTGCACCAGTCTAAGCTGTCCTCCCTACCTGGCACTGGTAGGACCACTACTCACATCCTCCTGGTTGCAGATCAGTGGCCTGCAATGTAGGCACTGGTGAGGTCTCCCCTTGAGTACTGTGGGCAGTTCTGGGCTCTTCAAGAAAAAGTAAGTCTATAGGCCATGGAAGGAGGGGATGGCCATTTGCGGTGATTATAAGGCTCTGGTGAGAGAATGTAGGGATGCAACTGGAAAAGCCAATGCCTCCTTGGAATGAAACCTTGCAAGAGAGGTCAAGGGCAACTAAAAGGGCTTCTTAAAATACATAGCAAGTAAAACTAAAACTAGAGGCAATGTAGGCCCCCTGTTGAGTGAGGTAGGTGCCCTGGATACAGAGGATACAGAGATACTGAACACCTTCTTTGCCTCTGTCTATACTTCTGGGGGCTGTCCTGATCTCAAGTCCCAGACTGCTGAGGCTCCAAAGGAAGTTGAGGCAAGAGAGGAGCCTGCCTTGGTTGATGAGGACTCAGTTAGGGATAAGTTGAGCAAACTGGATATACACAAATCCATCGACCCTGATGGGATGCACCCATGCGTAATAAGGGAGATGGCAGAAGTCATTGCTAAGCCACTCTCCATCATCTTTTCTAAGTCCTGGGGATCAGGAGAGGTGCCT
>JAOXOE010000343.1:14602638-14635912 GCA_028565055.1 Phoeniculus purpureus
GGGGGGGGTGGGAGGGGGGGTGGTCAGGATTTAGTTGTAGATAGCTGAAAAAAACACGAGTGAAACTCTTTGGGCTGAAACAGGTAGAGAATGGGAAGGAGAAATTATTAAGGTTTTGTACAAGTTTTTTGCTTCTATTTTTGAATGCACAAACGCTGCTGCTTTATTTACCCATCAGTAGGACCCAGATGGAAATTCTGCTGGTAATTTGTACTATTGAATTTGACACTAGTATGATTCCAAAAGAAGAAAAAGGAGAGGTGTTTGTGGCCAACACAAGGTAAAGAAATAACAAACCAAAGTCCTGAATTTCAACTTTTAAATGGGTTGAACAGAGGCCAGCGTTAACAGTTTTGACACGGATACCCTTAACTAACCTTTTCAAAGCTTTTGATGGCTTTCCTTTAAGAAAGTCAAGTTTCTAGTGTCAGAAAATTCCTGCAAATCCAAATTGCTTTGGTGGTTAAAACTGGCGATGTAAACTGGTATGAGCTGCACTGGCAGAGATGTTCTGTGCTGTTGGTTCCAGTGTGACTCAGCAAATATTTGTCCCTGCACATTGGAGTGGTTCAAGTGCTATAAGGGCCAGGTGGGAAACTCACAGTGAGGAACAGGCAGTGATTCCCTGACAGGCTTGGGACTAGAGAACGGGTACAAGTGCCCTTGGATTTTTCTTTTTGCTACATGTGTGTAGAAAACTGGAAATGTATTCCAAAGAGCCATCAGAAACTCATCAAGGGATCTTAAAATATTGCATGCTTGCATTAAACTCCTAAGTCTGTAGCTGAAATGGTGCTGGAGCAGGACCAGAGAAGGGCACCAAGGCTGGGGAAGGGTCTGGAGAACAAATCCTTTGAGGAGAAGCTGAGGAAGCTGGAGCTGGTTTGTCTGGAGAAAAGGAAGCTGAGGAGAGACGTTCTCGCTGCCTTCAACTGCCTGATGAGAGGGTGGAGAGAGGTGGCGGCTGGTCTCTTCTCCCAGGAAACAAGGAACAGGACAAGAGAAAATGGCCTCAAGTTGCCCCAGGGGAAGCTGAAGTTGGCCCTGATGAGAAGGTTGCTGTGCAACCTTCAGGTGTCATCACAGTGACTCCCAAGGTCAGAGGGATACACACTCACGCCTCACAAATTTAATCATATGAGATTATTTTGCGTGGAGTGGTTAAGCTGAAAGAAAAGAACATGAGTAAAAAAGGGAAAGCAAAGGGGAAAAATAAGGGGCCTTTGTCCTGACAACAGTTTTTCTTTGCTTTCTTTGGAAGACTTGTCGCAAAAACCATGACATTTAGCCTTAATCTTCTCTTTCTTCATTTCACTGCTTTATTTCTAGCTGTAAGCCCCTACACTAGCCCAAATATTCCCTTCTCCTCAGGCCTTGAAACAGGCTGCCCAGGGAGGGAGTTGAATCACCATCCCTGGCCATGTTTCCCAGTTGTGGAGATGTGGATCTCTGGGACAGGGTTTAGCGGTGGCCTTGGGACGGTTTGGTTTGTTGTTGGACTCAGTGAGCTTGAAGGTCTTTTCCAACCTCAACCATTCTGTGATTCTAGGATGGTTTGAAATTGTTAGAGTTAACATCACCTAGTTTCAGTGATGTCACAGTGAACTTGTGTGGTTTTGTGTGGTTTTTTACTTTCTCTTTGAATTTGATCTGTGTTCCAGCTGAACTCAGAAATCTGACAGTTTTCACTTCCAGCCTGGTAGTGAAACTGGAGCCAGGCCTGGCTCCAGACCCCTTACGTAGTTAGTTTCATATTTAAAGAAGAGATGTTCTGTGATATTTGCAACAAAAACAGTTAAACCACAACTCTTGCTTGGGCTCAAACACTTCCTTGCTGTCACAACAGGGGTTAATTGAAATGTGGACACTCCACTTTTCCCTTTCTTAAAGGAAAAATCTGTCCTCTCAGTTATTTCCATAAAACAGCATGTAGCATAAATACCATTTCTTCTATTGTGAAGAAACCACCTGCATACCTGATACATCTGGATCCTAGGGACATTAAGCAATACAACCCTTGTAATTCCTCCTGACGATGGTGAAACGGGGATGGGATGATTCTTGTTCTCCTGGGAAACATCTTAAAAAATTAACAAGGTCATTTTCTTAACAAAACCATTTCCAGAGCTCGTTCAGCTAAGCAGAAAGGGGAATACTGCTTTTATCTCCTTCTGACTTCATTGTCCGTGCGCCTGTCGCGGAGATGTCATCATGCGATAGTGGTGCCACTAATGCAGAGAGAGGCCTCTGGAACCCCTGGGAGAAGAATGGCAGATTCTCTGAAAGATCTTCTTTTTAGCAAAGATAAGATGGAAAGAGTAATGATGGTGTCGAAACCAGTGAAGGCAGAAATAGTGTAAGGCATGGCAGGGTAAAGCCAGATTTTTAAAGCTGGATTAGATCTGTCTTAAGAGCTGGAAAGGCCATTCAGTAGAAGTTACCTACAACCTACACTTGCTGGGTTGAACTAGATGATCTCCAAGGGTTCCATCCGCTACCATTCTATGATCCTGTTATTTCCTGTTATTCTATGAAGCCTGTTATTTCCTTCAACATCACAGAATCATAGAGTCATCCTGGCTGGAAAGGACCTCCAGGATCATCAAGTCCAGCCCTCAGCCCAACAGCTCCCTAACCCCTAGACTGTGGCCTCAAGTGCTCTAGCTACTTGGTTTTTAACCATTTCCAGGGGTGATGATTCCACCACCTCCCTGGGCAGCCTGTTCCAGGGCCCAGCAACTCTCTCAGGAAATAACTTCTTCCTGAGATCTAATCTAAACCTCCCCTGATGCAACTTAAGGCCATTTCCCCTCATCCTATCATGAGTAATTTGGGAGAAGAGACCAGCACCAGCCTCACTACAACCTCCTTTGAGATAACTATAGAGAGCAATAAGGTTTTCTCTCAGTCTCCTCTTCTCTAGACAAAATAACCCCAGTTCCCTCAGCTGCTCCTCATAGGACCTGTTCTCCAGCCCTGTCCCCGGTCTCGTTGCCCTTCTCTGGTCCTGCTCCAGTCCCTCAATGTCCTTATTATACTGTGGCGCCCAAAGAAGCTTTGCTTTTCAAGAAGGCAGGAGGGAATGGGATTTAATCTGTTATTTAAGCAAGGAAGGAATACAGGCATAACTTTGCTATTAAAAAAATATGGCATTATTTTATTTGAGGAATATTCTAAAGTCTCTTGGAGTGTTGTGCAGGTTCCATGGGTCTAATCTGTATGTACTGCACACAGAAATGGGAGATAAATTCCTTTATCTTACTAATACAATCATCTCACAAGGTAGTTTTTTTATTAAATTAGACTTGTGTAACTGAATTGCTCCCAGTGCCTTTTGTTGGAAGCACCTAAATCATTGAAGAGCGGCTGATCCAAGTTTGGCAAAAGGAAGACATGAACTTTTGGAAGATGATGTTCATTTTATCAATTTGATGCTTGTATATGGTCTTGTTTTAAAAGCATTTTAATTATGGCAGTACTACAAATCTTATGCTGATGAAGCGAAGAAATTGTAGTAGCCATGAGCCATACATTGAGCCCAGAAATGCTGTGCAGGGTTCCTTTAATTAAGGTGAAGAGCGGTATTGAAAATAGTAATTTCCCAGCATTTTTCTAGGAGCATTAGAACAAAAAGCAAAGCATACACTGGCTTACCTGACCAGTTGTTTTCTTGTGTTATTTCCTGTTTAATTCATGCTTCTCACATGTATTCGTTGTCATTAGAAGAGGTTTTCCTGTGTTCGTGGGGTCTTCTGTTGAAGCAGTGCTCAGACAATGGGATGTGCTGGTATTTAGGGCACATTCCCAGCTTTCATCTGCTTTTCCTTACCTTTCATGTTTGGTTTTTCCAATTGTCAGACTCCACAGTGGCTACTGTTTGATATCCTGGGCAGTGGCTGGTCATGTATTTGTTTCAGGAGGTGTCCTGCTCATTTCCAGACATCATGGTGAAGCGACAGCAGGCAGAGTTGTAGGTAATGTGAACATAAAGCTTTAAAAAGAGGGTGTCAGGCTTAAGTATTCAGATACATGCCTGCAAAACATTTAAATCTTGCATTAAAAGTTCTGCCTGCTTTCAGTTTGATGGTGAACGTGCACTGATAATATAAAGAAAAATTCCTCTTTTAAATCTTCTGGGATTCCAAGGCTCTTGTGAATTAATTTGTTTCTAGGAGTTCCATCAAACGAGAAATCCTTTGTAAAACTACAGATGTGAAAAAGAAAAAAAAACCCAACAAAAAGTGCTTCTTGCTCTGGGAAATTCTGCACAGTTATTAGCAGTTGAATATTGAAATGAAAATGAAGGAAAGACCCCAAAAACCCACTATGATTCTGGGATTGCAGAGAAACACTTTTCTTAGACCTTCTTTCTTGTTCCTTTCCTTAAAAATAAAAAAGGTATTTATTAACTTGTGGAAAAATCACAATTGCACCAAGACTTAAACATTAATAGAGGATAAACTGTGATGATCAGGAGAGCATGGGCTAGTATTTGCCGTGTCACGTATTGTTGGTGCTTTCAGACATCTGGTGACCCCAGTACCTGATAGGAAGGTAGGACAGCTGAGGGAACTGGAGTTGTTTAGCCTGGAGAAGAGGTGGGGGGACCTTCTCCCTCTCTACAGCTCCCTGAAGGGAGGCTGTAGTCAGGTGAGGGTCAGGCTCTTTTCCTAGGCAACTAATGACAGGATAAGAGGGCAGGGGAGCCCTGCCTGCCTGGCCAGGGGAGGGTGAAGGTGGATGTTAGAAAGCCCTTCTTCATGGAAGGGGTTATCAGACACTGGAATGGACTGCCCAGGGCAGTGGTGGAGCCCCCATCCCTGGAGGTTTTGAAGGACAGACTGGATGTGGCACTTAAGTGCCCTGTATTGGCTGATGTGGTGGTGTTAGGTCCTGGGCTGTACTGGATGAACTCAGAGGTCTTTTCCAGCCTCAGTGATTCTGAGTGACAGTGCTGAACATACCACAGAGGCCCTGGTGATGTCCCTGTGACCTTCTTCTGATACCAGTTTTCCATGAGGTTATGGTGTTGTGCCTGTTGGTATTTGAAATGTGGTATAAAACAGTGTAGTGTGTCCTGAATCATTACACTTGAGCTAAATGAAAGGAAAAACCCCACTGACTGCAAAGCGTTGCAAAATCAGTCAATTAAAACCATTTTTCCGTTGCGTTTGGTTGCCTTTTCTGGTCTTAGACAGAAAATTAAGAGATGCTTTTGCTGTGTAATCATCAAAAATACATACATTCTTTAATTTACAGCATTTTTGTGATTCCAAATGTGTCTAATGTAATTTGGACATGAAGAATAATTCTTTGTACAAATGCGGCTCAACACTCCGGTTTTTATGTTTTAAAAAATAGTCTCTGAAGAGATGCCTGTATCAGGAAGGGTGTTACCAGCGGGAGTAGGGAGGTAATGGTGCCCATGTGCTCTGCACTTGTGAGACCGCACCTTTAGTACCAGGTCCAGTTTTGGATGTCACAGGATCAGAAGGACATTGAGGTACTGGTGCAGGGCCCAAGAAGGACAACAAGGCTGGGGAGAGCTCTGGAAAACACGCCCTATGAGGAGCAGCTGAGGGATCTGGGGTTATTTAGTCTAGAGCAGAGGAGGCTGAGAGGAGACCTTAGTGCTCTCTCCAGCTACCTCAAAGGAGGTTGTAGCGAGGCTGCTGCTGGTCTCTTCTTCCAAATAACTCATGATAGGATGAGAGGAAGTGGCTTCAGGTTGCGTCAGGGGAGGTTTAGATTGGATCTCAGGAAGAAGTTATTTCCTGAGAGAGTGGTTGGACACTGGAAGAGGCTGCCCAGGGAGATGATGGCATCCCAATCCCTGGAGGTGTTTAAAAACTGAGTAGCTAGAGCACTTGAGGCCATGGTCTAGGGGTTAGGGAGCTGTTGGGCTGAGGGCTGGACTTGATGATCCTGGAGATCCTTTCCAGCCAGGATGATTCTATGATTGTATGACATGTTTATTATGTACATAGAGGCAGTATCTGAAAGACTTCAAATACATTTTTAGTGGTCATTTCCCACATTGTTAAATACTGCTTAGGTTTTGCCTGCATTTGGGGAATCCAGGACTAAAACAAAGTACAATCTCAAGGCTATGTTAGAAACTCAGTCCACTCTTAACACAACTGCTACCTACATCACAGGCTTAAACAGAGCATTTTTTTTTCATGCTAAGACATTTGTGAGCTTTAGTAAAATTATGTAGTAAAATATGTTGCAGTGTTGAAACAAATATTAAAATGTTATCTTAAAAAATACATGGTTACTATTTCAAGGATATCTGGCTTATTTGGTTGAAATTCTAGCCCTTTATTACTCAGAAATTATTGAAAAATTACCCAGCTCTTCAATTTAAAATAACACACCGTCAAATCAAAAATTACACGCTACTGGTTTTAGCAGTATTAAGATACCATCAACAAAAGGCATAGAATTTGCTTCCCCAAGTGAAAAATCAGAATGTAAACATACTCTGCCACTGTGCAATTCCACTCCGTAGAATTCAAGTGTTCGTGCTATATTTATGTAGCAGGACTCTGCTTCAGATTGCTTGAGGCCACTAAAAGAGGGAAAATAAAATATATGGACCATAGTTAAAATTAAAAGACATGTTATTATATTTATTTCAAATGCAGAGCACCAGAAGCAACCCAGCCCACAGCCCGGTATCGGATGAATAAACTACATTAACTACTGCCACAGTTTGTCAACTGGTGAAGTATCTCCTGAACTTCTCTCAAAAATTGAGCAAGTTATGCATAGCTATTCCTCAGCTGTTCTGGACCAGTTCTTTCATAAAAATAATCTGTAAATCTGTTGTTTAAAGGGATGAGAAAACTATTCCCCTAGAAAAGCTTCCTTTACAATAAGAAGCTGTATCTGTAAAAAGTCTGTATTAAGGAGTCTCTGAGAACAAAGTAATTTAGAGGAAAGATGAGAAGCTGGAATGTACTAAACAAATAAGGGGTAGAAAGAAGATTGAAAAGTTAATGTTATAAAACTAACAGAGGAAAAGCTATCTGAGTTTATCTACAATCTCCAAGTCCTAAACAACTTTTTCCCATGCTGCTAGACATAAAATATGCTCTAAGATTTATAATGAACCTGCTTTCTGCCCTAGAAAGCTTCTAAGAATCTGAGATTATCTTTTGCTTGAAAAAAATGCCTAGACCTCAAATAACCATCTTCACCTATCTTCATGGAAGAGATACATGGAATCTACTAGGAGTTCTAAAAAGCAAAGAGTCCAACCAGTGATCCCCGCATAGCTGGATCATCCATGCAGCCTACTCATTCATAGACCAAAAATTCATAGAATAACCAAGTTAGAAGTGACCTCAAGAATGATCTGGTGCAATCTCTCTTGCCAAAGGCACTGTCTAGATAAGGCTGCCCACCACTTCACTGAGGTGATTATTCCAGGCTTCTTCTTGTTATGAAAAATTGCCATTGTGTCTAATCAGATTCTCCCTGGGAATTAACTTTTACCCACTACCTCATCTGTTTTTCATGTGACTCCTTGTAAAGAGAGTCTTCACTTATTTTGTAGCCACCCCACAAATACTGGAACATTTATGTCACGATTTTATGAAGAACTGACTGCCATTCAGTCTTTCTGCTTACAGAGGGTCTGATTCAAAGTCCCCTGAAGCCAAGAGATGCCTTGCAGTGTGGCCTAAGTAGTCCCTTCCAATAAATTGCAGGGTGAAAAACTGATTAGTTGAGAGTCTGGAAACTGCTATAGCCTACTGACATTGTGCTGTGCACACTGTGATCCTGGTCTCACAGCGCAGATCAGCAATTCAAGCACTAGAGTAAGTGTAAGAAGAGGCTGAGGGCTGTGTGTCATATCTACACACATCTGAGTAGAAAGGACGTCCGATACCATCCTGTCATATCAGCAAATAAGCACAGGTAAACAATCCTTCACTACAGGCACTTCCAAAACAACACACATGAAACTACACGAATGAAATGCAATTTCAAATCACAGAATCATTCAGGATGGAAAAGATCCTTCAGATTGGAAAAGATCCTTCAGATCACCAAGTCCAATCATCAACCCTAATCTATCATGTTCAACCCTAAACCAGATCCCCCAACACCACACCTAAGTGACGTTTAAAAATCTCCAAGGATGGTGACTCAACCTCCTCCCTGGGCAGCCTGTTCCAGTGTTTGACTGCTCTTTCAGTGTAAAAACTTTTCCTAATGTCCAGCCTAACCCTTCCATGGTGCAGTTTGAAGTCCTTCCCTCTCGTCACTGATGACCTGTGAGAAGCAACCAGCACCAACCTCTCTACAACATCCTTTCAGGTAGTTGTAAAGGGCCATGAGGCCTCCCCTCAGCCTTCTCTTCTTCAAACTAACCAACCCCAGGTCCTTCAATCGCTTCATATAAGATTTATTCTCCAAGCCCTTCTCCAGTTTCGTTGCCCTCCTCTGCATTCACTCCAACCCCTCAATCTCTCTCTTGTATTGGGGTGCCAAAGCTGGTCACAGTACTCCAGGTGTGGCCAGAAATACAACCTGTAGTAAGCTAACATAATTTTGTGTTATGTTAAGACCTTCAGGTCCAAAGGCAGCCCATGTAAGGTAACAAATCTCATTTTTAAAAGGGGCTTTACTTCATGAAGTAGGTATCTAATATTTCTGATTCATCTCCATCCTTTCAAATCTCAGTCCATCAAATACAATGCCCTGAAAGAGCCGCTCTAGGAGACGTTCTATCACGCTCCATGAAACTGAAATTTACTTTGAACTGGAAAGCCAACAAAAGCATCAATTTCACTGAAAGGGCCCAGAAAAGAAAGTCTTTCCAACAGATACCCCAACACTTTTGTCTGAATCCATGGTAACCTCTAGTCTTCCCTCTGCAGAACATAACCAGCTATATCTCTGGCTATGACAGTACTGTGGACATGAGGTATCCACATACTCCAGACTCTTCAGAATCTTCCCTCAGTGGTCTCAGGGATGATTGCTTCCTAAAGGCAAGCAGATTTATTTATTGATGCCTGTCTACAAGTACTTCTCTATAAACTTCTGAGCCTACTGGAAACTGCAAATTAATTGGGAAGGAATGGAGGCCTCAGCTGCTTTGTTTCTGCAAGAAAAGCAGATCAGATTAGTACCTACACAGAGGGAATGGTTGCAGCCACGAGTTCACTGGTTAACTTTCACAAGGCAGCACGCATGTTCTGGACTGTTAGGCAGCACACGTGAGGTTCAGAACTACTCAGCACACACACTAGCAGTAAAAAAATAAGAGAGAATGGAAAGTACTGAATGGTGAGAAGAGTTTTGGAATATCAGCGGGAGATGGAAAAGAAGATATTTCAGGGTATGAATCAAAGAATCTAGGAAAGTAGGGAGTTAGCTCTGCTCCAGTAAAGCTACAGACAGAGAGAACAAGTCCATAGAGGTTCATACTACACTGGCTCCGAAGCTCTCAGGCAGTATCTTGGACTGGCATTCAGCTTGTCATCAACACCAGTAATCCTAAAGCTGCAGTCTTACAAGAGACAAATCAGCAGGATCACAAAGAATAATTAGCAGCAGACTGACTACAATAATCTGTTGTAGCCTTTATCTCACACTCAGGAAAGCGGACAGAAAGCACAATATCAATTGAACTGTTTCATGGTTAGGTTTTTTTCCCCCCATACACAGAAAAGGATTTGAAAATTGGTCAAATGTCCTTGATCCAAAACCCCCTCAAGCTTCCAGCACAATGTTCTAGACAACTGCCTTCAATAACGTACGATCTAGCTGATCTACTAGTTGTTACAACCATGCAATTACCTAAAAGTTTCACACATTGGCATCACACTCTGAATATGATTAGCAATGACAACACCAGGTACTGAGACTACTAAGAACTTGAGTCACCCTATGGGCATTATTGGCTTATTTAAAGCAGAAGAAGTGAGAGAGAACTACAAGTTCATGTTACCTGTGTTGCTCATGGAGCGATTCTACTTTGGTAAGAAAATCATTGTTCTGCTCTGGGATAAAGTTGTAACTGGACAGATATCCTGAATGATGTACTGCAGCGTTATAGTCTCCGAGTTGTGCTGTTGAGAAACAAGATAGACACACAAAGTTTTAATCATTAATGGATTACTACTTAGAAGAAATTCCTCTTCGTTAAAATCACATGCGTACGGGAAAAGGCAGGAATTCTTTCCCAACATACAAACAATGCTGAACACGGGAAACTGTATGACATCCGTTGTTGTTTTTCAAAATACCCTTAGTACAACTATAAGCTCAGGCGCTTAATGAGTCAGTACTTAAGCTACTTGTGTAGCCGCATTTTGGCATCACAGGCTGTGACTCCACTAGCCAGGCATTACACATCCCATCTCCACGAACAAAACATTAGAGCGAACCTAATTGTTTGACCGCAAGAGACAGCACATGGAATGAAACTGTAGCACATTGTCTTGACTATAACCTATTAGATGTCTTCAGCAAGATCTGTCACGTGCAAAGTATCTACTCTAAGGTAAAAAACATCCCAGCTGAAGACTCTACAATGCCCTTGTTATATATATTTCTCCCTGCCCAACTCTCCAGCCTGAGGCTCATGCTCAGAAGTAAACAGATGTTTACACCCAAATAAGCTAAAAAGTTTAATAACAAACTCCCTAAAACTTTCTCCCTTCAAAAGTCTAATTAGTAGTTATTTTTAAGCAGTAGTAGGTATTTTTAAACTAGGTAAAAACTCACTCTTACACACACTTGGAGGTATATCTGAAAAGAAATGAAAGCATAGATGACCACAACTTTATTGCCTTTGTCTGTGCGGGTTTTCTTTAAAAGCTAGGTCAGCATGAACATATGCCCTAGAAAAGAGACACAAACCTTTGGTTTGTTATAAGGATGAATGGCAGCACATGTTTGTCATTTGCCATGCGTTTACCTAGTTTCAATTAAGCATGTAATTCAAACAACATTATTTATGAAATCTGTGTTTTCATTAAATATTTGAAGGGATTAACCCCAAAATATGATGGCATGTTTAAGCAAATCACCAGCAACCTCTACTAATCTGCTTTTTCCCCTAAGGAGCGTAAAATATTGTTATTGTTGCTCTGGTAGGAGGGTGGGACTTAGATGACCTTTTGAGATGCATTCCAACCTCTAATATTGTGGTTCTGTGATATTGAGGCTGGAAAAGCCCTCTGAGCTCATCCAGCCCAGCCCATCACCACAGCAGCCAGACTAGGGCACTAAGGGCCACAGCCAGGCTGTCCTTCAACACCTCCAGGGATGGGGTCTCCACCATGCTGTGGCACTCCTTGTCTCACCCAGAGTCATTTAAATCACTCTTTCATACAGCAAAATAATGGTAGCAGTATTGTTCTTAAGAGTATGCTTCTGGACTTTGGGACGCTTTCACTACAGGTTGTTTACACGCCATACATGGGCTTTCTTACCTGCTTATTTACAAGTGATATGTATAACTTCTGTGCAGCTTTTGGTGCTTTATGGTGACTATCAGGCTTTTCTCCCAGGCAACTAGTAACAGGATGATAGGTCAGGGCCTGAAGCTTCCAGGGAATGTTGGATATTTGGAAGCCCTTCCTCATGGAAGGGAGGAACAACTAATGGCTACATGAACTATGCAGTATTTGCAATGTAAGGGATAACAAACATTTTGCTGCTTATAGAATCATAGAACAATAGAATCATTCAGGCTGGAAAGGACCCTCAAGATCATTGAGTTCAACCATCAGTCCTACTCTACAACTTCACCCATAAACCACATCCTCCAACACTACATCTAAGCATCTTTTAAACTCATCCAGGGATGATGACTTGACCACCATCCTGGGCAGCCCATTCTAGTGTCTGACCACTCTTTCCAGGAAGAATTTCTTCCTGATATCCAATCTATCCCTACGCTGTTGGACCTTGAAGCCCTTCCCTCTGGCTCTGTCACTAACTACCTGGGAAAAGAGACCAGCACCAACAGTTCTACAGTGTCTTTTCAGATAGTTGTAGAGAGCGATGAGGTCTCCCCTAAGCCTCCTCTTCCTCAAACTAAACTCTCTCAATCTCTCCTCGTAAGACTTATTCTTCAGGCCCTTCACCAGCTTCGTTGCCCTCCTGTGCACTCACTTCAGCACCCTGATGTCTCACTTACAAGATCTTCCCTGTTCACAAGAAGCAGGTCCAACTATCTTCCCTGGTTGGCTCCATCACCAGTTGTGTCAGGAAGGTATCTTCCACACATTCCAGGAACCTCTGGGACTGTTCTCTCTCTGTGTTATGTTTCCAGGAGATATCAGAAGAAGTGAAGTCTCCCATGAGCACAAGAGGCAGTGACTGTGAAACTTCTCCCAGCTGCCTATAAAAAATTTCAGCTGTTTCCTTATCTTGGTTAGGTGGTCTATAATAGACTCCCACCACAGTATCTCTCTTGCTGGCTTTACACCTGACCCTTATCCACAATGACTCAACTGTATCCTCACTGCATTGATTTGTACAGCTTCATATGTCTCTCTGACATAGAGGGCTACTCCACCACCTCTTCTTCCTTGCCTATCCCTTCTGAAAAGTTGATAGTCATCAATTGCAACTGGATGATGTCCAGTTGTGGGGAGTCATCCCACCAGGTTTCTGTGATGGCTACCATATCATCGTTTTCCTGCTGCACAACGGCCACCAGCTCCTCCTGTTTATTGCCCATGCTGCGTGCATTCGTGTATAAACATTTCAGGGATGAAGCCGAGTACACAGTTTTTAATATTGAGGGGTGACAGCCCTTCTGGTTATCTGTCATGCCAACCTGCTTCACTTGTGCTGGGCTACTATACCCAGGGTTTTCATTAGCTAAGCCAGTTGTCTCCCCTTCTCCCTTCGTATCTGGTTTAAAGCTCTGTCAGTGAGCCCCGCTAACTCCTGCCTCAAAACTCTTTTCCCCCTCTGGGACAGTTGCATCCCACCTCCTGTCTGCAGGCCAGGTGTCTCATATAGCAGCCCATGGTTGAAGAACCCAAAATCCTGTCTGTAACACCAGTCATGGAGCCAGGAGTTCACGAAATAGCTCTTTCTGTTCACGTCCTCATCCTTGATTGCCACTGAAGGGATAGAGGAGAAAATAACTTGTGCTCCCAATCCCTTAAACAGCCTCCCCAGGGCTTTAAAATATCTTTTAATTGATTTTGGACTTCCCTTGGTAACTTCATCACTTCCCACCTGAAAAATTAACAGGGATGATAATAATCAGAGGTGGGAAGTTTGACTGCTACATCTTTAATCCATGCCCCAAGGAGGCAGCAAACCTCCCGGTGAAGTGGGTCAGGATGGCATATTGGACCCTCTGCCCCTCTCAGGAGAGTCCCCCACCACAATTACCTGCCTACCGTGCTTTTTAGAGCCAGTAGTGATGGTGGGTCTAGAGTGACTCAGTCTTTCTTGCACTTCTGGCCTGGGTGAATCAATCTCTTCTCCAGCAGCTAGCTCTTCCTGCAAAACCCCATACCTGTTCTGCAATGCCAAATGGGATGTTGGGGGAGGCTGCTTTTCTGAGCATGAACCTGTCTCCACTTCACCCCTGCGCTGAGGTCCTCTTCCAAAACCTGACTATAAGTGGGGAGGGAATCCTCTGATTTGTTCAATTTGCTTGGAGTGTCAACCTGCAGTCTTACCCTCAGGGACCTGCTCCACCAATCTATCTTGCTCTCACTCTCCCTGATACTCCTCAACCTCTCCACTTCATTTTTTAGCTCTGCCACCATCCTGAGCACATCCTGGTCACATCTTCCACAAGTGGTATCTGTGCCATCCTCTGGTAAGAGTGACAGGCTGAGGTACTCCCTGCAGCTGGGTGTCTGCACAGCCGCATGACTGTAGGCGGTGCTGTCTGTGTCCCTACACTTTCTCTGCTGATTTTGGACCTAGTTCCAGCCATTTTTAGTTCAATGGAGCTGACTTGGGAAAAAAACCCCAGCAATAAAAAAAGCGTGGCGTGGCACCCTCAGCCGGCCCTGAGCTGGCCAGGGAGCCCTTGAAATCCGCGCTGCGGCGGCGGCTCCGCCCACTCCCAGCGCTCCTCTCTGTCGGGATTGGCCGGGGAGGAGGGGGCGGGGCTGCTCCCTGCGCTCTTCTCGTTCGGCTCTGCGCGGAGAGCAGAGCCCCGGTCGCCGAGTTTTCCTCCCGGAAGTGCTGACCCGCCGTGTCTGCCTCTCCTCATCTTCACCACCTTCGTTGCCCTCGCTCCAGCACCTTGATGTCTCCCTTGTACTAAGGTGCCCAAAAAATAGATTATACTTTCAAAAAGCACGATTTCCGTGGCCCTGGAAATAGAACCGCTGTGATACAAAACAATTGCAAGGCTAATGCTGCCAGAAGCTAATACAACTGTTTGTCAGCAGCAAGGGAAATATTTAATTAAAGTAAGAAATGAGACTAATAAACAGCAAGTGCTTCATTTTTACTATAAACGCTCCTGCTATTTTTACTATAGATGCTTCCGCAGTGCTTAGCTCTTTCCTTTTCAAAGCAGCCTAAAATTTGAAATAGTTAGCAAAATCTAACTTGAACTAGACTCTTGTCAATGGGAAGAGACTGGACAGCCAGGAATAAGTCAATGTACTTGACTAGTTTTACTTTAGTTAGGGAAAAATATTTTTTTGAGTTAGTTTTACCTTTTCTAACTGCTGTTCCTTCATGCAGTATGAGTTAGAGTCTTCTTGCTCATCTTCAAAATGTAAGAGGTTGCTCTGCTGTTTTTACATCTTCCTCCTAGCTACCTGAGGTCATGTCAGCAAGGGAACAGTTTAGCATACTCCATGCTGCTTCAACTCCCCAGACAGAGCCCACAGCATTTATATAGTTTATCTTCAATTCATTAGCAGATGTCTTGGAAGACTTAATTATCCAAGCAGGTAAAAAAAAAAAAATGTTAAAGCATATCAAGCCCTCAGTAAGAACAAAAACATGTGAAGTCAACACCCAGGAGGGAAGGGAGGCCATCCAGAGGGACCTTGCCAGGCCCAAGAAGTGGGCTGCAAAAATTGCGTGAAGTTCAACAAGGGCAAGAGCCTGCACCTGGGTTGAGGCAATCCCATCTATGAATACAGACTGGGAGGAGAAAGGATTGAGGACAGCCCTCAGGAGAAAGACTTGGGGGTGCGGGTGGACCACAAGCTGAACAGGAGCCATCAGTGTGCGCTTGCAGCCCAGAAAGCCAACTGTGTCCTGAGCTGCATGAAAAGAAGCAGTGAGAGTTGGTCAAG
The DNA here is from genome assembly GCA_028565055.1 of Phoeniculus purpureus. NCBI lineage: Eukaryota > Metazoa > Chordata > Aves > Bucerotiformes > Phoeniculidae > Phoeniculus > Phoeniculus purpureus. The sequence goes on from JAOXOE010000343.1 coordinate 14,617,905, forward strand.
GGAGGGGATTCTCCTCCCTACTCTGCACTGGTGAGACCCCACCTAGGTTACTGTGTCCATTTCTGGAGTCCCCAACAGAAGGAGGACAGACAGCTCCTGAAACAGGTCCACATGGGAGCAACTCAAGTGATCAGAGGTCTGGAGCACCTGCCCTATGAAGGCAAGCTGAGCAAGGTGGGGTTTTTCAGCCTGGAGAAAAGGAAGCTCCCAGGTGACCTTCTAGCAGCTTTCCAATCTCTGAAGGGGCTACAAGAAAGTTGGAGGAGGGCTTTTGACAAGGGTGTGTAGCAAGAGAACAAGGGGAAAGGGTTCCAGACTTGAAGAGAGGAGACTGAGGTTGGACACGAGGAAGAAATTCTTTGCTGTGAGGGTGGTGAGATGCTGGAACAGGTTGCCCAAGGAAGCTGTGGCTGCCCCATGCCTGGAAGTGTTGAAGGCCAGGTTGGCTGGGACCCTGAATAACCTGATCTAGTGAAGATGTCTCTGCTTCTGCAGTGGACTTCTCCTGAAGGGAGCAGAAGGGCAGGGAAATTAAACACCTATTTCTACTCTGAGTTTCTCCTGCTCTCATCATGTAAATGAGACAATACTGACATAATGAGGGTAAACATACAGCAAAAAAAATGAATTTATTAATCTTTCTCCATTCTAGCCAACAGCTGGGGAAGGATATAGAGTACAATGAAAACAAAATGGAACCAAGGAGGAGTTGGAAAAAAGGTAATAAATCACCTATTTGAACAACAGATTGTTGTATTTGAGAGTTCTACATCTAACAGGAAAAACCTTTGAAGAAGGGAATGCAATGAAGCATTCACTTAGAAAGTTATAATTCAAACCAAACAAGACTTACAACTCTTACTGAAAGAGTACTGCAACGGCCAAGTAGTCACAACATCATTTGTCAGGGATGAAGTCCCATACTGACCTACTGAAAACAATAGCTGTACAAGTCTTCAACGCTGCCAGAATTTATCAGTGCTTGAAAACCAAATTAACAGCCTGTGATCATGCATGTTACCACAGGACATGAACAGCCTATGCCTTATTGAAGCCTAAACCAGGCATCTGTCCTTCACACTTCATGAGAAGAATTTGTTCAGTCAGAACAATGTGGTGGGTGTGTATTTTTGTCTCTCCTGGCAGCAGGAAGACTTCTGTGCAGACTGGCAGCTCAGAGAGGGGCTATTTCAAATGAAGAAAAAAGAAATCGCACACTCTAATAATATTTATGCACAGAGGAGTAATCTTTTGCAGCTACAGACTGGGGGATGAGTGGCTGGAGAGCTGCCTGGCAGTACTGGGTGACAACTAGCTGAACAGGAGCCCGCAGGGTGCTCAGGTGACCCAGAAAGCCAATGGCATCCTGGCTTGGATCAGCAATAGTGTGGCTATCAGGACTAGGGACATCTTTCTCCCCCTGTACTGGGCACTAGGGAGGCTCCTCTTGAGTACTGGGGGCACTGCTGGGCCCCTCACTTTAAGAAAGAGACTGAGGGGCTGGAGCGGATCCAGAGGAGCAACAAGGATGGGGAAGGGGCTGGAGGGAAAGTCTGAAGAGGAGAGGCTGAGGGAGCTGGGGGTGTTTAGCCTGGGAAAAAGGAGAGACTTGGGGGGAGCTTCTCCTCCTCTGCAACTCCCTGAACGGAGGTTGCAGTCAGGTGGGAGTTGGGCTCTTCTCTCAGGCAACCCAGGTCAGGACAAGAGGGTAGGGCCTGAAGCTGCCAGGGGAGGCTTAGGTTGGATGTTAGGAAGCCCTTCCTCACAGAAAGGGTGATCAGAGCCTGGAATGGACTGCCCAGGGCAGTGGTGGAGTCACCATCCCTGGAGGTGTTGAAGTACAGCCTGGCTGTGACCCTTGGTGCCCTGGTGTGGCTCATGTGGCACTGTTAGGTCCTAGGCTGGGCTGGATGAGCTCAGAGGGCTTCTTCAGCCTCAATCATTTTGTCATTCTGTGAATGCTACCAGCACAGAAACACCACCATTTCAATCTGGCCCAACTTCCACAGGCAGCCCAGAAAATGTAACAGCAGCAAAGACAAGCCTGTAGCTTTGTACAACTTCAAGGGTGACCAGTGCTTCCTGCACTGGTGAGGCAACTCCTCAAGTACTGGGGTCACTTTTGGGCACCTCAGTACAATTAGGACATTGAGGTGTTGGACCAGTTGCAGAGATGGGCAATGAGGTTGTTGAAGGGTCTGAAGAACAAACCTTGTGAGGAGTAGCTGAGGGATCTGGAGCTGGTTAGTCTGAAGCAAAGGCGGCTGAGGGGAGACTTTATTGCTGTCTACAACTGCCTGAAAGGAGGGTGGAGAGAGTTGGGGGTTGGTCTCTTCTCACAAGGAACAAGAGGTAGGAGAAGAAGAAATGGCCTCAAGTTGTACCAGGCTAAGATTAGGTTAAGACATCAGGAGGGACTTCTTCATTGGCAGGGGCATTGGAACTAGATTTTTTTTAAGGCCCCTTCCAAACTAAACCATTCTGTGATCCTGTGATTCATGGAAACGGACATCAGGCCTTGGAACAGGCTGCCTAGGGAGTGGGTGTAAATCACCATCCTTGGCCATGTTTAAAAGTTGTGGACACCTGGAGCTTAGGGACAGCCTTTAGCTGTAGTCTTGGGAAAGTTGGGTTCATGGTTGGACTTCATGATCTTGAAGGTAGCTAAGCACTACGGCAACAACATTCACAGATAATACGGACACCAAAGGAATGCCTACAAAAGCTAAGTCCCTGAAAACAAGTTTAATATCAACTTTCCAAAGACCTCAAAATTGTACTAGAAAGAAAAAAACCAAGTAGTTTCACATTGAATTTCATAACTTTTTTCCAGGTTGAATATTTTCAGCGACCTGAACAAAGCAGAAAAGTGAACTGAATTGCCTGTTTTTAAAAATAGGATAATTACATAAGCAGACTAGGTTCCCAATGGAACAGAAAATAACAAAAATATAGGAAAAGTCTAGCATGAAAGTTATCCAATTAATTTAACTTTCATTAAGGAGTAAAAATTTTCAGGCACAAAAATGCATTCCAGGATTAAATTACAGTGTCATACACTGGCCTCCAAATTAGGACAGTGATAGGGACTTACATGCTGAGATGAGAGTGAGATAATATTAAAAGACAAACGAGGTACGAAAAAAGAAGACACTTCCCAGTCTAAACAGTTAATGTAGACGTCTTAAGTGATCACTTACATGAACAAGTTTTTTCCTGAGAGAGTGGCTGGGCACTGGAACAGGCTGCCCAGGGAGGTGGTGCAGTCACCATCCCTGGAGGTGTTTAAAAACCGAGTACCTAGAGCACTTGAGGGCATGGCATAGGGGTTAGGGAGCTGTTGGGATGAGGACTGGACTTGATGACCCTGGAGGGCCTTTCCAGCCGTGATAATTCTATGATCCTACGATTCTTGTCACAAACAGAAAACAGAATAAAGAAAATGTACCGCATAGCATCAACTAAAGCAGTTAAGGTTTTTCAACTGTAACTACAGACTATTCAGATATAAAATTGCCTGTGGAATCATAAAATAACACACTACATCAGAATTCAGCTTCAAAGACCCAAGATAAAAATGCAGACACTTATTAAAGGGAGATTTAGAATACTGAAATGAGTAAAATCCATGTAGGTGTAGAGATTAAAACACCATGCTGAAAACAGTCATGAGAGAGACCTCCAGCACCTCCACGTCTCTCTTGTATTGAGGTGCCCAAAACTGGACACAACACTCAAGATGTGGCCTCACCAGTGCCAAGTACAGGGGGACGATAACCTCCCTACTCCTGCTGGCCACAAACACTGGAGTTTCTTGACCATCAGTTTCCCCTCCCTTTACCTGTTCCCTGGACAAACTCTTACTTCCCTGGAATGCTTTCTCATAGCACACAGTGAGTTTCATTATTTAGCTTCCAACTGCCTGTTTTGCCAGTCGTACAGTGCACAGAGAAGAACGCTGTTCTGCAATCAACTTTCTGGTTCTGACAAACGCACCAAGTGCACTTTTTTCTACTTGGCCTATCCGAAGGATGCTTTAATAATCAGTACCTTCTTTACCAAGTACCACGTGCACCATTTCACAGGTGACACCTCGCAGACACGTAAGGAAATAAATCTTTCCTTATTTTTCAGGAGGTCAAACACATTTATTAACAAAACAATGATGGCCCATTACTTACATTGTACTGCATACGATGCCAGGACGACAGCAGAATTAATGGGGCATGACAACCTGGAAAGAAGAGAACATAATTTTATTTAGACATAGCCTGCACAAAGGCGTTGTTAACAATACCTCTGCAGTCAGGCCCATATCTGGAGACTCAGCTATCTTCAGAGAGTACCTGATTCTTTTATTACAAAAAGTCTGATTGTCAAAGCTCAGTGAGGCTGGACGTTAAAACCTACTGGCTGTGTAAGAGCTTCTGAAGTGAATGGCAGTAACTAGTCCTAAAAGGACATGCTCCTGTTCTCGCTGGATGCTTATTCGGGAAAGCAAATGGAGCCAGGATTTTTATGGGGAAGTGGGAAATGAAAGCATGAACTGCCGTTTGCTACTCCCTCTTGAAGACTGCACCTGACTGTGGGTCCCCACATCTGGCTCACTGTGTCTTGCACAAAGATCTCTCGGGTTGACTCTGTACTTTCAGATACATAGCATCTCCTGCAGCTCATTGCAGCAGACTTGGAAACTGTTCTAACCTGTTCCTAACAAGTAAGCTCTGTGAAAACGTGGATCTTGTCCTAGCAATCTGGTTTTCTTTTAAAGCAACACTTCACAAGGGACATTTTCATAACAACAATACCCTAAGAAAAAGGAGGGGTTTGTTCTAATTTATTTGGAGGTTTTTAAATTTTATTTTAAAGCTAAGTATAGAGAAGTGAAAGATTGTTCTTATTACCTTCCTTCTACAATATCAGTCTTCAATTGCAGGAAGAATAAGTGCCTAGAAAATAATTGTTTTAAAAAAACATGTGTTTGTTTATTTTCACCTTTAAATGGCATGGTGTAAATGCTTACATACTTCGTTTTATCAGAGTTCCCAGACAACTCTACAAACAGATGAATAAAGCTTTGTGGCATTTACAAATACACAATCATACACCCACTCACTCTCATGGCAGTTTCAGCGATCTCTGACATTCTGTACCAGAGGATTAATGCCACAACCAGCACTACAGAACCCTAACCATTACACAACTGGGCTCTCTTCCTCCCAGGAATCTCTCCCCAAACTGTGATACTCTATCTTGGAAGTACTCAGTGAAGGATGAGACATTTCTCAAGTAGCATATGATGACAAAAGGCTCTTAAACAATTCGCCAAGAGCAGTTCAGTTGTTACTGCACTTGATGTTCCTGTATAGTGACAGCTGGGATAAGAACAATAAAGAGTAGATCTTTGAATAATTTCAGTTTAAAACAGCAGAGCAGCTTACAACTGCATGTTTAGCAAATATCAAAAGAGGTCAACACCTCAGTTTCTACAGGAAACATCATTTAAAATACTGTTAAATGATGCTACTAGTACGTCAGTGGACGTACTCAAGTCACTGGAACGAGTGGAGAAGGTGCAAAAATGTCAGGTGCAAAAACGTCAGGTCAATAGTGCTTGTGAATTCTAAATTCCAAGGTGTTCGAGGCCATTGAGTACTTAAATAAGTACTTGAATACTTGAACAAGTATTCAGTTAAAGCCTTGTGACAAGTTAATTGAAAAATGCCTACAATTCATGTACCACACCACCCTACAAACTTGAGTTAAACTTTTAAAGGTCTACTACCACCTAAAACATTGTAGATCTTTGCAAGTACAAATAATGGGCAAACTGGAACACAAGAACTGTTATCTATTCTTGAAACAAACTCAACTACACCCTCCCACGCCCCCAGTACTGAACCCACTGCACATGTTCAAAACTTAGTGTTGATACAAAACCTCTAACTCAGGCTCAGATCATGTGGACAGCTTAATCATTGAAATTCCCAACGCTTTAATTATTGCATTTGATTAAGGTATCAGAAATAGAGGAAAAAAATAGAAGAGGCAAGTAATTCAGGGACAAATGGTATAAAAACAACACGCAGACAAACCAGCTGCCCTCTTCACACTGGCTTACACCGTATTTTGGAGTTGTGGGCTGAGTACAGCAGAAACCATTGACAGCATCCAGCCATCAGTTCCAAGCACACTAAATACAAAGAGTTATTTGAAGATGCCTATCTAACAAAGCCTTGTTGAGATGAGGGCTGGACTTGATGATCCTGGAGGTCCTTTCCAGCCATAATGATTCTACGGTTCTATGATTCTAATATGCTGTGGAGTCTACCTAACAAAGCCTTGTTGGAACTTGATGAGGGCTGGACTTGATCCTGGAGGTCCTTTCCAGCCATAATGATTCCATGGTTCTATGATTCTAATGTGCTATGGTGTGGAGATGGGAAACAAACTCTTATTTCATGTAATAAAACATCAGAGAGAAATTACCTGGTTTGTTCCTGTTGAAGCGTGTTAGGATCGGGTATAAAAAACCTTACACGAAAACGAAGGGTGCAGGGAAAACCTCCTGCAATATTTTAGAAGAGCAAAACAACTGTTTATACATAAAAACAGAAAGCACACAAGGTTTTTATCATTGTATTTACAGAAAACAAATTATGTGAACAACCACAATAGAAATCTCATGCATTTTTCTCAGGAAACTCAACTAAACCATGAGAAGTTGCTCCTGATCCCCACCCCCAACACCAACTGTGAGAAGAAAATACTCTCAAGCATTGCAAATGCTTTCATTGAAAGTCCTTCGTACATGCTGCTTCACACAGAAGGCATTAGTCTCGTAGTGAACAGAGAAAAGCAGCAGATAGATTTGAAGCACCTGCACTGCTACAGTGCTCACACTTTACATAGCAATACAAGAATTTAACAGAAGTTCACCAGGAGAGTGTATTTTTATTTCAACCCATACATGACCTACAGGATATGGTAGAAATCAGAGCTGAAAAGCACAGATGAAGTTTCACACCACAAATCGGGAGAGTGTCACTCCATCCTCATAAGTAGCTATCTGGTAGGGTCATGCTGGCCATCCTGTCCTCCTTGTAAGTGTTCTGTCTCCCACAACTGTTACAAACATAACACCTGCACTTCGAAGTGTGCGGTGTTTGCTTTTTGTTTGGTTGGGTTGTCATGAAGACAAGCATAAAAATCAGTCTTTTTTTCCTCAAGACAAGAAATTGACAGCACTTATACATGAAACTGGCTCCACTTCCCTTGATCAAAATCCCTCTCCTTTATCTTCCCTGTCAGGAGGAATTACTGACACCATGGTGTGACTATTACTTTCACAGGCACGATGTTCAACCCTGTTCAGAAACCAAGTTTAGACACTATTACAATGAAGTCAGTGACTAACCAGGTCTAACTAGTACTCAGGTAGCAGTAAGAGATGTAAAAAGCTCTGACTTGCAGGGACAAGACTTGCTCTAAGAGAAAATCTATCATCTGGATGCACTAATTTATAAGAACTATAATCATTGTAGTCACAGGAACTGAGAAAGGAAGCACTGCACAATCGGGATATCAAAAAGCAAGTCTTACCTTTTAACTGCTTTCTAATAGGTTTGTTTGGTTCAAGCCACCGCTGTGAAATGAAAAACTATTAGATGGGTTAAGAATGTTCACAAGTAAATGGTGTTTCTTTGTGTGTGTGTGCATGTATATGTGTATTCACACATATACATGCACACACGATTTGTTTTCATTCTACTTACAGGTGAGTCTACCGACGTCTCATTTTGCTGTAACCCAAAGTACTCCTTCTCCGTCACACCCAGCTGGTTATAGGTCATGTCCAACAAAATCTGTCCAGTGTCTTGTTTCTGAAAACAAGAAAGCTTTAGAAATTAAACCTTGCAACAAGTGAATCTGGTTTTCTGAAACTGGAAAAAATGAAAAAGAAAACTTGCAATTGAAATCTCTCCCCTGCCCAGTCTTTAGGAGCAATGCTGCTCGGGGGCTGCAGCCTGCAAGTATGACTGCAGCCACATGGCATGGCTTTCGTCCCTGCTGTCACCACCTGAGCAGCTCCCTCTGCTTCCAGATCAGCTGTCAAAAGGCTACTCAGCATACAAGATGATGGAGGGGAAAAAGTAGGGCGATGCTCTGCTCGAGTCATATGATCCTGCTCGAGTCATATGATCCTGTACTTCAGCCTCTGTTGCCACCTGCTCCCTCAGCCTCCACACATTCAACTGCCGTTCAGCACTCAACCTTCTGCCCATAGATATCACTCAACACAGGTATCACACAAGAACTGGTGTAACTGGGAAATTGCACAGGCAGTGGAGATCCAGAAGTACAACCGTAGTATAATTTCCCCCCAAACCAAACAAGTTTCTCCATGCCATGTCTCCATGTGGAGCAGATTTACCAACATCCACCAAGGAATGCTGAACCAATTCTCTTTAAAAAAACCAAGCCAACAACAAAATAGCCACCAGCAGAAACAAAATAACCCCTCTCAAAAAAAGATTGCCATCCTAAACATGCTACACCATCATAAATAGCTTGCAAAGCTGTAGGGCATTTTAAGTCTAGAATTTGATTTATGAAATCGATGGACAGAGCAAAAAAAACAGGCTGGTTTGCATGGTGTCTTGTCTATTAAAAATTATTGCAAGCTAGTTTTTCGTATGATCTCTGCACCTCACTCTTAAAAGCAGGAACAAACTGCACACACACAAGATTTAGCCTGCAGGAGATAAGCACTTTGCTCTAAAACATATTTCTTAAAAATTAAGTTGTGACTGAATTAAGTTCCAATTTCTTAAGTTCCAGTTTCTTAAATGTCTTCATTTCTGAAACAGAGTTTTGCAACAAAGGACTTTATATGACAGAGCACTGGAACAGGCTGCCCAGGAGGGTTGTTGAGTCTCCTTCTCTGGAGATGTTTAAAACACGCCTGGGTATGTTCCTGTGCGACCGGATCTAGGTGGTCCTGCTCTGGCAGGGGGATTGGACTACAAGATCTTCTGAAGTCCCTTCCAATCCCTAATGTTCTGTGATCCTGTGATATTCAAACATGATGGCAACCACATTTTAGCGGATGGCCCTAGCCTTAACTTAAGCAAAGAAGACAATATTGTCCTGAATTCTCTTTGTCTAAACCTTTTCTATCACACAAGTCCTGTTCAGAAGAGTTGGTTTGTGTGGGTTTGTTTATAGGGTACTCCATTGCTGTAATTGAGTGCTTTAAACACTGATGTATTCCTCAGTTTTCCCTTAAGTCACTAAAGCATTCTTCCTATTTAAAAGATGGGGAAAGAACAAGAAAGTTTCAAGCAAGACACCCATGCAGGTACCTTATTTTGGAGGATGGAATATTATCCAGCACTTCCCATTGCTACAACAGAAATCCTAGTAGCTCATTTGTGATCTGAATGCTTGGAGTTCTTACATCAGGCTCCAGATGCCATGTAAGGCCATGACTAAACTGTTGGGCTTCTGTGAAAAGCTGGGTCTACTTTAGTGTAGCAAAGTCTCATATGAAGAAAACGACGCAGAATCATAGACTGGTTTAGGCTAGAAGGGACCGAGTTTCAACCCCCTTGCCATGGGCAGGGACACCTCTGACCAGACCAGGTTGCTCAAGGCCCAGGTTGTTGGCAAATGCTTTCTGAATGAGGTGCTCCTCAAACAGGGACAAAGCAGCTTAAGAACCAAACCGGGATGGAGCAGCTCCAACATCCCATCAACACCACTGCAGAGGCTGCTCTGAAAACATCTCTGGGCAGCAGTACATCCTGAACACACAGAGAGGAAAGTGAGCCCCAACCCTTGGCTGTCTCACTACTCTTTCTCACTGAACCTCAGTAGCAGATAAGGACGACAGAATCCAGCATTCCTCACCACACACAGCCACAATGATGGGCATGTCAGGCAGTTCTGTCCAGCACCACTAACAAAGTGGGCTCCACTATGATGACTGGGATTTGCTGTCAGAGACCATCCACATGTACACAAGAGGGCTCAATGAAGACAGCAGCCGCCACTGTAAGTCTCTGACATAATGGCTTTCCTGATGTGAATACGTCTGTCTTTAGCACTTCCTTACCAGATATTCCGTATTAATTTCCCCAGGGTCTTGCTTGCATAAGCAGAATGGTATAACAGCTTCCAGGGACATCACATGTGTCACATCCTGATCGATAAGAGAAGGAAGTGACTCAGGTTCATGGATTCACTTGGAGTCGAAGTAAGGAAACTTTCACCATAGACACGCATGAAAGTCAAAGTTTACTGAAATTATCAGATTCTGAACTCAGAAGGCACAGAAATCACTGAAGCTACTGGATGCCCAACTCAGAGAGGAGAGGACAAGGGAGAAGGGAGGTGTCAATAGTTAAGGGGTCAGATCACCACTCAGGACTGCAGGCTCAGGCTCCCCACCGCCGGCTCACTCCTCAGCTCCACAGATCTCTGGAGAAACTCCTTGGTTCTTCTGGTCATCTTCTCAATCAGTTTCTGCCTCATGGACAGCAGGGGGTGTGGTGGTGTTGACATGTGATCAGTCCAGCTTTCTCAGCCTCACAGATTTTCAGTGTCTCTAGGAGTCTTTGTGTCTCTCTTCCTGGCTGCAGGCTAGGGAGGGCTGAATGCCACCCTGCACCATTTGAATCTCTCCCTTTCATACTTGATACCAACTTGTGTTTTTCTTAAGGGAGTCCTTGAGGGAGGAAACTGTCTCCAGTTCTCAGGCTCTGCAGATCTCATTCCCATACAGAGCATCACAAGTGCAGGGTTCCTCCTATTACCGTGCTCACAGGTTATCTTCCATTTGCTTACAATTGTTTGTGCCATCTCATTGTTAATCAAAGTCTGACAGTATGGCATAGCAGAGCTCAGAAGTGTAATGGCACATCTGCAGGGCATCCCTCTGACACCAGTTGAGGGTGCAACTGGAGTTACACTGCGACCAAAAGCACTAATTACAGGGAATGAGACACACACTTGGTTGAAATGAACTGTTCAGGCTTTTCAGCTTTCATAACAAACAAGGCAGGAAGAACCCACACGAATTTTCTCTTGGAACTTCAACCCTTCTGAGTCCCTTTCAGTCACCTTTCTTTGCAAAAGCACTGTTTCTTAATACGGCTCATTTTCCATGCTTCTAGTCCTTCATTCCAAGACAGATGCCTTCACCTTCTCTCTTCTTCCTCCTGCCCTGATTTAGGTTATTTCATGCCAGTTTTGTGCTCTCTCTGGCAGCCTGTATGTAATTCCACCCCCATCTCTGCCCTGGCACACAAGAATTTCTACATCTTTTCACTGCATCCCTGAAAAGTCAAGCAAGCTCCCAGTTACAGCAGCCACAGTGCTCTCTTTACACTGCTCCCATGAGTCTACCAAGCGCAAACCCAACTGCTCAGCTGGTACTAGACTCCTCCACCTATACACCTGCTATTTCCTTCCCTTCCTCCTCTCCACATTTTCTATCCAATGGTATTTTGGAGCTCCAGTTCTTGCTTTCTGGTGTGAAAAGCACCAAGGCTCTCCTCCTGTGCCTAGATCAGCACCCACTCCAGACATCTAAGCTAACTGCAGTAAGTCATTCTAAATTGTTAAAGTCCTCAGTTATTAAAGTTCCCAAAGATCACAGAATCACTCAGGTTGGAAAAGACACTTGGGATCATCAAGTCCAACCACCAACCCTACTCAACAAACTTCACCTAACCAGAGGGTTTCTGTTGTTCTTCCTCAAGAAGAATCTGTTTGCCTGGCTTTAGGAAATACCTGGATTGGTTTTCAGCCCAGAGACCTCTAATGAAGCTACCATACAGTTCATGCTACACAATCTTCAAACAAGAGCAGTTTTGAGGTCCAGCTGTAAAATGAGCAGCTAAGCAGTACCATTAACCACGTGTCAGGTGCTCTACAACACACTGTATTTTCACTCCCCTCTGCCACAGGAAGAAAACAAAACAACACAAGTACCACTCAGCTATTCCGGGCATTAGAACCAAGTCCTCCCTAACCCTGCCAGCCTCTACAGTAAGTAGTGAAGACACTCTTAATAAAGTTCCTGCCTTTCTACAGCAATATAAAACAAAACGATGCACCTTCCACTACAGCCCATTCTGTTGCAGTGACACAAGCTCTCAAGATAATCTTAAGAATTTTTAAAGATTTTGTTTGCTTCCACTCTGAGAAGAAATTTCCACTTATTTCATCTGCCTAACAAAACTTATTCTGAACTTTTAGAAGTTTTGCGTCAACCACCTCACGTTCTGGGCCCCTCAGTTCAAGAAGGATGCAGAACTGTTGGAGAGAGTTCAGCACAGAGCCATGAAGATGATGAAGGGAGTAAAGTACCTCCCTGATGAGGAAAGGGTGAGGGAGCTGGGTCTCTTGAGCTTGAAGAAAAAGAGCCTGAGCAGTGACCTCATTAATGTTTATAAAGATGTGAAGGATGGGTGTCAGGAGGATGGAGCCAGGCTCTGGTCAGTGTCATCTAATGACAGGACAAGGGGCAATGGGTGTCAGCTGGAACATAGGAGGTTCCACATCAATCTGAGAAAGACCTTCTTCCCAGTAAGGGTTACAGAGCCCTGGAAGGGGCTGCCCATGGCAGGTTGTGGAGTCTCCTTCTCTGAAGACATTCAAAGTCTGCCTGGGTATGTTCCTGGTCTAGGTGGTCCTGCTGTGGCAGGGGGATTGGACTAGATGATCTTTTGAGGTCACTTCCAATCCCAAATGTTCTGTGATAGAGGGGTCCTGCATTACCCCTACAGCAGTTCAGCACTACAGCTGCACCACAGGAGGCCCTTTTGACTGTTGGATGAAGGGGGTAACCAGCAGGAATAATGCTGGGGTATGCTGAAGGCTGGGAGGGAAATCTGCTACATCCTGAGCTTAAAAATATTTCCCTGTCATCAAACTGCAATCACTAACTGTAAAGATGCATGAAAACTGATTACAAGGAATAAAAGAATACAATGCATGGACTTCAAAAGTTTTAAATCCTCATTTTTCAAAGATGTTTGTGCTGGGGAAGAGCGATTATGCCAGTTATGGAAACTGCATGCTCATACTTTTTACTACATACTAGCCCTCCTTGTGCCTCGCTCTCCAGCGCCAGCTACTTCAAATATCATAGGATCATAGGATCATAGGATGTTAGGGGTTGGAAGGGACCCAAGAGATCATCGAGTCCAACCCCCCTGCCGGAGCAGGACAAAACTATCTTTATGCACGTAAATATATATCTTTATGCACGTAAACACATACACAGCTTATGCAGTATGACACAAATCCTGCACACTAAGAATTAAAATCATGTTTGCCTACCAATTCATTTCTATTTCAATAAATATCCAACTGATAGTTAAAAAAAAAGAATTGAAGAAAATACCATTTTTTAGCTGAAGCTTTGCATCTCAAGGAGGGTAAATTTGATTAAACAATTACCATAGATGCAAATTAACATGATTACACTTAAATAAGTCCATAGATTGCGTTTTTTTGTATGATCAGACAATTACACTGAAAATTGATTGAGGAGTAAAGGTATGTTCTTTGTTTTCATTTAAAAATTAACTCATACTTTTAATCAGTACTGAATGTTAAAAAGCAGAATATTTACAGAACAAAATACAGCAGAAATGTAGAAACCTCTATTAGTTCCCATTCCCTCTGCTCCCAGATACAGAGACGACAGTGCAGCACAGAAGGCTGAACAGAACTGCCCTACTAAGTCATGATGTCTCCACTGTTTGTATTACATCAGGTGGCATCACAAAAAGAACTGATTACACCTCCTCCTATCTGTACTATCAGCCATGTGATGGGAAAAAAGCAGGAACACATTTTACTTGTGAGTCCTCTTTAAATATTAATTGCTTATTCACAGATGATACTGCTCACCAGACCTACTTCATGGCTTCCAATATCACACAGAAGACCTTTCTCCAGATACAATCTGCATGCCATGATTTAATGACATTTTGCTTGGTTAACTTTAAAAATAAATTGAAACAGCACTTTATAAATCCATTTTGTAACCAGGAATTATGCAATTTGTAATGGCAAAGCTACTTCTTCAACATCTTTTGGAAATCCCAAACCTCAGGGTCCCACATTTAACTTAAAGCTTTTAAACGGACTTCTATGTATTCTAAAAATAAATAAGTAAGTAACATTTTTCAAACTTACATTGACTTTGAAGCTTTGTACTGAGCCATCCAAAAAGTGGACGTTACAGATTACCTCTGACCGTGTTTTTTCTTTTGGTAGTTCTGATGCTCGTATGTTGTTTATCCTCCCACCTAAGGCTCGTAAGCGGGAGTTCATAACTATTGCTGAATAACCTACAAAACAAAAACTAATGGTTATTAAACCATCCTTATAATTCACTGTGTTTCATCTTTTTTTTTTTTCAGAGAAACCCACATCAAGACCTCATCACATCCCACATACCTACAATAACAAATGTTTTTAGAGAGAAGGGTAAATTATACAATCAGCATGTTGTAAATCAGACCATAAATGTATAAATAGAGGGACTACCACATTCTAAATGTGGACACTTCAGTGAATCACAGATAACCCCTGCAATGGAGACTCAGGTCGGGCATGGGCTGCTACCTTAGTTTAAATCAGTAAAAAACCTAAACACCAATTACAGAGCAGTAAGAAAATGTCAGTACAGGTTTTTATAGTCTATAACCAGTACATTCCTCACCCCTCATAGATTTCCTACGTATTTCTATATTTACTCTACAGGTTTCACTACAATAAACCAATTCTGTTTAGTCCTAACAGACAAAACAGTCTGGAGTTAACGCAAATCCTATGTATTTCTATATTTAAAGAACCACAGAATTATTGAGGCTGGAAAAGACCTCTGAGATCATCAAGTCCAGCCTATGACCTGACACTATGACATATTTCTGTATTTACCTCTATCTTTTTATATTTACCGTGAAAGTTTCACTGCAACAAACCAATTCTGTTTAATCCCAACTGACAAATGAGTCTGGAGCTAATGCAGATCCTATACATTTCTATATTTACCGATATATTTCTATATCTAGCTCTGTATTTCTATACTTACCATACAAGTTTTACTATCATAATAAACCAATTCTGTTTAGTCTCAATGGACAAAACAGTCTGGAGTTAATGCAGATCCTATATATGTCTATATTCCCCTATATGTTTGTATATTTGCCATACAAGTTTACATTACAATAAACCAATTCTGTTTAACGCCAACTGACAAAACTTCTGCCGTTAATGCAGATTCTATTTATTTATTTATATATATTTCTATATTTACCTCTATATTTCTATGCTTAACTATATATTTCACAGAACATTAGGGATTGGAAAGGACCTCAAAAGATCATCCAGTCCAATCCCCCTGCCACAGCAGGATTCCCTAGACCAAGCCGCACAGGAACACAGCCAGGTGGGTTTTAAATATCTGCAGAGAAGGAGACTCCACAACCCCCCCTGGGCAGCCCCTTCCAGTGCTCTGTCACCCTCACCATGAAGTTCCTTCTCAGATTGATATAAAACCTCCTCTTTTCCAGCTTACACACATTGTCCCTTGTCCTATCATCACATAACACTGAACAGAGCCTGGCTCCATCCTCCTGACACCCACCCTTCACATATTTATCAACATTAATGAGGTCACCCCTCAGTCTCCTTTTATGTTTAACTATATGTTTCTGTATTTCCCTATATATTTCTAACTTTACCACACAAGTTTCATTACAATAAACCAATTCTGTTTGTCCCAATGCACAGAACAGTCTGCAGAGGTCGTACATATTTCTATATAATTCTGTATTTACCTGCATCTTTCTCTTTATGTATGTATTTCTATATTTCCCTATATATTTCTGCATTTACTACACAAGTTTCAGTACAATAAACCAATTCTGCTTAATCACAATGGACAAAACAGTCTGGAGTTAATGCAGATCCTACGTATTTCTGTCTTTACCACACAAGTTTCACTACATTAGTCTCAACAGACAAAACAGCCTGGAGTTGATGCAGCTGATGCCGCATCAATTTATCTGACAAAGATAAATGCAAAGACCATATGTAAGATGAGCAGAACGAATGTTGAAAGCATGTCAATATTTTGCAGCCTGGCAAGACAGACATTTATAGCCGAGAACAGGCCACAGAAAACTGTTTGCTTGGAGATTGGTTTTGATTTTGTGGAAAAATCTTCCTGAACACTAAAAAAAGTTTAAAAATCTCCCAGACTCCAAAAGGAGAAAACTCCAGCAAAGAGCAAAAAGCCGTTCATTGAAATAAGAGCTGAATTAAATACAGCCAAGCTTGTAAACATTGCAAGGCTCTCTTCAGCAGCTCAGTTTCCCAATTAACTTCCCAGAGCACAGAGCCAGCTGGCAAGCGAAGCAGGGGATACTTTTCCAGGTTAATTAGCATACCAATTACCATATCATACCACACTTATTAGAGGCCAGCTAAACAGACTTACATAACCCATGTGTTTCCTAGACTGCTGGCAAGGCTAGACAGGACCAGTGTCAGGAATCTCCTCTTATTCACACATCTGCCTTCAAACGTGGGCTGGTTTTTCATCTTTTAAGCAGGGAAGGAGACTTAGAATAAGATAACTCCAAGAAGGGGACCCGGGAGGTCCTGGTGGCCAGCAGGATTACCATGAGCCAGCAATGAGCCCTTGTGGCAAAGAACGTCAACAGCATCCTGGGGTGGATAGAAGGGGGGGTGGTTGGTGGAGCAAGAGAGGTTCTCCTTCCCCTCTACTCTGCCCTGCTGAGACCACATCTGGAATGTTCTGTCCAGTTCTGGGCCCCTCAGTTCAAGAAGGACACAGAACTGCTTGAGTCCAGCGCAGAGCCACAGAGATGATGAAGAGAGTAGGACATCTCCCTGATGAAGAAAGGCTGAAGGAGCTGGGTGTCTTCAGCTTGGAGAAAAGGAGACTGAGGAGTGACCCCATGAATGTTTATAAATATGTGAAGGGTGGGTGTCAGGAGGATGGAGCCAGGCTCTGTTCAGTGTCATGTAATGATAGAACAAGGGGCAATCGGTATCAGCTAGAACAGAGGAGGTTCCATATCAATCTGAGAAGGAACTTCTTCATGGTGAGGGTGACAGAGCACTGGAAGGGGCTGCTCAGGGGGGCTGTGGAGTCTCCTCCTCTGGAGATGTTTAAAACCCACCTGGCTGTGTTCCTGTGTGACTTGGTCTAGGGAATCCTCCTGTGGCAGGGGGATTGGACTGGATGATCTTTTGAGGTCCCCTCCAATCTCTAACATTCTGTGATCCTGTGGTCATACCTCCTCATGCATCAGGACAAGAAACAAATGTGAAGGGCATGAAGAGCCATGAGATGCGCAACTGCATAAAGCTCCACAGGCAAAACATCAGTGCAGCGAGCCAGCCTTGCGTAATGGCGTGTCATCTGTCCTGGGAGCAGCTGCAACAACACCCTGCTTATGGAAAACTCATGAGTCACACACAAAACACCACTTGGTGAGTGCTTTTATTTTCTGGTCAGCTACTGTGCATTTTCTAAAATCAAAACTGGCAGTTGCCACCTCAATTATTTCACCAACACATCAGATTGTCCTAGGAGCAACAGTAATGTCCTATTCTTTCACAAAGGTGCGGGGTTTGGGGTTTCTTTTGGGTTAGTTTACTTGTGAGGTTTTTTTGTTATCCTTTGTTATTAACATAGGGAAAAAAAATAGCTGATCTTAGGTGTATTTCCATGTAAACTACACATTCCTATTACTTCAAGGCTGTTCTTGATACACAGAATCACAAAATTACTGAGGCTGGAAAAGCCTTCTGAGCCCATCCAGCCCTGCCCAGGACCTAACATCACCCCATCAGCCAGACCAGGGCGCTCAGGGACACAGCCAGGCTGTCCTTCAACACCTCCAGGGATGGGGACTCCACCACTGCCCTGGGCAGTCCATTCCAGGCTCTGA
>JAOXOE010000343.1:14644646-14661788 GCA_028565055.1 Phoeniculus purpureus
ACAACCCCCCTGGGCAGCCCCTTCCAGTGCTCTGTCACCCTCACTGGGAAGAAGTTCCTTCTCAGATTGATGTGGAATCTCCTATGTTCCAGCTGACAGCCATTGCCCCTTGTCGTATCATTAGATGACACTGAGCAGAGCCTGGCTCCATCCTCCTGACACCCATCCTTCGCATTTTTTATAAACATTAATGAAGTCACCTCTCAGTCTCTGTTTCTCCAAGCTCAAGAGACACAGATCCCTCAGCTGTTCCTCATAAAAGAGGTGTTCTACTCCCTTCATCATCTTCATGGCTCTAAATCACTAGTATTACCTTGCAAAGAAGTGGTCTTAAGCCTCCAAGCACATCTGGGGTTTTCTGTGAACCACCCATGAAAATACAGGGATCCCACTAGGAATGGTTGTGCTAGTTGTTCATCCAGACCAAGGCAGAGGAAAAATGAAGATAGCACTTGAGAAGGGTTGAAAGGAGGGATTATAAAATGTACAGGCTGATCCACAAGCCAGAGGGAAACGTAGTGTTTAGCCAAAAGCCATTTTAGAAGACAAAAAGCAGGAAAGAATCACAGATAGAGTATGCTAGGTTTTTTTTGGGAGTAGCCTTTTGTCTAACATCCCCATCTTCTCTGTTAGCAACTGCCCCGTGACACTGTTCCCCATGTAAGTACAGCAGGATAAACTAGTCTGCAATTACCAAGCAGGTTAACTCAGTCCCTCAAACATAAACATAGATCCAAACTGAGATTGTTACATCAGAAACACGGTGAAGTTGGGAGATATTTGTTGGAATTTGACTTAATGACTCTTTTGTCATTGTAATTCACACCTTTCACCCAGCTAATATCTAGCAATTGCAGATGGCACACGACCAGAAAATGAAAGTAGCATCTTTCACCTGCCCTTTCTGTTGGGTCTCATTGCTCTTGCCTGGGTTTTTTCCCCCCAAATGTTTTCCAGACGTGGTAGATGCTCTCTTAAAAGTCCTGAGACCATTTCTAATCTGTTACCTGCTCCTTAGGGATTTTTAAAACCAGCTCTTGTTTTTAGTTAAGTTCATAAGTTAAAACAACCCCAGCTATTCGACTCGGCGCATTTTACAGTTACTGACTGATAGCAGATTACACAAAAGCCCTACCATTACTTACGACGTCGCGTTTCCCCCCCCCATGACACATGGCCTACAAGTGTTCTCCTCAAGAAATTCACGGAGACTGTTTCTGGAGGTGCCCTCAGTTATCAGAGCTTTTCTTAAGGCAGCACAGAGCCAACACCCTGGCTGTCTCTTTGCAGAGGCTCAGAAGGGAAAACCAAACTGAAGAGCTATCTGAGGGGTCTCCAGCCATGAGCTCCTCCACTATGGGATGGGTAGAACACACGACTGGCAGCAGGTCTGCCGTGGTGTGGGAGTGAAACCCTGGAGATATGAGGAAGGAAGCCAGCACAATCTGTTTTGAAGGTGGTATTGCTAAACCGGGTTGGGACCCAGCTGCCTGCCTAGCCAGTCCCCTCCCACAGCAGCAAGCCCACAGCCCTAGTGAAGCTGTTATCATCCCTCACCACCAACTGCTTGCAGAAATTCTCCTCCCTTCAGCTCTCCAGCAGCTGTCTGGTGGCTCAGACTTAGGAAAGTAACTCCACTTGGACACCATAGGCACATCTCCCAGTCCACAAAAAAGCAAGGCAGTCTAAAGAACTGCTGGGCTATCTGCCCTGTTTCACTTCACGTGCAGACTGATGGGGCGAGGGGCTTGGTACCACCCTATCCATCTCTGTAACCCATTGTGTGCTATTTATTAAGTGCCCCCTCTCAGCAGGGAGGAGAGAAGTTCCCTTTGCCAGGAAGCTTATTCTCTAAAGATTCCAGTTTCATGAATCAGATTTCTGTTGAACTCATTTTTTCCTGACACAAAGCACAGCGGTTATGTTCCATGCAGAGCAGTTCTAGTGAGGAGTGGTGCAAGCATCCTTCTGTAGGAAAAAGCTGATTATCAAGTTCCCTTTGACAGCTGCCTTTCATAGAACTTGCCAAGTAGATCCCCTCTGCTGGTGGTTTTGAAATTTCTTTCTCCTCTTTATCACTTGTTATGGTTTGAGGCTCAAACCAGGACATTCTTTGTAGGAAGTAGCACTCATGTTTTGCAAACCTCTGCACCTCAGGTTAGGAAAGGGTTGTGGGGGCAGTGGGAAGAATTTGCAAGGATTTTGTTATGGTGCTGGCATGTTCTCAGAGGATGTTGGGATGTACTTGATTCAATCAATGCCTTGCAGATCTGTTTTCTTCCCTTGGTTAAATAATATTTAATCTAGTAAAATGTGTGGTGGCCACCTTGGAAAAAATATACAGTATGAAAATGCTCATGTGTGAATCTGAGATGCAAAGACTGCTGGCATGTTGTGCACACTGTGTGCTTGCTCAGCAGAGTAACTAGTCACACAGAATCACAGAACATTAGGAACTGGAAGGGACCTCAAGAGATCATCTAGTCCAATCCCCCTCCCACCTAGACCAAGTCACACAGGCACATGTACAGGCAGGTTTTAAAGTGGTGCATCTTTCCAGGATTTCAGTACTAGATTATCTGAGCAGAATGAATCACTTGATAGATTATTGACTAATTAAAAACACCCCACAGGCTTGTTGTTTTATTTGCCTGCAAAGCACCACACATCCCAAAAGCTGACTGATAAATACCTGGGGGGTTTCTAATGGAGAGTCAGAATGAAACACATCAGCAAGACAATCTGAGTCTTTACTGCAGTCCAAAAGGACTGAAAGTGCTACCTGAGGTTCAACAGGTAATGAAGACCACATCTCCACACAGCTTTGGACAGAGCACTCACAGCAGAGCTGGGTGCCTCCAGCTGAGCCCACAGGCAGCAGCAAGTACAGGCATACTTCCCCAATTGGGAGGCCTTTGGGAGGCATCTGTGCTGAGCTGACCCTGATCAAATGTCAGGTGCCCATCAAAGCTGTTCCATCACTCCCATCCTCAGGGGGACAGTGGAGAGAAAATGTAACTAAAGCCTTGTTGGTCAAGATAAGAACCTCACCAGGGTCTCTATGGGCTGCCGGGGAATCTCTGCTCCAGTGCCTGGAATACATTCTCCCCTCCTTCTTCACTTACCTTGGTGTCTGCATGTTTTCCCCACAGTTTCTCACTCCTCTCAGCTGCAGGCTTTTTTTTTTTTGTCCTCATCCTGAAATTCATTCTCACAGAGGTGCTACCACCATCACTGGTTGACTCAGCTTTGGCCAGCAGTGAGACTGTCTTGGAGCCAGCTGGCATTGGCTCTGTTGGACATAGGAGAAGTTTCTAGCAGCTTCTCACAGAAGCCACTCTGTTACTCAAACTTTGTCACATCAACCCAATAAAGCATCTCATCGTTCAGGCCTCCAAGGGAGAAGGGGATCTGTCTAGACAGTTGGCCACTGGCCCTCATCCCAGGTCTTCTCATGTCATTGCCTCTTGCCAAAGCCCTCTGCAATTAACACAGAAGGTGGTACTGCAAAGGAAGAGGAAACTAAAAGGAAGTGTGGGGAAAACATCAAACAAACCATGATAGCGAGGTGTGGAGGGAAGGAAGGCAACTTGCTGAGCCCTCCCACAACACATAGACAAATGCCACAGGCAAAATCCAAGAATGGCAGAGCAGAACCACACTTTCCATAGGGTTTTCTGTCAGAGTGGCTGTGACTACCAGCTATTAAAACAGCTAATAGCCAAGAGCTTCCTGTCATCTCAGGTAGTTACAAAACAGGGATGCAGGCGCTGCCAGCTGGGGCTGTGTCATGACCATGGCAGATGTCATGCTGCATGCCTGGGGAATGCCCCAGCTCTGGAGCAGTGACAGTCCTGAGGGCAATCCTCATGGACACCACAGCACCTCCTACAGAGAAGACCTTATTTTCCTGGGTAGGTTCTCTTTAATGAAGCATAACAAAATTGCCCATGAGGCTTAAGCTACTGCTTCTAAGAAGGATCTACCTAACCTTCTTGCAGGAGTCTGATGGGAGGAAAGAGCTTCGTTTATTTAGCAAAGTAAAAATAGCATGAGCATTATTCTAAATCACAGAGTCACAGAATGTTAGGGATTAGAAAGGACCTTGAAAGATCATCCAGTCCAATCCCCCTGCCACAGCAGGATCCCCTAGATTCAGTCACACAGGAACATGGCCAGGCTGGTTTTAAATGTCTCCAGATAAGGAGACTGCACAACCCGTCTGGGCAGCCCATTCCAGTGCTCTGTCACCCCCACTGGGAAGCAGTTCCTTCTGAGATTGATGTGGAACCTCCTATGTTCCAGCTCGCACCCACCGCCCCTAAATGAAAGGTGTTGGGCTTTTTTTTAATAGAAAAAAATTAAAATCCAAACAGGAATAGTCTCCCAAATAAATCGGACAAGCTTCAAAGGTTCCACTGAGTGCCAAAGCAGACTAGCTAATCAAAAAGCCTCCTGAAGCCAGAGTGAAGTCTGTATTTACTAAGTGGAAAAGTTTGAAAGACGCAGATTCTCTGACTTGCAAAAACCTAATTTTGATAAGAACTAGATTTTAGCAAGAATGCGCTCTCTGCTGAATGCATGATGCTTAGTCTGGAAGAGGGAACAAGAGCTGGCTTGTTGAAATGGCCCTGCAAACGCAGAAGAAAAGCAGTTTGCATGGAGCACTGGTTCTAGAAACTTTTGTGGATGTCTGTGTTAAAAATATGGATGAAGTGGGAGCTGTTGTCCAAGTTCTTGGGCACTGGCACAAAGAGTAAATGTAAAAAAGTTATCTCATCTTTGCTGTTTATCATTTCTCTCTCTTTCCTGCTGGTTTTTAACGTTGGCAGATGATTCTCTTGGGGGATCGTAAGGCCATTTGTCTCTGAATCACAGAGATCAACAGGCAGCTCAACAAAAAGCTGTACTGGGGGAAGAAAGATCCAAAGCATAAGCCAGCAAGGTGAGCTAATGTTTTCACCCACAGTTTTCAAGGGATTAGCTATTAATAAAGATTTAACTGAGTTCTGCTTTGTCTGTATAGCTGCTGTATTTATAACAGCCACATGACTTACAGATCTCCTATGGTTCCTCCATGGCGAGTCTGCAGCAGTGACTACAGCTCTGGGCTGTTCCTATCCTACTGACATTCATGCCACTGTTGTTTACTGATCCTTTTCCTCTATTATCATTAGGAAGCCAAATGGCAGTGTGTTTCTTCTACTCAGGCTCTCTTGTCCCTCTCCAAGCCCACAGAATATTATCTGTCTCCTCATTATCTAGACCACACCAGCAAAAGTACTGCATGAAGCAGAGACAAACACCCTACAGCTAACCTGGAAGGCTCAATTTCACATTCTGCCTAATGAGTCTGCTTCCTTTTTCAGTTGGATTTTGATTTGATACCATGGCTGGAAACCTTGAAATTGGTTTTCTTCCTGACCTTACTGCCGTCTCTCTCTTGTTTGCCTGTTTTTGTCACCTCCGGAAGCACTGAGCTTTACTTCTTTCACTTTGGTTCCACAAATAGTCATATTTTAGTTTGCATGAATGTCTGTAGTTTTTAGAAAAGAATAAACCTAGGATTTCATAGAATCCTTGACTGGCCCCGGTTAGAAGAGACTTTCAAAGGTCATCTAGTCCAACCTCCCTGCAGGGAGCAGGGACATCCTCAACTAGATCAGGTTGCTCAGAGTCTTGTCTGTCCTCCCCTTGAGTAACTCCAGGGATGGGGCCTAAATCACCTCCCTGGGCAACATCTTCCAGTGTTCAACCCTCCTTCTGCTCAAGAGCTTCTTCCTAACAGTCCATTTCAGTCTGCCCTTCTCTCATATGAAACCATTGCCCGTCATCCTATCACTCCAGGCGTTCGTAAACAGTTCTACTCTAGCCTTCTTGTAGCCCTATCAGAGACTGGAAGGTTGCTATCAGGTCCCCCAGTGTTGCCTGGAGCAACACTGCTCCAGGCTGAACAACCCCAACTCCCTCAGCCTGTCTGCGTAGCAGAGGGGCTGTCATTGAACCAGTGCTGGATTGGTTGTGTAAGTGAATCACAGAATCACGCAGGTTGTAAGGGACCTCCAAAGGTCATCTAGTTCAATCTCCCTGAGGGAGCAGGGATTGCCTCAACTAGATCAGGTGGCCCAGAGCCTTGTCCAGCCTCACCTTGAATAGCTCCAGGGATGGAGCCTCAACTCCCTCCCTGGGCAACCTGTTCCAGTGTTCAACCCTCCATCTGCTAAAGAACTTCTTCCCAACAGCCCATTTCCATCTGCCCTTCTCTCATGTGAAACCGACAAACTTCCAGTGCTAAATTCCAGCATGCAAACGGCAGTCTTGCTCTTTTGAGCTGTGTTCTGATAACACAGAATCATAGAACAGTTTTGGCTGGAAGAGACTTTCAAGATCATCAAATCCAGCCTTTTCCTAGCCGTATGAGCCCCACTAAACCCCGTCCCCCAACTTAACATCTATGTGACACCACAAAGATAAAAAACAACACAACAATTACATTGGATTTGGTCTTCTCTGCTTCTGGACAAAACAAGGCTTTGGACTTTCATCTCTTTCCTTTACTCTCTGTCTCCCTAGCAAACATTTTACATATCCTGGTGGTTTCTGGAGAACAGAAACAAATCCAAAGGGGTTTGATGTGTTTGGGGTTGTTTTTTTTTTGTGGGTTTGGCTGTTGTTTAAACCTCCTCTTTATTCTTTTAACCAGAAACGACAGAATTGATTCCCGACGTGGAGCACCACTGTTTATGACAGTGCATCAATTGGCTGGGACCAGACCATCCAAAATGACTTTGTAATCTGAAAAAAATACTTGTGCTGAGGAGAAAAGGAGCAATGGCCATTTCCCAGGCTTTTTTGACCTTCTGAACAAGAACTGGAACTTGCCTGGTGGTTTAGATGCTAATCTGTCTACCCAGCGTGTGGGTGTGCTCTGAGTCACAGCCAGCATGTGCACTCACTTCTCAAACAGGGCTTCCTAAATATTGTTGGAAGGGTAATTTTTGTTTAACTTTCATTTGGCAGAGGCCCACACTGGGAATGGCGAGAGCTCAGGAAGAACCGTGTGCTGTGCCTGGAGCTGCTAAGAACAACTTTGAACGTTTTCAGACCTTTTTCCTCTCAAACTGCAGAATAAAAACCTCCCCCCTCCCCACAGCACTGCTTGTTTCTCACCCACTCGCCAGCAAACCGCATCTGTCAGGTTCCAAGTGCACAGCAACAACTGTCTGTCTGCAGTGAAGATAAACGTTGGACTTCTTCCTTTGGCCTTTGCAGAATTTGTTTTTCTAATCTGTGCCTAGTTACTAACACTCAAGGGATGGTCCAGGCGACTGTAACCACGCGAGCACTGAGCAAACAGGGTGCAGTGGCCACACATAGGCAGCAGGGACCATCAAGATTTTTGCAAAGACAAGTAGGTTTTTTATTGTTCTGCTTATCATATAACTGAGAGCATGGCTAATGAACACGTTCCAGGCAAAGCATCGCTGGTGCTACAAATTGCTTTCGCTCTTGGAGGCCTTGTTATTAATCCAGTTACTGCTGGTAATAACACCTGCTGCTCTCTAAGTGAGCCTGAAAAATGCACTGGGGCAAGATCCAATATAGCGCTTAGGTGACCCAGCGTAAGCTGGTGTAATACCCCGTGTTTAAGATCTCAGGCCTTTGAGCTGAGTTGGAAACCTGAGCAACAGATCTATAAAGTGTACAAAGAGTACTAGGTGCCTGCAATAGCAGCCCCAAGCAGCTGAGCGTGCACCTGCTTATACCCAGCCAGTAAAGTTGGCTGGGTGGGGAAAGGAACCTGTAAATCATCTGGGCAGACCTGCAACGAGATACTGGTATTTGGTCAGGGTCCACAAACCAGATCTCTTCCAAACCACAGCTTTGTGGGCTTTTTGCTTTTCCCCTTTTTTCCTTCCCTTTAGAGAACTGAGCTGGCCTTTTACTGTTCCTGCTTTGCCACAGCTGCCGCACGTTCATCTAGCGCCCTGCTGCTGACGCTGTAATCTGGGAACCAAGTGGCCCATGCCTGGTTCCCTGCTCTGGCTGCACAGTGTGCGTGGGATGGGGGCTTCAACTCCCCATCCCCAGAGAGGATGTAATTAGCAGCTCTAAAGTAGGTCACTGTGAGTGGGCTGGAGGGACACGCTCCTCATGCTCCAGCAGCAACTGTGCAGACAGCAACTCACGATTCATTCGGCCATAAGGAGAAGGAGCATGTTAAGCAACCAAGTCAGGTTTCCTCAGGCTTCGGACACTCACCTGGCACAAGGGCAACTCTGGCCCTTGATGACACTTGATTTTCAGTGTTTTAACCACGGGCCACTGGAGGAGAGGTCCCAACAGGGGCACTAAAACTCAGGTCTGGAGTAAACTAGAACTCTGCTTGGAGTAAGCCATAACCATCACCAGACTGGTGACATGGCTGCAGCAGTGCTGCCCACTGCCAGCACAGCCTCTCTCCTGCTGTCCTGCCTTTCTCTCAAGAGACTGAATAGATCTCAGCCCAAATATAGTTGGGTCCAAAGATATTTGAATGTTCCTTACTCAAACAATAAATGAAGATTTCCAACTGCTCTAAGTAAATACTCAGGCTACTACTACACAGTACTGAGGCAGTGGGGTGGAATTTTGCCTTTAGGCAGCAAACAGCAGTTTAACATGAGAAATAGGTTCCTGAAATGCCTCTGAGGACACTCTTGGGACCGACTGTCCCTGTAGTAGGGATACATACAAAACAAGCTTTCAGTTGCTCCCTCAACTCCACCAAGACGGGGACAACTCAGGACATGTACAGAAGTACAGCTCCAAGCTCCTGGTAAACTTCAGAGCAGTTAAATCCTCCTTGAACAGAATCAGCACCAACTTTGTTAGATTTCAGTCTTCAGTGTCTCAGTCAAGTCCCAGAGCAGAAAATCTCAGGTGGATGTGACCCCTGGCTCCTTTGGGTACCCCCAGCAAGGGCTAGAGACCATCCAAGCTAGATCATCCCTCTAGAGGGAAACATTAGGCAAAGCTCTGCTTTCAGCTACCCTATTACAACCTTGACTCAGTGGAGATGCCATGGACAGCATGACCAGGCCAAAAAACAGGAGAATTGGGTTTTTTGAGTTTGTTGGGGTTTTTTTAGAGGCGAGGCCAAGCAATAGGATGGTAATGATAAACGCAGGCAAGCAGATCTCTCCCTACCAACAGCTCCACGTGGCCAGTGCAGCACAGACCCTAACCTGGGAATTCCAGTGCAGCAGGAAAACTCACAGATGTGATGAGAAAAATCTCTGAAAAGGGTCAGAAACCTTTCTGGGACCTCAGTGGACCACAGAGGTACCTGACTTTGAGATATAAAGTCCATTTTAAAGTTCTTTCTGCTGTTTTCTTCCTCAATATAATTTCCCTTCCTTGCAAAGCAAGTCCAGGCCAGCCACTCGCTGTCCCTCAGAGCCCATCCTCCTGCGTGGGGAGCCGAACTCCTCCAGCTGCTGGTAGCATTCCCACCCACGTTACCACAGCAGCAGAAACAGCAAAACATGAAACACAAGGATGCTGTGTGGGCAAAGTCCCCGCATCCTCTGGGATCATAAGCAGCTGCCAGGCCCCAGGAAGAGCCTGCAGAGCTTGGGTGTTTGCTCCAGCTCCTTCTTCCAGCACAGGCTGGCAGATTTCTGGGCCAAGTAAGATAATCTGCGTGCAAAACAAGTACCAAGCAATAATTATAGCCACTTGCTTGCCAGATAAACGTTATAGTGTCGCATCTCTTTAGAGTGAGCATAACAAACCTCTTGCCCAAATACAGATGTCAGTAACCTCTGACTGCTACCCTTGTCCTTCTCACACCTTCTTCTGTCTGGGCTCCACCCATGCGTTACATAAACCCTTCTTCCAGAGATAACTCAACACAGAGGAATTCACATGAAAGTATCTTGTGATGTGTGCCTGTTGGGTTGAGGAGCACATGAAGAGCATGTGTATCACTTCTGCCTTGTTTTCAGTTCGTGTTTTCTTCCTTTAGGCAGATCTGATCTCCAAAGCTCAGGAGTGATACAGACCTTGTTCCCTATTAGCTGACTACAGCTGTAGTTCAGACTGACATCCGCTGATATGTTAATCTGTCAAGTTACAAAAACACTTCAGAGCAAGAAATGCTGTCAGTCAGGCAGCAGAGAGCTCCCTGCTTCTCCTGAAATAACTCGTGTTTTGACAACATGACAGCTCTGCTCAAGAACAGGAGCCGTACTGGGACAGGATATTGTGAGTGCTCCCAGACACTCAGTGTAATACTGCATGACATTGTGATTTAAAACATGTATGAACTGGAATTGCCCTTAGATGGATTCAAATTCAGTTCCCTGGCAGATCTGTAATGGTAGCTGCCCATGAGAAGGTAACTAGGCTTTCTTCTCTGGTGGTCCACCTGGGACCAGTTCTTGACCTGACATGAAATTGTTTTAATATTACAGAATCACTCTGGTTGGAAAAGACCCTGGGGATTATCAAATCCAACCACCTACCCTACAAGTTCACCCTTAAACCAGGTCCCTCAACACCTCATCCAAAAAAATCTTTAAACACATCGAGGGATGGCGACTCAACCATCTCTCTGGGAAGCCCATTCCAGGGCCTGACCACCCTTTCTGGGAAAACATTCTTCCTAAGATCAAGTCTAAACCTACCCTGATGTAACTTGAACCCATTCCCTCTTGTTCTACCACTAAGTGCTTGTGAGAAGAGACCAGCACCAACCTCTCCACAATGTCCTTTCAGGTAGTTGTCGAGAGTGATGAGGTCTCCTCTCAGCCTCCTCTTTTTCAAACTAAAGAACCCTAGCAATTTCAATCTTTCCTCATAAGATTTATTCTCCAGGCTCTTCCCCAGCTTAGTTGCCCTCTTCTGCACCTGCTCCAGCACCTCCACATCTCTCTTCTGTTGAGGTGCCCAAAACTGGACACAGTAGTCAAGATGTGGCCTCACCAGTGCTGAATACAGGCGAATATGTCCATCCACAGTCCAAATAAAGAAATCTGCATTTTTTTACTTCCAAACCTGGTCAATCATTAAAAAAACCAAGCTAGTGAAGCCTTAGATAGGGAGTTGCTCCTGCTTTGAGGGTGATCACTCACTTCAAATTATCAAAGTCTACAAAATTGCCTTCTGATATGATCAAATGAAATACCAGAGATTTGAAAAACAGACAGAAATGAGGCTGGGGATGAGCAAATGTCTGGGAAATCTCTTCCAGAGAGGGACTTTTTTTAAAAAGACTCCTCCTAAACAATCACCACATTTTTGTCTCCTCCAGACATACAGAGACCTCCCACATTCTCCCACCAGCACACATGAAATACCACAGCGCTGCTCTTAGGCATCAAGAATGAAACAATAATTTTCGATTTCTGGTTTGAAAAAGCAAATTAAAAGAGAAGTTACTAATTTTTGGCCATAAAGCACAAGTGTGAAAGTGCTGTGTATTTTTGTTTTAAAGTGGTTGTTTAGACTAATTCTGTTCTGTAAAAGGTTACCTTCTGTCCCCTCCAGAAATTACAGATAGACTCCGGGACCATACGAGTCCTCCCCGGATGGGCAGGGTGAAAGGAGACGTTCAAAATACATGAAAAATGATAAAACCATGATTGAGGGGTGATCTCATTAATGTTTATAAATATGTGAAGTGTGGGTGTCAGTAGGATGGAGCCAGGTTCTTCTCAATGTCATCTAGTGATAGGACAAGGGGCAATGAGTGTCAGCTGGGGCATAGACTTTTCCACATAAATATGAGCAGGGACTTCTTCACAGTGACAGAGCACTGGAAGGGGCTGCCCAAGGGGATTGTGGAGTCTCCTTCTCTAGAGACATTTAAAACCTGCCTGGACATGTTCCTGTGTGACTTGGTCTAGGTGGTCCTGCTGTGGCTGGGGAATTGGACTGGATGATCTTTCAGGGTCCCTTCCAATCTGTAATATTCTGTGATTCTGTAAAATAAACAATAACAGAGAGGGATAACTGCAAAAAGATGGTCTTCCTCTGAAAGGTCGCTCTGCCAGCAGGTATTTAGGAAGATCTAGGCTATACATCGCAGCTGAGCAATCAATTTATGGCTATTCCAGTAAAAACTGGTTCATCACATAGATTTTGCTTTCTGAAAGGGCTCAGCTCTATTCTAATGGGTAATTTAATATCTTTTCCTTTGAATCCTTTCTTCGCTAGGAGGGGCTTTGTGAGTGCTTTGATCAGGAAGGATGAACTGTGCCGGGCAGCTGTGCCTCGGTGCTGTCTGGGCACCTTCCGCAGCAGTGGTTTGACAATAGTTTTTGAGATGGGGAAAAACCCTCATGTGAGTAGCGAGATATGGTGGGATCTTGACCTCTGTGCTGCTCCTTTGGGGTATTTTTTCTTCCTGGTGCTGTCCTATCCGTCATGAGACAAGCCATACCTGACACAGGACATTACTAACCAGTACTTTGCCCCACCTGCCTGGTGGTAAAGAGTGACAGCAGACCCCAGCTAAGATCACGAGGCAAGCAGTGTTTGCCTGTGGAGTGAATGCCATGTCACTACAGTACAGGACTTTCATGGACCTGTGAAATCTGTCCCGTGACTACCTAGGGGCTAACTTTTCAATGTTGTAACCATCCTAGTTTGTCTTGGAGGACAAAAAACTCCCCAGATAAACCCCTAAACAAGCACCCCATTCATGTTTTAGTTTTTTTCCAGAAAGACATTTAGGGAGACAAATGATATGAAGCAAAAGACACATGGAAATGCATTGTCATGGGCAGCTAGCCCATAGGTTCACGTACAAATCACCTAACAACAGCTACAGAGCCAGTGGTATCCAACAAGAAGCTTCAGACTCTTGAAGATGTGCCATGCCCATGTTGCGTATATTTCTGTGAAGTCTTAGTGTTTTAGTTCTAAACTGAAGCGTGTAGTGGGTTGACCTCTTTTGGTCTGGTCCAAGAAAGCATTTAGATTTGAGCTGAAATGCATCACCCATGGAGGAACATTTGACCCTGTATGGCTAGAAGAGGCCCACTCAGCGTCCAGTTTGTCTTTTAAACATGTCAGGTACATGCACTACCTGTTCCTGGCGAGTGATTGATGCTGTAAATGCAACAAGCTTGGTTGCCACATAGCCCATGGGTTAACTCCACTGGCTTTGGGGGGTAGCAGAGGATCAGCAGAGGGGGTGGGTATCACTGCTGATTCATGCCACCAGAAGGTGTTATGAGAGGACCCAGCTCAGCTCGACCATGCTGAGGCATTTCATGGCTTCCTCCTATGGATTTATGTCGTTGGGTTCAGGTTGAGTTTTCCATGCCAATCTTTCAGCTCTGCAGTGCTGCCTCATACATTTCTGGGAGTCTGGAGGCCAAACCAAGGTGGAAATGCATCTTTCTCACACACATGGCAAACAAGGGACGCTCTCCATTTCATACACAAAATGGAGCCTTTTGAGACCTCCTGACACCTTTTATGTTTCCCATAAAATGCAACAGAAAATGAAAGAAACCTAAAATCAGTCCATGGAAGAGAAAATTGCTCGCTGACATTGCTTAGGTTACAACAAAGCTGAGATAAGCTGCTGTCATCCTGCTTTCAAGAACCCTTTAATAGGACACCAGGCAGCAGAAACAAAGCATCAGTGCCTTTTTTTATAGCACAGATATCATAACTTCAGGTTTCATTTAAACTCTGTTATAAGCAGGCAGGCTCCTAACACAGCTCAGGAGGACACTGAGCATAAGGAAGATGTTTGTCTGTCACCTCTTGCATATGGGACTTGGAAGGGAGGAGAAAACAAGACAAAATAGGAAACATCTCTCCAGAAGCAAACCGCATCTTTTTGCTGACATCTCTGCCCTCTTCTGCTCTCAGTAAACAGCAAAGCCCACACAAAGCGACATTTTTACATCCAGACTAAGGTGATCCTTCCACATGGAGTGAGTTTAAAATAACTTCCTCGCAAAGCCACCAAAACAAGCCAGACCATATGAAAGGCAAAGTTTCTTGAGTTCAAAGAGAGAAGGGCTTTTTGCACTGAACTTTGTTCTGGCAGTGCATGGAAGTGGCTTCAGGACATGCTAGTTCCGTTTCTACCTTTGTGCAGTATTTTGTTCAGACAAGCCCAGTCCAGACGCAGTTATCTGACCTCACTGTAGTCAGCTGCATTTCTGTCCTCCTGTCATACTCGCCCTTGGCACACTTGGTGCTTTGCAGAAGTCTTTTAAAACTTCCCAAATTGTTTTAAAAGCAAACATATAGAATTAGGGGTTTGTTTTTCTCCCTCAGTCACATTTTCTAGTTATAAAAAAATAAATCTATGGTTAGCAAAGAAGTTCTGCGACAGCTTCCTGTGGGCAATAGGGGATGGGTCTGTGGGTGCATTTGCACTGGAAGTCTCAGCTGCCATTTAGGTAAAGTATTAGAAAACCTGTTGATGCTTTACAAGAAGCTTTGCATTGTCAAAAAAACCCCCCAGCCCCTACCCTAAACACCCTTGTTTATAACCATTCCAGGTCTTTCTGCGAAACACTCTCAGAGCACTCCAGTCTGCCACTCAGGTTACTAAAGCAAAGCTCACGGTTCACCTTCTCCACCATACAAGTAGCCAGCTCCACACCACAGTGCATTGCAAAATAAATGGAAAATCAAAGATTAAAGCAAGCTCCTTCGAGATGCTCTCACAGCACAGTTCTCTGTCCAAGCAGCCTTTCTTTTGCTTTAAGTGCACTAATCACATTTCAATTACAACATAAAGTTAATAGCTTCCTTATTTCCTTATTTTAGCATTGCCCCTTTACTTCCTCTGTCTTTTCAATTAGACCAGCAAGATCATTTCTTTAATCTCCTTTCTCCAGCATCCTGTTTTCATTTCTTATACAAAATCACATTTGGTCACTTACACTTTTCCTGAGGGTAAGCACACGACAGCAGCATCTCTTGCTCCACCATGGTGCTGCCTGTTGCAGAGCTCAGTACCTTTGGAACAGGACTTGAAGAAAATACTGTGGAAAACTCAGCTCACTCATGCAGACTTCGGATCTTCTCCAGTTCTCCTGGCTTCTGTGTGCTGTCACATGTTACCCTCCCTCCTGAGAAACCAGTGGAACTGGTCTGGCAGCAGGCATCTTGTGTGTCAGAAGAGCTTTAATTGATTCATTGCAACAGGTACCCACCCTCATTAAAAAAAAGGCTGTTGAGAGGAGTAGCCTCTTCGCGCTTCATTTGAAATTACAGAACCTCCCCAATGTCACAGCTGGTGCACTTTAAAGAGAAACGACTTGCTGGGTTTGGGAATGCACAGGAAATAATTTAAAATCAATCTTAGTGCCAAATAAACCCCAACTAGCGGTGTAACTCAGGTGCCTCTGAGTCTCCCCGAGGCATCATTTCTTGTGGGATAAAACGACTCCACATCTCTGTCACAGAGGCCTCTGGGTTCCATGAACAGCAGCTCTCATTGCTACTGGTGTAGACCTGATTTCTGAGAAACCCTTTGCCAGGAACACAGGATTAGTGGTGCCTCAGTGCCTGCAGAGAGAATACCTCCATGCAGCAAACACAGAGGTGGCTCCACCTTTCAGCAGCCCCATTCTCCCCATCTGTAGCTCAGCACTACCCTGCAAGCCCTGCACAGCTCCAACACCATTTATCTGTTACCCCCTTGTCCAAGAGGGGTTGCAGAAGAGCCCTCAGTAATAACTGCAGCAGTTTCACATCAGGGCACAGCTCACAGTACCCCCATAGCAGTTCGTTGCTGCTGTTGCACTTGCAAGCTGGTGATACCATTGTCAAGTTCAAGCAAGGCTGTGGGTAGCAAGGAACCGAGAAACAGGAGACGCGGGATTTATGCCTGACTCTGCCTCTAATTTGCCCTGTCACCTTGGGCGAGTTGCTTTACCTCTCAGTGTTGCTGTTTCCCCATCTCTAACACAGGCATAATTATAGTTCCCTTTCTTTGGAAAAGGCTTTGAAATCTATGGCCAAAATGCAGGATGAAAGAGGAAACGATCCTTATTACACTCTTGTAAAATATTGGGACGAGGCAGACAACAAGCAGCGAGCATTTGATATTTCACACATGAGAGCAGCGTGTTTTAAGAGGAACACAACTCTATTGTAAGAACGCTTTAACAAAAACTGGTATGTTGTGGAGTCTCCTTCTCTGGAGGTGTTTAAAACCTGCCTGGACAGGTTCCTGTGCGACTTGGTCTAGGTAGTCCTGCTCTGGAAGGGGGATTGGACCAGATGATCTTTCGAGGTCCCTTCCAATCCCCAGTGTTCTGTGATTCTGTGATACGGCAAAAGATCAGTTTCTGTTTTCACACTGCAATGCCGAGAAAAAAAAACCTAAATCAATTCTCACTTCTAGGAACATAACTCCTGGAAACAAATCCACCAGAGGTTCCTTGGTGGAAAATCATAGAATTGTAGAATCATTAGGAATTGGAAGGGACCTTGAAAGATCATCTAGCCCAATCCCCCTGCCACAGCAGGATCACCTAGACCAGGTCACACAGGAACACATCCAGGCAGGTCTTAAATGTATGCAGAGAAGGAGACTCCACAACTCCCCTGGGCAGCTCCTTCCAGTGCTCTGCCACCCTCACCAGGAAGAAGTTCCTTCTCAGATTGATGTGGAACCTCCTATGTTCCAGCTTGCACCCATTGGCCCTTGTCCTATCACTAGATGTCATTGAGAAGAGCCTGGCTCCGTCCTCCTGGCACCCACCCCTCACATATTTATAGACATTAATGAGATCACCACTCAATCTCCTCTTCTTGAGGCTCAAGAGACCCAGCTCCCTCATCCTTTCCTCATAAGGGAGGTGTTCCACTTCCTTCATCATCTTCATTGCTCTATGCTGGACACCCTCCACCAGCTCTGTGTCTTGAACAGAGGGGCCCAGAACATGACACAATACTCCAGATATGGTTTCACTAGTGCAGAGTAGAGGAGGACAAGAACCTCTCTCAATTTGCTAACCACCCCACTTCTGATCTACCTCAGGATGCTGTTGGCCCTCTTGGCCACAAGAGCACATTTCTGGCTCATAGTCATTCTGCTGTCCACCAGGACCCCCAAGTCCCTTTCTCCTACACTGCTCTCCAACAGGTCAGTCCCCAACCTATACTGGTACCTGG
>JAOXOE010000343.1:14661888-14706732 GCA_028565055.1 Phoeniculus purpureus
AGATTAGCCACATTTCACCACAAATGCTGAATCCTTGGGAATCATTTGTGGGAAGAGCTCGGCTTCATGCAGCTCCTCTGTAGTTCAGTTAGACCATGTGCACACGAGAATGTTGCTGCAAAGGGAAGAAGAGCCCATGAAAGCAAGAAACATTGACTGACAGTTGCTAACAACCTCTGTCTGGTTATAAAAGACCGGGCTGTAAATGTATGCAGATTCAAAAACCTCAGCTGTCCTGCTACGAACGTTTTCCTACCCCCTGAACTGCTCCACAACGTAAAAAGAAACAAAACAGTTGGAAAATATTTCCAGCTTTGCAGTCTCAGCAAAGAAGTTTCACTCTACAGCTTCTGAATAAAACCATCCTCCTTAGACTGGATCTCTATCTCCTTGGAATTCATGCAGGTCATTTATCACCTTGTGATGGGTTCATTTCTGACTCCTGGCATGACAGCTTGGGGATCCAAGCCTGTTCCACCACATGGCCAGCTTGGCCAATGCTAGCCCTTTCCACAGCAATAGGAATGGCTCAGCAAGCTGATCTCCTCTATCTTTTTTGGTGGCAGCTTGGCTCTGCAAAGGAGCCTCATTCATCAGCTCTGCACAGGAGGAGACAAGGCCCTGCCTGGCTCAGGAACTGAAAAAGTAAAGTCCATCTCCCTTTGCTCTATCAGTTACAACTTCTGCCCTTACTGTATCTTTGCTATATTTGCTTTTTCTTCCCTCTGTGTTCTTAGTCCTCTAGTTCTCTCTGTCCTGCTCAGCGGGCCCAATTAGCAGCCCTTTAGTGTGTCTGTAGTTCCTTCTCTTTCCCTTCTTTTTGTTTCTTCCCCTTTAAGTGGTCTTGTTAATAAACCTTGTCATCGTTTTCATTACTATAAATGTGTCCTGGGCTTTTTCAGGGTTGAAGTCAAAACCAGGACACGCCTGAGCACAGGGCTTTCAGAACGACGGTGATGAAGGTTCTCCGCTCCCATGTGATTGTGGCTTCATACATGGCTTGCACTGGGACAGACAGGGATGCCAGGTGCCACAGGGAGACAAATGAGGCTGCTCAGTGGTCTGGCTTATTTCATCCCCCATGACTGCCTGACCTATTCTGCCTAATTCACAATTTTTCCATTGTGTTTGCTAAAAAGAGAAATGCACGGATCCAGCTGTCAACAGCTGTCAAGCTGCTTTGCCTGCTGGCAGTGAAAAAGCTGATTAATTGCTTTTGGATGCAGTTCATTTAGTAAATGAGGAAGCGGTTCATCTATGTCTACACTTTCAGAAGTTCTTGGGCTGCCTGGATTGTCGAAGTCTTCTACCAACCTCATTTCAGCTCCTACTTCTAGGAAACCAAATCTGTTAAGTAGCCACAACTGGGCATAGAGACTGGAAAGCTTCGGTCAAGCAGCTTTCTGAATATTGCTCTTGGACCACAGTGAGGGAAGCAAATGTGGTTATCTCCAACCTTCTAGAGGAGACAGGAGTTTACCTGCAGAGAGGAGTTTAATTGTACTGCTGACTTCACTCGGACCAAGACCTCAACCACGTTCCAGCTTTGCAAATAGTCTATTAAACATCTCCTGTCCCTGAAACCAGGAAAACAAACTTTTCCTTGGTTGAATCAAAAAGGGAATCAGCCACTAGGTCGGTGGTAATAGACTTACACCACAAACTCAGTGTATTGTTTCAGCTGGAACTAAACACTGGTTATCGTGGAAAGCTGACTGTTGACATCCAGATTCACAGTGTGTTGAGAAGTTTTGGTTGCAAGCCTGGAATAGGTGGTCGTTCAGAGGAAGGTGGGTTTAACATCTAATTATAGGTAACGCACGAGCCACGCAAGGCAAGATGCATTGGAGATAAGTAATTTCAAATTTGCCATGAAATTGCTGTATGAAGTCAAATTCCCTGATTTCTAATGCTTCACCTTACTTGACAGGTGTTTGAGAAATCCTTCGGCAATTTTCAGTGGCAAGTGGTACAACACGGCCTTTGTTTGTCGCCCTTCCCCGTCCCCTTTGCCATGGTCTGTTCCCCAACAGCACTGTACTTGAGTATTACCCTCTTTTGAATATTACCTTCTTTCTTTTGAACTCTGGCTGTAGAAGATGCCACTTTTCTGTCCCTCTCACATTGTTGCCTTTTCATTCCAGCCTCCTGGCTGGTGACCCAGCGAAGAGTCCAAAATGTGGATTCATTTCCGTTTGTGCTTCTAAGGAGTCAAACCTGCGTTTCCCCTAATGGCCCATTCCAAAACGTACATGGCGTGTTCTCCTTTGTTCCTGCTGGAGTTCCACCTTGTAGTTAAACTGGTGGCCAGAGGAAGGAGACAAGCCTCTGTAACCAAGCGTCTCACATGAGCAGCAGTGAGGAGATGTGCTCTGCCTTCTCCCCATTTCTCTGGGGGCTGCGTCTGTGTGTTGTCCAAGTAATTGGACAAAATCTCTCTCTGGCCCAATGAATCACGAGTCACTTCCACGTAAACCTCATGAGAAGGGAGAGCGAAACCTTTCCTGTGATTCCCACACACACCCAGGCTGTTAAGTCCCCAGTCTCACCTACTGACTGATGGGTTAGGCAGCACAAAAAGATAGTGTTGGATTCCCCCCAGGCAAAAGAGAGAGAAATGAACCTTCTCCAAAGCCTTGGTGAGAGCCTCAACCTCTAGATGACAGAGATTACTCCAACAGAACTGCCTCTGGACACATTTTGAAGGAAACTGGTGATTATTAGAGCATTTTGTGCAGGGCGCAGGCTGAGAGTGCAGCTGATGGGCTGACCAGACAGATGGCAGGTCACCAGTGCGGTAGCTGGAGGTCACTCACCAGTGGATTCCAGCAGTGAGGAGACATCCTTTCAGTTCTGAGCCACATACTCACTCTGTGATCCTGGCACTGCCCTAGCAGAACCCAGCATCTCATGAACTCAAAGGTCAAGAATGCGGTCACCACCAGTAAACACATCAAGCACAATGCACATTTTATTGGTTTCACTTACGAGAAAGAGAAATCAGACTGAAGAAGCAGCTCACAGCGTAATCTGTGCAATTTACGAGCAGCAATCACATTCTTTGTGTGTTCCTTCCCTTTGATTTGTGCGCCATTTTGGCAGCAGGGTGGGCCACCTCAAACTTCGACCGTATGAGAAGGATGCCATCAAAAGTCTATAAATCATAGACAGTATCTGAAGTGTCTTAGTCATGCCAGAGAACACAGAGCTCAGAGACTTCTCGTAAAGACGCTCATTTCTGTTCTGTGATTGCAGCCTTCTGGCTATCGGAAGAGCTTGTAATAATTGCCGTGGTTGCCTTGAGATGTGAGGAGTTAAGTCCCACGGAAAATGGAATGTGTCTAAATAATTCATCGTAAGGATCTTTCGAGGTCCCTTCCAATCCCTAATGTTCTGTGATTCCGTGAAATATGGAATTGACATTTTCAGACAGGTAGAGGACTTTCCACATGCAGCACTCTGGAGACACTGTGTTAAGAACACTTCTTACCCGTATAAGAGGAACGTGTTCTGCAGTTAGTCCAAAGACTTAGTTTTGCAGCAATGGGAGCACTCACATGGAGGAGCCTGCATTCATATGAACCTGCCTTTCCCTATATACCCTAAAGATTGAGAAGTTGCCCCTTATGGAACATAGAATCTTTCTACGTAGCATGCAGAGTGTCTAGGAGAGTTTATGCCCTTTTCATTCCTGTGGTATCTGGGTTTGCATCCTGCAGATTTTCTTCTTTCTTTGATTTTGTTTTGCACGTTGTAGGAGGGGTGTTCTTTCTCCAAACTTACGGCTCACATCATTTAAAAGTGACTCTTCCTCTGGCCTCAATTTGGGTCAGGGGAGGTTTAGATTGGATCTTAGGAAGAAGTTCTTTGCTGAGAGACTGGTTGAGCACTGGAACAGGCTGCCCAGGGAGGTGGTGCAGTCACCAACCTGGGAGGTGATTAAAAACCGAGTAGCTACAGCACCTGAGGCCATGGTCTAGGGGTTAGGGAGATGCTGGGATGAGAGCTGGACTTGATGATCCTGGAGGTCCTTTCCAGCCAGGATGATTCTGTGGTTCTATGAATTTCCACATAGTATTGGCACTGAGAAGAATTTGTCTTTATTGATGGGAAGACATATCAATACTGGTTGGAACACTCTACTTACTAGAAGGGAAATATTATCCTGAAAGGTTCCTGATAGATCTGCCATCAATCTGAAGCACTGTGACGTTTCCTATCGCAGTAGCACAAGGATGTTCCTTCTGGGAAATGCACAGAATGTACTAATGAGTGTGTTCATACATCAGAGGAAATCCTTCTTTCCCCCTGTAAAATGATGAAATTATTCTTGATCTCAGATTACCAGGCCACAGCAGAGAGAAACTGTAATTGCCTGTAAATAGTAGGTCAAAATGACCAAGCATGACATTTTTAAAGTTCAACCCTTCTCATCCTGCATTACCACACATTGCATTAAGGCTGCTCACAAACAGCACTTGTCAAGCCGCCGTGTTCCAAAGTGACTTATTTTGTAGTAAATCAAATAACAAGTGAAACTGAGTTTGCTGAGCTTTGCTTTCCATTTCCTTTTCTAAGTTGTGTGCCATTTTAAACAAGTGACGTACTGGGGAGGTGAAGAGGACAGAGCAAAGCACCAGAGATCACCTGGAGGTTGGCATACAGCAGGTCTCTTCATATTCAATGTGTCGGAGCTGTGCTGGCTTTCTATCCAACAACAACAATGTTCTGCGTACCAGAAAGGCTGAGAGTGGACAGTTAAGAGATTTAGATACCAGGAAACTGCTTCTGAAGGTTCCAAAAAGGCTGCTCATTACAACATCAGGTAATTGACTATTAGATAAACCCCTGGCTTTTCAAAGCAGAGATCAAGGAGCAGTGCTTGGGCTCTGAAGTGGAAGCTGCAGCTCTCAGGAAGGATCCTCAGTCTGCATACACTCGAAACATCTCTCTCTTTCCACCTATTTGATGGCAAGTTGTAAGAAGCAGATAATGTCACCTCTCATTTCCATTACAAACATCTGCTGAGAGACTAATGTGCCTGTGCCAGCTGAAGGGAGTAAAACCAGTTCTTCAAAAGAACAACAAACCAAAAAAAAAAGGAGAGAAAAAAGAAAGAAGCAGCCAATAAACTGAAAGAATTAAAAAGACCATCTTTGAATCCCAACTGACACACTGGGTGATGGGCTTCACTTTTCGTGTTGTACACAGCTCTGCGGTAGTTGCTCCCCTTTCTAACGACTGTTAGACCAATTCTTTCTCAAAGCTGCCTGCCCCCCTCTAGGGTTATACTCAAACAACCCCAGGACTGCTCCAGCCAGAAGCACTTTCACACACTTTGAGCCAAAATTGCCCCAAGGAAGAGCTAAATCATGCTGGATGAGAGCTCTGGTGGGTGATTTTCACGGGGTCAGAATTTCACTTTCCAAATGGCAACAGAACAGACACTCTAGGAGAATTTCCTCTTCCTGAAAGGCTTCCTGAAAGCATTAAATCACCCTGTGTCTGGCTGGACACACGTTGGGGGTCATACAGCACCTGGTCTGAATGTGCTCAGTCTTGCATGACACTGGCTTTTCATGTGGGTTGGGGTTTTTCTTTCCGTGTATTCTGCTTTATTTATTTGTTAAATTTTGGTACAATTGATATTTCAGACTCAAGTTCTAGGTCTCAGGCATTTGCTCTCAGACAGCAGGAGTAATACTTAAGAGAGTAAAACACTCATCAGGACATTACCAAAGGCACAAAGAGTAAGAAATGAGAATGCATAGACATGCTCCAGATGAAGAAGTACTCAAATTTTCATGAGTTGCCTTCAATGGCCATTAAAGGTCATCGAGGGTGGTCAAAGTTTGTATAGATAATGTGATTGTTTTGCTGAAAAATCTCTGATTAGGAAAATTAGAGTCAACATCCACAAGTATGTAAAGGAACAAGTGTGTGGGAAGTCATCACAGAAAATAAATCAGACGGAAAAGCAGCAAACTAGAGAAATAAGTCGACAACAAATGGATGGAACTGCCTTCCAGGGAATGGGTTTGCAAGTGGCATAATGGATCTCCACTGAACTCAGTACAACAAGGACATTAGCCTGTTGGAAATGATCCAGAGGAGAGTCACAAAAATTATCACAGGGATCGAGCATCTTTTCTATGAAGATAGGGCTGGGACATGTGGGATAGTTCAGCTTAGAACAAGGGAAGGCTCCAAGGAGACCTTCTTGCAGCCTTTCGCTACTTAAAGTGGGCTGTAGGAACCACCAGGACAGTCTATTTAGAAAGGCTT
Source organism: Phoeniculus purpureus (assembly GCA_028565055.1). Classification (NCBI taxonomy): domain Eukaryota; kingdom Metazoa; phylum Chordata; class Aves; order Bucerotiformes; family Phoeniculidae; genus Phoeniculus; species Phoeniculus purpureus. The sequence goes on from JAOXOE010000343.1 coordinate 14,668,174, forward strand.
GTAGAAACAGAACAACGGATGGTGGTTTTCAACTAAAAGAGGGTAGATTTAGACCAGATATAAGGAAGACATTCTCTACAGTGAGGTGGTAGAGGTCCAACTGGAAGAGGTTGTCCAGAAAGGTGGCAGATGTGCAATCCCTGGAAGTATTCCAGGTTTGGTTAGATGCAGCTGTAAGCAACCTGATCTAATTCAAGATGTTCCTGCTTATTGCAGGGGTGAGGGTGAACTACCTGACCTTTGAAGGTCCCTTCCAACCCAAAGCATTCTGTGATCTTGGTGTCTTTTGGGTACCCTTACACTGCTGAAGAGAGAGAGACAGATTTCCCAGTACCAGTTCTTCTTTGGTGCTTTCAGACTGTGTGCAGATCACCTTCAGTTTCACTAAAAAGCTGGATGGACTGCTGCTCCCATGCCACTCTCCTACCCACACTGTTTCTAAAATACATCCCGCATCCTCTCTCCCAGCTGTAGTTTTAACAAAGCAGCAGAAGGAAGTGGCGTACTGTTGTGCCTACTTTCTCTCTCTGGGATTTGGGTTTCTGACAGAGATGCTGGGCTTGTTCTGGGAGTCATCCACCAGTTAAAACTTGATCAAACCTGTTGCATCCTGAAGCAATTGAGCAAAATAGAGTTATGGCTGCTGCAACCTAATCACAAGCAAAAACATGTAGGTGAGCTGTAATTATCCAGGGTTCTGCCATCTGATAACATTTACAGCAAACAGAAAATTAAAAGACTTAAACCAGAAGGAAATGAGTGGAGCTTTTCCTTTTCCCTTTTTTTGAGAGTAATTGACTGCTGACTTTTCCCTGGGGTTGCACGGAAATCTCAGCTCCATCAGAGATCCTATCCCGAGCATTTTTCTTCACTGGATGTTGGGGGATGGATTTCAGTATTCTCCTTCAGCACCGGAAGCACTCGAGAGCCAACTGATAACACATCTGGTAAGGATGAGCGCAAGGGCTGGTTCATCAGGTAAATGCCAAAGTTTGTCTGAAAAAAGCAAAACATTTACTGAGACACAACACGTGTTACAACAGTCAGATCTACAGGAGATCTCACAGCCCAGACACACAAGGAAAACAATCCTGCTTGAGGAATAAGAAGCTAGGTGATCCTGCTCTGGCAGGGGGATTGGATCTAATGATCCTTTGAGGTCACTTCCAATCCTAACATTCTGTGATTCTGTGAGGTAGGTGCTAGCTCCATGTAATTAAGAACATCTTGAATTCATTAACTGTAATAGACACAAGCCATTCAATAGGGTCGGGGTCAGGAGGATGGAGCCAGGCTCTGCTCAGTGTTATCCAGTGATAGGACAAGGGGGAACAGGAGGTTCCATATCAGTGTGTGAAGGAACTTCTTCCCAGTGAGGGTGACGGAGCACTGGAACAGGCTATCCTGGGGGGTTGTGGAGTCTCCTTCTCTGGAGATGTTTAAAACCTGCCTGGGTATGTTCCTGTGCAATTTGGTCTAGTTGGTCCTTCTCTGGCAGGGGGATTGGACTGGATGATCTTTTGAGGTCCCTTCCAACCCCCAATGTTCTGTGATTCTGTGAAGAGTGAGACTGTAAGTAAGCAGGTAAATAATGTAGCATTTCATCACGAGCTCTGTAGTATCATAGATGTAATTTACATTCCCTCACAGCCTTCTCACATAATGACTGTTCTGACTTCTTGACAAATGCAGTGACTGCATCATCACAAATAAAGGCAGCACAAGAACGCACAGTGAGGAGAAGTCTTCCATCGTCTACCATGAATTAGTTGCTTTGTTAACAGAATGTTGCCCTGCCTAACGTTAGGGACTTTTCCTTCATTTGCTTTTCTGTTTTATACAAAATATTCAGAAGCTTGCTTTTATTAGCACTACCGCTCGTTACCTGTCATTATCTGTGAAGCCATCCCACGTAAGTGTTAGAACCAGTTATGTATGTGTCCTTGTGAGACTGAGTCCTAAAGAGGAACAGAATAACTGCTGCTCCCACTGACCACACAACCCTCACAGGCACTGAGAACCTGATCTGAGTTTCCGAGCTCTTATGTGTGGCCTTGATCTTAAGCACCTGAATTGTCATAGAATCATATGATAATAGAATGGCCAGAGTTGGAAGGGACCTTAAAGATCATCTGTTTCCAAACCCTCTGCACAGGCAGGGACACCTTCACTAGAGCAGGTTACTCAGGGCTCCAGCCAGCCTGGCCTTCAACACTGCCAGGGATGGGGCAGCCACAACTGCCTTGGGCAACCTGTTCCAGCATCTTACCACCCTCATAGCAAAGAATTGGTTCCTCATGTCCAAACTCATTCTCCCCTCTTCAAGTCTGGAATACTTTCCCCTTGTCCTCATCAAAAGTCCTCCCCCAGCTTTCTTGTAGCCCCATTCAGAGATTGGAAAGCTGCTAGAAGGTCACCTTGGAGCCTCCTTTTCTCCAGGCTGAACAACCCCGACTTGCTCAGCCTGTCCTTAGAGGGGAGGTGCTCCAGCCCTAAGATCATTGGAGTTGCTCTCCTCTGGACACTTTCCAAGAGCTCTGTGTCCTTCTTATCTATTGAAATTGATCAAAACCCGAACCTTTCTTACACAGCTGTAGTGTGAACAGCTGGAAATGTCACCATAGGAGACTGCTGTGGGTTTGTGGTTTTCTCTTCCCACAGCCAAGAACTTAGAAATGTGCACGAAACAGACAACATTAACATTTGCTAAATGATCAGATAATAGTTAATTAAAGAAATACGTAAAGCAATAGAGGAATGCTGGAGGCCGTGGTAAATTGGTCATTGACCTGCAGGCTTTCAGATGGCTTAGTTCTTCAAGCTGAGCACCTTGGAAACCCAATACTAATCATCTTGGGCTTTCTTGCAGGTTTCAGTGAAACCTGTTTAGCTTTGGTAGGCTACAGACAAAATGTACCAGTCACTGTAAAGCGTAAGGTACATAAATAAGGAAATGAATTTCATTAAAACCAAAATTCTATTCTCCTCCTCCATTTCCTGATTGCATTTACTGCCATTGTTCAGATCGATGATTCTGAAACAGAGGGAATTACATTTACAACAGGGTTAGAAAAATCTCCTAGGTAGAAAGAACTGCAGTAAATGAACAAACAGCGTTAGCTGGATCGAAGGGAGCGTAGCTGACAGACTGAATATGGAGGCAGTCTGTTGTCTCCTGGTTTTGCCCTGTATAATTAAATAAAGATTCAGTAATGAGGTAACATGAAACAGCTTTTTGTCTTTGCAGAATTAGCAAGAGGTAAGGCTGAGACCTACTCCCAAGTAAAGGAGATGTTTTAAATCTGAGATCTATCCAAATGTGGCCTCAGACTCTGATTTTGGAATACTAAGAAAAACAGACCCCTAGCGCAGTTTTTTTGGCTGCTTCTGCTGTTCCTTCATTGCAGATAAGCTTCTCCTATATGGGGTGTGAGCTATTCCTGATCAGGACTACCCAGTTAATGGTACTGTTTGGATACCTGTGACCATAACAGTGTCAGCACTGATGGGGACAGAGTAGATCACAGAATTACTGAGGCTGGAAAAGACCTCTGAGCTCATCCAGCCCAGGACCTAACAGCACCACTGCGGCCAGACCAGGGCACTCAGGGCCACAGCAAGGCTGTCCTCCAGCACCTCCAGGGATGGGGACTCCACCACTGCCCTGGGCAGTCCAGTCCACTGTGTGACCACCCTCTCCATGAGGAAGGGCTCCCTAACATCCAACCTAACCCTCCCCTGGTGCAGCTTCAGGCCCTGCACTCTCGTCCTTAAGTTTACTGTTCTGGTGTTTAGTGCTGAGGAATGATGGCAGCACATGAGGAGCACAGTCCTCTAGCACTGTCACTGTGTTGAATCAGCCATGGTGCTAAAATGGGAACTGTTTAATTGAAAATATTAAAGTGCACAGTTGTATTTTTCTATTCTTGCTTTCCTCTTCTTTATTGACAAGCTGAGGTTTCTCTGTGGGCATAAACTACATACTTCTGAGCCTTCTGGTTAGTACTCTGGATTTATTTCCCATACCCTTGTGCAAAGAAGGCAGTTGCCGTGATTTTATCGCTTTAAAACTCAGGCAATCATAGAAGAACTAGTGCAAGGTGAGTATCAGACCGTGCTGCAGCACACTTCACACTGGCAGTCCTTTTATAACTCATCCATTGAAATGAACATATGTGACAGAGGAGAGGTTTTTTGTTTACATTTACTCTACTGACACCTTGATTTATCTGAAAAGAAGACTGAAATAAATCTGTGCAGGCTGTTCAATGTGGAGAATGTAATTTACCAACTTTTCCATCAAGCACTTTAAACCATGCAGAAGTACTTAAGGAAAAGCACATGTTAATCACAGAATCACTCTGGTTGGAAAAGACCCCCGGGATCATCAAGTCCAACCATCTACCTTACCTTACAAGTTCACCCCTAAACCACATCCCTCAACACCTCATCCAAACAATCTTTAAACACATCCAGGGATGGCGACTCAACCATCCCCCTGGGAAGCCCATTCCAGTGCCTGACCACCTTTTCTGGGAAAAGCTTTTTCCTAATACCAAGTCTAAACCAATCCTGTTGTAACTCGAACCCATTCCTGTCTTCCAGAGCTCTCAAAAATTACTTCGATACTTGTCCCTAGTACTTCTCTTCTCTGACCAGGCATCTCGCAGTGGTTTTTTTAGTGCTGATGGGTGATGCCTAAGGAGTTTTCAGGGTGATGGTACATATATCCTGCTTGGAATTGCTGACCTGTTTGTGACTCCTCTTAAGACCAACACCTCATTTGTTATTACCGGACATGGATTCAGTATCTTTCAGCTAAATTTCCTTGTTTTTCAATAATTGCAAATATTGACTCAGCAAATACTGATAATAGCAAGTTGCCCCCAAGCAGCCACAGAAGCTGTGCATCCTGCCATGCCAGCTCCTTTTCAAGAGAAAGATAAAATGGAGAAATTGGCCCTTTCTCACATTTCCTTGTTGAAAAATGAGGCTTTCAGACACAGAGATGACAGCTGCAGAGGCATTCCAATGAGCCACATAATCTCTCTTTGCCCTTGCTGCCTCTTCCTGACTTTTGTGCTGCCTATAACTTCCCCAGAACACACCAGGAACTGGGCAGGAAGCGCTCGACTACGGTTTGGTGGCTTTATCTGCTCAGCCTTCTGATGGCAGTAGAGGCTCTTCCCATCACTCTTCAACTTCACAGGGACAAAAAATGCAAAGCTTCTTTGTTAGTAAAAAGCACAATGCTCTGGGAGAGCCAGATAAAACTCTTGCCAAGAGTGAATCACGCGATAGTCATTGTGCTCACTGAAAGGAGCTCGCACACACTGACATTCTTGCGTGTTGTTTCAAGTACATTTGCTGGATCAACAGCAATATGCGCCGGGGAGATATTCACTGGCTCCAGTATCTCCTTCCGTAAGAGAGAAACCCGAGGTGCCGTATCTGACAAAGCTGAGACGAGATGCCTTAAAGCTACAGCTCCTGAACAATCAGTTAATTCCCATTAGCTCTGGTAAGGAACATTCCCAGCTAGAATGTGCAACAAGCATGTAAGTGACACTGCAGGTAAAACCAGCTTTGCATGTTCAGGTCGGGATTTGTGCCCTGGGATGGAGCTCTCAGCTGCCTCCTCCCACCAGATAAATTAACCCTTTTACATCCGGTCACTGGGAGCTGGAATTACTAAAGCCAAATGTATTTTCTTTTGTTTTGCTCTGGATTCACCAAAACTTCCTAGTAAAGCCACACAACATTGGAGAGTACTTGCTTTCAACAATCCGAACGAAAACTTTCAACTTGGTGTCAGAAACCTCACCTTGTTCTGCTGAAAATGTTGGGACAGCAGAAGTCTTTTACAAATCAGTCTTTTGCAAAGAACTGATTTCCCTTTGCTCTGATTAAATCACTGCATTTTCTGCTTCAGTCACCAACGGGAGCAGAGAACCACCCAGTCTGAAAGGTCTGTTAATGACACCGATCACTGTGTGCTAACGTTCCAGATCTTTGGAGGAACAGCCCTGCACAGTGTAAACCCCTGCTTGAGTAGGAAAACGATGCTAATGATGCACCAGGTAACAGAAGCCAATTGCTCTCCTTGCCAACATTGCAGTAAGCAGTCTAAAGGCACAGGGGGGAAAGAAGCTCTCCCAAGGCACCATAAGACACATGAAAGAGGATGAAGAGCCTGCAGGAAAAAACACAAGCATTTTGATGTGTGAGGGCATGTGCAAACATAATAATTGTCCTCCTGAACTGGGCACTGGGGAGGCCTCCCCTTGAGTACTGGGGGCAGTGCTGGGCCCCTCACTTCAAGAAAGAGATTGAGGAGCAGCAAGGCTGGGGAAGGGACTGAAGGGAAAGGCTGATGAGGAGAGGCTGAGGGAGCTGGGGGTGTTTAGCCTGGAGAAGAAGAGACTCAGGGGGGACCTTCTCCCTCTCTACAACTCCCTGAAGGGAGGTTGTGGTAAAAGGGGGATCAGGCTCTTCTCCCAGGCAACCAGCACCTGAAGCAGCCAGGGGAGGGTTAGGCTGGATGTTAGGAAGCCCTTCCTCACAGAAAGGGTGATCAGAGCCTGTGATGGACTGCCCAGGGCAGTGGTGGAGTCCCCATCCCTGGACGTGTTGAAGGACAGCCTGGCTGTGGCCCTTAGAGCCCTGGTGTGGCCGCTGTGGTCATGTTAGGTCCTGTGGTGGTCAGGATGAGCTCAGAGGGCTTTTCCAGCCTCAATCATTCTGTGATTCTGTGAGGATTTAAAGAAATACTAGGAGTGAAAAACTTTAGGAATAAGAATTGGGTGGTTCAACTTGATGAATAGGGGTTACAGAGGTTTGGCTGTGAGGGATTTTGACCATAGCTCAGTCATTTCTGGAAAAGAGGGCTTGAAAATGGGGCAGGTCCATCACTGTGAGTCACAGCCACAGCTCAAATTGCAAGGAGGGAAGGGCACAGCAGCAGCTGTGACCAGGCAGGGTTTTAAGGGAGATGGAGGGTAAAGAAGCAGGAGCATCTTTCAAAAGAAAATAGAGAAATTCCCCCCCTACTCCATCCTTTCCAGCCACAGGCTGCTCCCACCTCATCTGTATTAACAGGGCTTGTCCCAATTTCCTTCTTTGTTGTTTTTATTCCCAGTGTATTCCAGGTCATCGTGCAAATTTCAAAGAGGCAGTGCCTGGTGTCTGGTGGCAGCAGCAGCTCTGCCTCCCAGCTCCAATGACTTTGCAACATAACTTTATTTTATTCAGCATCTTCACCCTGAGCAACTGGGGAAACACTTGGTGTGGGGTCTGTGGGGATGGGGAGAAGACAAGAGAGCAGTCCCCAGGGGAAGGATGGAAGGAGATAGAATCACAGACTGGTTTGGGTTGGAAGGGAGCTCAGAGCTCACCCAGTGCCAACCCCCTGCCATGGGCAGCAACACCTCTCACCAGACCAAGTTCACCAGAGCCCAACCTAGCCTTGAACACTTCCAGGGATGGAGCAGCCACAACCTCTCTGGGCAGCCTGTTCCAGGGCCTCAGCATGCTCACAGGGAGGGATTTCTTCCTAAGATCCAGTCTAACAGGGATGGACTTCCATGCTAAGTGCATCTTGTATCCAGAAGGACTACAAGTCCCTAGAGGACTACAGCCCAAACTTAACTTTTAAGGAAGACCTACATGCCTCAAACACAGACAGTGTCCCAGGTTGCTTCAACCTGTTAAATTATCTCCAATAAACTGCCTTCTAGTGTACAGAGAATCTCTTGAGAAGCCGTAACAGAAATCACCAAAGACCCAGACAATGATGACACCTATAGGCTTGTCAGCTTGATGGCTAGTTGCTAAGGAGATAAAAGCCAACAGTAATGCCCAAATGAAAAGACCCTGGAACAGAAGTGGTACAAATGTAATCGACTACAGAAGGCATCTAAATCTGAGAAGATAACTCTCTTGGATATAGTACCAAAATGAAAGTGAGATCAAACAAAATCACTGGTTTTTTTTAATTGCACCATAAAGTAATGTAGTGATCCTTTCAGTTCTCCCTCTCCAATTCACTTCATGCTTGTATCCCATGAGTTCACTGTAGCTACTAATGTGCTGTCAGCATTATTGATAAATAACCACAGATGCCTTTTCCTGTTTTGGTTTCAGACTTTGGTCTCATAAACCCTTAGCATTCTAAAGAGATTGTCCAATTTTGGCTTTGACCTGACCAGGAAAATATGTATTCTAGTACAGAAATTGCCAAAACTCCAAGTTTCTTGAGGCATTTAATCTTTATTCACACAGTCCTCCTCTTACACTTCTGGGTAATAGTGTCAATGAACCAGTCAGTTATGAACCTTCAGAATCACAGTGTTAGGGGTTGGAAGGGAATGAGTGAATGATTGAGTTGGCACTGAGCTACAACACTGTTCGTAAGGGAAATGAGGGATAGGTGAGACCACTCAAGTAGTTGCCATTCCTTTATGATGGAGCACGTTGTTAAAGCTGAAGCCTTCAAAGTAAAAGCCTTTTGTTTGTACAGTAAAGGAAATAAATTACAAGGGTATCATGTGTTTATATGGATCTTGGACAATGTCTGCTAGGATTGTCTCTCCTCCCTAGGGATTTTTAGGTATCGCTAAGGATAGGGACAAGGGTAAGGATAGAGAAAAAGATGGAGAGGAAAATTTTTACTTTCTATTCTTGTTGATGCTATTCCTATCTTCTACTATATCACCATATAAGAAAGCAAAGTTCTCTCCAGTAGCATCTGTTGAGCTATAATGTGTTCTACTTCTCTGCCTTTTTCATGCATAAAGTCTCAAAGCAGGTGTAGCAATCCTAGCTGATGGGGGTTCGTCCTGTGTAAGGAAGTATCTCATATGATTGGATGCTTAGCTACTGGACTGCTCAGCAGAAATGTCTAAGAAATGTTCAGATTTTAAGATGTCCCCATTATTTGCATCATCAGGTATGAGAGGCCTATGACCAGGAAACATTCCTTCAAATGAATGGAAAGATGAGATGTGTGAATGAAACTCTTGCCCCTTCTGGAGAAATTAATTTTAAGGTGCAATTTGTTAGATAGGGTCATGTGAAAGAACTCCTTGTACTCATGTGAGGAAGATTCAGCTCTCTTAGTTTGCCTTTTTGAATGATAATTCAGCAAGAATGTAATAGCTTTAAAAGGATGTAGTTGTCGTTACCTGGTGTGACATGCAGAAGTGTCACTGATGCCAGATCTGTTGTGCTTTGCTTCTTATATACAGATTTCCTCAGACTAAATAAGAAGTGGATTAAAGTTTCATCTCTTGCCTAGCACTGCTAGCTTTTTTCCTTCTTTTTTTTTTTTTTCATCCTCACACCCACTCATGGGCATGTTGGGGTCATAGAAATATCTAGGTTGGAATAGACCCTTAAGATTATCAAGCCCATTTTTTACTGCTGAGATAGGCTATAATATTAGCTTTGAACATTTGAGCTTCCTGAAGGATTTTATTTTTAATAGACAGGAAGAACCCCTAGCAGACCAGTTAAAGCCTCAAACACACGGTTTGACAAGCAAGGATTGAAAAGAGCTGCAATTAAACCAGCAGCTAATTAAGTAGTGGCCATACTCTTTTGTTGCTCAGGCAAACTAGATGGGAGGTAGGCAGCTTAAAGGCTGGAACTTATCCTTGAGGTGTTCTATCAGAAATTGTTCTTTGTCCCTGATGACACCTGATCTTACTGCAAATAAGGTATGAATGTTGCTTAATGCCAGGTATAGCTCGCCTCCTAGCCTGAATTCAATGGTTCATGTGTTTGGTAATGTGCTTCAGGGTTACCAGCTCTTAAGTAGAGTCTTGCTGTACCCATAACCATTATCTATCTCAGTAGTTGTTATAACACCAAGAATTACTCTGTATTAAAACGTGACCTAGGCTGTTTGTCTCACTAAACATGCGTCAAAGAGTGAAGCCATTAACACCCTGGAGACAGATATCAAACATATTTGAAAATGCAGGCTTTAAAAAGCAATTAATTACAATATTTGAAAGACTTGAGCTTTTTGAAGAAAGATGTAAAATAAATACAGGAGTGAAAGAGACTGGTGTCTTTGGCAGGGCTAGTGAAAAGTCTAGGTCAGATTTGTAGTTATGTGGATTAGACAATGTCAGTGGCATCTGCTGGCCACATGCTAAGGCGCTGTGCTGAGCTGTCCTGTTTGGACTACTAGCTTCAAGGCAATAAATGTTCTGTCTGCACTAAGTGTGAGGAGGGTTACTGTGCTGTACATATCTGAGGTTAGAATGAATAATGCCATTTTACATCCAAAGTTGTTCCACTAGGATTATAGAACAGCAACATCTCCAGGTTCTGTTGTGCTGCAGGGTTTGGTACATTCTCATCAATCTTTATATAAGTATGTACAACTGGACGCAACTAAAGCCAACTGTCTTATGTTCTAGCTGCTGTGTTTCACCAGCTGCAGGCTCATTCAGGCATATTTACCCCGGTAATGATTATTTTAATGAAATCACAGTCTAAATTATTGTCAGGGAGCAATCTACGAAGAGTCAAATGATTTAGTACTAAATTAGCAGATAGAGAGGGAAGCGCTGACAAGCTCACCTGCATGGTTCTTCAGATTTGTTCTGCACAAATAATTATGCTGAAGCTGAAGCAGTCTTCCTCGTATGTTTTCTCCAGTACCCTATTCAGCAGAATACACGGCCTTAAAGCATCTCAGACGAGGGGGAAAATGAAAGATGGAGCTGCCAGGATCAACTTTTTCAAACTGTTGCAAATGAGGAGAAGGTAGAACACACTTAACTTCCAGATGAAATGTTTTCATCAGTGCAGTCACTTTAGAGTATCTCTTTCAAAAATAATTGTGCTGAGGCTTTTAATAAGTTTAGTCAACTATCCCATTTCCCATCAGAAAACTCGTGTTGGGAGGTTTCTACATGAAGTAAGAAGCAAAGAATTAAAATTGCCCACGTATATGCAACAGCAATGAGGCAGGAGAGTGGTGTTGTGGCAGTGAGACTCAGCTAGGTCCCATTTGACTTTGGGTACAGAACCAAAAAACCTAAGTGGGGGTCACTGACCAACTGCCAAGACTCTGTCTGTAGCTTACCATGCCAAAGAAACAAGTCCAGCAGACAATTCAGATCATAGCAAAACTTAATTTCTTTGAGAGTTTCATCTTTGTCTTGTGTCTGTTGTAGCAGAGAGTGAAGGGCAGCCATGCTTTGCCCCTGACTGAGCACCCTGCTACCTGGAACTTAGAACAAGCAGTGATGGAAGACCTGAGAGGATGTTTCTGTTGTTTATTCCACAAGAGGTAGTCTTGAGTGTCACTACACTGCAACATTAAACTACATTCACATCTCAAAGCAAATGCTGCCCCACTTGAATTTCTTGGTGGGGGCAGCAAACATCCTTGTTGAGTTATGACGTAAATGGGCCAGTCAGCACACGTCAAAGCAGAACTGACAAGCCAGTAGAAGTCACCACTGTGCTACATGTGCATTGATTTTTTGCCTTAGGTTTCCTGCTGTGTGAGAGAACTTAATTATGGAAAAGCAAGAGATTTACTGATGCAAGTTAAGTCGTTGTGTTGTTCTGGTACTTGATCAAGTGACAGTACCTGAGCTGCTAACTGCAAGCAGGGTCTTCTTTCAGCAGCTGAAGCTGCTAATGATTTTGGCAAGGTAGGTACGCTGCTCTTTGGCTTTGAGTAGTTTGAGGCTCATTTACCACAGGCGGGCGCTTACCTGCAGAGGAGTGAGCATTTCTCGCTGCAGAGCACACACTGCAATGGGTGCTCATTTGTACAGACTGCAGAGGTAGCAGAATGAGACTGATTAGCGTTCACAGCCACTTTGCCTGGCTGCTTACATGGCTCGATGTGCCTTGTCTGTTCTTTCCCCAACCGTTTATCATGTAATGAGTACTCGGATGTCCTCATGTTACTGTTCTGGCATCTACAGTTCGGTGTGTCTTCTGTATTTGGGGCTGTGTGGTGCTCAGTGCCCAGAGTATGAGTACGTGACTGCTGGGACACTTGAGCAGAACAAAGATGTTGTCTTGGAGCCTAGGTAAACTCAGTGTGGATTTTCTTTCTGGATTCATGATCAACATTGTGGTAACTGCCAACAGAGGTCAGGGAGGAGACCCAGGCAGTCTGATGTTTCTCTAGTTGTAATTGCTTTACAGTTTTTCTTTTAAAAGTTGTGTGAAAGACAATCAGAAGCTTGGGCTGGAGATTGTGTGTGGAGTCTTTAAATATAAATACAGCTGAAAATTTAGCTCTCGAGGCAGTTAGTGCTTTTTGCAAGTGCAGGATCTGTCAATCCATCAAAATGTTGTAGAACTGTCTGGATTCCGTCAGTGCAACTCCCTGCAGTGTGCCAGGTGCTTTGCTGTCTAACTGGTCAGTGTTTGGATGTTTGGCTGTTTGGAGGAAACAACAATTTCATCAATGATAAAAACCTTGTGATGATGACTGATGCCTCTTGTATTTTATGTTGGGTACACTGATTGCAATAATGGGCTTCAAAACGCTGAGCACTGTAGTGGGGACAAGGTGCAGAAGCAGTTTGGAGGTAGAGAACAGTCTGCCTTTGAAAAAAGAAACTAACATCTTCTCCCTTAGTAAGAAAAGCTCTACATTTTAAAGCTCTCAATGCTTAATTTTATCAGCATGTGATACTTTAATATTTTAGAGTGGTCCCCTCCTTCTACAAAAGGACCAAGAGGTGGTCTGGCAAGTGTTTTGAAACGCTGTTTGTGTGAGATGCTACTGCAGACAGTCAAGCTAACCCTCCAGTTGAGATAGCTGTGTTGCGTTGGGGAACCTAAGTGAGATTCTGCAAATCTCATGTGATTTGGGCCACCAATTGACAAAGCACGCATGTAGTTTTTCTTTTCCCCAAAGCTGGAAGAACTCTTGCAGTCTTTTCATGATTTCAAAGACTGAAGCTTGACTGTGAGTCATGAGCATCTCTTATAACTCACACTCTAGACATGTGGCCTCGTGCAGTTACTGAGCCCTATGGAAGATGGGGTGAAGCTTGAAAGTCGTAAAGAGGTAGAAAGTGGTTTTTTGTCTCTTCTTTTCTTGGTGTGATTTCTCATCCTTTCTGATGAGAAATGTTCCCCCCTGGATTGGGTGGATGCATTTTCCAGACGTCTGTTCCTGAAGTGACATTTTCTCTGTCGCTATTGGGTCCCCCTGGAGCCTTCTCTTCTCCAGGCTGAGCAACCCAGCTCCCTCAGCCTGTCTTTGCATGAAATGCAGCCCATCTGTTTGGCCAAATGCTTTGTGCTGTGCTCTCATTTCTTTCAAGAAGTGACCAGGGCAGTGGTTTATCTTGCCAGCTGAGACCTGGACATCTGCTGTTTCTGATATGCACACACTTGCAGAGATTCAAGCTCTTTCACTGTTCAGAGAGCATCATGGGCATATCAGTCACTTGCTGAGATAAAAGGGACAGGAAAACATCCTTGTTAGCCCAGGAAATACCTCCCACCTCAGCTGGTGTAAAGCATGGTGGTGCAGATCCTGGGTGGTACCCAGCCCTCCTGCTTTGATACTCAGCAGCCTGTGGCACACAGGTACAGGGCAGGATGAAGAGCTCTGTGCTACCTTGGTTTCATCCTAGTACTTCTTCTCTGAAGATACTGAGTAGTCCAAACTATTCTCCATTTTTGGCTAAGTTCAAAAATTAGAATGATGCATTTTGATAAACTCATTCTTCCTTCAAAATCCCATCCATCACTGCTTTGTCACGTGGACTCTCCTTAGGGCTGTTGATAGCTATTTTTGCAGTGTCGATAGCGACACATTGTGTTCACTGTTCTGATTTTGAGGGGTTTTTTTCATAAAACCCAACATTTCAGTCTTTTGGAGCTGTCATGTTACTGCTGTTGCTATTAAAGCAGAGCATTTGCATGTGAATATTATTGGGTTGGTTTTGGGCTCTTGTCCAGTCTCAAAAACACACTGAAAGTAAATATTTTTCTAAGCTTTACCCTAAAATATCCATCTGAGCAGAGTGAGGTGAAGAGTTTTGTGCTCTGTGTGCACCTTCTAAAATGATCAGGACAGGAACTAAATGTTTTGCAGCAACACAGTTTACTTGGGAAGAACATGACTGGAACAGGCACCTGTGTTACTCTGCAAAAGGAATGGCAGCAAACAGGTATAAACTCAGGCTGTTAGATGTTTGTAGGACTATGGAGTTGTCAGGCTTTTGAAAGCAGACTGTTAATCAGCCTTCTTCCCTGCAGCTTGCCAAAGCAGTAACTCACAGGAACAGTGACTAGCATCTAAACATCTGTGTTTTGGGGCACTCCAGCTCTTCAGCTCTAAAAGTTTGTGATTACTGGTAGTTCTTAGGTCATTGAGACAGAAGGAAAAACAGCTTCAATTACTACAGAAAATCATTGCATTTAACCCTCATTTCAATTTTTCCAGTTGAGTTTATCCTAAAACTCAGTTTTGTTCCAGATAAGCAAATAGAAGTCACATTTTTGACACATAAGGGATGCGTTGAAGGAAAGATACCCTTTTCCTGGGCAAAAGGAAAAGAAGCTTGTATTTATTTTAAATACTTTTTGTTTTTAAGAGGTCACTTGGCCATAGCTCTCATACAAAATCTGTGTCTCTGAGTTGAGTTTGTCAGATATTTATGAAGTACTTAACAGAGGACCTGGAAAACACCAGGTCTACTTGAAGCACTTGAAGTGAATTTAGGAAGGGGGAGTTTGTGGTATAATTTGATAGGCAGAAAAATACTCCAGTGCATTCAGCCCCCTTTACCAGTAAAAATTTTAAAATGCTTTTATCAAGCTCTTCTTGAGTTAGTCCTCATATGAAGTATCTGTTGGAAAGGAGGAATAAAGGTAGTAAACGTCTCCATTTCTAGTGCTGACCTCTCTGTGCTGCACCTTAAAGACCTTTATTAATTGCCCTACCACACCAAAGTCCTGAGATTCTCCAGCTTGTCATGCGCATCCTCACACTCGTAACCTGTCGGCTACTGCTGTGCACACAGAAGGAGGGTGATTGGTGTCTGATTGTGCACGAGGGCAGGTTTAGAAGCAGAGTGGAAGTTCTAGTGGAAAGTGAACCAGAACAACTATTTTCACACAGCGTGAGTGAACATACCTTGTGAATCCATAAGAGACTGCTGCTCTGCAGCCCGATGAGACAGATACAGCCCTCAGCAGCTGATTATTAGACATGAACACCCAGTAATAACTAATTATTTGGGCTATCTCAGATTGTTTTTGTTTAATATCAAAACCTCTATTCAAGGCAGAACATGTTATTCTTCAGTTCACTCTCCTTGTCAAGATAAAAATAGAGATCATGTATGTAGAAAGAGGCACCTTTTGGGTTATTTAAATGCTCCAAAAATAGCCCAGGATTCTGACCACAGCTGAGTTCTTATTTGAAGTCCTTGAATACTTAAAATTTGCAGAAATTATTTTTAACTTCTTTTGTTGGGCTGATTGTGTCCCCTTGGAAACAAATCATGAATTTGTGTTGAGCTCTGAAATAGATTTGGCTGAAACATCTTTGAAAAGAGTTGACACCTTTGAGAAGACAAATCACACCATTGCAGTGGTTTCTAAAATAAATGCTTCAGCTTTTAATTTTGAAAGAATGTGTTTTGAAACCAAACAAAATTGTAAAGGCTTTCTAAAAGTGATTCAGAATAAGTCAAGAATAAAAGGAATCGTTTTAGTGGCTGGAAGTAGGATAAAACTTTGTGGTGTTTTCCCATTTAATTTCATTAACTGCATGAAAAACTAAATACATCTGGAGTCAACCACAACCACTGTTTCCTCTGGTCTTACTGGGGCTTTGCTGCCTCTGTGAGTCCCAATACTTGCACAGTGTTTCTCCTGGGTTGTTAAGTCTGATCACCAGCTTCTACAGGTAACTGTCTCATGACTGCTGGAAACTGTATTGTTTATGAACATAATCTTCAAAATTACTTAGGTTTTCTTCTCTTCTTACTGCCACCAAGGGTTTCGCAAGTTTTGTTAGAAATCATAGCATCCTAGACTGGCCTGGGTTGGAAAGGACCTCCAGAGGTTATCCAGTCCAACCCCCCTGCAGGGAGCAGGAACAGCCTCAACTAGATCAGGTTCCGTAGAGCCTTGTCCAGCCTCCACCCCTGGAGAGATCTTCAAGGGGGCCTCAGTCATCTTTCTGGGCAACCTGTTCCAGTGTAGTGTGAATGCAGCTGGATTCTCTGAAATGTGCACTCTTTTCTCACAGCAGGAAATGAGCTTCAGACTTAAACTGCCCTTGAAGGTATGAGATAACTAAAACACCATCCCCACTGACATTTGAAAGCAGCAGTGTGGGAGTTGCAATTATGGATTAATGAGCACCCTTATCGTTTATCTACCACACCTCATCTCTTTAAACAGTTTGCAGATTTCAGGTGTTTCACAGAATGCCCTTTTGCTGATAGGATCAATACAAACACTGACAGCACCTCTGAGCCTGTGTTTGTACACAGCTCTAACAGGGCAGACAACAGCCCACCTTAATCTACGGGCTGAGATGCTCACCAGCATGAGAACATTCAGGCCATGAAGGGCACAGCATTCCAAGGATGCAGTGTAGCACTGCCTGTGAGGCCAGAGTACCCTTTTGACTCAAAGTACCTTAATTTAAGTGCAGATAAACTTCAGTTTGTTTCATTCATGAGAACAGGATAAGCAGTGGGTAGGTTTTTCATAACAGAACACAACACTTGCTCCTCTGCGGTTACCCCATTTCTTTCACGTGATATCACCATCTTCAGGAAGTGCTGTAAATAGTAGGGTTTGTGCCTGTAGAATGTAAAGAATGTTCAGGGTTTCTCATCTGGGCTTAAATTATCTGTATTTTCATAGTTCAGAGAAAGGGGTCTTCAGATTTATTTTTCAAAGGTAGGTGGTTCTGCCCCTCTACTCTGTTCTTGTGAGACCCCACCTGGAGTCCTGCATCCAGTTCTGGAGCTCCCAGTACATCAAGGGTACTGGAACAGTTGGAGCAGATGCAGAGTAGGCTATTGGGATGATCAGAGGGCTTGGAGCCCTGCTACAGAGACCGGCTGAGGGTATTGGGGTTGTTCAGCCTGGAGAAGCCTCTAGGGGGACCTTTCAGCAGCTTTCCAGTACCTGAAGGGGGCTACGGGAGAGTTGGAGATGGACTTTTTAGGAGGGTCTCTAGTGATAGGACAAAGGGAAAAGGTCTCAAGCCAGAAGAGGGAAGATTTATGAGACATCTGAGGCAGAAATTCCTCCCTGTGAGGGTGCTGAGTCCCTGGAACAGGTTGCCCAGGCAGGTTGTAGCTGCTCCATCCATGGAAGTGTTCAAGGCCAGCTTGGGGCTCTGGACAACCTGGTTTGGTGGGAGATGTCCATACCATGGGGCTAGACCTAGGTGATCTCTGAAGTCCCTTCCAACCTAAACACTTCTGTGATTCTGAATGTCACCCCTCCTTGTCTATGTAGTTTCAGTTCACAGGGCTGAATTCTTACGCAGTTCTAGTTAAATTCCTACTAGTGGCCATGTCAAAGACGCCTTCTTGTGGAAAATATTTGATGTCCTTAATTGCAATCAATAATAGTTGACGTAGTCAGTAATTACAAGCAGTTTTCCTGTGCCTCAAGCACCCAACATCTCCTTTGAGCAATAACTTCAAGAGGCAATAAAGGTTGTTTCCTCATGCCTTAGCTCCCAGTGAACCGCTGGCATTCGGCCGCAGGCAGCTTGGCCCTGTGACTTGTAGTTTGCTTAGAGAACAGTAAGTGAAATGAGCCTCAGAGTTGTCAGCAGTCACTGATAACATAGCAGGCATGTGCAGTCATCAGCTCTTCTAGGAAGAAAGAGGTGCCTGAGGAGCACAGTCCGAACCAGTCTGCACTTGGTGGTATCACGTGCAAGTGAGCAGTCAGAAATTGGAAGTCAGATGATGAACCAGAAGTAAACCTAGCCAGCTTGATATGAAATGTTCTCTTCATAAGCTCCAGTCAGCCTAGTGTCTGCAGTCAAGACAAGCCTGCACTGTATGCCTGAATGAGTGAGAGCCTGGACTTGCTCAGAGTTGTAGTCTCATTGCAGACCTGTGCCAGTAATGTTTGAGGATCAGAGTACAGAGTGTGAGAAACTACAAAGAGCCATCGTAGTCATCCAGGGTAGCTGCCATCCTCTGGAAGTGTCAGTAATTACTCTCTTTTGTTGTTTCCTTGGTTGGTTGGTGGAGGTTTTGAGTGCTGTGACTTTATAGTGGACTCAAACTTTGAAAAGCATTGTCAGGTCACTGAAGCATTTTAAAGATGTTGGGATAGTTTTGTACAGCTCCAGAAGACAGAAGAGACACAAAGAAGGAAATGGGCTTCAGTTCTGACTCTGTAACTTTTTGTATGAGGTGCCTTTTGCTGAACTTCAGCTCTGAGTTGACTGTGGAAAAAGAGTTGCTGGTTGATCTGCTGTCTGATGGACTGGTTTGGTGTTACAGGAGCATGCTGCCCTCTTGCTTTGATAAAATATTACAGATGTTCAGCATAAGAACCACTTGAGACACTGCATCCCCAACATGAATTTCCTCACTCTGTCACAGCCTAGCAGCAGAAACCACCTGTGTGGCTGCAGCAATGAGATGACCTGCTGCATGGAGGGAGGAACAATAAGGAGAACACTTCTAGCTGTCTGTTGCAGCTACTATTCACTTACCCACATCAGGTTGGATGGTTTTGGATAAATCAGAACCAGGAGATATCTGTGCCCTGCTATTTTCAGAGAGCCTGGATGATGTCAGACATACAACTAACCTTAATACAGATTAAAACTCACTGAATTCTTCTTTCTCTGCTACTTTTTTTCCTCAAAGAAAAAGCATTTTTTTAATGCAAGAGTTGGCGTTGGGTTTTCTCGGAGATGATGAGGGAAGGGAAAAGAGAAGTGGCAAATAAAGGCCATTCCAGAACTGAATGTTTATTGGGGAGAAAGATTTTCAATTAAGTAGTATTTGAACTTCAGACTACCGATCCCTCAAAACCAAAACCTGTTAGTTCCAGGAGCTGGAGCTAGTTAATTCAAAGCAGGAATCGGTCTGTAGTGCCCCACCTGGGCGTCTGGTGGTTTAAGATGGTCTGTCCAGATGTGTTTGAGATGATGAAGGCAGACCTTGGAAACCAAAGCGCCACCTGTTGTTGGCAGTGGCCTCTGTAGCTGCTCCTCACTAACACTTACGTTTTCTCAACTACACAATTTAATCTCTTAACAGAGAGGACTGCTGTGAATGTGTTGTCCATCTTAGACAAATGACAAACTAAGCAGTTAAACTCATTAAGTACTTCTAAAAAGCACTTTATCTTTATGCCAGTCATTGTGGAATGGACTGCACAGGGCAGTGGTGGAGTCCCCATTTCTGGAGGTGTTTAAGAACAGCCTGGCTGTTGCCCTTAGTGCCCTAGTCCGGCTAGTGGGGTGATGTTAGGTCCTGGGCTGGGTGAGCTCAGAGGGCTTTTTCAGCCTCAGTGATTCTGTGATTCTCCTGTAGCCGAGCAAACCGTGAACACAAAAGCAAATTTTCTTGAAAAGCATGGAGAGAAGAAATACTGCGACAGATGTGTTTAGCTCTGGTTTGTTCCTTTTTAGGGGGAAAAACATAACTGCGACTCCTATGCCAGCACCTCCCCATGTGGAACCTTGAGTTCTTTTGCAGGGTTTGTGTGGCTGTCACCCCTGCTAATCACACCCCATTACCAAAAGAGTCAGCTGCTTTGTGGGAACGATTGTTCTCCTGCCTGTGGTGTTTTGTAGTAGGTTTCTGAGATCTGGAGTGACTCACACAAAGCGTATCTAATCACAAGTGAATTAAGTGGCACATGCTGCTTTGATATTAATGAGCATGGCATCTACAGCAGCAGAACTGCAGCGCTGTGCCGCATAAGGCTTTAAAAAAGGCTCAATGTTGTTTTCATTTGCTCAGTGTGTATTATTGTTTATTGAAGAATACTAGCTACTTACCGTAGATTACATTTAATAAAAATCACATTAAGGGGAATTCAGTACAGAGCAGAAATCTTTTTTCATATCAATAGTTAATATTTTCTATTTTTCTATTCACGTGTGTGGAATAGGGGTTTGTACTTCCTGACAGTGACACGAACTCTGCTAGGAACAGTTCTTTGCGTTTGTCGGGAGCCTCTATCGCTAAGGCAGCAATCTTTGCTCCTCTGGTGCTGTAGCTGACACTGTTTGTCAGCATTTTTTTCAGAGCACTCTGCTTTAGCTATAAATACGAGTCATAAACTAGTGTCTGCAGAAATGGTACCCGTGTGGGAAATACGGGTGTGTTCACGTGGCTGACACGGATGCTAGTCAGTGCATGAGCTACAAGGCTTACTAAAGCAAATTAATTCTCTTAAGATAGTACAGCAGGTTCCCATACTGAGACACTGAGCTCTGAGGCAGCTTCTGTTCACTTAAGTTGCTTCAGGCAGAGGTGCCCAGGCAAACAGGGGTGTGTTAGCTGTTTTACAAGTGCTCTCTCTGTGTGAGACACAGAATAGACACAGAAGGCCTCATCTTAAACAGACATGTCCTAGAGCATTCCAAGAGGCTTCAGCTCTTGACTCAGGGCTACTCAAGTAGCTCTTGGGTCTCTAGTTGTGGTCCCTGTAAGCAATATGGGGAATACAGCTTCATCCCTGCAGATGTATTCAGGCACTGCCTCCCTAGATGCACTGTTCCCTAATCCCAACTCCTCTGGAGAGACATCTTTCTGGCTTTACTGGTTGGTTTTTTTCTAGGTGGTTCAGGCCAAAAATAAATCAATAACCTTTCCATCGACTCCATTGGGAGTCCCAAGGGTGTAGCTGCCTTTGATCTTCCAAACGATGCTGCTAATCTTTTAACATCCAATGCTCCTGCAGTGGTTTTTGAGGATTGCCTGGCCGTTAATCCCCAGAGCAGTCCCAGGAGGTAGTTAATGCTATCCCCATTATCTGTTTGACAAGGTCAGCCTTTGGACTCATAGCATCTCGAAGGGCCTGGAAGACAGGCAAAGGGAGCTGTGATTGTTTGGTCAGGAGAAAAGGGGGTTGAAGGGAAACCTTATTGTTCTTTACGCCTACCTGAGAGGAGGTTGAAGGGAGCTGGGGGTCAGTCAGAACAGGAGAAAATGGCCTCAAGTTGTGCCAGGGGAGGGTTAGGTTGGACATCAGGGAAAAAATGTCTTCCCTGACAGAGTGGTCAGGGATAGGAACAGGCTGCTCAGGTATGGGGGGAGTTGGTGTCCCTGGAAGTGCTCAAAAGTATGTTGATCTGATAGTTGAAAACAGAGTTTAATGGGCAAGGTGGGGTTGGGGTGATGGTAGAATGGGGTGATCTTGGAGCTCTCTTCTACCGTTAATGATTCTGTGATTCTATGATCGTTGAGATCAGAGTAAGGGATCCCAGATTCCAAATTCTGCCTCCTCTCTCCCAGAAACTCTTCTGTCTCCTCTGCCTTGCTGAAGGTTTCTGCTTAAAATGTGCGTGTTTGATGCCATCAGAACAGTGAAAGGTTGGAGGGCTGCAGATGAAAATACTGTTGCCTGTACAACAACAGATCATTACCTGTTTCATCACAGTATGAAATGACTTGTCTCTTAAGCCTGGAGAACATGAAGAGTGCCTCTAAGCCATTGTTTGTGCTAAATTAGCTGGTCTGATTCTGGGTCTTTGCTTATTCTGTCTTGTCTTTGGTTTTTTGAAGCTACTCAAAAGAAAGAGCTAGAAAGCCTGTCATAATGCCAGGAAGTCAGTTAAGGGGTACAAAATGAATCTAGATCATAATAAGAATTCAGAATTTTTATTATTAACTTATAATTGCAATTCTTCCGGTGGAGATGTGCCGTAGTGTAGCGTTGGTGTATGTTGCATATTGGCAACTTCTCTGGCAAACTGTATCTCAGGATCATAAAAAAGAGAGCAAACTCCCAAAATAGTAAATAGCACTTTACTTTCTTTTCTAAATGTGGGAAACCCCCATTGCCTTTTCTGTGAAGTTATCACACAATCACAAAACATTAGGGATTGGAAGGGACCTCGAAATAGCATCCAGTCCCCCTGCCAGAGCAGGATCACCTAGATCAAGTTGCACAGGAACATGTCCAGGCAGCTTTGTGCCCTCTGTTTGTGCCAGGGGTTTGTTATCCTATTAAACCCAAACGTGCCTTCCTTAGGATTCCTGTTTGACCCAAACATGGCTTCCTTAGGGTTTCTGTAGATCCTCAAAACTGGTAGATTTGCTGACATTAAGAGCCAAAATGTGTTTGTACCGTGCACGTGTGCCCCTTATTTTCCTGTGATCTGGTCCTCAGATGCTACTGCAGTGAATTCACAACTGGTCAGTAACAGTCATCCCTTCATGTTGTAATGCACTGTGTTACACCATGGAACAGGGACTGATTACAGCAAATCAGTGCAAAAATAACTTACACAATCACTCGAGTTGGAAGAGACATCCAAGGCCATCCATTCCTACCATCACCCCAACCCCACCCTACCCATTAAACCCTGTTTTCAACTGTCAGATCTACACATTTTTGAGCACTTCTTTGGACAGCAACTTCCCCACTCCCTGGGCAGCTTGTTCCAACCCCTGACCACTCTGTCAGGGAAGACACTTTTCCTGATGTCCAGCCTAACCCTCCCCTGGCACAACTTGAGGACATTTCCTCTTGCCCTGTTGCTGGTAACTTGGGAGAAGAGACCAGTGCCCACGTCTCTGCACCCTCCTTTCAGGTAGCTGTAAGGAGCAGTAGGGTCTCCCCACAGCCTCCTCTTCTCCAGGCTAAACAACCCTAGTTCCCTCAGCCACTCCCCATCAGCTCTGTCCTCCAGTCCATTCCCCAGCTTCATTGTCCTTCTCTGGACCCACTCCAGCCCCTCAATATCCTTTCTTGTATTGCAGTTCCCCAGCTGCTCCCAGTACCTCATCAGTACCCAGTACAGGGGGATGATCACCTCTCTAGTTCTGCAGGCCACGGTATTTCTGGTGCAGGCCAGGGTGCCATTGGTCCTCTTGGCTACTTGGGCTCTCTGCTGGCCAGTGTTTTATTGCCAGTTGTAAACACTGTGTGAATGTGTCTGTATTAGGACACCAGAAGTACTACCTCCCGTTAGCTGGGAGATTGTAATGTAAATCTGGCTACAGTGCATCTCATCCTTTTTAAAAGGTGAAAGACAACGTTTGTGCCCATATAACTGAGATCTGGCAATGAAGAAGCTTTTGGACTGACACTCAGAAAGGGGATTTGTACACCCCTATCAGACACCGCAGACTAACCCCTGGGGCAGGTAGAAGGAGAGAGTTGCTTTGAGAGGAGTGCCTGGGCTGTATGGTCACTGGTAAATGCAGAGTCTTAGAAACAACAGAATTTTAGAAATGCAGTAATCCCTAACTGTGAACTAAACATTAACGGGGTTCAGCTCTGCAGCACACAGCAACCGGAACGATCACATCCCAAAGCAGAGACATCTGTGCTCGATAGGGCACCTCCTCTGCTAGATGCCCACTTGTATGATTCTGCCCTTGGGTCTCCGATTCCTCTACTGCCAGTAAGTTAGGAATGGAAACCTGGTTGCCTGGGAGGGAACACATTTTGTTTGGATAGAGTTTTATTTCTCTATGACATTTTTAAGCTAACTTTTTATTTGTACAGACTTGAGGGAATGAGGAGGAGACCAAGATGAAGGTGTTTCAGAACAGTGTTTCCTTCAGATGCTTGTTGGCTGTGAAAGCCTCTCATAAAGGGACCATTCACACATGCCCTGCTAAATGGGAGTTCATGGAGGTGACAGCGAACTCCTAGCCCACAGGCAAAACATTCTTCTGGCAAAATGCTATCGAATTCCTACTGACTCTGTTCTCTGAAACAGCAGTTCATGAAGGAGCGCCTTGTTTGTAAAAAGGAGGGGAGCTGTATGTTCCTGGCGCTGTGAGATGCCCAGCCCTGGACAGCAGAATGTGTTTCCTCTTACAACAGGAAGTCAAGGGCAGGTTATTTTCATAAAGAACTTCTAGATTTCATTTTTTGTTTTGTTATGGTGTGACTGGTCTGTGTGGAAGATCATTCTGCAGCAGACATGAGCTGTCCTCCATGGCTGTGACACTTGTGGGATGGGGGACAACCCTGCAGTATGAGGCGATCTCGTTTATATTTTCCATTGGTATTCGCCAAGATGTGAGCCTTAAAGTGGAGGATGAAGAGTTAAATGTTCCCTGTGATTATCTCTTCTGGATTTATGTGTGTGATCAGAACATGGAGTTAAAGCGTTTGAGAACATAACTTGAATTACGAAAGTGGAACACAGACAGGATGTAGTGAAAAACCCATGGTGTCTAAAGAGTGACAAATTCCGACTGCTCTACCAACGGAAGGTTAGTCCTGTTTCTGAGTTTGTCTTTCTAGTTGTAGTTGTGGTATTTTGCCCTGGTTTCAAGCATTGGATACTCCCTGTCAGGGAGGGGGCAGCCACAGCCTCTCCAGGCAATTGATTCCAGAGTCTCTTCACCCTTGCACTGAAGACCTTCT
The DNA here is from genome assembly GCA_028565055.1 of Phoeniculus purpureus. NCBI lineage: Eukaryota > Metazoa > Chordata > Aves > Bucerotiformes > Phoeniculidae > Phoeniculus > Phoeniculus purpureus. The sequence continues at coordinate 14,692,738 of JAOXOE010000343.1, forward strand.
TCCTAAGATCTAGTCTAAACCTCCTCCTCTTCAGTTTAAAACCATTTGCACTTGTCCTGTCGTAAGGTTCCCTTGTGAAAAGTCCCTCTGCAGCCTTCCTGTAGGTTCCCTTCAGGGATTGGAAGGCAACTCTAAGGTGCCCCCAGTATCTTCTCTTCTGTAAGCTGAACAACCCCAGCTGTCTCAACCTGTTCTCACGACAAAGATGCTCCAGCCCTTGGATCATCTCTGTGGCCTCCTCTGGACTCACTCCAAAAGTTTTATGTCCTTGTGATGCTGGGGACACCAGAACTGGACACAGGATTCAAAGTGGGATCAGAGAATCGTAGAATCATCAAGGTAGGAAAAGAGCTTCAAGATCATCTGCCCTACAACCCCCAAGCACTAACCCATCTCCCAAAACAAGACCTTACAAAATCCTGCTGCTGGGTGCAGCCTGGCACTGAGGTGACACGTTTCCAGCTCATCACTCATGGGTGCCACCGCCACTGTGTGCAGAGCTCTGGCTTAACCCACTCCCACAGGCAGATCTACTTCCCATCCATGTCTGTGAGAATGACTTCATACAGAAAGCTGAGCTGCTGCCTGAAACTCCTGTGACATGGCTGCCCAAGCACGCTCAGCATCTTTATCCCAGGCCACAAGCTCTCCCTTCTAGGCTGCAGGCACAGGCAGTGCCAGAGTTGAGGGTTGGGTTGTGCAGCTGTCCAGCAGCGGATATCCCAAGTGCCAGTGCTTTGCAGCACAGCATGAGCCCTCTCCTCCGAGCAGCAGGATTGCCTCTTGGCAGTCGCAGTGGGAAGAGGTTCGGGTTGTAGGACTGGCAAGCTACAGCACACGTTTGACACTGCAGCAATGTCACCACAGGGACAGTTGGTCCTGGAGAGGCAGCCACAAATGTCACGCTGCCCTCCTCAGAACTCACAGGTGATGTTCTCCATAGCTCTGGGGGGCAGAGATATGCTGGGGATAGGAGCTGTGGTGCCAAATTCTCATCTCCGCTCCATTTGCTTGCTGCGTCTGCTCCGTTTCATTCCACTCCGCTGGAATCAAATTTCCTTTGTCACCATCCAGCACTGTGTCCTTCAGAGAAGGAAACCATGGAGCATGTTCTGCTGGAGCTCTCTTTGGGAAAGGTCAAAGGCGCAGGGTCAGGCTGGTCGGGTTTTGAATGTTGCGTAACTGCAAGTTCTTGTCATTGCTATGACCTCTCGATAAACTGGACACCACGCAAGTTCCTGAGGGTCACGGGTGTGCTTTTGCAGATCATAGGGAGAAGTTGCTTTGTTGGTTGAATGCATTCTTCTGCTTTCTCGGTGGATTTTACCTTAATTACTCTTAGAGGTTTGCAAGTACAGTATCACTATGCAGTCAGAAGCGTTTTCTCATCAGGAACGAATTGGTGTGCTTAGCCATACTGGAATTGTCTGTGTGCATATATGAGGCAGAAATAAGTTCATCATCATTATCTGTAGCATATGACAATTTATTTTCTTACCCATTGGCTCCTTGAGGTGGAGATAACAAGCAGTACAAACAGTCTCAGACAGACACCCAGTAAATAAATAGGAATGCTCACTGCTTTTTTACCAGCTGGGTAGCTCTGATGTGAATTCACTAACTGCGGTAGGTGGCAGTTAATCACAGCAGTATTCTAAGTGCCACCAGGCTAGTATCAGAAGGGACTTGGCCTCGTCCATTGTCTCAGCAGTAATTCCTCATCTCACAAGAAATGGTGTCTAGTCTTAAAACTGGAGGGGAAAAAAAGGCTGCTTAGAATGCCAAGGTATTCCATAAAGGGATGTAATTAATGCTCTTCGCACTCAATTTGCTGATGGAATTAAAGTCTGATTCAACTCCCTGTGGAAACACAATCAACCAATATCTTTGGCAATCGCTTTCAAGCAGGAAGCTTTCTGCTCATCTCAGCTGTATCATTGTTTCAGAATGCACATTAAAACTTGGAGAGAGGTTATGCTGTGGGTGGATTTTCCTAAAGTCACAGCATCTGGCTGTGGATACAGGTTGTGGTGAAGCTCTTCTTCCTTCTGCCATCTGCAATCACTTCAGCTTCTTCAGCTTTGCTGTTGTTTAGTACAACTAGTGCCAGATAACTGGACACTTCCTTAACTGAATGCAATAGTTCAGTGTTCCTCATGCCTTTTATTGGCTTTGCCATCCACCTGCCACAGGGCAGTCATTATATTTGCTGCAGATATCAGCTCAGATGTTTAACACAATTCACAGCATTTAATTGAGTAGTTGTGCAAGTTAGCCTCTTGATACTGGGCACTGGGGAGGACTCCCCTTGAGTACTGGAGGCAGTGCTGGGCCCCTCACATCAAGAAAAAGATTTAGGGGCTGGACTGGGTCCAGATAAGCAATGAGGCTGGGGAAGGGACTGGAGGGAAAGGCTGATGAGGAGAGGCTGAGGGAGCTGGGGGTGGTTAGCCTGGAGATGAGGAGATTCAGGGAGGACCTTCTCCCTTTCTACAACTCTCTGAAGGGAGGTTGTAGTCAGGTGGGAGGTTAGGCTCTTCTCCCAGGCAACCAGCACCAGGACAAGAGGTGCCAGAGGAGGTTTAGGATGGATGTTAGGAAGCCCTTCCTCATGGAAACAGTGATCAGACCCTGGAATGGAGTGCCCAGGGCAGTGCTGGATTGCCCATCCCTGGAGATGTTGGAAGGCCAGGCTGGCTGTGACCCTTAGTGCCCTGGTGTGGCCAATGGGGTGCTGTTAGGTCCTGGTCCGGTCTGGATGAGCTCAGGGGGCTTTTCCAGCCTCAATAATTCTGTGATTCCTTCTTTACTTTTTTCCCTATGAGAAATCATAAAGAAACACTAAGCAACTCTTCTTCCTTTCTGTGCATGTTTGTTTTCAACATGTGTCACATGAGAAAGTGGTAAGGCAAAAAACTTAGTTGAATTTGAGAATTAGCTCCAAGAAACAGTATAACCCCCTGCAGCTGGTGTTGCCTGCTATTGGGGTGGTTCATGTGCTGAAGATCATGAGGCTAGTGGCAAAACTGAGCAGTAGCGCAGCACACCCTTTCCTCCCAGCACTGCAAGCTGGGATCCTGTACAAGCTTGTCTCAGTGTCCTGCTTGATGACTTCTGCCTCCGCGTTGTTGATTTTGATTCTCCAAACTGTTGACTGGATTTATAAAACAAACCTTCAAGAGCAGTTCCTCTTTCTTGGCCTTGGATTTATTTGGAGTCAGAAATGCAGGTGAATGTGTGGCGTTCTGAAAAACAGGGTTTAACTCTTCTTACAAGCAAAAACGAGGAGTCATTTCCAATCTGCTCTAATACAACAAACCAAGCAGACCTTCTCAGCATGGCAACACAGTGTGTGCCTGGCCAACTTCTCAAAATCATTGACTCAATCATCCTTTGGAGAGACTTCCATCATAATTTGCAAAGCAAACATCTGCATGGTGTAAAGCAGCACACGGTGTGATACCCTTCCTTTGTACCTCTTCTGAACCTTCCCTTCTGTACAGCACAAGGTCTGTAACTACATTTTCTAAGACTAGCTCCTATATATTATAAGCAGCTGGAAAATTTCACACACCCACTGAAGTTTCCAACGAACACAAAATACCACAGAACAGATGCCAATAAGAGGTATTTTTAGCATCCCATGTCACAGTTGCTGTTTGCCTCTGCCTTGACAGCTAATGAGCCCTGGATGGCTGGGAGAAATAGCGTATCCTGCAGTAAAAGCCTGAGAATGCCTCTCCCTTCTTTAACGCAGGCAGTAAATGTTTGCTCAGGGTCTATCTGGAGCCTTGTGACAAACCATTACCGAATATTCCGCACTGGTTAAATGGATTACACTGCAGACCTCCGTTTCTATAAGAGTCTGGCGTGACAGCGTATGGGTTGTTTGCTCTGTAACGCTGCCTGCTAGAGGAAATGTGATTGTGAGCAGACCTTGACCAAATGAACATTCATTACAAGTAGTTACTATAATTTTCTGACATTTTACTGGGTTTCCTCACTTAAAATGCAAGGAAAGCCACTCTGTGCATTTTCAGCTGGAGCTGGAGCTGTTTATCATTACGCAGTGGAAAAAATTCCAAGTATGTTGGCAACTGAGAGAAAGAAAACGGTCCTTATGTTGGGCTTTCTCAGTCTTTCTCCTTTCTTTTGTGCTGTTCTATTACCCAGAATGGAGCATGTTCTGTCCATCCTTAGGAGGAAGCCAGACAGATACCGAGTGTGTAACTGGCTGCGTGTGTTCACAAATCACTATTCACGCCGGTGAGTCGTGAGAGGAAGAAACAGAACAAGAGGGAAACTCAAAGCTGTGGGAGTACTTGTTTTCTCACAAAATTGCTGATTTGAAAAATTCAGTGCAAGTGACTTAGGAGGAAAACTCCTGTGTACTCCACCACCTCATCTGCTATTTGTATGGTGTGTGGTCAGAGAAATTACTGACTGGTGCGTTGAGATGAGGGCCAGTGAGCCAGTTTATTTTATTACTCTGTGCTTTCTGAGGAAAGGTGCTTGATGTGCTGTTACAGAAGGCACTGGAGGGACCTCTTTCTCTGGTCCAGGGTGAAACTTGTTTTACAGTTGCTAGCGGAGTGTAAAGATGTGTGTAAACCCAGAAAATGTTATTCGACCAGGTTTCAGAACACAAGGAAATAAATGTGAGGGTTGGTCTCTTCTTCTAAGTCTCTAATCATAGGACGAGAGGAGATGGCCTCAAGAGGAGGTTTAGATTGGGCATCAGGAAGAACATCTCTGACAGTGGTCAGGGGTTGAAACAGGCTGCCCAGAGAAGGGGGGGAGTTGCTGTCCCTGCAGGGGTTCAAAAGGTGGCACTTGAACACAGGATTTAGTGGGCAGGGTGGGGTTGGGTTGATGGTTGGACTTGATGATCTTGGAGGTCTCTTCCAAACTTAACGGTTCTGTGATTCTAAGTCAGAGCAGATCTGAAACACAAACTATTAGATCCTGGCACGTATGCAGAAGGTGCTGTGGGATTAGGACCATGCATTCTGGAGAGGGGCTGCCCAGCATCCAATGTGGGATATCAAACATATTGTCTGTTCTTTCTCAGGTGGCATAGAAACAAGGGGTACTTCTTGACAGACAACTCTTTAGTACAAGAAATACATGACTTTATACTAAACAGCTTCTACCCTCTACAAGTCTGGCATTCAAACCACCTGGTAGGTCTAACGCTTCTTTATGCTTTCATTCTCCTTTGGTATTTTGTGGCTTTTCAAAATGTGCTCTGTTCTTTATCAGCTGTGATATTAATCGCTTTGGCTTTGTTTCCCGTAGCATTTCTAATGCTCCAAGATTATGTTGGATTCTTACTGCTGCTAAAATTTGCCAAACTGGTGGCACTCCTGTATAAAACTTGATAAAACCTTGGTGATGTTTCTGTAGGTTTTCTTCTGCATGTTCATTATCACTTCCAATATCTTCTTGTTCAGCAGGAGGAATTTTAACTGTTGTGATAGAACATTAGGGATTGGAAGAGACCTCGAAACATCATCTAGTCCAACCCCCCTGCCACAGCAGGATCACCCAAAGAGTAGCACTTAAATAGAGGGAACAGATTCTGGTGAGCTCTGCCTGGAGCCAGTTGCAGTGACTGATTCAATCATTCAGTAGCATTCCTGTTTATAGAAAACAGATGTAAACCTCACAACGAGAGTCACAGATCGAAAGGGAAAAAGGAAACAATATGCTAGTTGTTTCTGCTACCTTTCAAGTTGCTTTCCTGTCAATAAATGCTGATGTTAAGGAGCAGATATGGCAGACACTAGCCAGGCCTTCCCATATGGAGTTAGTTTGTCTTCAGCTATCGGCAGTCGTGAGTATTTCATTAGAAAGATCTTTGGTGCTCTCAGTTGCCTCAGAAGACATCCGTGTGTCGGCAAGTGTGATAGCAGATACCAGCCTGTACAACTCCAGCATCACACTTGGACCAGCATTTCACAAAAGTTAAACCAGAACTATGCCAGGAGTATTCAGGGACTATTCCAGGCTCATTTTCGTGACCAAACCCTGTGAGGAGAATATAATCACTGGTCTTATATTGTCCTGTGGAAGATTTCACATCTACATAAGGGTCTTGAAATTAAGAGCATGCAGTTAAATAGACCAGGGCTTCAGAATTTTAGCATTTTGCCTTCTTCCACATCACCTGGCTGTCATCTTCTTCTATTCTTGCACAGATGTGGGGCAAAAGTGTTCCATGTCAGGATGCTTTGGTTGTATAAGGTGTTCAGCCTGCAAAAGCAAAGCTTAGTGTCTACTCATGCTTCTGAATCGAGCCTGACATTTATCTTCTAGCAGTACCCTTAAGTATTCTCAGGAAGAGGAATAACAATGTGTATGTTGTATTGCCCTAGAGGCATCATTCCTGAGAAATAAGGAGCAGTGGTGGATATGTTTACTTAAGACAGGGAGAGAATCAATTTGCCTAAATTGGCTTTGAGAATAGTTTTACAAAGCCTAAGGAGAAGTGAAAAAAAGATCAGAATATTAAAACCCTACAGGAGAATCAAAGTGCCCTCATAAATAATGTAATAGGAGCAGTGAATAGAACAAGTAAGAGGATAGAAGCTTTTTCTAGCGTTCACTGGGAATGCAGCAGCATGTGTTTGCAGAGAGGACTCCAGGACTTCCTATCTGCAGGTTTCCTAGGGTAATTGTATTTTATCTACTTTAACTGGGAGCTGAAAACTGTTCTCTGTCATTAGCAACTTCTTCAATAAGGAACAGCTGCCTTGAGTGTGTGTAGCTGAAAGAAAATGAGCTTGTGTTCCACAGCCACAGAACTGCTCAGGTTGGAAAAGACTTTGAAAAGCATCAACCACTGGGTCTCTTCCTCAGGCTGGTGGCATTGCTTACGTTTTGATGTGTAGGAATGGGGTTTTGTTTCACCATGGAGGTCTTGTAAAACCAATGCCCTTATGGTACTGCTCTTTGAGTTCAGATTTAGAAAGAGAGGGCGAAGGTCTGCATGTAAATTGCCCAAACTCTGTGTTATTGAGGCAAGTCCAAACTAATCAGAGCTGAAGAGCCATCCACATGTCTTGTGACTGGCAGGATTTGTCCTGTAGATGGTAAGAGGAGAGGTAGCTTGGAAAAATGAATGGCCAGGAATATTCACGGCCTTAAGACATCTTCCTTCCGCCTTAACCACAGCTGTTCTATCCAGGTACTGAAGAGTAGCCTGAAGGAAAAGCCTGGGAAGAACAGATCACTTTGAGAAATGTTTTGATGAAAATAATGGAACAGTTCCTTACATGTGACATTCCTCTGTGCTTGTTGACATGCTGTAAACATGTGCACACACTCCTAGACTTCAGATCGTCTACAGTAATTAGGTGAAAAGAAAATGTGAAGTAATAGTTTCCCTTTCTTCTTGCAGTTAAATGCAAACAAAAAATTCCCTAAACTAAATAGAAACTTCATAGGAGATAAGATATCAGGGTGTAATCTCCCGCTCCGTCTCTTCAGAATTAGACTTGAATTTAACTTGCAAGAACTATGCAAACAATTGCTCTGTGTTATCATACTGTTTTTAAAGGGAAGCTAATTAAAACACAGAGATGGCAGAGAGGAGAGAAACTTCCAAGAGAAGTTTGACCTCATGTACAGATTTTACGCATCAAGTTGACAGACTGTAAGAATACTCCAATTTTAAAAGTAAACGGTGTATCACTAATGCTAATTGAAATTCAACTTATTAAAAACAGATCACAAATAAAAGGAAGTAGCTGGGCTGTTTTCAACTATCCGGGACAGAATGCAAACCACAGCTAATCACTTGAGCAACATGTGAGATAACCAGGTCTCTTAAAGTTGTTTCACTTTTTCTAATTAAACATGACTAAGTGAATCGTACTCTGTCCTGAGATGTATTTCTGGTAGTTGTGTTAACTCAGCTAGAGGTGTGGGTCTGCGTACTGCCGTAGTATTTTACAACAGGTGTTTGTAAACAACAACTAAGGACTAATCCCAGGCTTCTCTGACTTTTAAAAGGAGCAGGTAACCTTTTCGCTCAGCCTGTGTACTTCATCTGTGTTTTCCATAAACCAGTCACAAGTCATTCCAGTCATCAGTTCCATGACCGCTTTGTCTTGCCACGTGTAACGCTCATCGCTTCTGACTCAAAGTCTGAGCCAAAAAGAAGAGGTTTCCATCTGCAGAAGGGGTAATTGTTAATTAAAAATCTTTCTGTCATTTACAAGAGTTGCACTAAGCAGCATTTTGGCTTGGCTGGTATTTCGGTAATTAACAGCAGCTTCATGATACTAGATGTACAAGAGTTTCGGCTTGTGTGAGTCAATAGCCTGTCAGGTGGTTCTAAAAGTAAATTGTTTATCAGTAGCCGTGTATGGCTGAAGGGTGAGCCTCAAAGCTAAGTGTAGTACTCAGTGCTCATCAAGAGGATGCAGGGTAGTGGAGCAGCATTCCCCATGACTCGTCGCTCTGCACCTTTTGCTGACAGTAAACAGAAAATACCATTAAATAATACAATTACATTTGAAATAATCATAGAATTAAAACTGAAATTAAGACAAATGATGGGAATAGCTGGTTTTTCCTATTGCTGTAGGTTATGACATGAAGATGATGTGATTTCTGGTCCCTAATGCTCCCAAAGGGTAGAGAATGAAACAAATGAATTCATGTTCTAGGCAGGTGGAGGAGAATATGGTGCTTGGACATGGTTTAATGGTGGGCTTGGTAGGTTTAGGTTAATGGTTGAACTCCATGACCTTAAAGGTTTTTTCTAACCTGAATGATTGTACAAGCAAATGAAGCATTGATCAAAGGGTATGGTGCTGCTCTGCATTGCCCTCTTTGCCTTCATCTGAACATCTGAGGAAGGGGTCCTAGCAGTGGCTGTTTTCTTCTTAAACTCAAAGACAGGTGACACTATCAACTACACAGACACTTTGCTTTAGTAGCTAAAGTTAGATCAGTAGAGGGGAAGAAGTTTCTATGGTTCCTACAGAGGACAAAAGACAACTCTTAATAAGGGACTCGAGTTTCCTGACCTGTCAGGAGCTGTTGTTACTTAAAACAGATTAGAGTTTTTAGAATACAGAAAAGTTATTAATAAGAACCTCATGTAGGGCTTAATCCAAATCCCAGCGTAAAGCTTTTTCTGGTGTAAGAATAAACCTGCCTCTCTCTCTCTCGGGTAAATATGGTGCCAAGGCAATTTATGTCAGATTTCTGTGGTGAGAAAACCAAAGGGTGCTCCACTGGTCATACTATCACAGTGTCATTGTTTGACTCTAGAAACTCTAGCACTCTTTGGCTTGAAGTCGTGTTGGAATGTTTCTTCTCTAGCCTTTGTCTGTGGTGCTCCGATGGGCTGCATAAGGAGATTGGATATTCTGTCTTGCAGTGTGCTGCAGACAATGAGGCAATCATAAAGTCCTCTTTTGTGTAGGAGCAGCACATTTGATGATACTCCTAGGGAGAAAAGCTGTTCTTGATCCCAAACTTTCACAGTAACTTGGCCATGATCAAGTGATCTGAACACACCAACTGCGTCTCTTGAGAGCTGGAGAAAGCAAGAGAAAAAGTGTTTGTCCTAAATGGCTGATTTCTAACGTCCAAGTGAGCATCCCCCTTCTCCTGGTCTACTTACTCTCTTCTTTCTCCAAGACAGCTAGGTATTTTTGTAAATCCCACAGGGAGCTGTGGTTGGCTGTCAGCATGAGATTCATGCCGTAAATACTATGGTGAAGAATGTTACAGTCCTGTCTCCTTTTAATTTGATAACAAAATTGGAGACACAAGACTCATATTTTCCCCTTTTTCTTCTCTGGGGTTTCTCTTATCTGTTTTATGGGGTGCCTTTCATAACCTTAGGAGACGCATGTTAGGTCCATTTAGGCTTCGTGCCCTGACAGCCCTTCCAGAACACTAATCCTCAGATGTTTAAATGTTTTCCTGTGATTTTAAGTCTAAATTTCTCCACGCCACATTTGTAACACATACGCAGTCTTGTCCTGTGTTCAATGTATAAACCGTTTAGATGTCCTCAGTGTCTCAGGTACATACTCTGCACATTCTGAGCGAGAGATTCTGTATTACCGGCTTACAACTGAATTGTGGAGCAAGGGATGACATTTCCTTAGACAATTACAGCTCTTATAAGTAATACCAAGTCGACAGGGAAATCTTATTTCATTGTTTTCATGGAATCCCAGATTGTCAGGGGTTGGAAGGGACCTCTAGAGATCATCCAGTCCAATCCCCCTGCCAGAGCAGAATCCTCTAGATCAGGTCACACAGGGCTGCATCCAGGTGGAATTTGAAAGTCTCCAGAGCAGGAGACTCCACAACCTCCCTGGGCAGCCTGTGCCAGGGTTCTGTCACCCTCACAGGAAAGAAGTTTCTCCTCATGTTGAGGTGGAACCTTCTGTGTTCCAGTTTATCCCTGTTATTCCTTGTCCTATTACTGGGCCCCACAGAAAAGACACTGGCCTCTTCCTCTTTACCCCCATCCCTCAGATATTTACCAACATTAATGAGATCCCTCTCAGTCTTCTCCAGACCAAACAGCCCCAGTTCTCTCAGCCTTTCTTCGTAAGAGAGATGCTCAAGTCCTTTCCTAATCTTCATAATTCTCATAGCTCTGCATTGTACTCTGCAGTGGATCCCTGTCTCTCTTGAACTGGGGAGCCCCAAAATGGACACAATAAATGTGTGCTTAGATTTTAATACCTTAAATCCCTTACTGTGTTAATAAAACCCACATCAGAAACACCTCCAAGGAGAATGTTTGGCTCCCTAACAATTAATGGAGCAGAAAAACCAGTACAGCCCATTCAGCAGCTGCCAGCAGTGGGGCTGCCTCTAGTGCTTCTGCAATGGCACAAACCAATTGCTTTGTTTTTATAATGTGCTGCGATTCACACAGACCTTTGTACTTCTGCACAGAGCATAGCAGTGATTTTCATCTTATAACAGCATGTTGTGCTGGGTATGTAAAGCCTAAAAGCCTATGCAAGCAGTGGGGAATCTGCACCTGGGTTATTTGTGCAAAGGAAGCTTTTCTTTCCCATTTGTTTTCTTACGTTGGGTTCGACTTCTGTTTTGTGTGATATTAAAATCATTGAATATTTGGATGGTAATGCTGAAATAAACCAGAAATGTTTATCCAGAGCAGGAGACTAGCATTAATGTAATACTGAAAGTCCCCTAAGGTACTGAAACCCCCTGTTGAACATTATCATTGTTAGGTACATGTTTAGGGTTTGAATCAGTACTCTGGAAACAACAGAATTAACCTACAGAAAATAGGTGCTAAACTGCTGCATTTGGCCATTTGCCCTCCTTTGTGGTTGTTTTTGACTCTGCATGAGTTTAGTATGTTTTCGCTTTTAAGATGCTTTATCTGACACTTCCTTGTTCTGAGGAGTGAATCAGGAGTAGATCTAGCCACAAATCCCCATTCCCCAAACAGGGAGTTACTGAATAGAAGTGTTTTTACTTTCATTGCACCAAGAGTGCATCATCCTATAGAAATATGGGAAATATGGTAAGAACCAGCTTCAGCAGGTTAATAGCAAAGATAAGTCAATTAGATCGATTGACTAGATTCTGCAAACTCAGAAAGGTGAGGACTCAAGAACAAGAAAATCCCAAATAAGGGATGCAGCTGTTAGAAATAAGCAGGGAAATCACTGCTACTAGAAATCAAAAGAAAATATAAACGAAAGAAAATATTTGAGATGCCTCAATGAGCTTAACACACGGCTTGCTTTTCTTGCAAGAGCACATGTACCTCAGGACAAGGGTTGACACAAGCTCTTTGTGTTCTTCAAGTAATAATTGGTTCAAAATCTGCAGTGTTTGCAAAATTTTCATGTCCTTTGGCCACACACCTACAAAAAAAGTTATTTTCCAGAAGGCAGAACGCTACTCTGATCTTGTATCTTGATGTGGCATTAAAAGATTCCTTCCACTTGGACTTCTAGTGTGGTGGACGTAGCTGTGACACAAATGGCAAACACTGGTGCCAGCTTCCTTTGCTTTCTTAAGAAATGCAGAGATGAACTCAGGCTCATCCTCTCCCCAGCGCAGCCATCCGGTTTGCATTTTTATGTCAGTAGTCGTTCTGTTCCAGAATACAAAAGGTGACAAGCCACTCAAATACAGCTGATATACCTACTGTTTTTACCCTGAAACACTCCACAGTGGGTCTCTTGGTTCCACAGCATTTCATTGTCATAGACCTGGGTAAGAAAACTGCCAGTGAAAGTGATGAGCAAAGTGATCTGGCTTCTTCTGCAGTGTTTTTAAGAAGAGACATTAAAATGCAAGAAGGTGATGTTCTTGATGAAATCTCTACCAGGTGCATGCCTGGGGGCCTTCCTGAGCACTGGGCAGAAACACATATGCAAGCTGTTAGAACCTCTGCTGGCCTGAACTGGTGTGGCCCAGCCAGCATCCTTCCCAGCAGCACGGTTGGCCATTAAAGTAGCCCAGAGACCATTCCCAGCAGGCAGGCTGCATGCAGCCAGGACCATGCTGAAGTCAAGAGGGCTTTGCTGGTGAGGAGAGGCTGTGCATCTCCTGTGCCAGCTGCCCAGCAACTTTCCAGGGCTTGCTTAGTTTGCCTTTGCAGCTGTAAGAGCCAGATGTGCCTCCGAGGGTGGGAGGAGCGGTGTAAGGAGCTGTAATGAGGTTGTGGCCTCAGCGTGTGTCAGTTGGAAGCAGTAAGTGAGAGGCCAGTGCAGGAAAGAGTGCTTAAGGAAAAGTTCTTACCTTTCCCCCCATGATTCAGTTAAACCTATACAGTGGGAATTGGTGTTGCTCACCAGTGTGCTCTAAAACAGTTTTACTGATATTTATGACATCACTGTGATGAGCAGCCCAGAAAAGAGGCAGCTGATGATACTGCCAAGCTATCACGAGAGCTGTTTTCTTGTGACAGAGCCATGAGCCACGTGGTGGGACAGCACAGAGTGCTGAGGAGATGACTGTTGTCTGCTGTGAGCTGAAGAACAGGGAATCTCATCACAGCCTGTGATGACATGACTGTGCCAGCAACCTGACGCATAAAGGGTCCAAATGAAGGTTGCCCAAGGACCAGCACGTCCTAAGAAAGAGCTTTCAACTTTGAAACCAGAGCTCCACGTGTGTGCACGAGCGTGTGTTTGGCAAGAAGGAAGGTTTCCACTTTTAACCCAGGTCTTTCACTGGGGGTGAGAGTTTCTGTAATAATCACATGCCAGCTGACAGTAGTGAAGAGATGTTAATGGTAGTTAACAATTTTGGTGCCGTGGCAATGCTCTTAACTTTCTAGTGCCTTCATTAGAGTTGCACAGAGCGTAGGAGTGCCTGGCTCTCTGTAGGCTCACAGCTCTGCGGAGTACGGATCCTAATAAGCTGTGCAAATATGTTCTTTGTTCATTTATCCTTAACAAACTGCACGAGTATCATTCAGCAGATTGAGCCCTCTCCAGCAGCACAACATGTGTTCTTTTCTCTTGAAGAGGTCCAAAGGGAACAAGCAGTCTTGTCCCCAAACAGGTTTAGCAAGGCTCCCCATTTTGTAAGAGCTGCAAATATATCTGTCACCTTTTTATCCAGGAAGACTCAGAGAAATGTTCTTTAGATGGAAGGATGCGTCATGAGATGGAATATGGATCTGTGAAAGGAATGCATTTGGGAACAGTCTGGATGTTATACAGCTATCTTGGTGGACAAAGAAAGCAGAGAAATTTAACTACTATCCTACAGATAGTTAGTTGGACTATGGTTCCTGAAGTGTGTGTATGTATATACCTGTATGTCTGTGCCTCTATCTGTGTCTATATCTGCACATCTATACGAGTGTCTATATCTCTATCTGTCTGTAAGTGTCTATGTCTATGTGCCCATATCTAGATCTGTGTCTATCTTCATAAAAGAGGAGCTTCAGCCTGGTTGATACCAGAACGACATAAACAGGTCTTTTTTGTGTGTGTCAGTGCTAGTGCTGCAAATACT
>JAOXOE010000343.1:14712480-14766907 GCA_028565055.1 Phoeniculus purpureus
CCCACCGCCCAGGAAACGCCGCTGCACTCGGCCGGCGGGGCCCGCCCTGCGCCCGCCTCCGCCCGTCATGGCGGGCTGGGGCCGCTCCGCTGGCTGGGGCCGGGACGCGGGGACCTGCTGCCGCCAGCGCCGAGCTGTGTTGGTTGGAACTGATCTTACAGAGTCACAGAATGGTTTAGGTTGTGAGGACCTCAGAGAACGTCTAATTCCAGCCCCCCTGCCCCGCACGGCAGCTCACCGCTAACCCCTGTCCCCACAGCGTTACCTCCCGGCTGTTGGGTATCTCCAGGGGCACAGGCCTGGTTGGACACGCATCAGCGGAGCCAGTGCAGGGAGTGATGAAGGGTCCGTGTCCTGCGGTTGGGTACTCTGTCAAGGTGGACACGGTTCCAAAGACCCAGCTGTCAGGTTTGGAACACAGAAATGTCAGAGCTGGGAGGCACTTCAAGAGATCATCCAGTCCAACCCTCCCACCAAAGCAGAGCTGCCCAGAGCACAGCGCACAGGGCTGCGTCCAGGCAGGTTTGGGTATCTCCAGAGCAGGAGACTCCACAACCTCTCTGGGCAGGGTAACCAAGTGTTTCCTTATTTCTAAATGAAACTTCTTGTGCCCGTTCAACTGCCTTTCAGCTTGTGCCCGTTGCCCCTTGTCTGTTACTGGGTACAACTGGAAACAGTCCAGCACTATCCTCCCAACAGCCACCCTGCAAAAGTCACACAACTTTGAAGAACTGGTGTAAATGCCTGCTCTCTGCCACTGGCCTTGTCCCCTCCGTCTGGCACTGCTCACCATTGTTGTCCCAGAGCAGGTGTGTCATGGCACAAGAAGCCTCACAGCAGAACCATGAGGCAGAGGTGGTGTCCCAACACCTCCTCATCCCCACTGTTACCTACCAGAGCAAACATCTTTGAGGTCATCGAATGCTTGAAAACAAGTCCTGCATAAGGACTGCTGGGTCAGCCAAGCGTCAGGGGATTTTCAATTCATAGAACTGTTTGGGTTGGGAGGGACCTTCGATGGTCACCTAGTCCAAACCTCAGCCACAAGCAGAAACACCTTTCACCAGACCAGGCTGGTCCAAGTCCCATCTAACCTGGCTTTGAACACTTCCAGTGATGGCTCATCCACAGCTTCCCTGGGCAACCTATTCCAAGGTCTCACCACCCTCATGAAATAATCTCTTTCTCAAGCACAGAGGTTGTCCCTTTGCTGTTGCCGCAGGCCCTGGTACAAAATGTTTCTGCATTAAACCCTCTTTACAGATTGGAAAGCTGCAACAAGTTCTCCCCCGAGGTTCCTCCGTCAGAGTAATCCCAACACCTTCAGCTTTTCTTCACAGCCCTCAGATCACAGGCATAGGTTTTGATCCCCAGGAGGGTTTGCAGAGGTGCTTTTCCTTGAGGAAATAATGTATAAGTCTGCTTTTTGGGTACCCGAAGTTGGGGGTGGGTAGGCAGCAAGGTTTTAAAAGTTATTCACAACACACACTGGGGCAGTTCCCCTGGCTCTGAGCAAGTGCACGAATCCCAGGAACTCAGAGCCAACTCGTACAACACTTGACAGAAGGGCAGAAGTTTCTTGGGGAATTGAAAAGAGCTGCCTGAAGGGGCGGTGGCAAACAGACACCTTGCCTTGGCTGTACCTGCGGGAAGGCTGCAGCGTAAGTGCACACCTCGCAGTCCTTCAGACACCCTGTGCACAACAGACTGAAAGTCTGGGAAAAGCTTCGGTCCTCTCTCTCCACAGACTCCAAATCTGCAAGGAAACAAATGAGGATTTGAGTAAATTAAGTTGATTTGGTCTATTAATCTGCAAGCTGGACAATGAAGTAATTCCTGTAGAGAGCAGGAGAAGAGATGACTCTACTACCCTGGTGTTGGTAGATACAAGGAGCGGGATGTAAATACTTGTATACTGGGGAGTTCACTGTGAACAGCAGACTTTCAGAAGTGTCTTGGGCTGGACTCATCCACGAGCAGAAGTGTCGTGTGTGCTAAATAAAGATGTCACCCTGCTTTTTAGCTTAGACCCGCTGAGGGAAGGAGAGGTGCTAAGTAACATTGGCTGCTCCATCGCTGCCACTGAATGAGCTGTCCCTGTGTCCTGCTTGCTCCTCAGAGCTGCTTTTCTGGAGGAGAGTTACTCCCGTTCTTTATATCTCAAGCAGGATGAACACACTGAATAACTCTTGAATCTTGTAGCTCTGCTGCTACAAAGTGCTCAGTGGAGGGTTAAGACTCCTTCAATCATTTTGGCCTCCATCCCAGGTGCTAATAGCAGTGAAGAGATTTTAGGGCAGATACACCTTGATCCTGCACGTTGGAAGCTAGTGTGCTCATCCAGTTGGATGCACAGCCTTGATTTGTGCCACCAGAAAGAGTGATCCGAAGGTGCACACGCAGTCAAATGAAAGCAGAAAAAATAATACATGGGAATCCTGTAAAATGAGGTCATACACAGCCTTCTGCCCATCCTTTCCTCCATTTTTTCCCAGTGTAGTTAGAGGGGGGAAATGCTCTCCATTCCTGCGCTGGGATATGTTGTCAGTGGTGAGAAATGCTGTTCTTAAAACATGCAAATTTTAAAAAACCACCCTAAAACTAGCAGACAGGTCTGCTCCATCCCTGTCGTGATCCCAAACAGATCTACATGGAAACAGCCCAAAGTTGCTCTCAGTGGCCTCTTTCAGGTACAAAACAAAACCTAGCATCAGGGCGTTGGATTTCTTTCCACAGAAGACGACTCCTATTAAACTTCTACTCATTATCCCTCTGCCCCTGCCCCAGGTTTCGTTGCACAGTCATCACCGAAGAGTTTCTGCCATGGAAAATGAGAGAAAATCCATCTGGTTTTGTAAAGCACCTTAAAAAACCCCAAACACAAAACAATTGTTGAGCTCTTGAGCCATGCAAGCAGTTAGGGTGTCCGGGAAGCATTGCCTGGTACTGTTAATTCCCAAAATTAACAAGCAGGTATCCACCTTCATCCTGTTCTCATACCATGCTCTGCCACAGGGTGCCTCTTGGAGATTTATCAAACTCTCCCTTGCCAGCTCTCAGCAAGGTCTCATTCTGAGGCTGGGAAGGGTCCAGCCCAGTGTGAAGCTCATTTTAAGGCTCATTGGCTGCTGAAGGCTTGGCCAGATGGGTTTTGAGGACCTCCAAGAAGATGCCACGACCGCTCCAGTCTGTGTCATAGGGCTGCACCACATTCACAAGGAGAAGTAATGGGAATTTCCCTTGTGCCTCAGGTGCCTGTGGGTCTGCCCTGGAAAAGCACCCAGCTTCCACCTCTCCATGGCACCCCACCAACACTGGCCCATTGCCCTGTGGTTTCTGTTCTTGCTCTCTGGTCCTTCTCTACCTTCACTGAGGTTTTTCATCCTGCCTTTAGGTTTCTTCTAGGTATTCAGGGGTTGGGTTACCACTGTGTGGCACAGGAGAGGAGGCAGCAGGCTTCTGGCTCATTACAGCTGGGGAGATGCCTTTGCTTCGTGCTCAGAAAAAGAGTCAGGCAAGCCAGGCGGACTGTTCCCCATCACTTCTCCATGGCAACAGGCCTTCCAGATGCATGCACGTAGGCAAACAGGCTGAGGAGGCTGAGAGCACGGCGGTCCCTCCGCCCAAGCCCCAAACCTCCACTGCTGGGGCCTTCTGTGCTGTGCTCACATCATCCTCAAGTAGCAGACCCTGAGACGTGCTTCCAAAACAAGCATAGCTGGTCACAGTAATGGTTCCACCTTCCCACCAGTGAAGGTACAATATCCCGGAGCCCAAGCCAGGCAGAATTCCCCCAGGCAGTGATTTGTGGCCAATAAATGTGCTGCACTTGAAAAATCTGGTATCTCAGCATCCTGTGAAACCGACTAGGTGGAAACCCACAGCCTTATACCTGGTTAGGTCTAGGTGTTAGAGGACATGGCCTGATGATTCTCAGACTAAGAATCCAGTCTCTTTATATTTAGAAAAATCATTTTACTCTAAATGAGCAAATTCATTGTATCATGGAATCACAGAGTCATTAAGGTTGGAAGAGCTTTCCAGTGTCATCAAGTCCAACCATCAACCCAACCCCACTCTGCCCACTAAAATCAGGTCTTCAGGGCCACATCTACACCTTTTCTGAAGCTCTCCAAGGACAGCTACTCCACCCCGTCCCTGGGCAGCCTGTTCCCTGACCACTTTGTTAGGGAACTTTTTCCTAATGTCCAGTCTAAACCTGTCATGGTGCAGCTTGCAACCACTTATTCTTGTCCTGTTGCTGGTGACTGAGGAGAAGAAACTGACCCCCACCTCTCTACACCCTCCTGTCAGGTTGCTGTAAAGAGCAATAGGGTTTCCCCTCAGCCTCCTTTTCTCCAGACTAGACAACTCAGTCACTCCCCATCAGACCTGACCTACAGACCTTTCAGCAGCTTTGTTGCCCTTCTCTGGACCCGCTCAGCTTATGCTGAGGGTGCTGAAGCCCTGGTCCAGGTTGCCCAGAGAGGAGGTGTCCCTCAGTTAGATCCCTGGGCTCTTCTTGAGCTGCCTGCCCTTTCTTCCAAAGATGGTGCATCTTTCCTCTTTTCCTGAGGCCCAGCAGGAGCTCCCTCTGCAGCCAGGCTGGTCTTCCTCACCGATTCATCTTGTGGTGTATGGGCAAAGCCTGAGTTTGCACCTGTCAGAGTACTTTTCTGAAGAATGCCCAGCCTGCCTGGACCCCTTTGTCCTTTGGGGGTGTCTCCCAAGGGACAACCTTAACACATGTCCTGAACGGGCCAGTATCTGCCCTCTGGAAGTCCATTGTGGTGGTTTTTCTGACCACCCTCTCCTTATTTAAATGCAAGAAGAAATATGTCAGGGCAGAACCATCCACAGGAACAACCCAGAAAAGGCAAAGGGAAACAACACACCCTTCTTCAAACACATCAAGGCAAGGAAGCCTGATGGAGCTTGAAGAGTTACAAGTTGGCCACAGTGCAAGAGGAGAACTTGCAGGAGTTAAGACCAGAATAGAAAAACAATGAATGTTTTGCATCTGCAGCCAGCGAGGAAAAGCTCAGAGGAGCTTTTGTGCCAAAATCGTCTTTATATGGACATGGTAGTGGATTTGGCTCTCTTTCAAGTGTCAGCAGTATCAGCCAAACCGGCGAGTGCACACTCACCAGACAGATGGTTCACCTGAGTTCTCAAGAGCTCGGAGGTGAATTACTTAAGTAAGTAATTACTTAGTTTAAATTTAATTACTTAATTGCATCATGTAGTCACTGTGTGTAACACAGCCTGGGTGTCTGAGAGCTTCAGGGCAACAAAGGAGAAGGGTTTGGGGTTGTTACAGGCTATGAAGTCTGAGATTCCTCCTGGGCAAACTGATAGCAATTCTAATACGACTAGTGGAGAGCTGGAAACATCTGAAGGACTGGGAAGGGGGTGGGGGGAAAGGTGGTTTTCCTTGAATAAAGGAATCTATTACAGTCCTCGAGAGGAGCCGATAAACGGGTGGCACAGTCTGCCTGGAATCCCAAAAGGTCTGTCTCAGGATTTTCTCACAGAAAGGCAGCTACCACGGGATTAATAGAAAGGGCTTGAAACAGAGAAATAGCAGGTTAAAGGAGTCTCGAGGAGTGGCTGTCAGCAGGCAGCTTCTGAGTGGAGCCCCACAGCAACCTGCGCTGGGGTCTGCCCACTTCAGCATTTCCAGAAATAATCTTGAAAAGGAACTGAAAAAAGGGTGGCAAAGCTTGCTGCTGATACCAAGGTACTCAGGGCTATAAATAAATGAGACAACGTGCAGAATTGCACAAGGAACTCACGGCAGTGTGTACCAGCTAATAAAACAGCTCAGGTCACCCCGAGCCGGGGATGACGAAGAGAGGAGAAAACAAATCCCGCCTTCAGCAGCACAGTGTGGGCTCTGCACTGGTCCTTATCCTCAGAAACAGCCTCTCTCATTCCCCCACCTCAGCTCCTCTGTGCCCCACACACTGGTCGCTGGCTTTGGCAGAAGCTCAGACCTGGAGGGTAAAGGGCAGGGACTGGGTAGAACAGTCAGCACACACCTGGGACGAAGCAGGGTGTCCTCCATGTGGAAGAAGAGTAGTTTCTTTGATCCAAAGCGACACCGGGATCATTTGTGGTCCATGCAGATAACAGTCAGCTGTTTAGATACTGTAAAGGGCAGACTAAGAGGGTCAGCAGTGCTGAGGGAGCTGTAGGACCCCCCTCTCCATCTCCCGTGGCTGTTCATTACCACAGTGCAAGCCAAGGTCCCAGACCCCTCCCAGCACGTGATGTGCTGAGACCACAGGAGTGATGCAAGAGGAATGGCTGAGGCAGGGACTTCTTTTCTGCTCGAAACAACCAGATTGAGCGTGGTGCTAATAGAGGGACAAAGCAGCAGGCTGAGAAGACACACTGATGTGCTCGCTGTTCAGAAACACAGCATCCCAGCTCAGCTCTTGTCACAAGAGCCCTGAGACATGACAGTAACACCAAGGATGCTGGAGGAGCTCTCTCTGCTTATCTGCATCACACCATTTGGAAAGAGATGGAGGACAACCATTGTAGCCAACAGCACTGGGAAGTTCAGTGTGTCCAGGTACCAGGAGATCACTTAGGTATCATTTAACCACCTCCCCACTTGGCAGGTTTAGCTCTTTCAAGATGTTGCTGTTGAATTAATCGATTAGAAACTTTGCTCTAATGAGGCACTGTTAGAAAATCATTTTCCCAGCAGAAGCACGGTGCAAAGTGGGTGATACAGCACAGAAGCAGTATCAATAGCTGACAAGTTGGAGTCAGTCATTTACACAGAGCTGCTCTTAAATGGCCAAGTGTTTGATATCAGAAAATAAGAGCTTGTTCAAATCCAGTCCTGATCACTGAATAAATGGTTCTTCAGAACTAGCTGGGCCAGGGAGCACTGAAACCCAGTGTCAGGGCACAGCTGTTTTTAGTAGCACAGCTAATCAGTAATTGTCAGGACTGGATGAGCCTCTTGGCCTTGTTTTCTGTTACAGGACATGGCCCAGCCCCTATGCACTGAGTGCAGTGTTGGTGGGAGAGGAATTCACACCCCTTAGACTCCAACCACAGGGTTAACTGTGCTGGAAGATTAAACCCTCTCCTCCACCCTCCTAAGTCATTGCATTTTCCCCAAACCGTCTAGTTCTGCCAGCATTTAAAGAAATAATAAAAGAAGCCAAATATTGGTTTTGATTCTGTGTCTGCTCCTGCAGAAGGCAGCGAGGTCCCTGGTCTGCCCCTGGAGATCTGGAAGGCAGAAGCTGTGCTTAGCTGGGGGTGGAAAAGCAGAGCCTTCCTATCCCAAATTTGGAAAAGCAGTGATGGAAAAGGCCTTGGAGCTTTACTTTCCATGCATAGCCATCTTTTGGGGTGTGATTTGAGGGCTGGTGAACTCTCTGGGGATGAGTCCAGTGGTCCCGTAAGAGCCCAGGCTCAGGGTAAAGCTCAGCTCTCACCCTGGCTCAGTGGGGATGCAGGGCACTGCTGCTCCCGGGGCTGGGATACTTGTGCAGTGGAATTTGTAGGATCGCAGGCTGGTTTGGGTTGGAAGGGATCTCAGAACTCACACAGTCCCAGCAGCCTGCCATGGGCGGCGACACCTCTCAGCAGAGCAGGTTGCCCAGAGCCCCATCCAGCCTGGCCCCATTTCCAGGGATAGATCAGCCTCAGCCTCCCTGGGCAGCCTGTTCCATGGCCTCAGCCCCCTCACATGGAAGAATTTCTTCCTAATCTCTATTTCAAATCTTCCCTCTTTCAGTTTGAAACTCTTACCCCTTGTCCTATCACTATAGTTCTTGGTACAGCTCCCCCCTCAGTTCTCTTGTAGCCCCTTCAGGTACTGGAAGGCTGCCGTAAGATTCCCCCAGAGACTTCTCTTCTCCTTGCAGAACAACCCCAACTCTCTCAGCCTGTCCTCACAGGAAAGGTTTTCTAACCCGCTTAATCATCTTCATGGCCTTCTCTGCACCTGCTTGAGCAGGTCCAGGTCTTTCTCACCCTAGGGGTTCCAGAGCTGAGCGCGTCACTGGAGGTGGGGTCTCACCAGAGCAGAGCAGATGAGGAGAATCACCTCCCAGGGATGCAGAGCTCAGCTGCATTTTCCTCAGGGCAACAGAGCCCCCTGACCTGAGCTGGATCAGTGACTGGAGCAGGAGGTCTTCCAAGGTGGGTTCAGAGGCAGAAGCCTGGCTTACCGCTGGGAGACTCCCATGGCATCACTGAGCTGGCCCTGGATCTTTCTAGCTCTGCCACTGCAACCTGAACAGACTTGGCTGTGGCTGCCATTCAGAGACGTGGAAAGGTGATGAGGCCGTGGGATGTATTTTGCCACCTTCTTGCTGAGAGCAGTACAGGAGCCCCAGCAGCCTTCTCTGAGTAGAGATGAGGAGGACAGGCTCCAGCTTCATACCATCAAGCAACAGCCCCTCTGGCCAGGCAGTGCCTGTCCCTGCTCCCACTGCACTGCAGCATCAGCCTGGCACAGGCTGTCCCTGGTGGGAGGCACCATCCTCCTTACAGAAAATTATGTTGTTGGCCTTTTCATTACGTTGCCCAGCAAATGTTCCCAAGAAATACCGGCCCAATTATCTACCCACATTCAGATTACTCCAAGATGCAATTTTCTTCTACTCCATGGAATTTACTTTTCTTCTGCGGATCGGATGATTGAAAGACACTCAATTAGCTATTACTCTGCTGGCTGGAATCTGGAGCTGCCCTCCTGACGAGGCTGCTCCGTCCAGGTCTCACTGGCATTACAACAGCAGTAAGGGACGGGGGTGTCTCGCCGCTCAGCCACGGTAGGTATTTAGTAGGTTTGGGTAGCAGATGGAGAGCCTAGTCAGGACTAAGGGCTTAAAGCATGCAGCACTGAACAAATCTGCCAGAAATGCTGGTTCCAGAAGGCTCTACGATCGTTTCCTAAGGCAAGCTATGTCCGGTACCAGGTAGATTGGAGTCTGCCAGACTCGGTGCCATGAATACGCTCCTTGATGTGCAGGAGCCCCACCGATAACAACAGCAGTACCGGCACTGCTACAGAGGAAATAAATGGCACCAACAGAGGAGATCGCTGTCCCTGCCGGTCCCTTGGGTGGGATCGTTTCAACATGTGCTTCTAAATCCTGCAAGGCAACCCACTCTGCCTAGGAGAGGAAGACTCTGGGTGATACCATGTTCCTGAGCCAGGAGAGCTGCCAGGACACTGGGATTCCATGGCAGCATTTTGTATACCTGGGCACATCTTTTCTAATTAAAACAATACCAGAGGGGAACAGAGAAAAATTAGGGGCCACAAACTGACGTAAGTCAGCTCCTCCGAACAAACCACAGTAAATCAAAGCAGTCAGTATAACAAAGGAAACAGCGGAGTGGGTATTGCACACAGGGAAAAGGTCCTTAATTCTCCCCAGAGAACTGGCACGAAGGCTTCTGGAGCTCTTTGGCCCGGCTGCCGCTCGAAGGACTGATGTCACCTACACCAGAGGAACTTTGCTTGGCCGAGCCGTGACACCGCTGCTGTCCCCAGGGTGTTCCCACACGGCACCACTCATCTCACAAGGAGAAGCAGATGCTGCACCTGCCAGACATGGGTTTTAGTGCCAGGGTGACCAGCACCCACAGAATCACAGAACATCAGGGATTGGAAGGGACCTTGAAAGATTCCCCTGCCAGAGCAGGATCACCTAGACCAAGTCACACATGAACATATTCAGGAGGGTTTTAAA
The DNA here is from genome assembly GCA_028565055.1 of Phoeniculus purpureus. NCBI lineage: Eukaryota > Metazoa > Chordata > Aves > Bucerotiformes > Phoeniculidae > Phoeniculus > Phoeniculus purpureus. The sequence goes on from JAOXOE010000343.1 coordinate 14,722,215, forward strand.
CGTCTCCAGAGAAGGAGACTCCACAACCCCCTAGGCTGCCTGTTCCAGTGCTCTTGTCACCATCACTGGGAAGAAGTTCCTTCTGATATGTATATGGAACCTCCTCTGTTCCAGCTCACACCCACTGCCCCTTGTCCTATCACTAGATTACATTGAGAAGAGCCTGGCTCCATCCTCCTGACACCCACCCTTCACACATTGATAACCATTCATGAGGTCACCCCTCAGTCTCCTTTTCTCCAAGGAGACTCAGGTCCCTCAGCCTTTCCTCATAAGGGAGGTGCTCCACTTCCTTCATCATCTTCATTGCTCCACACTGGACTCTCTCCAGCAGTTCTGTGTCCTTCTTGAACTGAGGGGCCCAGAACTGGACACAGTATTCCAGATGTGGCCTCACCTGGGCAGAGTAGAGAGGGAAAAGGACCTCCCTCGATCTGCTAACCACCCCTTTCTGATCCACCCCAGGATGCTGTTGGCCCACTTGGCCACCCCTAGGGCCCATTCAGCAGCTGCAGAGATGCAGGACTTGAGGTTCCTCAAGGTTGGGATTCCTGAAACAGCTTCAGGAACAGATCTGACGGTAATTGATTGCTCCATGATTCAGTGATTACTCAGTTTTCGCTCCATGCACATCTCAGTATTTCATTGTTTGGCAAAATAACAGCCTGACTTTGCCTTGACATTGTTTCCACGCAGCAGCAGAGGAGCTGGAGTTTGAAGGGGCTCTGTTTTATTTAAGACAGATGAAAAAGGCGTCCCTGCTAAAGGAGAGCTCGTGCGAGTCGATGCAGCTTCATGCCAAGCTCACCCTGCACAATGTCGAGTCCTGTGGCTGGGCACAGGAGCAAAACCCTTTCCAGCAGCGCTGAACATTAACCATCCCTGATGGCAAAAGGGCTCAAGCAGAGTTGCAATGCAGTACCCAGGCTCTGCACAGCCCAGGACACAGCAGCTCCCTCCAGCACAGTGCTCCTGCCCATCACGAGGCTGCACAAGGCAGCAGCAGTCATGAGCGTTGGGGCTGATCCTGCAGAGAGAGAGGCCAAAGAGCAAGGCGAGCAGCAGGTAGAACATTACGGGAAGGATGACTCAGAAAGCTCAGCTGGAGGATGAGGAGGGCTGCATTTAGCCTTTCCCTCTTGGTGGGCGGAAGGGAACTATTTGAGATGGTTGTGGCAGAAGGAGTGAGAAGCTGAAAAGGAGGTGAGGAAAGGAGGAGAGCTGGGCTTTGCTGGATCATGTGCATCGCAGGGCTCTGTGTGGCTCCTTTCTCTGGCCTCAAGTACATTGCTGCCTCTGTGCCAGCAACCAGCAGCAGCTCTGGACGGCCTGGGGAGAGTGGCTCAGGGCTGGGAACACATTCAGGGCCATCAGCAGCATCTTGGCCACCACGAGGTTGTAACAGAGTAGGTGTCATCTACCTGGACTTGTGCAGCGTATTGACACTGTCCCAGACAACATCCCTGTCTCTAACACAGCGAGACATGGGTCTGACTGACAGACCCCTCGGTGGATAAGGGAGTAGCTGGATGTTCACACTCCTGCGTCGGGGCAATCCCAAGCACAAATCCATGCTGGGTGGTGAATAGAGTGAGAATAGCCCTGAGGAGAAGGATGTGGAGGAGAAGCTCCGCATGAGCCAGCAGTGTGTGAGGGCAGCCCAAAAGGCCAGAAGATCCTGGGCTGGATTAAAAGAAGTGTCACCAGCTGAGCAAGGCAGGTACTTCTCCCCCTCTGCTCTGCTCTTATGAGACCTGTAGTGTTGTGTCCAGTTCTGGAGTCCTCAGTACAAAAGGGACAGGGAACTGTTGGAGCAAGTCCAGAGGCAAGTGACAGGGCCCTCAGTGAGTCTCTTCTGGCTTTAGCAAGTCTGGGAGTGTAAGACATATGGATGATGAAATTCTCTGCAAAGCACCGAGAGCATCGGGTGCCATGTGTGGTGGTTTGGAATCAGCAGATCCTCATGAGCTGCACCTGAGGGCCCTCAAGCCTCCTGCCAAACCCAACCGAGCTGAGTCCAGCTGAACCACCTCCATTGCTGCTGAAAACGTCAGCGCTGGGGAGATGCCGTGCTTGGCAGGGAGCTAACACGGCACCGGGTGGGCGAATCGGGTGCCCTGGTTAAGAGACAGTGGGTCCAGCGTGACATTCAGATTGGAAAGTGGAGAGGACCCAGAGGACTCCATTAATCTAGAATTCCAGGCTTAAGAACACCCCCATCAGCGTGGAGCGGGGGGAAATGTCTGTTAAAGGAGCTGCATTTCATCCTTTGAGACAACTCCAAGCCTGCAGCTCCAGGTCCCCACGTAGCCATTACTCCCTTAGCTTTTGGCACCGTGTTCGACTCCATGCCGCGTGACACCCTAATTACGAATTTAGCGCTATACACTCCCAACAAAGCCCCCAATGAGCTGATGGAGAGCTGCAAACCCTTCTCCCAAACAAGAGATCGTCCATGAACAGAGATGATTTAGAGGGATGCTGCAGGAGTTGGTTCCAGCCTGACACTAATCAATGTTTTCATCACTGGTTGAGGAATGAGCACAAAACACAGCTGATCTGTTGTACAGCTGCTGGGAGCGGCAGGACTGGCAGTGAATCATGATGAGAGCCAAGTTATACAGAGCAAGAGGAATCTTCCCTGTGCACGAGCCCCTTAAATAGGGCAGCTTTCAAATGGGAACGAAGGAAGTGCTTCATGCAGGAGAGATGGAATGCAAAACACCTAGACATTATCTGGGGAAGGTGAGGCAGAGGCAGCTGTTTGCAGCCATCCAGCAGCACAGCATTGGCCCCGCACACAGCTGTTGGAGCACAGGATGAGAAAAGTAGGGTGGTCCTGGCTGCGCTGTTTGGCAGCACAAGGAGCGGTGGCCAGAGAGGGGACAGCTGAAGTCCAAAAAGAGATGGACAAAGCCCTGAAGAGGAGCTAGACCCATGGGGTGCAGACCATGGGGCTGGGATGTGCAGCCCACAGCCTAGCACTGGCTCTACCTCACAGCAGCGCAGGGACACGAACACACTCATACCAGCAGCATCCCTCAGGTCCCCACTCCCCTGGCATCCTCCAGCAGGGTGACACTAAACCAAAGGAACAATCTTTCCCAAGGGAATAACAACTCTGTCTGCTGAGTTCTTGCGTCAGCTTTGGGTTAGTGCCTCCTCTCATTATTTTATGCCACAAATTGCTGGCACAGTTAGAACAAAGGGAAGCTGAGGTGGTTCTTCTGAAGAGGCAGATGAGGAGGCTGGAGGCAACACATCCAAGGCTTATGGGAGGATCTCTGCAGGGAGCAGGGACCCGGCTGCAAGTTGCCTTGTGATGACTCATTTATGCCAGAGGGGCTTTTCCATCACCTGTTCCCAAATAACCCCTGGCCCCAGCAACTCAAGGGCCCCAGCAACCCTCCTGAACAGGGCCAGGACCGAGGCATCTCACAGCCAAAGTCCGACCCAAAGCGACACAGCTCTTCACAGCTGCTCAGGAACCGCTCGGCTCTGCTGGTATTTTTAGCTCTGCCTGCCACATCGCTCGAGTTCATGGTGTGACCTAGTTTGGCAAAGCAAAGTTCTCACCCCGCTGAGTCCCTGCTCTGCCACGTGCTGGCTAGGACACCGGAGGCCCCAGGAACAGCTCCCCTGGGGCACCATGGCCCCCGCACGTGGTGCTTTGCCTTCCTGTGGATGAGCACAGACAACCCGGGACAGATTCTGAGGAGGAAGAGAAGGGTCCTGTGGGAACCAGAGCTGCAGCGGGGACACGTGTGCAGCCCCTAGATAGGCACTGCTCGGCAGGGATGTGACAGCCTTTATGTTGAGGCTCTGTGCTTCCACTTGGTTCTTGCCTCGTGCAAAATCAGCAGCTCTCAGACCAACACAGATACAGACTGGATTTGGGTCCCCAAGGGCGTTGTCTTCAGTAGCTTAACTTCCTAGCCAGCCAACCTTATAGCCAGATGGGCTGGTCCCCTACAGAAACCCAATCCAGCTCAACTCCAGCAGTGGGGAGCAGAGCTGCTGTCATGTCCAGGCTCTGGTGTCCACCCTGTCCCCCACTCCAGCAGGGACTGCACTCAGCCCCAGCATCACTTGGCAGCAGATGCATCTGCCTTGACCTTCTGCAGAGCCTCCCCTGGCAGCTGCCATGCTGAGGGCTTGATGGCAGGCTGGGCTACCCGAGGTCATGCGAGCCCAGTGCTCAGGGGGTGGGAGCTGACCCCCAACCTCACCAGTCAGCTTCAGTTTTACATCATTCATCCCCTGCCACCACTTTAAAATCCCCCCTCGCTGCCCCGGTTTTATTGTGAGGGACATGAGCAGAAACTCTCTCTTCCCACCACCCATGCTGCGTTGAGGAATGACTGCAGTGCAGACATCCTCTCCATGGATGTGGCAGCTCTCGGGCAGTTAGAAATCCTGTTTCCTGATGCTTGGAGGGCACTGAAAGGTTCATTGCTCACAGAAGAGGAGCCCCCGAAAGAGACACATTCACCCCAGCAAGCCCAGTAAGGCTCAGCAATTCCCTCTGCTTTCAGGAATCAGAATCTCCTTCACCACCAGGTTCGTGGCCCAGCAGGACCCTCTAAGGTGGCCATGGCTGGCTGGGTCAGGCAACCCCAGACCAGTGCTCTTGGCTACAGCCTAGGCACTGGTCCATGAGGTCAGCACAACCTCCTCCTCACCAGCTCTTTCCCTCTTTATCACCCCTGAAATTCCAGGGGTGCTCTGCTTTGCTGTCTAACAGCTTTTCCAACCTTCGTTTCGTTAAAAGCTTTCTATTTCCAGAAAGGGCTTGAGCACAGGGGAGGGGTTTTACAGCCTCAGGTGACTTAGGCTGAGCTGCAGAACAACAGCTGAAGGGGTGCTTTGACTTGGGCTGGATTCCATGGTGCTGCAGCAGGTTCAAGAGTTGCCCATTGGCCACTTCTAGCTAATTCAGCAGGTAATTTGGGAGAGGGACAGCAGCAGCCAGCCTGGTCCGGTGGAACAGCTCCACAACAGCAGAAGAGGGCATCGAGAAGGGACTGAGAATGATGAACCCAAGGGCTACAGAGCTGGCACATCCCTGCCACATCCAGCCATGCAAGAGCCAACACATTGCACAGGCTGTGCAAATTCTCCCTCAAAGAGCAGAAACGACTCTCCTGGCAATGGCAGTGCCTGGCTGAAAGCTGGCACTGAGTGCCTCTGCCTTGAGGCAGCCCTTAGTCACTGCAAGGAAAAAGAGCTTTGTAACTCAGTCCATAGGGAGGTGGATGCACAGGCACTGCAGATGGATAAACCCCATTGTACTAGTTGCTATCAGAGCCACAAGTGTAGCCAGTGTCAGCAAACACCCCACTCAGCCCAGTGGGGTGCAGAGCACTCTGACAACCACTGCCAAGGGCAAACGGGGCTTTTGGGGCCACCTGCAACCAGGCAGCAGCAATGAGCTGAGGCACAGGCTCAGCTCAGAGCTCACCCATCCTTCCTGAGGACATGTGAGCAGGCAAGGACATCTAGAACCAGGCACCAACTTCAGTCACCATTCTCTGGGCTGAGCACCATGGCAGAGCACCGGGGCCTCTTCAAGGAAAAAGCGGTACATTTACAATTAATGTTCGCTCCCATCCCCAGTTACTTGCTGTGAGAGCTGGAACAGAGAGCCGTGCTCAGCCCTGCAAGGGAGGCATCACCCAGGGCTGCTGCTGAGTCTGCCCTGCCTGACAGATACAGCACTGACAGCATCTGCACCTCATTGGGACCAGCTCCTGCCTGGTTCCAGGGTGTCCTGTGCCAGCCAGGGGAGCTTGGGCTCAGCACAGCTCTGGATCAAGGACTGAAATGCCACTCCTTGCTGACAGACCTCTGCATTTCCAGAGCTGCAGCCTGGCTGCTCTGCGACAGGAAGCTCATTCCTGCCCATAACCCCCAGCAGAGTGAGGCTTAATTAAGAGCCATCCCTGCTGCTGTTGGCCACAGTGGAAAGCGGTGGCTCTGCCAATTACCTGGGAAAATGCCACGCTGGCACTAAGCAACGCTCAGGCCCCATGTGCATTCCCAGCACTTGGAGCTCTGCTCCTGAGCCGCATCTCCAGGTACAATCCCAACACAATTCTATGGATTTATGGCTCATTCACCTCTGGAGCCAGAAGGATCAGTAATGGCCAGGAGGACTGGTCATGGCCAGGAGGGTTGGTAACAGCACTTGGGGTTTGCTTCCCCTCAAACACCAGGCAAATACTTGTAGCTTTTGCTACTGCCACAGTTTCCCCTCAAAGCCCTGACTGCAGTAAGGGAAGGGAACCTGGCACATCTGAGCTGCCCAGCAGGGAAGTCCCACTGGCATTTCCCAACTTTCACAGCTGGCTACTCCTCGTCCCTCTCTCCTGAGGCAGCTCTCAGCTGCTGGGCTCCAGGTGTGGGGGCCCTGCCAGCTGCCAGCACTTTTCAGCTCTATTTCTCCCAAAGGCCAAATTAAGGCTGTTGGGAAAAACAGAGTCAGACCCTCTGTAACCTAGAGAGGGGATGGGAACAAGGAGCAGACACAACCCCACCAGACCCAACAGGAGAGGAATCAGTTGGGAAGGGGCTGGGAAGTCTGTGCCTCGGTGCCAGCAGACGCTGCATCACACGATGATGTTAATCAAGCAAACATCTTGATGTCCCCACTGCCTCCTGCTCTGGGAAGCCACGGTGAAAACTCACAGCCCATGAGCAAAGTTTACAACCCGAGACCAGACCTCACACCCCACAGCCACATTTCAGCAGGGCTCTCAGCACAGCAGGCACTGGTCTGGCCTCCCAAAGCACCTGCGGGAGAGGAGAACGCTCGCTGTGTTCCTTGTTTGCTGATTTTATTACTGGCTTTTACTCACCGTAGCAGTAAATTAAACCCAGAGGCACAGTACAGCCCCCACATCCTAACAGCTTAAACACCGTCCTCCGGTGCACACAGGGAAAATCACACGTTAGAGGGGGTCAGGGGAGCAGGAGTAAATAGGAGAGGTTTCATGAACACAGCCTGCTCCACACAGGGCAAGAAAGCCAAGAAGCCACTGCAGGAGCAGGAGCCATCACAAACAGCCCTGCACGGGGCTCCCCTCCTGCCTGGGCAAAGCTTCTGGAGATTTTGAACAGGAGCTTCCAGCTGCCACATGGGCATCAGCAGATTGTCCTTCCTCCCAGATCCATCGGAGCTGCCTCCAAGAGCTGAACAGCTCATGACTTGCACTGAGCCATTTGCATTAGGTCACCCCCAGGTGCTGCCCCGCAGGGACAGGAGCTCCTTGCGCGGGAAGTGGGCAGAGACCAGCTGCAGCAGCCTCTCCTGAGCACTCGAGCTCAACCTGTTGCGAATCCATCACTGGGACGTCTCTGGAAGCTCATGCAAGGTTTTACTCCCAGCAGTTGGCTACAGGCAGTCAGGTCAAAGGCCTTGAGCGGAACCTTCCCACTGCTCCCAGCTGTGGTTCTCAGTACCCTGCTCCAATCCTGTTACTTCACGTTTGGTCTTGGCTGGTGTCAGGCTTGTGGGAACAAGCTCCGTGTCCCCTTCACCTGAGAGGAAACCTTCAGGCCTCAGCAGCTGTTTATTCTCTGCCAGTAGGATCAAATCTGTCCGGGTTCCTCACCTTGGGGGGTGCCACACGCTCAGGAAAAAATCGCAGGGACAGCAGGCAGTTTGTGGCCAAAGGCAGCAGACGCCAGGCCAGCGGAGGCCAGCAGGACAGCCTGCGCCAGGACAGCCAAGATGAGCAGACCTGGCTCTTCCAAGCCACTCTCTTGCTGCATTTCTAGCAACCCAGCGGCAGGGCTGTCACTGCAGAGGCTGCGGTGTGAATGGGGTGATCCAGCAGGGGGCTGGGTGTGCAGGTGGTCAGGCTGAAACCTTCAAACCTGGGTTGCACAGCCGGGTGTGGGACCGTGAGGATACACAGGGTGAGCTGAAGTACCAACAGGACCCAGCTCTGCCCAGGCACAGCCAGCAGCTGGAAAAACAACTCTGCTTTTAAAGTTCAGCTGTAATGGCTTGACTTCTCTTGCACAGAAGGAAGATTGTGTTAATGTCCAGGGCTCAGCTGCAGAGAACATAGCCAGGGAGGAGAGTTGGGATCAATTATTTAGGAGACTTTCAGTCTCCCACTGAAGGTTTCGCTTCAGTCTTTGTGCATGGGAACCGTGTGCCATTCCCCGTGGCTCAGGGCACGAAGCAAATCCAGAGGCTCTAACCACCCCACCCAGGAGCCCAGCGTTCTTCTGCTTTCTGCCACTCTTCCAACCTGTGCAGCCAGGAGCCTCGTGGCTGCCACCCGGGTTCCAGGAGCAAGTCCAGCTGCTCAGAAGGGAAGAGTTAGAATTCATTTCACGTTTGAACAGAGGGGAAGGGCTCTCCTGGAACAGCCCAGAGTGGGGGGCTCAGGCCGACAAACCCACCAGCCTTCTGCAAACAGCCCGCAGTGCCCATCACACCCCACCCCAGGCTGCTCAGCAGCAGGACAACAGGATCCCACAGGACCAGTCCTGCCGTGGGAAGAAGCACAACGCAGGTCTCTGACAATGACCATGGTTAGGAGGTTTGATCCAGCCTCTGCTGAAGGCACTTTTGTTTTTTAAAGGCTGAAGATCACTGGCCCAGGATGGGCTCAGCAAGGACAACCAGAGGGCCTCTGTCATCTCTAGGGTTTGTCTTTACTGCAGCCCTGTTCTTCCTCATTTCCCAGGTTTCCTGTAACCACCTATAAACAGACATTGATGGCACCTGCATCCCCTCACTGGGAAAGCAGAGCTCTGAACTGTGCTGCTGCTGAAGCCGGGGTGCTCACGCAGCAGTGAGGCAGGCACTGCAGAGTGCGCACTCACCCCCAGGCTTCCCCAGCTCAGCCCTAACTCAGCAGCTCAGCAGGCTCTCTCGACCCTGTATCCAGTCTCAGCAGGAACTCAATCTGCAGCCCAACACACCCTCTGCATCATAGAAGCTACCGGCTGCTCCACCTCCACTTCAAATCCATTCTTGAGTTCTAAGAATTCATTTCCCTCAATAGCTGAAGACAACCTCCATCAGCTGCACCGTTTTCTGCACAACCCTATTAACAGACCTTGCAGGGAAGGGTCTCCCATCGCTTCCAGTGCTTCTGGATGGGGCTGGGGACAGCTGGAGGTGCAGCCAGGCTGGGTGGTGTCACCAAGGGGAGGGCTGGAGTCCTGCTACCAACAGAACACTGACCTGAGGCTCCGACATCTGAAAACATCATTTTGTGTGTGAGGAGCAGCCTCCCTGGGTACTCAGGGACATGGTGGGGGAAAATACAAGGACAGGCAGAAGACAGCCTGTGCCCTGAGAGACTGCATGAGAGAGGAAGTTCAATACACTGAACAGGTCGCACTCCACAGCACTTACAGTCACCATGGTCTCGGAGCTGTGCTGCCCAGCCCTGGTCATGCCTGAGGCATCGCTGCAGGGCCAGGAGAGCTCAGCAAAAGAGGCAGCCTTGAGGAGCCTCTTCAGCACTCTGGTGGGATGACAAAACTCCTCAGGGCAACAGCACCTGGAGCTGGCACTGAGCAGAGCTTACAGGGAGCAGGAATTCGCTTGATTATCCAGCCAAGAGGAGCAATCGGCAACAACAGACATGAGATAAGAAGAGCAAGCACCGGGGGGACTTCTGAACACAGTCCAACTCACAGGGACCACTGCAGCCCTCCCAGGTGAGATGAGCACTGGGGTGCCCTTTCCAGAGCCCTGAGTGACCCCTGCTGCGGTCAGGAATTGGAAACTGACCCCGTTTCTTTGCAAACCTTACACAGGCAGAGGTAAGCTGGGTCCTCAGCTGTAGAGGACCTGCAGCACACAGCACAAAGCACCAGGCAGACACTTCAGTCCAGCAGAATAACTTTATTTCACGGGGCAAATACAGCCAAGGAGTGATTCCAGAGCTGCCTGGCAAGTGTCAGCCCCATGATCCATCAGTAACCTTACTGCTGATGGCTCAAGGCCACGGCCTCTACCACTAGTGTTCACATTAACGTCTTAGGTTTGGATTTCAAGTGCGATACATTCAGACGGGCTGTCAGGGCACCGCTCACAAAGACGTGGTTCAAAGTCACTGAGGGGTTAACTACCGTTACCTGACTCATGTGAAAAGAAAGCGATGGTGATGCTGCTGCGACCACAGTCCCTCCCACTTGCTCATGCTGCTGTCCAGAGCCTCTGCAGCAGGTGGCAGAACCACATCCTGCCGTTCTTTGGGCTTTGCAGTAAAGGTGGAGCGTATGGCAGCAGAAATCCAGGCAGAGTTTCAGTCCACAACCCCAACACATTTCCCCTCGGCCAGTCGCTCAGTGGTTAATACCCCAACACTCACACTGGCCCCTGCATGAGAACGCTGGGCACATGGCAGCCACCCATCACAGGAGGTCCAAAGGGACTTGTGCACTGTGCTTAGTGCTGGCAGCTGAATGCCCCACACCCTGTCTCAGAAGGACGAAAGTTGGCTTAATTTCAGCTAGGCTTTGCTTTGGAGGTTTTCAACACTTGGTAAATAAATACGGCTGCTGTCAGAAGGAATGAGATGTAGCTCTCAGCCAATGAGGTCCGACTCCTCTCAGTGCTAGCCTGGCTCTCCTGTGCTGCTTGCCTGGCCCTCCACACTGGGCAGATTCCTGCGCTTTCGTATCTGCACGTCTTCATCCTAAGGAGAAGGAATGAATAAGCAAAGCAGCACAAATCCCCTCTGCAGCACCATCCTCTCCAAGCTGTGTAAAAGCTCCTCCACACCTTTGTCCACCAACCAGCAGCCACCAGAGATCAGCCCAGCGAACAATCTTGACATTGTCACCCCATACCCTTACTCCAAGCGAGAAGCCATGGACCCAGGGCTGGCCCCTTTCCAAACCACGCACAAGCTCCCACCGACAAACCGCTCAGGTACAACAAACAGGTAGGTTCAGCCTTTCAGCCTGCCAACCGCTCCAGCCTGAGTCAGAGCTGGACCCTTCTGAGCTCTGCATCACAGGCTGCGGGCCGCAGGTGTGACCTCTGTCCTCAGAGCAGGATCTCCTCCGGATGGACCTGATGTCTGATGGAGTCAAACAACTCTGGCAGGAATGAACAGCTGAAGGGTTTCAGATGGTTCTGAAGATTCTGCTCTAAGCTGAGCTAACTCCAAGTTTAGATCTGGTTCTTCAGGGCATTTGTCTGGTTTTTGAGTATCTGCAAGGATGGACTTTCTACCACCTGCCTTACTGGAAAACATTTCCCCCTGCGCTCAGTGAGGATTCACTTCAGTGCAAATCGTTTTGCCACTATCTTCTCCACAACCACCCAGCAGGCAGCTGCAGACAACAGCCACATCCTCTCCCTCTCTCTTCTCCTCCAAGCTGCAGAAAGCAGCTTCCTCAGCCTCTCCTCATGCCATGGAGTCTTCAACCCTGACCCACCTCATGAGCAAAGCCAGGGAGCTGCTTTCTAACAGTGGCCCACACAGCACCACTGTGGACAGACGATCTGAACAGGGTGAGCACATGGCATTTAGCATCTGCACTACACTAAAAGCAAACTGATTCCTCCTCGGTAAGTCCCTTCCAGACCTTCTCTCAGTATCCTTCCTGCCACGTCCTCTGCACACCATTCACACACAATGACATGGGCGCTGCCTCTTTGCAAGGCAGCTCCTACCGAGTCAGAGTCCTCTTCAACCTGGTTGCTTATGAAATCAATATAATCGTCCTTCTGGTTGTCCAGGATTTCCTCCTCATACTCAGTCTGGTAGTCTGACTCATCTGAAGGGAGAAGAGAGAAAAACCATTGGATTGAAGCAGCATTCAGAGAAGCACAGAAAGCTGGGAAGGACAGCTGCCTCCTCTGCTGGGCACTGGCACAGGGCAAGGGGCTGCTGGCCAACCCTCTGCAGCTCAGTGACCTGACACTACTCAAACCCAGGTATCAGCTCTCCATCCAGACCCCAAAGTAAACTCAGTGTGAGCTGGTACCCTGGAACTCTCCCCAGTCAGAAGAGCCTGGAGCAAAAGAAGCAAACTTCATATTACTCTGCTGATGGTGGCTGCCCAGCTCGATGTGACCAAACACTGGCAATAGGGAGCTGCTCCCTGGAGGATGGTCTCCTGAACAGCTGCTGTCTCCCACCTCCCAGCCCAGACAGACCTGTGGAAGACCTTCAAAAGACTCGAGTTACTGATCCAAACGCCCCTGGACACATCCACAGAGTCACTGGAAACCAGGACTTGCAGGCACAGGGTGAGCTCTCCCTGCTGTGGAGATCACAATCACGTTCTCTCACAATCTCTGGTCCTACAGGGCACGGTGATGTCTGTGCTCCCACCTGCATGGGACAGACACCTGCTCTCTCCAGTAATTCAGCAGATGACCAGGACTTGGGGCAGGCAAAGGGCTGTGCACACGGAGATGCAGCACTCAGCAGCAGGACGTGCCACTGAGCACCCAGCACCCAAGGAATCAGTGACCCATCAATGCAGAGTCAATGCCTCTTCCAGCACCTGAAGATCTCTTCAAGGTCTGTACAGCAGCCAGCAGGAGAGACTCCTGCTAACAGGTCTGACTCTTCCACACCAGCTCAGTGCTCAATGCACAGTCCAGGGCAGCTACAACCAGCAGCCCCAGCAGCCTGCCAGTAGCCACTGCAGAGCCCCAGTGCAACCGAGCACGAAACCAAGGCACCCAGGCAGCAAAGCAGAGCCGGTGCTACTGGGCCACCCTCCTTCAGCAGAGCTGCTGGTGTTTGGGTTTGCAGAGGGTGAGGCAAGAAAATGGCAGAAACTGTTTTGTTTCCTACTGCTGGTTTCCCAGCACTGATGAGTTAATTCCAGGGTGCCTGGAGCTGCTGAAGCAAAACCTGTTGTTCAGACCACCAGTGAAGAAGGTTCCTTGTGTTCAAAGCAGACTCTCGATTGAGTCTTTCTGCTGGGAACAGTCGATAGCATCTGCTGCACACTGAAGGCACCAGCACAGTCTGTTCCGCAGCGCGTTCTTCCAACGTGATAACCACAAACAACTGCTGCCCTGTGAGGACGACAGCTCCGTTTGTTTGCTTTGGAATGTTTTAATTCATCTTTCTTACTGTTGCTGTTAGCTGTGACTAAACCCGCTGCTGATAATCCTTGACAAAGAGCACCAGAGAAACTGGAAACCCATCTGACCAGCAACAGAACCAGCAAGAGCGTGACGTTTCCAGCTCCAATAAATGAACTACAACCGACCTCCTCCACTTACCAGTCCAGGAACTTAATGGGTCTCTATCCAGATAGGAAAAACAAGACAGTCCCCCTTCACATCCTTCCCACAGCAGCTCTGGGTGCCAGAGGGATGGAGAGGAAAGGAGAACAGAACCACAGACTGGTTTGGGTGCTTCAAAGCTGCTCCAGTCCAGCCCCCTGCAGTGAGCGGGGCCATCCTCAACCACAGCAGGTTGCTCAGAGCCCCAGGGTCCACCCTGACCTGGGATGGTTCCAGGGATGGGGCCCGCTCCCACCTCTCTGAGCAACCTGTCCCAGGCTCTCCCCAACCTCAGCATAAAACCTGTTTTCCTTCTCTCCAGCCTGAATCTTACACCCTTTCAATTTAAAACCATCACCCCTCACCCTGGTGCAAGCAGCCCTGATAAGAAGTCTGTCCCCAGGTAGGGCACCCTTGAGCCAACAATCTGCTTTGTGATTCTGCAGCCTTCAGCATTCATGTCACAGATGCTCAATTCCTGCAGACAACCCCACGTGTGGAGACAGTCAGTGCAGTGTGGCTCCAGGGTTTCTGTTTCCTGACGCTGACAGGCTCTGGGGTAACAGCAGGGAACCGGTAGCTCATCCCAACCTAAAGATATGTTAGTGCTACTTGATAACAGAGTTCAGCAGCAAAGATGTACAGGGTGACAAAGTGCCCAGTAACTGTGTCCTGTGAGAGGTGCTGGGATGCTTCAGCTGCACTGCAAACCCAAGCAGATGCCTCTCAAACACATCTGGTTGCTCAAGGCCTCATCCAACCTGGCCTGGAACACCTCCAAGGAGGGGCTAGCCACAGCCTCTTTGGGCAATCTCCACCCTCGCACTAAAGAATTTCTTCCTGACATCTAGTCTGAACCTCCTCTCATTCAGTTTCCCCGTGTTCTGTCCCTGGATCCTCTTGGGAAAAGTCCCTCTCCAGCCTTCCTGTAGGTTCTCTTCAGGTACTGGTGGGAAGCTCTAAGCTCCCTGGAGTCTTCCAACACCCCCAGCTGCAGGTAGATGATCTCTAAGGTCCCTTCTAACCATAGCTGTTGTATGAGTCCATGACTGGACACCACAATTAACACTTTTCTTTTCCAACTCCTTTTACACAAATGAGTGCTACCTACAACTGCTCTTAACTTCATCTAGCAGGGTCCTCCCCAGCCTCACCCTGCAGGACCTGGCAGTGCCAACAGCCCAAGTATTGCTGCTCGGAGAGATGGGACAGGAAACCTCCTGTAGTAAATCTCCAGAGAGCCTGCACGGTGTTGCTCCTCAGAAACTCCTCACAGGAGGGAGTGTGACCAGGGATGGGACTGGACCACCCTCAGAGGATGGCAGCTGCACTGCCACAAAGTGCAGCTCCAGCTGAACAGACAGAAGACACCTCCCCAGCTGCGGAAGTGCACGGATGCAGAACAGAAATGGCCACAAACACTGCTGTGGACCAGCTGTGAGAACAATCCCCTGTTCTACAGACCCTTCCCCACCTGCTTCACTCCGGGTTCCCTGGGTGAAGCTGGACACGGCTCAGCTCTCCTCTACTCACCCCTTCCCATGGGACAATCTCCCTTTTAATGCTTTCAACCTCAGTTTGCTCCAGACTGGAAAAGAAACTTCACTGCCCTTTCCCCCCAGAGAAGATACTGCTTCTGACCTAGAGTTTCCATCAGCCTTGGGACACTGACCCTTTCTACTGGCACGTCCTCCTCTCAGTCAATCAAAACACGACCACTGTTGCTGTCTTTCTTTAGAGCAAAACTATTGGTGTCATTTCTCCCCCTAGCCTGAGACCTGCAGGTCAGACACTGCCAGGACAGGCAGAGCCCTTCCACATTCCTGTGGTCCAAGACCTCACTCAGGAAGGGATTTCCAGGCAGACAAAAAGATGTCACCCTCTTTGATGGGGCCATTGCACAGCCAGGCTAACCAGAATCACAGAATGACTGAGGCTGGAGAAGCCCTCTGAGCTCAGCCAGCCCAGCCCAGGACCTGACATCACCACAGCAGCCAGACCAGGGCACTAAGGGCCACAGCCAGGCTGTCCTTCAACATCTCCAAGGATGGGGACTCCACCACTGCCCTGGGCAGTCCATTCCAGGGTCTGATCACCCTTTCTGTGAGGAAGAGCTTCCTGCCTTCTTACCTACAAGATTGGGACAACAGCAATCAGACCATCAGTCTGCCACCACAAGCAGAAAACTGCAAAGGCTCACCAGCATTTATAAGGGACCATCTGACAGGGAGGTGTCACCCTCCATCTAAGGGTCACCTCCACCACCTCGGTGCAGTCACTTCTGCAGTTCCAGAGACCTCTATAGCAAAAGTGACATAGAATCAAGAAATGATGGAGTTGAAAGGCACCTCAAGAGCTCACCACACCACACCAAGGCAGGGCTGCCCAGAGCACAGTGCACAGGGCTGCATCCAGGCAAGGCTGGGTATTTCCAGAGCAGGAGACTCCACAGCCTCTCAGGGCAGCCTGTCGCAGGGCTTTGGGACTCACACTGGAAAAAAGTGTTTCCTTATTTCCTAATGACACTTCTTGTGCTCCAGCCTGTGCCCACTGCTCCTTGTCCTGTCACTGGGCACAACTGGAAACAGTCTGGCTCTGTTCTCCCTACAGCCACCCGCAGGCAGGGATCAGGTCTCTTCTTCGGGCTAAGCAGTCCCAGCTCTCTCAGCCTTTCCCCAGAAGAGAGATGCTCCAGGTCCCCAGTCATCTTCGTTGCCCTCCGCTGGGCTCTCTCCAGTAGGTCGCTGTCTCTCTTGAACTGGGGGGCCGAGAACTGGACACAATGCTCCAGACTGGCCTCACCAGTGCAGAGAGAGAGGATGACCTCTCTAGACGAACTGGCCACACACTTCTTACTGCACCCCAGGATACCATTTGCCTTATGGTAACAAGGGCACCCTATCAGCTTGTGTTTAGCTGCCCACCAGGATTCCAAAGTCTTTCTCCTCAGAGCTACTTTCCATCAGGTCACCCCTAACCTATAGTGGTGCCTGGGGTTGTTCCTCCCCAGCTGCAGGACCCTACTCTTGCTCCTGCTGAACCTCATCAGGTTTCTCTCTGCCCAAATCTCCAGCCTGTCTGGGTCACCCTGGATGGCAGCTCAGCCCTCTGGGGTGCCAGCCCCTGCTCCCATCTCTGTGTCATTGGCAACTAGCTGAGGGGACACTCTGTCCCCTCATTTGTGTTGTTGATGAATGTGTTGAACAAGACCGGACCAAGTAAGGACCCCTGGGGTCACAGGTCCGGTCACAGGTCTCCAGCTCCACTCTGCTCCATTGATAACAACCCCAAGCTCTATCACACAACCTGCACTGTGTGATTGCCCTAACGAGGATGTCACAGTGTCGAAGGCCCTGCTGAAGTCAATCCCTTTGTTACACTCAGTGGCCTCCTCCAGCAGAAAGCAGGTCGTCCTACTGGGGATGAATCATCACAAACTATATAAAGGCAAAGGCTCTGTCCCAGTGCACTGGTTAAACCTTAGCAGGTCCCAACACCTTAAATAAGCACGAACTCCTCGCTCTCGTTCACAATGGCTGGTTCAACCCCGTTTGATTAATATTTTCCTCATCCAGCATATGATTGCAATTAGCATTTCAAATTACCACGGGGAGAGCTCTGCTCACAGTCACAGATGGGAGGACTGCTAACTTTAGATTCCCCTCTGCAAGAACTGCGAGGAGGGGGGAGACTGTTTGGAGAGAGCTCTGTCGCTGGAGGTTTCACTCATGCAAAGTTCTAACTAACCTTTGTGTGGGGAGCGCTGGTCACGGCACATGCGGGGCATGGCTGAGACACAAGGCGCTTCATGCCCTGGCGTGATCACCTGGGAGCCGCTACCTGTTCCATGCCTGTTCACCAGCGCTGCTGTGACTGGAATGAACAAAAGGCAGCAGAGCCGGCGGGTGACTCACTCCAGATCCTGCTCACGACTGAACGGAAAAAACCCTTCAGCCACAGCTTCAAACCAGCCCCCTCCCATCTCTAAAGGACGCAGGACGGAGCGGAGCCTCTGCAAGGGCAGAGGCAGGCACTCGTGGATCCAAGGTCATCTTTGCAGGAGCTGCCACACGGGTTATTGCACTCAGGTAAGGCCAAGTCTAACAGGGATCACCAGAAAACCATGCCCAACCACACCAGTACTGGGCTGACAGCCGATGTCTCACCACAGCAAGCGTGTTCAACTCCCAGCCCCTTCCAGTGGAGGCATCCGGAGGGAGATTCAGAGGGTCCTGGGGCAAGCTCAGGCTCAGATGCAGGCAGAGGCTCTGGGTGAAGCTGGGAAACAAGCCCATCACTTCTGGCTCAGCAGAGACTGGAGCTGGCCCCCAGCCCTGAACCGTTGGAGCTCAGAGCACTGGGTGCTCAAAAAAGGCAGCTAGGGCCAGCAGATGCAGCAGGAGCGAGCAGCCCTTCCGCAGTGCTAGCCTGTTCACCCCACTCACCGTCTGCCACCGGTGCTTTCACAGGCTCAATCCTGGACACAATCTCTGCCAGGTCCGTAAAAGAGGTGGTGGGACAGGTCATGTCCTGAAACACAGCGATAAGTGAACATGTTAACAGACACCCGTGAAACGAAGCGAGTGAGCACAGGAAATCCAAACCAGCCCAGACTGCGTAAGAACGATACTGAACAGCCAGCGCTCCAGACAGCCTCCCCACAGTTGCCCCCTCACAAGCCATTACTCATCAGTGAGCAATTCTCAGCGCTCTCCTCAAACCCGTCTGGTGGCACAGACAGGATTCCCAAGTGCAAACAGTGCGGTCGACCTCTAATGGCTTCTTCTCCATCCCTGCAGCAAGGGGACTTATTAAACATTTAGCAAACTGTAGAAAGGACCACAGTGCTCACTGGAATTGTTTGTCCTCCATCACTGCCACTTCATCAGAGCCTGGCCAGGCTCACCCTCGTGGAGCTTCACCTTCCCTTGAGGCTGCAGTCCTGAGCCCGAAGCAGTGCCACAGGATTCTCTGCACAGCTGGGCAGGCAGCAGCCTGGGTACTGGGGTGACCAGAAAGCACCCAAGGGGCCCTAACAGGTTGTGGAGCCTGAGATGCTGCAGCGAGCATGAGCAGGAGCAGGGTGTATGTGGTCCACTCGCAAGGAGAAATATTTCCCTCCGTAGTTCCTCTTTTCAGTAAACTCCTTCTATTTTTGCTCTGTCTCACCCAAGCAGTGGGTTGAGTGTTCTCTAATTTAAGAAGTTCCCTGCTCCAGTTTCTCCTCTAATAAATCCCAACGTTGGCATTTCAGAGCCACGCTGGGAGGAGCTCTACTGCCTCCTCAGGGCCAGGCACAGGGTCACCAGTTGGAAACCCACACACCTGCACCTTGTTTGAAAACCAGTGACTTTCATTAGTGCAGCTGCACCGGCCCCCGCCAAGGGCAGAGAGACAGGGAGGAGCTGGCTCGGGGCAGTTACTGGCACTGGGCTGCTGGGAATGGCTGTGGCAGTCAAGTCTGTCCATGTGCTTCCAGACAGGGCAGTTTCCCACACAGAGGCTTTGTGAGCAACTCCTTGCTCTTCTGGGAAGAGCGAGAACCACACAGCCCCTGGGGGAGCCATGGCAGAAGCCCATTAGGGCTGCAGCAGGTTGCTCTCGGTTGACTTTCTGATGTACTTCAGCGCAGCAGAGGCAGGTGAGGATCCGGGACATGGCTGCTGGGGAGCAGTGGGCAGAGGAAAGCCCAGAGAGAATTAAAGAACCCCAGTGTGAAATGAAACAGCAGTAGCTTCAGGCAGGCACTTTCATCTGGAAGCTCAGCAGCTCGGTTTGACCATTCAGAAGTGCTGTGAAGGGTAAGTCAGTCCAGTCTCATGTTGAGCATCTGATCTGAAGGGTGAAGTGTTTGCAAGCTGGTGCCCATAACAGGGGTAAAAACACCTACCAGTAAGTGAGGGAGATGTGCACACTGGCCACCAAGCAGCCCCAGTGACACTCGAGGCAGTCACAGGGGCTCTGAACACACCAGCTCACACCACGTGGCCAAAGCAGAGTGCACAGAGCACTCGGGCTGCCACATGCCAGGCTGTCCTCGGGAGCACAAGCACACAGAGAGCAGCTTTGGAGGGGACAACAGCCCAAGGCACTGTATGAAGTGCTGAACACAGTTCTGCAGTGACCATCACCAACAGTGCTTCAGGAAAACCCCTTCAGCTTGTGTGCTCCCGCAGGTGAGCCATCACGTGAAGGCAATCGTGTGACCGTGTGGCAAGAGCATCTGTCCTCACTGCTGCACACACAATCCTGCATATAAACCAGGCTGGGGGGCAGCTGCATCTTTGCACAAAGACTGGAACAGACCAGGTGTCTTCCCACAGTCACCTGATGCTTTGCAAACAGCATCTACTGTCTGAGCACTTCCTCTTACTGTTTCTAAGGACAAACCCACACTCCCATCAGCTTACACAAGGCAGGTTCACTTACAGTGTCACATGGAATCAGAGAAGTACTGAGGCTCAAAAAGCCCTCTGAGCTCACCCAGCCCAGGACCTGACATCACCCCAGTGGCCAGACCAGGGCACTGAGGGCCACAGCCAGGCTGCCCTTCAACACCTCCACAGATGGGGACTCCACCACTGCCCTGGGCAGTCCATTGCAGTGTCTGATCACCCTTTCCATGAGGAAGGGCTTCTTAACATTCAACTTAGTCCTCCCTTGATGCAGCTTCAGGCCCTGCCCTCTCGTCCTGGCATTAGCTGACTGACCTCGACCTGACTACTACCTCCCTTCAGGGGGTTGTAGAGAGGGAGAAGGGCCCCACTGACTCTCCTCTTCTCCAGGCTAAACACCTCCAGTTTCCTCAGCCTCTCCTCATCAGACTTTCCCTCTAGTCCCTTCCACAGCCTCACTGCTCATCTGGATCTGCTCCAAACTCTTTCTGGAAGTGAGGGGCCCAGAAGCAGTTGGACTCAATGATCTTAAAGGTCTTCTCCAGCCTAAATGATTCTGATTCTATGAAACCTCCTCTAAAACCTTTCTGCTGACATTTGTTTACCCGGGGAGGAAAGCATTCTCTTGGCACAATCTTTGTTAAATACATTAGAGGAGAAAGACAGTTGCTGTTGTAGTCTGCTCGATTATATTTAGCTCTGACTATGAATAACATTTCAGGAGACCAAACTTCCCTGAGGAGACCCAATTAAAGGTCTGTGCTGGGGAAGGGTGAGGGCTGCTCAGGAGACGTTGAGGTAAGGTTCCTCTTGTTAGTGTCTCCAGTATTTGCATTTTTGAGACAAGATGAAGAGGGACTGAACAACCCAAGTGGAGGAAGAGTATCTGAATGATTAAATAGCTGAGGTTTTAAAGTCAAAATCCAATGCTCATGACACAGAAACAAGATGATAAAGTGCACTCAGCTCTCTCAGATGTTGAACGCTACAGAAATAGCTGAAGAGCTGTAACAAAGAGCAGCAAAACCTCTGCCAGGGAAAGGCAAGTTAAAAATATCAGCTGTTACCTGTGAAAGACAGCAGAGCTAAAGAACTTAACTGACTCTAATGGACTAAGGAAAAAAAAGTCTAACAGTCCTGAGGGAGCCAGCAGCACTTGTTACTTTGGAGGAATAAATCTGCTGAAAGAAGTTCGATGAAAAAAACACCCTGTTTTCCAACGGACTTCAGAGTTTTCAGATGAAGAGCAAAGACCTCCTAGTCCCTGGGAGTACAAGTGGCACTGAGCCCCAGCATTAGGGTGGGGGAATGCACAGAGGTGACGGTTCCCCCTCCATAGGATCACAGACTAGTTGGAAGGAACCTCAGGGATCATCCAGTGCCAACTCCTTACCATGGGCAGCAACACCTCTCACCAGAGCAGGGTGCCCAAAGCCCCATCCAACCTGGCCTTGGACACTTACAGCGATGGAGCAGCCACAACCTCCCTGGGCAACCTGTTCCAGGGCCTCAGCACCCTCACTGTGAAGAATTTCCTCCTAATCTTGGTGCCTCAGCCATCAGCACTTTCCACCTTGTTCTCAAGTGCCTACACAGCAATGCACTGACAGGCTGCACCCTACAGGGACTAGGCAATGTGTCTTATCTCCTGGGCAGCTGAAGGACCACGAGAACTAGGGCAGACAGTGATAACTGTTTGACGTGCTCCTTGGTGCACAGCTGTAATACCAGCATTTAACTGAAACATCAGCCTGAATTACTGGATCCCATAGGAAGAGCAACTTTAAAAGGAGTTTTCTTTAAAAGAATCATTTGCTGCAGCAGTGAGTGTTTGGGCTTGTTACCAGCTGGTTATAAAAGTTAGAGGATGAAATAGGAGTCATAACCACTACTGAAACACAGCATTCTCTCTCCCTCAACTTCTTGACTCTTAAGACACAAACCCAAGCACACATCAACTTGGAACTTGAACACAAGGAGTCAGAGGCAGCACGGGGATCCCTGTGCTGCAGCTCAGACTGATGGATCCAGGGCATCTTGCCACTAAGAACAAGCTGATGAATTATCCCGGGGTCTCCTCAGGTCACCAGCTGGTTTCCCGCAAAGCTCAGTCCCTCTGCTCCTCCCAGAGTCACTCACCCTGCCAGACAGCTTGGGTGGGATTCAGCTGATGATGGGAACTCATCAGCACTAGTCCTCTTGGCTCTCTTCCCCCAGCCAGAGCCGAGGATGCCATCCATCTCATCCCAGTGGAGGCATTTCCATTCATCAAGTGATTCACACCTGCAAAGCCCATGTCTGCACTGACAGATGAGGTTGGGAGCAGTAGGTCAGACGGGGCGTCATCCACCTCTTGGTGCTGGGCTACTGTCCATCCCTGCAAGCACTGCTCTTCCTCCCCCTTGCTTACACTAACTCACTCCAAGCCAAGGAGCTCAAGAACCGAGCTCTGCAAGAGCTGCACACCCTCACTGCTACCTCCTTTCCCTAGTGAGCATCACTACAGTCACTTAACATACTACTGCCCATGTGCCTGCACCTGCAATACCAAGAGGATGAACCACTGGGTAAAACATGAAGCCTTTGTAGCACTTGGGCTTTAAAAGAGAGGAATTCAAAGGCCAGTGAGAATAATAAGCCAAGACTTTGCAATACTGTACCTAAGCCACTAAGAAATGGAAAATAGTTTTTAAAACTTCCCTGCCAAGAGGTTTGGGCAGCCCACAGGCTTATGAGCCAACTCTGAACTGACCTCAACCCTTAAACTGTAGAACCAAGAGAGTTTGCTCCTACTTCTGAGCAGGGACCGTAGCAGGGCTGTCATCACACGGCAACACATGGCCCACAGGTCTACCAGTACCCGACCAGCACCGCGAGCTGCCACAGAGCCTCACGGGTGGCTCTAGGAAACACTTTCCCTAAGAGAGGAGAGAAGCAACAAAGGAAAATCCTCCAAGTTTTTGCAGGGATTTGAACTCGTGGCTAAAACAAAAACTCCAGCAAGAGTTTGATTCAGGTTTTCTGGAAGCACCCAAGAACCATTTGGGTCACATCCTAAAAGGCAGCGATGGCCAGCAAGCCCAGTGCCAGTGATCCTGGGTCACATCCTCTGTGACAAGCACTGGGCAGCTGCTGGAGAGAGCTGATGCCCTGACAGAGCAGCTTCTAGCAGCTACATCAACATGCAGGTATCACCTAAAGCTTGTGGCAGAAGAACAAATGAGAAGTTACTCTTCCAAGGTTCCTGTGTGTACTCAGCACCACACAGGGAGGCAGCTGGACCTCTGCACAGCATGCAGCTGGTGCTGGGGTGGACACGTGGGCTCTGGCAAAGCACACTTTGGCTATTCTGGTACCTGATGACCAGTGCAGGATCTCAGTCATCCAGGCTGTGGTTCTAGGAAAGACATTTCTGAAAGAGCAGTCATACCTTTTCCTGCTGAAAACACGAGTTTATTTGGTACCTGCAGCCTCCCAGTGAGGCCTGGAGGCAACTGATCCTCCCACATAAAAGCTCAGAACGGTTTGGCTTGAAAAGGACAGAACTGCAGAATCCCAGAATGACTGAGGCTGGAAAAGACCTCTAAGGTCTTCAAGTCCAGCCCATGACCTAACATCATCACAGCCTAGATTAGGGCACTGAGGGCCACAGCCAGGCTTTTCTTAAATGTCTCCAGGAATGGGGACTCCACCACTGCCCTGGGCAGTCCATTCCAGTGTCTGATCACCTTTTCCCTGAGGAAGTGCTTCCTTCAAAGCTCATCCAGTCCCACTCCCTGCAGTTATCAGGGCCATCCCCAACCAGAGCAGTCTGCTCAGAGCCCCAAGGTCCAGCCTGACCTGGAAAGGTTCCAGGGATGGGGCTTCCCCCCACCACTCCAGGCAACCTGGGCCAGGGTCTCACCACCGTCACAGCCCTGAGCAGTGTGTGGGCAGGAAGCAATCAGGGAGCCCTCACAGAACAGCACACGGAAACCCAGCACTCACATCAGTTTTGGATTTGCCGATCTCTTGTCTGTCTTTCAGCATCTTGTCGAGGACTCCACTTCTGCACCAGACATTAAAAACTGTTTTCCCATGCTGATATCCCACTTCCTGGGGGAAAAAAAAGAATCCAGGGGAAAAACTCATTAAAAAAGAAAACTCACCAGGTCACATCTTCTGCAAGCCAATAGGAAACTCAGAGGTCTACCCTAAAGCCAGGAGGGACCTTTGCTACCCTCCAGCCTGTGGCTGGTTGGCCCTGACTGGGGCCAGGTGTCCACCAAAGCTGCTCTATCTCTGCCCCTTCTTGGATGGACAGGGGAGAGAAAGACATAATGAGAGGCTAGTGGTTAAAGACCACAGCTTGATAAAGCAGGGAAAGCAAAAGCTGAGAGTGGAAGCAAAGACACAGAATGAAAATTATTCTCTGCTTCCTGTAGAATCACAGACTGTCAGAGGTGGAAGGGACCTCTAGAGAGGAAGTCCAATATCCCTGTCAGAGCAAGTTCTCCTAGGGCAGGTCACAGAGGGCTGCATCCAGGGGGCGTTCAGAATTCTCCAGAGACTCCACAGCCTCTCTGGGCAGCCAGGGCCAGGGCTCCTCCAGCCTCACAGGAAAGACATGTATCCTCGTGTTGAGGTGGAACTTCCTGTGTTCCAGCTTATCCCCACTATTCCTTGGTCTATTACTGGGCACCATAAACAAGGGACTGGCTCTTTTCTCTTGATCCCCACCCCTCAGATATTTCTAGACAGTAGTGAGATAACTCTTGGTCTTCTCCAGACCAAATAGCCCCAGTTCTCTCAGCCCTTCTTCTCAGGAGAGATGCTCAAGTCCCTTAAGTCCCCATCAGCAGAAGGGGTTTAGCTGCTGTTCTAGGCAGCAGGGCCTGGTAGGTGCAGTGGTTGCTCCAGAAGACAAAACATTGAGGAATGCCCTCCCTTTCTTCCTTTCCCCTCACTTTTATATCTGGGCTGATGCCATCTGGTCTGGAATAGCCCTTTGGTCAGCCCACGTTAGCTGGCTCAGCCCACCCCTCCTCAGGGGGAATGTCACTGGCCTGAGCAGGGAAATACAACCAAATGACTGCTCCAAGTGTCACTTCTCACTTCTCTCCTAACGAGAGAGTGGCAAAGGTGTTGAAAAATCAAATGGAGAGGAGAGAGCAACAGCTGTTGGGAGCCTTGGATTCTATTTCCAGCCCTCACGCTGGCAACCCTCCTTGAACCTCACTCTGTGCATGAACTCTGAGTGCTGGACGCAGCCCTGGCTGAGCTGGCATTGTCTCTCCTCTGATTTTTGGACCAGAGTTCAAGGCACAGGAGGCACTCAGGCTGGAATTCACCTCTCATAATCAATCGTAGCTCCTTGGCCCAGGGAGGATGTGACTGCTCAGCAAGAAAAAGGACCTGCTGGATCTACAACTGGCTGGATCAGACCGACCCAAACCAGCTGCAAGACCCCGAGCTTTGTGCTGTACAGCTGACACCACTCCAGGCTGACACACAAGAGGGGTTCTGACCAGAAGAGCCGAGTTTCACACCTTTGAACTGCTGAACAGAGTCATGGCTCTCATTTGGGTGTCTTGTATAACCCAAGTGCACAGCAGACATTCAAAACCCCACAACCTCACAGCCTACAGCGATAAAGGAATGCTAGGGTCGCCCTTTCCTTTAAGGTCAGGGCAGCTGAAAGCCTCCCTGTGCACAGCAGTTATTCAGCTACGCTGCAGGTAATGAAAATCCAGGAGGGTGCTGCCCCCCCGGCACCTGCGGTGCCTCACACCCAGGACCTGCTCACCGCACGTGGCCTCTCCGACAAACTGCACTTGAGAGCTCTCAAGTTTTATTCCACTGAGAAAAATGCACTTGGAGCCCTTAAATCTCTTCAACAACATCAAATCCGACTGATAGAACCATGACCTGGCAGTTCGCTACCCATTACTGGGACATCAAGGTTCTCCAACTGGCCAGGACACTCCATCTAGTGAAGAACGTTCTTTCTCAGCGACGCCCGAGCTCTGCGCTTGGCAGACAGCCCTGTTTGCCCAGGAGCTGCGAGACACCAAATATCCCTGAGAAAATATTTGTGTTGGGGAAATCCGGCTGTTTGGTCCTAAGGACTCTCCAGGGAGCATCTGCAGGGCTTAATTGTTTAATTGTGAGACTGGATCAGAGAAATCAGTCTGCAGCCTAATGAGAATTGAAGGTGCTCACTATCTTTATAGAGAAAAACTGGTGGGGGTGCAGTGGGGTTCCAGCCTGGGAGAAGGGCAAAGCTGCACAGCAACAGCTGAAGATGCTGCATGGCTGAAGCAGATGCTGAATGGGAAGAGACAGCAGAACATCGCCCTTGACAAGAGACAAGAAGCCAGAGCTGTTCGCTGCCTCAGCCAGGGCAGAGCCCCTTCTGCGGTGCCTGCCTGTGTAGTTTGAATTTGCTGAGGTTTTTAGCCTGAGGGACTGGGAGTCGCTATGGCAACTCTTGATAAGCAGCTTGGAATTCAAAGCTCTCCCCAGCTTTAGTTCTGGCCAAGTGCACCTCTGCAAACAAGGGTATTGGGGGTGAGGGGGGAAAACAGTGCTACCAGTCTGCTCCTGGAGCCTGGTGCTGGGAGATGGAGCAGGCAGCACTGCAGTGGAGCACATGGCTAGCAGCCACCTTGTACCCAGGGATGTTGGGTGGAGGACAGAGTGGCAGTTTGGAAACTCAGGGACCAGAAGAGAAGTTTGCCAGCAAGTCCACAGCGTGGTGAGAAGGAGGAAGAAAGTCCCATCTGCAGCTCACAGAAGACCACATGCTGGAGCAGGGAATGGGTTGAGAACACAGCCAGGACCTTTCCTCTAAAGGAACCACTGGCATTGACCAGAGGATGCACAGCCTGAACTACGGACATTTCCATCAGGAAGAGAACTGCTCAAGGTCTCTTCCTGCTGAGGGGAGGGAGCTAAAAGAGCTCAGCCCAGTTCTGTGAGAACACACAATTCACAGAATCACAGAACATTAGGGACTGGAAGGGACCTCAAAAGATCATCCAGTCCAATCCCCCTGCCAGAGCAGGACCACCTAGAGCAAGTCGCACAGGAACACATCCAGGTGGGTTTTAAACATCTCCGGAGAAGGAGACTCCACAAGCCCCCTGGGCAGCCTGTTCCAGTGCTCTGTCACCCTCACTGGGAAGAAGTACGGGATTTTTTGGTCCTGGGGTTTTTATTGTTGTGTGAAATGAATGTGGGTTTGTCGTCTTTTCCCTAATTCAGTCAGTCTTGGGATTTGCCTGCAGCCTTTTAAGTGGTTTTGAACCCTCCCCACTTCTTTTGTTTTGGCCCTTCAGCACATTAACTGAAGTAATCAGCTCATCCCAACCCTGGACTGATCAGCTGGTCAAACAGTGACAGCCAGTGATGATGCTCAGTTGTGGCACTAAGGGAACTCAGCTGCACATCTGGAGTCAGTTCTTCTTGTGCTGCTTTCTGAGAAACAAAACAAACTCCTGCAGATCACAGAATGAATCACAGTCTGGTTTGGCTTGAAAGGGCCCTCAGAGATCATCCAGTACCAACCCCCTGTCATGGGTATTGACACCTCTCACCACACCAGGTTGCCCAGAGCCCCACCCAACCTGCCCTTGAACACTTCTAGGAATGGAGCAGCCACAACCTCCCTGGACAACTTGTTCCAAGGCCTCAGCACCCTCACAGTGAGGAATTTCTTCCTAAGATCTGACCTACATCTCCCCTCTTCTAGCTTGAAGTCATTTTGCCATATCCTATCTGTACAAACTCCTGTAAAAAGCCTTTCCCCAGTTCTCTTAGAGGCCCTCTTCAGGTACTGGAAGGCTGCTATAAGGATTCCCTGGAGCTTTCTCTTCTCCAGGCTGAACAGCCCCAGCTCTCAGCCTGCACCTACACAGAGCTGAGGGGCTCCTCTGGACCTGCTGTACCAGTTGTGTAAGCTAGCACTACCCTTTCCCCAACATCCTTTCTCTGGCATGAGTGCCCTTTACCGACACTATCAAGAGCAGAGGACCTGGGGGTGATGTTTTAGTAACAGAAGTGCTGAAACATTAACTCAGCTGCTTATTTTAACATGTTGCTCACCACTTCAGTGAGTTCTGGACTCCCCAACAGACTCCTGCAAAGCCTTCACGTGACAAGAAGCTGCACGATGAAGGGAGAGAAAGAGCCTCATCTGACAACCCCCGAGTGCACAGAGCAATGAGAGCTTCTCCCAGGCAG
Source organism: Phoeniculus purpureus (assembly GCA_028565055.1). Lineage (NCBI taxonomy): Eukaryota > Metazoa > Chordata > Aves > Bucerotiformes > Phoeniculidae > Phoeniculus > Phoeniculus purpureus. Next base: position 14,750,064 of record JAOXOE010000343.1, read on the forward strand.
CTGAGCTGAGATGAAACAGGATGAGAGAACGGATCTGCTCGCAGGTCACTACAGAATCGAGATCGCTAACGTGATTTCTGCTGTTAATCCAATCTGCAGCCCTGACACTGCTCTGCAGCGTTATTTAGTGTCAATTGCTCGCTTTGTGCCGGCTGACCCCTCTTGCTCTCCAGCAGCTCAGGCACTAATTATCACCCTGAAAGCGCACCAGAAGAGACCTGCCTTCCCCAGCACTCACTTACACAGATTTCATCGAACTTCCCGAACTCCAGGGTCCCGTATCGGTCGATGGGTGGGCGGATGTACTCGCAGTAATCGCTGCTCTTCACCATCTCCAGCTGCCGCACACAGCACACGTACGCCAGCCGCGTCTGGATCTCTGCCATGTTCAGCACCTGCCAAGCAGCCCAGGCACAGCAGCCGCGATTAATGCAGACATTTCATTTCAGAATCTGCTCTGCATCCACAGGACAGACAAAGCAAATTGCGTCTCCACTCTTTTCCTTCCGAGAGCGCACAGGCGCCTGCTGAAGCCTTCACACACCAGCACTTCCGTCGGCTCCCCAGGCAGCACAGACAGCTGGCCAACGAGTCTGATAGCCAACTGCAGAAAGGAACCTGCCTTCAAGTATGTGTCTGCACCTCAAGGCTGAGCAGAGTCTTTCATTCCAGGACACTGCGATATCTTAAGAGGTAAATCTGTGCTGAGGGGAGAAGGGCACAGTGACCTCTCAAAGCAGAAATCATTCCTGAGCTCTGTGATGCCAGGGCAGATAGTCTGCAGAATGGTTGCAGTTGATGGGGACCTTTTGAGACCATCTAGTCCAACTGTCCTGGCTCAAGCAGGGTAGGCTGTCCACGACCACATCCAGCTGAGTTCCAAGTACCTCCCCAGATGGAGACTCTGTCTAATCTCCAGTGTCACCACCTCCAGTTAAAGAAGTGTTTACTGGAATCCCATGTTTTCATGGGTGCCTGTTACCACATGGGCAGCTGTGGTATTTCACTGGGCACAACTGAGAAGAGTCGAGGTCTTTCCTGCAGCAAACACTTCCACTACATGCTGGGAGCAGCACGGTTACAGCAGGGAACTCCACAGCTGCATCAGCTCCAAAAGACCGACCACTGCTCTGGGAGACCAGACCTCCTCAGGGAAGGGAGGTATCGCAGAGGACAGGTTTAGATTACAAAGCAGCACACACAGCTTGTAGTATCTTATGTGGGAAGCACAAACAAATGTTTACTTCCAATTACAACAGAAGACTCCGTTACTGTAGTTGGGAAGGAAGAAGAAAAAACAGCAGTGACTTTGGGACTGCTGAGCCAGGACATTTGGGAAGCAGAACCAGTAACGGCGCTGGCCTGACTGCAAACAAGAGGAAATACACAACCACGTTCTGCAGCCCCACATTTATCAGTAGCAGTAAAATTAATCACTGCCTAGAGCTGAAACCTCCCTACAACACTTCAGAGACACATGGGATAGAAACACTGAATTGGACAAAGTTACTGGTTTTGGTACAACTGGTGAATTCTTACTCTTTCCAAACTCACACATCTCTAAGGAAAGGCTTCTTTGCTCTAAGAATTCTGCCATCCCCTTCCCACACTTTAGTCTCTCCCATTTCACTGCCTCTCCTTCACTGCCCAACTGTCTGTGACCATGATCAAGAGCTCCAACCCAACAACACCAGGTCTGCTCCTGGAATAGACCAGCTCTGCGCTCAGACCCATCTGCCAATATAGTCTGCAGTACCTTGACTTTCTCAGCCAGTGGATTCCATCTCTTCCAGAGCAGCCACCAGCCAGACAAGCAGTCGCCATAGTTGGTGAGGTCTGTCTCATCACGGCTCCCCACATCAATGGCGATCACCACCTTTGCGCCCATGGACTTGGCAACATCAGCTAGTGGGAAAGAAGGTTGGATCAGTCCCAGCGCTGCCAACCCTGGTGCTGCTCACAGCCACACTGACAGCGAACACAGAACCTAACATCGTACCTGCCGTGAGCGTCCCTGAACAGCCTCACACACAAATACCTGCAGCAGCTCTGCCGAGAGACCATTCTCCCCTCGGGGAAGCTCAGGAGCTTCTCCACCTGCTTCGTTTCACTGCAGAGAGCCCAGTGTGGTGCTTGCTCTGCACCAAGCAAGCCCCTGTGGAACCTCAAGGTTAGTCCCCATTGCTGAACTGCTGGTAGCTGTCACTGGTGGAGTACATCAGAACCACCCCCAGATCGGTGGGGTGAGCTGGCTCCCCAAGATCATACTGTCACCAGAACCATGTGAAGGCAGCAGCAAAACGAAGGCAGGGAGCAGGGGAGAGGCGGTGAGACACACAGCTCCAGTCCACAGCCACACCATGTATGGCATAATGGGAAGGGGCACATTAAATCCACAGTAATGCTGCCTCGTGTGGCAGTTGTCAAGAGACCAAATGACCTGGGGGCCCTGGGATAGAAGAAGTGGCTGTGGCCTTAAAGAGGAGAGTCAGCAGTGCAGGGGTCAGTCCTGCAGATAGAAGGCAAGAAAGGAAAGAGCAGCACAGGAATCAGTGAGGAGGGGCTGGGAGGATTTCAGTCTAAGAAAAGCTTTATGACCCAAAAGACAGACTCATGTGTGGAAGTGAGAAAGAAATGAAGCAGCACTTCCTACTTCAAGGTCAGTAAAAGGACCAGCTGCAGCGTTTGGATCCAGGCGAGGACTCAGGAAGGTGCCAAGGGAAGCAAGAGGACACACATACCTCACAGAGCAGATTTATACTTCTTCTACACCCCCAGAGTCCAAGATAGTTGCAGTTTTCAGAATAGTTATGCGTAGGAAAACGGCAGCTCTGAAGAGCCAGTTTAGATGCTGAATTTAGACCTTTGCTTAGCTCAGTCTGCTCTGCTCTGTAGCTTGGATTTATCTCCCTGCGCTGGTTCAGCCTGTTGCACCTCCCATAGCCCGTGTCACCCCCACGTGTGCTCCCTGACCACTCCAGCACATGTAGGTGGAGAAAGTGCTTTGGTCTGCAGTCGACAGTTGTGCTTTCACAGACACCATGGGACAATGCCAGACACAGACTTTGGGGTCTACTTTGTTCTTTTCGTTTCTGGCTTTTAGGCAAATACAGCCCTGAAGGAAAAACACAGCCTGGGGTTGTCTGAACACTGCTCAGATACGGTCTCAGGCTTAGATCCTTCCCCCTTTATTTGTACACAATCCGAGTCACAACCTGCCATCACACCACATCTCGCTTCCATCCTGGCCACCCTCCTGAGCCACCCACCTCCCAGTGCCATCTGAATGTGATGACAACCCCAAGACAACAGACATCTCAAACACACCGAGTGAATTCACACCCCCTGGACACTCAGAAAACCCCAAACACCTCCTCAGTCTTTTGAACACTGCAGCATTCCAGCTCTGTCATGTGCTAGCAGCTAACTCAGAGACAGACATCGAATCATAGAAATCATAGAATCATCTGCCAGATGAACTGGGTGACACGAGTCTGAACGATAAAGGGTTAATGCTGTTGTTTTCTCTGAATTCCTTCTTATCCATAGAATTGTTAACGTTGGGACAGACCCTTAAGATCACCCAGTCCAACCATTAACCTGACTGTCCCAACCCACCACTAAACTCTGTCCTTGAGCAGCAGATCTCCACCACTGTGAAACATGACCAGGGATGACGACTCGACCCCCTCCCTGGGCAGCCTGTTGTGGTGCTTGATGACATTTCTGCTTTTCTCTTCTTTTTTCCACTAAATAAATAAAATAAAACAAAACACAAAGGGACAAAGTCTCTCAGGTTGTTTGCAGAGCTGTGGTCACCAGCTGGTCTGTACGCCTACCTGGAAGATTGTTAATGTAGCCTCCATCCATCAAGAGATGCCCATCCTTGGGGTCACAGAGGGGAGGCATGTACCCTGAGAGGGACATGCTGGCACGGACGTACCGCCACAGAGAGCCTGCATGAAGGAGTGAGAGGGAACAGCCCGAGCATTAATTACTGCCATGGAGGTGAGGAAGGCTTTTGCACTCATTAAGATAATTGGGAGATACAGGTTCTCCTGAGAATTCCAGGAGAAAGTTATTAAAGCTGTTTATTACTCTTCATTCCACAGTTCTGGCTCGAAAAAGAAATAAACAGAGGTGATTCAGAGATACTATCAGGCTTAGAAACCAGTTTGAAGCCCATGCCTCATATTTATTGCATTCAAGCAGATGTCAGCATATGCCTGCCTGCGGGGAACATCCCCAGTGCTTTGTTGGGCTTATGCTGATACAGACAGGCAAAGGCTTCTCTTCTCCTGGAGACAAAGGCAAGAAGGATAAGCAGCCTGAAGTGCACTAAAGCCATTCTGTGCCACACCGATGCACACAACTCAGATGTGTAGCAGGAGCTGAACACGGCATAAATGAACGGTAGAAGCCCCAAGCTCTGTTTTCCCTGCTCTGTAACAGGAGCCATCTCCACTCCCAACCCCAGCATGGGTGCCCGGTGGTGATCTTACACAGACACACACAGATCAGTAAGGGTTGGAAGAAGAGATCTTCAGGTGCTGCTCAAGCAAGATCATAAAACCTGAGACAGGATAAACAGAAACTTATCCAGAGGGGTCTTAAGTCTCCAGAGAATGAGACTCTGCAACCCCCTGGGCAGCCCGTTCCAGTGCTCTGTCAACCCTATAGTAGAGACCTTTTCTTCTCATGTTGAGGTGGAACTTCCTGTGCTCCAACTGACACCCACTGTCGCTTGTCCTGTCACAGGGTGCAAGTAAAGAGATTGTCTCTTTCTTCTTGACACCCAGCCCTCAAGGATTTCTAGACAGTGATTAAGATCCCTCGTAACCATCTCCTCTCCAAGCTGAAAAGCCCCAGATCCCTTAATTTCTCCTCATCAGGTAGGTGCTCCAGTCCCCTAAACACCCTCGTAGCCCTCTGCTGGACTCCCTCAATCAGATCTCTGTCCCTCTTGAACCAGGGACCCCAGAACTGGACACAATATTCCAGAGGTGGCCTCACCAGGGCAGAGCAGAGAGGGAGAAGAACCTCCCTTGATCTGCTGGACACACTCTTCTTGATCCATCCCAGGATTCCACCAGCTTTCCTGGCCATCAGAGCAAGCACCTTAGCTCTTCTCAGGATGTTTCTGTTGTCTCCCTCCAGTGAATTCCAGGACAACCGTAACCATTTTCCAGCTGATTTCTATCTTTACATTAAACTACAGAGACAAGCAGCTGGATGGAGTTGGCTGACCTCAACTGGCTCAACCTGCTGCAGAACAGGAAAACAGAACCTCTGAGATGGGTCAATCCTTGCTCTGCCTCTTTTCTCTCCTTTGGTTGTCTCAGACCACAAAAGCCTGGGGTCACCGTAATTCAGCAGTTCTGTAGCTCACACACTGAGGACAAGGGTGGAGAGTCTGATCTGCAGCAGCTCCACAGGCTAAACAGCAAGAGACCTGGCAGCCAAGGCTTCAGCTACCCAGGGAAGTACCTGGGTGTTGCAGTTTAAACATTACCAGAATTTTCAGATACATAGATTTGTGCTTTCATGAAGATACAAGAAGTTATGTTGCTTTAAGAGGACCCCCAAAAGTCACCTGTCCTGGGGGAGGTTACACTACAGAGTTGTCCCAGGTACCTTCCCTTGAGGGATGGGCTGGGTGAGAAGATAAAATGGGTGAGTGGTCTTAGCCCTGCCTCTTTTTGCTGACACGGCCATGTAGTCGGTCTCCATCTTGGGTCCTGCATGTGGCCGGAGCCATGTGGCTGCTGCTGCCACCATCTCAGCACCGAGCAGCAGGAAGAGAGACTGTCATTTCTGCTGCTGAGGAGAACTGGTGATGCTCGAGTATTGGGGAGAACTCCTTCATGCTTAGCTGAAGAAAGCAGGACTCGAGAATCCTTAAACCTTGGCATGAAAGCCAGAGTCTGGGTTCTTTGTTTGAAAGCTCATCTCCTGCACTGAGGGATGCAGTTCAGGTGCCGAGCAATCAGGCCTGCCTGATGAGCGCTGAGCTGGAGAAGCTACGCTGAAGAACTGGAGAATTTACCAGTCCCGAGGGTGCCGCTGTTTGCAGACAGGGGTGACACAGGAATAATAGAGAGGGTGGTGGTACTCGTCCTCTACTCGACTGACATGTTCTTTTCCCAGGTCTCTAATGTGAAAAAACCCAGGGACCGGTACAATAGTAATTTCCCACTGTATTTTTCTCAGACTATGTGATGGCATTTGTGACACAGATTCAAGTGTGTGTGCGCACTAACTTGCTGAACCTTTTCTTCCTTTCTGCACACAGTTATAGAGTTAATAAACCCTTTTCCATTTTCCCTAAGCTATTCATTGCCTGGCAAATTTTATCCGAGATCTCATCGAGACCTAACTGCTTTGTTTTCTTTATCTTTAATTGTGGTCTTGAACCCACCACACTGGGGCAACAAGTAGGCTTGGACTGCCTTCCTCACAATCTGAGTCATAGCACTGGTACCCCAGATAAACAGAAGCCACACTAAGTGTCCACAGGGCTGCCACCATTTCCTGACAACTCAGCTTCTTCTCCTCTCTTCAGCCAGTGAAGAACCTTACAGTCTACCACTGGAGAAATAAAGAGGGCTGGACACAAATGTGCCCCTGCTTCAGGCACAGGAGTCTCTTTATTGAGAAAATGGCTTCATTTATGGGGAATTTAAATCTTAAAATGTTTTGGTTCCATTAGGTCTGACTTATGGCTGCAACATTTGCACTTCACAAGTGTCTGAAGGAAACAGAATGGTGTCCATGGACCCATTTTCTCTCTAAACAGTGAATAAAGCATCTAATTTAATTCCTCCCCAGCAGCTCTGTTCCTTGTTATTGTGTACAACCCCAGTTCAGCGCTCAGCAACAGAGAAGGGAGAAACAAAAGGGAAGAGAAATGTAATGGGCCAGAAAAACTCCAGGAATAAGGAGTGACACTGAAGTCTCCACGCTGTTAGTCACAGCACGCTGCTCACTCACCGTCTGTGTGGACTCTCATTGCTGAGGCAGTGATGTCGGTTGTAATGGTGAAGTAAGGAATCCATAGGTCCTGCAAGAGAAGGTCCCAGTGTTACTAAGCCTGTAACCTCACACTTAAAGCTACAACCAAAGCAACCACCTCTGCACGGTAGCAGACAGAGCTGTAACAAAACGCCTGTGCAGCTGGAGGGAAAAGCCCACCAGCCCCACACTTATGTTAATAGATTGTTTTTGTTCAAACACTTCAAGCAGAATCAACACAGATTAAAAAAATCCTTTCTTCCTTGCTTATAACAGCAGAAGAACCTAATTCCAGGTGACTGCCCAGCAGGCAGAGCAGCACAGACCTCAGCACGCAAACCAGAAGATCAGGTATCTGCTATTCTTCCAGATGAAAGGGGAGTTCTAACAAGAACCCTCATCTGAAGAGCTCCCTAGGCTGTTTACTGCTGGAAGACAATGCCAAGGGAAGATACACTCTTCCATATTCTCTGTCCTTATGTAGGTCACTAAATAGCTGCTGCTTCTGGCCTCCCCTGGAGACACAGCACTAAGCTGGAATGATTACAACAGCCTTTGATCTCACTCAGAACAACTGCTCTTGCGAGGGCCAACAGCATCCTGGGGTGGATCAGAAGGGGGGTGGTTAGCAGATCGAGAGAGATTCTTCTCCCCCTCTACTCTGCCCTAGTGAGACCATATCTGGAGTGTTGTGTCCCGTTCAAGAGGGATGTGGAGTTGCTGGAGGGATGATGAATGAAGTGGAGCACCTCCCTTATGAGGAAAGGCAGAGGGAGCTGGGTCTCTTCAGCTTCGAGGAGACTGAGGGCTGACCTCATTAATGTCTATAAATATGTGAAGGGTGGGTGTCAGGAGGATGGAGCCAGGCTCTTCTCAATGTCATCTAGTGATAGGATGAGGGCAATGAGAGTAAGCTGGAATATAGGAGGTTCCATATAAATATGAGAAGGAACTTCTTCCCAATGAGGCTGACAGAGCCCTGGAAGGGGCTGCCCAGTGGGGTTGAGGCGTCTTCTTCTCTGGAGATGTTTAAAACCTGCCTGCATGTGTTCCTGTGTGACTTGATCTAGGGGATCTTGCTGTGGCAGGGGGATTGGACTAGATGATCTTTCGAGGTCTCATCCAATCCCTAATGTTCTGTGATTCTATGATTCTGTGAAGTGACTCATGTAGATTTTCCAAGAGAATTGGTGAAAGTAACGCAAACATACTTTAGGAAGGTATTTGACATGGTGTTGATCAGAAAACTTAGTGAGCCTGGGAAATACATAGAAGATACAACGGATGAGCACCTAGTCCACTGCCAGGGAATAGATTTGTGCATACTGCTGTGTTTGCCTGTAGTGGTATGTCTTGTGGTTAGACATACTGTGATTTCACACACCATCCCACAATCTTCTAAGATTGTTAAGGGGGTACTGACCCACATGGGTGGTCAAAACAAAATTTAAAAGAATTTCCTCGTGGAAAGGGTGATCAGAGCCTGGAATGGACTGTGCAGGGCAGTGGTGGAGTCCCTATCCCTGGAGGTGTTGAAGGACTCCCTGGCCGTGGCCCTTGGTGCCCTGGTCTGGCCACAGTGGTGATGTTAGGTCCTGGGCTGGGCTGGATGAGCTCAGAGGGCTTTTCCAGCCTCAATCATTCTGGGATTCTGCATAAATATTGAAAGCTATTTATAACACCAGTGGGTTCTAGCTGTTCTGAAGCTCATGACACGAAATGGGCAAAGTTGCCAGCATCATTACTGTCATATGGAGAAAGTGAATTCTGGAGTCCTGCTCAGTCCCATAGTTGGAATGGGGGTGGGCTTTTCTCACCCTTGCCGCAAGACAAAGTGAGTTCAAACTCATTACAGTCTCTTGTACTATCCTTCTTCTTTCTACTTTTTATTATTTGTTGTGTTTTCTTGCAGAGATCACAGAATCACAGAAGACTAGGAACTGGAAGTGGCCTTGAAAGATGATCTAGTCCAATCCCCCTGCCAGAGAGATGCTGAAATTATCTATCTAATTCTGTTTTACCAGGGTCTATTAAATCATTCATCACTTTCCACTCTCTCCATTCTTTGTTTTAAAGACTTCTTATCATGTCTTGAGAGCCACTGCAGTTATTTGCATCTTCAGAAGAAGCTCCTCTCTGTTGTCACTCACCTGTGTGAACAGACTTTACTCTCACTGATCACAGTTTCTTTCCCAGTGTTTTCCTCCAGCGATACAGATATTGGGTCCATGCCTAGATGGATAGAGAGGAAACTGTGTTAAAACAAAAGACTTTCTGCAGAAATATTGTCATTACAGGAGTTCTTATTTTCGCACCTATTCGCATTCACGGCAGCTCCCAAGTCAGACACAGAAACCCTTCCCTTTTCACTAGAGTAATATCCTCTGCCTGCAGGTGGCTCCAAATGACAATGCAAGGAGCCCGGGCTGCAGATGTCCTTGGTACCCATCGCTACAGAATACATCATTTCTGCTTTGAGTCACTTCATTCTTTGGGTATCGTGGGCAATGGAACTGGCACAGAATTACTGCCTCGGCCATGGTTTATGCTTTGTGCTCCCTCTGGTAAATCAGGAGATGAGGTTAATCACTGTTGGGTTGGATGTTTTTGCAGTGGTGGGAGGAAATGAACAGAAAGATGAAAGATGGTGTTGGGGAGAGATAAAAATAGGCAGAAGTTGTTCAAGGAAAGAAATATTCTGTGTCATAAAACTAGAATAATTTTAAGATAAAAATGTATGGAAGGCACTGCTGAGAGATTTATTGCCATCTGTCATCTCTAAATTTAAAGCAGATGAGGAATCCCTGGTAATGATCTGTGTTAACAGTTTCTTCCATAGTTTTCTCAAACAGAATGAGCCAAATAGACGGGAAGGCTATTTTGTCTTACTAGAATGCTAAGAAAAGTTGTACTATCTCCCTTTCTGTTAATTGAAAGCAATAATCCGAAACACCAACCAAAGAGTTTTACTGTGTGGCTGCAATAGATCCAACTCTTTCCCATCATACTGCAACAGAAACCAGTAAAGACTTCACCCCATGTTTCTATCAGCATCTTTCTATTTCACTCATTCCTGTTCATATAATCATAGCACAATAAAAATTAAGTTCTACCAGCTCTGCGGTACCACAAAATCACAGAACATTAGGGACCGGAAGGGACCTCAAAAGATCATCTAGTTCAATCCTCCTGCCACAGCAGGACCACCTAGACCAAAGGGTCAAATCAAACTGTTTGATTCTTTCCTGAAGACTAGTGAAATGTAGCTGAGATTCACTATACCCCAGCTGTCAGCTCTGTTTTACTCGAGTTTGCAATACAGAAAGACTTCTGTTCCTTTTTTAACTAACGATGTTACTGTACTTCAGAAGTGAGGAACAGAGAAGGAACAGCAAGGTTCACTCAGGAAAATCAACGCTCTAATAATAAACTTCAATAAACGCACTGAACTTGCTTGCCACAACGTGAAACAGAAGCCAATGTTATAATGCTACAAACCACTAAACTTTTACGAATAAAAGGTTTGAGATGTTTCATCTGTATATGTCCTTTGCTGTTTTCGTCTCAGTGTCATCTAATGATAAGACAAGGGGCAATGGGTGTCAGCTGGAACACAGAAGGTTCCACATCAACATGAGAAGGACCTTCTTCCCAGTGAGGGTGACAGAGCACTGGAAGGGGGTGCCCAGGAGGATTGTGGAGTCTTCTTCTCCGGAGACATTCAAAACCCTCCTGGATATGTTCCTGTGCGACTTGGTCTAGGGAGAATGGACTAGATAATCTTTCAAGGTCTCTTCTAATCCCTAATGTTCTGTAATTCTGTGATTCTGTTTTATAGCCTCAAACAAATTTCTAAGCCAGGCATGCTCACACCATTTCCTAAAACAGAGTCCCAGTGCTTTAAAAAGTCCTGCTTTTATCCAGCAGTTTGTGCACCACATCTTTATTGAACAGTATCTGTTTTACAGTCATGTTTAGGTCAGTTAAACATTGTTAATTACCATTTTATTCTATCTTAAGGCAAGAAAATAAAGTGGGCTATTGGCAGTTACTAAAATGTAAAAGCTGTCATTCTCCATGGTCCTTTGCTTGATAATAAAATCCACAGATGTGCTCACAGTATTAATATAAAAAATATTCTTGTCTTTACAGTTCCTATTTTCATTCAATGAGAAAAAATTAGAGGGCTGCTCTTTCAATAGACTGAAATATAAACTATTCATGTATATTCTTCCATCAGTGTATGCACTTAATTCCCATTATTTTTATTGGCAGTAACGCCTGGCTGGCACAATAAACACCATAAAGAGTAATTAGCTGCTCCGTTTTGCTAGCATCTTTCTCTTCTGGTATTTTAAAGGGCCTTCACAACACTCAAAATTTCTCCCTCTGCGCAGCGGCAAACGAACGGCCGCTTGCCAGAGTAATGCTGATTGTTAGCTAAAAAGGAAAGAGAGGAATTAGTTTTCTGCATGAATGTATTGTCAGCTAAATTCGGTTTGGCTTACTTTTGTGTTGGTCAGGAACAAGCCCTGTGTACTCTGTGCTCCCATGACAACAAGACTGCCCTTGACTCCCACTCAAGTCATACAGCTCCTAGCAATGAAGGACCATGCTCATGCCCACCTTTGAGTTCCTGGGAGCCTAACCATTAACTGCTTCAGTCGAGTTAGGAGAATCGCAGAATCACTGTGGTTGGAAAAGACCCCTGGGATCACTGACTCCAACCATCTACCCTACCTTACAAGTTCACCTCTAAACCAGATCCCTCAACACCTTGAAATAAGAAGGTGTCTTATTTTAAGTTACACTGATTTTTTTCACAGTGGGTGACAGAATGGGAAATGTCTGGTAACAGCCTGGAAAACAATTCTGACAAAATGCAGAAAGGCAGCTCCTCCAAATTCAAGCACAGCCAAGGAGGGACCAAGAACACGTTCCTCCTATCCCTCTGCTCTCACTCATCCCCTTCCTCAGGGATCCTCCAGGATTCCTCCAGGAGAATACCCCGAGCTCCCCAGGTGGCACACAAGCCAACTCATTTTGCAGGCAAGCCATGGAAGAAATCTGGCCGTTCAGGCAGTTTTGGCCTTGTCTAGAGCCCCGGTGTGATGTCCTTGCTACCCACAAGGATAGCAGAACCACACAGACAGGTGGCTCAGACAGCGGGTCTGCCCTCTCGAGGCTGGGAGTCGTGAGATGGGTTGTTGAAACATGCTACATACAGAGGTTAAACAAAGAACATGAAGTGGTGACTTGGCATATGAGACAAGCAGAAAGTATTAAAGTCACACTAAATCAAGTTTACCGCTTTATTTTGTTGGACAGAGAAGACAGAAAATATTAAACCATTGAGCTAAAATAGCCATAAACAAATTTTCCACTAATGAAAAATTCTAGAGGGAGAGGAAAGCACATGCCGCAAGGGGAACAAAGAACAGGCTCATTGTGTTTGAAAAGTGGTCCAGATAAAGTCCTGACCATAACCTAATAGTGTAACACAAAATGTGCCTTCAGAACAGCACATAATTCAGCTACGTGGGATTTGCCCCAGCGGGCTTTATGCACTTACCACAGGCACCTAATCCAGCTGCATGGTGGCCCTGGGCTCTCTTTGTTAATAGAGACCCCTCCAAACAGCAAAGCACGCTCTAGATGGACATCACTGCCACAGCTTGCTCTCACAATGAGAAAAGCACGGATGACAGCTGAGAAACTGGTAGAGAAAGCAGAGTGGTTATAGCCTCCTTGCAGAGGAGTCGAAGGAAGGCAGAGACCTGGACTGCAGTTGTCACTTGGGAGCTGCTGGGTTTCCCTATTCAGCAGAGTAGCAAAGGTGAAGCTCAAAGGTTTTGCCTCCTTGTTTTCATCACAGTTGCCTCCCTCCCTCACTCCTCACCACCAGAAATTTCATCACGCTAAGAAGATCAGAGGGATTGCAGGGTAGTGTGAGAGGAGGGGGAGCTGGAGGAAGCAAAACTCCTTTTGGGAAGACGCTGCTGGAGCTGAGGAAAGGCAGCTGGGCTGGGAGGTGGCCCCTGTGAGAGAGAGAGAACCTTTGGCAGACACCTGGAGGTGGCTGTAGTCAGCAGGCTAAGTGCTACAGGTCTGAAATGCCATTGGGCACAGACGTAGGGCAGGGAAGGCTCTGAGCTGCACCACAGCCAGCCTGGTTCATCAGAGGGTGTCTGGTCCGCTTGCTGCTCCGGCTACGCATGTGGCATTCAGCTCCAGACCCTACACCAGCAACAAACAATTGCCAGGCTGGTGACAAAACAACAGTGATTAACATGAGGTTTTAAAGGAAAGAATCAACTTTTAAATTGAAGTGTTCTGACATGGCATTTCAGTGGGACATGTAATGGTGACCCGTGTGTGTGAAGGGAGATGAGAGAGAAAAGACAGGTTAATATCAACAAACAAATGATGCATTTAGGGTTCAGGTAACAACAGCAACATTTGAACATCTGAATAACCCTCTACAGGCTTCTCGGCTCAGCCTTATCCCATCAGTGTATCCTATCACCGGGGGCAGTCTCCTCAAGCAAATGAGAGCCATTATCTCACTGTCAAAGACAAGAAACCACTACGGGTTGCAAGGACACTGCGAGGATTATTTAAAAAAAAAGGGTGCAGACTAATTTATGGGCCAAGATTATTGGTGTCTAGTGTCATCCTCCAGCATTCTCCTGGAGAAACTGGCTGCTCATGGCTTGGACAAGAATATGTGCCACTGGATAAAACACAGGCTGGATGGCCAGGTTCAAAGAGTGGTGGTGAATGGAATTAAATCCAGCTGGTTCAAAGAGTGCTGGTGAATAGCGTGAAATCCAGCTGGTGTTCAGGCACTAGTGGTGTTCCCCAGGGTTCAGTACTTGGGCTTGTGCTCTTTAATATCTTTATCAACAATCTGGGTGAGGCATTGAATGCACCCTCTGCAAGATGTCAGACAACACCAAGTAGGGAGGTTGTATTGATCTGCTTGAGAGTAGAGAGGCTCTATAGACAGATCTGGTCAGACTGGATTGATGGGCTGAGTGCTGGGACCTGCACTCGGGTCACAATGACTCTGTGCCATGCTACAGACATAGGGGAAAGTGTCTGGAAAGCAGTCTGGCAGAAAAGGATGTGGGAGTACTGGTGAACAGCAGCTGAACATGAGCCAACAGTGTGTCCAGTTGGCCAAGATGGCAAACAGCAACCTGGATTGTATTCAAAAGAGTGGGGCCAGCAATAGTAGGGAGGTGATTGCCCCTCTGTACTCAGCACTGGGGAGGCCACACCTCAAGTACTTACTGGGCTCGGTTTTGGGCCCCTCACTACAAGAAGGTTGCTGAGATGTCGAAGCACATCCAGAGAAGGGCAATGAAGCTGATGCAGGCTCTGGAGCACAGGTGCTATGAGGAGAGGCTGATAGAACTGGGGTTGTTTAGCATGGAGTAAAGACGACTCAGGAGAGACTTTATCATGCTCTACAAATACCTGGAAGGAAGCTGTAGCAATGGGGTGTCTATTTTCCCAAGTACCAAGTGATCGGTTGAGAAGAAATGGCCTCAAGTTGCACCAGTGGAGGTTTAGTATAGGATATTAGAAAACTTTCTTCACTGAAAGGGTTGTCAAGCACTGGAACCAGCTTCCCAGGGAAGTGTTGGAGTCATTATCTCTGAAGTTGTAGATGTGTAGATGTGGTGCTGAGGAGTGTTGGGTTAATGGTTGGACTTCATGACCTTAAGGGTCTCTTCCAACCAAGATGATCTGTGATTGTGTTCCAATCTCTGACTGTACCAAAGCAGGCTGTAAATAAATGCCACTGTGTTTCTGCTAGAGCACACTGGAGATCTGACCAACCATTTTGGAGTGGAAAAGTGATCTACAGACTGGGTCAATCACTTCTGGATGGAATCAGTTCTCACTTTCACAGGAAGGAAAAGTAATGACAGTGAAAAGTCAAAAATCACGTGAAGTAAAACATAGGATTTAAAGGTGGATTTTACCCTGGCACAAACTATGGCAAGAGGCTGTAAATCTTAGTGTGTCCCCAGACTGTAATTTTTGTCTAGGAAATCTTTGTACTGACTCTCTGAAGAACGTCAGTACAGATATGGCTCATGGGAGGGCAACAGCAGTGTGATTTCTAGGTGGAATAGGAGGAATAGGATTGCTACTGAGGAAGAATTGGACTGAGAGTGGCAGGTGTGCAGACCTGAGGGTGTCAAAGCTGCATTTGTATGGGGTAGTTTTTCTAAGTTTAGGTTGGTTTGGGCAAGTCAGAGGTTTAAGAGGGTTAGAAGGGTGCTAAGGGCCACGGAAAGGATGAGTACAAATGTGATTATGTTTATTGCTCTTCTCTGGGTTTACACCAGATTTTAGAGATGGGAAGTAAAATTTAATTAGGATACTACAAGAGTAGGATCCTTGTCAGTAGATGGTAATGTAGAAGAATAATCAGATGATGTATATGAAGTGTCAGTACCAGGCAGCTGCCTCAAATCCAAAGTGGTGGTTTATGTAAAGTGGAATTTGATTAGTCGTAGGAGGCAGACTAGACTCCGATGATTATGTGGAGTCTGTGGAATCCTGTGACGACTAAGAAGGTTGAGCCACACACACTGTCAGCCATTGAGAATAGGGCTTCCTAGTACTCTGTGCCTTGTAGGACCAATGGTACTGCAACCTACTAATGGGTATGTACTTGTCTGAACAATGTGGGACTAGGAAGAAAAATATTAAGAACTTAACTAGAAGAACAGAATGAAGTAATCAAAAGGTGCAATAGAGCTGGACGTCTGCAATTGTGAAGGATAGATGAAGAAGGTTTAGATGAGACTTGCCATTTTGTCTGCAAGTTAGATGTGGTGGCAGAAAAGTGATGGAAAGGAACTGAATGCCTAGTCCTGAAGCACTTTAAAAACTGTGAGACAAGGCTGTCTGTGCAGCTGTACAACAAAAATCCAAGGTGCAAAGTGCTCCACATAGAATTTACACAAATTAAAAACACCTTTTCAAAGAAAGGTTCCAGAAGAAGCAGGGTTTTTGCTAAGAAGCCAGTCTGGGATCCATAAGAAGAGATTAGATTGTATTTGGGATCTGAAACACACTCACAAAAGCACAGAAGACTCGTGGAAATACCCAGATGTGTGTTTGACAAACCTATTGCAGACAGAATACATCAGCTGGTCAGACTTAATTTTAGGGAAATGGCTCAGACAGCTGGAGAAGAGAACTGTAAATGTACAAGCAGAGGAGAGACTGTAGTTAAAGATGCACTCATGTGGCTTACTAATAAAGGGTGGGAAATCTGAATCTAAGTCCCCTTGTGCAGCTCCTGCTGCTGGAAATGTGGGCACATACATTATTAATGGCTGAGACATGCAGTAAATGTTAGACCCCAGGGAAATGGGGAACGCTGTTCAGACACAGTCACACTTGGTATTAATAACGACTTTTGTGCAATACAAACCTGTTCCAGCATTCGGTGCCAACAGCACTGTGAGCAAGATAAATAATTCGCACCCACAATAGCACAGGGCTTTCTGTAACACTTTCCAGAAGTCTTTTTTTCCTCTCAATAGAGACTAAAAGGGGGTTTAATAAAGACCAAACATGAAATATTTTCTTGCTAGTGCAAGTATTTAAATGAGCTAAATAATGGCTGCTCCTTGTTTTAATTCATATTAATTTCCACTAAAAATTCTAGCCCTCTAATCCCACAGCTGGAAGAAGTATTACTATGATGAAGGGAGTAGAACATCCCCCTTATGAGGAGAGGCTGAGAGAGCTGGAGAAAAGGAGACTGAGGGGTGACCTCATTAATGTTGATAAATATGTGAAGG
>JAOXOE010000343.1:14772651-14784414 GCA_028565055.1 Phoeniculus purpureus
CATCTGGGCAAGAACAACCCCAGGTACCAGTATAGGTTGGGGACTGACCTGATTGAGAGCAGTGTAGGAGAAAGGGACCTGGGGGTCCTGGTCGCCAGCAAGATGGCCAGGAGCCAGCAATGTGCCCTTGGGACCAAGAAGGCCAAGGGCATCCTGGGGTGGATCAGAAGTGGGGGTGGTTAGTAGATTGAGAGAGGTTCTTTTCACCCTCTACTTTGCCCTAGTGAGACCACATCTGGAGTATTATGTCCAGTTCTGGGCTGCTCAGTTCAAGAACGACACAGAGCTGCTTCAGTGGTGTGGACACAAAGGACCTGAGTCCTGGGGGCAGTTCTGGGCCCCTCACATTAAAAAAGACATATAGGGGATGGAGGGGTCCAGAGGAGCAATGAGGCTGAAGAATGGACTGGAGGGTAAGTCTGATGAGGAGAGGCTGAGCGAGCTTGAGCTGTTTAGCTTGGGGAAGAGGAGTCTCAGGGGAGACCTTCTCCCTCTTTCCAACTCCCTGAAGGGAGGTTGTAGTCAAGTGGGGGTTGGGCTCTTCTCCCAGGCAACCAGTAACAGGATGAGAGGGCACGGCCCAAAGCTGCACCAGGAGAGGGTTAGGTTGGATGTTAGGAAGCCCTTTCTCATCAGAACCTGGACTGGACAGCCCAGGGCAGTGGTGGAGTCTCCATCCCTGGAGATGCTGAAGGACAGAGTGGTTGTGGCTCTTAGTGCTCTGGTCTGGGCTGGATGCGCTCAGAGGGTTCTTCCATCCTCAATCGTTCTGTGATTCTGTGATGCTGTGACCTCATCCGATGTAACAGCATTCCAATACAGGTCATGACCATGAGCTGCTCGTTAAAACTGAGAGTAAAAGTCTGTAACTGACTTACCAGAAAATTTGTGAAAACACCCATCAGCAGCGCCAGTGTACAAAGCACAGGCAGATTGCAAACCCCTTACTCACACTAACTCACATGAATGGCCCAATCCACTCGATCTATAAAACTAATGTAATAAAAATGGATTTGGGGAGCAGACACTAGGGTGACTGCTTTTGTGAACAAGGAAGGGAAGATCTGTGATCCCAGATTTCATCTGTCCTTCCAAAACACAGTGCCTGGCTATGAGTAGATTTGAGTCAGCATCCTTCTGAAGTGAAGATGTAACAAAAGCAATTACAGAACGAGCACCCTGCAGTATTGAAGCAATGCATTTGTTTTTGTTGCGGAGTAGTTTTGACTGCAATTATATAATGAAGCTTTAACAGTCCATCTCAGAAAGTGTCCAGGTTGAAACTACAGATGGACTCTTACACCTGCATTACACATTACATTACACCCTCATTACACACATTCCCTGTGTGCAAACCCAGAGTAACATTACACTCTCAACACTAAATCCATGCAGAATTCAATGGGTAATAGGGGGATCTCTTACACTCTCAACACTAATTCTTTGCATAACAGCTTAAATCCTTTTATTCTCCTCCTTCTCCCACACCATCTCAATAGTTTAAGGCTGTGGGAAGCAACTGCTTAATCCTCTATTCAGAATGTTATACCCAAACCAACACGAAACACATATTGGGTGTTTATCTTAAAGAACAGAAGGCTCTTTGATGCTTCATCTCCTCCTTCTTTAGAGCAGCTAATTCAAGCTCTGTTTTCATATAGTGAGGGAAGTTAGAAGTCTTTGTTCTGAATAAAATGAGCAGCACATTCTTATGGAAGTAGCTCCTAATTTTCAAACATCATAACGAGGAATACGTTGCCTCTTTTTTTTTTAAATTTCTTGGGAGTAGTCTAAGAGCTGGGAAGCTGCACACACCAGTTGGCTGACTCACTTTTGGCGTAACTCTCTTAATTACAGCTACAATTCCATTTCAGTTAACTACTTTTTAGACTGAAAAATAGCTATTAATTCAAAGCTCCAGGTAAGACGCATTTAATGTACTGCTTGCTGCTAGGAGAATTCTCCTTTGGGCCAGCAGAGAGTGTCTGTTTGGAGGTCTATCCTGCTTCTCTTTTATTCCACGAGCCTGAGCCATACTCTCAGCAGAAGAAATAATTTCAGGATGTCTTTTCAAACCATAAAACCAGCAACATAAAAGATGAATGGGGAGGCTTTCTTAAAAAGGTGGAGTATTTCACACACCTCATGGAAGCGGCATTCAGACCACATATCCAGCGAGCTGGATGAACATGAGCCCACAGAGGTTTCTGTGAGAACAGCAGAAAAGTGTGTATTTATGTGATACTCACTTCTCACCTCTAAAGATTTTATCTCCCAAGGCTTTTCTCAGGCCAGCAGAACAACTTCTGCTTATGATTCTGACATCGTAATGACTAAATGCAAAAGAAGCTGGCACTATAAAAACCCAAGATTTCTCCTGGTAGCTGTTAAAACTTGACTGCAACACAGCGGCCAGTTTTGTGCTTTATTACAGACGTGCCTCTGTCCTTTGCTTAATGGAGCCTGCTATGCACAGTTCCTTCAAGTCAGCATGTGAAAGCTTTACTATTGCTTCTGTCCTGGTATTTTCAACATTAGACTGCTAATATGAGGCAGAGCATAAAACCCCTTCTTTGTCTCAAATGTACAGTCATGGGGATTTAGAAAACGTACGACGGGACACTAAGTCTTATGTTTTCAAATCAATAAGACTAAGTCAGTGCTGACTTTGCGTGAGCACCTTAGTTGGTTATTTAGTTATGTGTTTGAGTCAGCAACAACTTTCTAATCACTTTAACATAGTAGGAGGGAAAGCTTCCTCATCTTCTGCTCAGCCAGAGAGTATGATACTATCATCAGGTTTGCAGATAAGTAGAATTCTTCTCTCAAATAACTTTTCTATGAGACCCAGTCACCAGTACAATTGACGGGCTTATGACTTTCTAATGGCCCCGCAGTTTTGTGAGGTTATTGTTTTTGTTGTCCCCTGAGGGAAGCTGCAGAGCAGTGGAGACAACTTGAATAAAAAATAAGCTGAATATAAAGCTAAATCCAAACGAGTTTTTCTTAGGAGGAAATTCCTCCTTTAGCATCAAGAAAAATCTTTAAAATATTCTGCAAATGCATCCAGTTTCTTTATTTTTTGCTCTAAGATGACAGATCTCAATCAAAAGCCTTGCTAGGGTATAAATCAGTTCACTCTCTAGGTCAGCAATGCCTGCATTAGGTGAAGCAGAATGGGTAATTGTGTGCTCAACCCTCACACTTCAAAATCCACTGCGTGACTCCATCTTCTTACAGGTTTGAGCTTAGCAATCCCTTCAACATAACATTCCAGGTTTCCAACATAACATTCCAGGCTTCCCTAAATGTTAATACTTGTTGGATACCTTCCCTCTCAAGCAGGCCTGTGGCTGCTATGAGTAGCATAAAAAATGAGTAGACAGAGCACTTGAGGCCACAGTCTAGTGGTTAGGGATCTGTTGGGATGAGAGCTGGACTTGGTGATCCTGGAGGTCCTTTCCAGTCATGATGATTCTATGAGTACATGACACTCTGCATCAACTCTTGTGCAGCCTATCACAGAATCAGTCTGGTTGGAAAAGACCCCTGGGATCATTGAGTCCAACCAGCTACCCTACATTGCAAGTTCACCCCTAAACTATATTCCTCAACACCTCATCCAAATGATATTTAAACACATCCAGGGATGGAGACTCAACCACCTCCAGGGGAAGCCCATTCCAGTGTCTGACCATCCTTTCTGGGAAAAACCTTTTCCTAAGATCAAGTCTAAACCTACCCTATTGTAACTTGAATCCATTCCCTCTTGTTCTATCACTAATTGCTCGTGAGAAGAGACCAGCACCAGCCTCTCCACAACATCCTTTCAGGTAGTTGTAGAGAGTGATGAGGTCTCCTCTAGTGTGTCCAACTCTAAGGCTCCACAGAAACTGCCCATCACAGCATTACAGAAAATGCCACAAGTTCATTGAATTAAATTAAGAAACACAATATAAAAAAGGAAAACTTAGAGACAACACACTCTAAGGCTCTTTCAAGTGATGGAAAAAGGAAAACCACTTGATTTTCCCATTCTATGTCTGTAAAATTCAGGAATATTGAATGTTGGTAAAATAAATTCTAATTAATATTATTAACAATATAATATTTTGCTTTTAAAGAAGAATCACAGAATTACAGAACATTAAGGATTGGAAGGGACCTCAAAAGATCATCCAGTCCAATCCCCCCATCACAACAGTACCACCTAGACCAAGTTGCATAGGAACATATCCAGGTGAGTTTTAAACGTTTCCAGAGAAGGAAACTCCACAACCCCCCTGGGCAGCCCCTTCCAGTGCTCCATCACCCCTACCATGAAGAAGGTCCTTCTCATATTGAACCTCCTCTATTCCAGCTTACACCGCCTGTACTTGGTGAAGCAAAGCCATTGCTGCGGCATACTCAGCAACAACCTCCGTAAGGCAGTACAGGCACTTCTACAAGCAGGCTATCCTGTGGTGCTGGCTGCTGTACATTCACCTTTGTCAGACTGTCCTTACATCACTCATTCCTGAGTCTCTGAATTAGGTTCCGTTGCACCTAACATACTGAGTGCTCCCCAAGTCATGGAAATTATGAGAAATAACACAGTGTGGTAGATAAAGACTGAACATCCACAGCTTTGTAAGCACAGGGTAGGTATTTTCATCAGCTGCAAGTTCAGTGTGCAGATCTAATAAAAAGAAAATGCTAAGTAGAAAATACAAATGTTATAAAGTCATGGATCCTATGTTTTACTTCCTTCTAAAGACATTAGGTAAAGTGAGCTTCAGATAGAATTAATCTCTCTTGGAATTACATCAGCTTCAATAAGCTATAACACTATAAATCAGTCAAAATCCGTGCTCCAGATTCAGTTCAGAAGAGCTGAAGTATTTCAAGATCCGAGTAATTCTCATGTGTACCACCTGCTGTCTCATGTTGTCAGTCAAGATCTACGGTAAGCTACAGAACTGCCTTGGAAGACAGACAAAGTTAAAAGAAAACACTGATCCAAACAAGGTATCAGTGAAAGACGAATGCTCTCAGCTCAGAGGGACCCACTG
This sequence comes from Phoeniculus purpureus, assembly GCA_028565055.1. Taxonomy (NCBI): domain Eukaryota; kingdom Metazoa; phylum Chordata; class Aves; order Bucerotiformes; family Phoeniculidae; genus Phoeniculus; species Phoeniculus purpureus. The sequence goes on from JAOXOE010000343.1 coordinate 14,777,703, forward strand.
TTGGGGCGGGGGGGAAGTGAGGCAGTGGGTGCATAGGGAGCCCTGGCCTTTTCCAACACCCTGCACTTGAGCCTGCACAAGTGAAGGAAAAAGTGTGGGCTGCTGCTGCTGCAGTGTGAAGTGAGTGCCCTTGCAGTTACTGTGTAAACACTGATTTAAAAGTGGCCTTACAAACACACATTCCCTATTGTTTCTATTTCAGATGGTTTTAAGAAGTGCACGGTTTCAGAAAGGAAGGTTCTTTTTAAGGCAACACTCCCAAACTTATGTTTATGGTTGAGGAAAAGAAGTTCCCTTCTCACCAACTTAGAATGAAACTACGAGACGCATGAGAGGTGTGGGAAGCCAGATTCACTTACCTCTTCCCTTGAAGGGCTTTAGACTTGTTTGTTACAAGACAGAGCAATAAAACAATACATTTTACTTCCCTGGTTTCTTTGGATCTCCCCAAGCTTTTTCTTATGTCCTGACAAAACATTGCTGAAGTGGTAATAAAGGCTACTGCCATTCAGACTGTTACTACGAGATCAGTATTTAAACACTTGTTGAAGAACACTACTGGGACTAATGAAGGGAAAAAACAGACATGCATCTCTTTGTCTTTCCTGGTTATTTAGTATCACAGAATCACAGAACATTAGGGATTGGGAGGGACTTTGAAAGATCCCCTGCCAGAGTAGGATCACCTAGACCAAGTTGCACAGGAACATGGCCAGGCGGGTTTTAGTATTATCTGCCATACACTTATTTCTTGATGCTGCATATTTTCCAAAGACATCCCAGAATGCATAAAGAGACCTTTTTACTATTTGAGAAATAGAAATATTCAGAATATATTGAGATCTTTATCAAGGAACAAAGACATTTAAGGAAATAAACACAGAGATAATGCCCGTTCCTTTCTTTTCCATTCTTGCCCCACGTGAAAAGTGCCATCTCGCTATTCTAAATGGAAGGTATGAGCATGAAAAGACCTTAATATTTAAAGCACCTTGAAATAAAACTCTTTAGAAATCAATCACAATATATATGGTTAACTGTGCCTAACATACTCTGTTATTGTCCAGTTTTGGGTACCACAGTATAAGAAGGACATTGAAGTGCTGGAGTGGGGCCAGAGAAGGGCAACAAGGCTGGGGAGAGGGCTGGAGAACAAGTCCTTGAAGAGCGGCTGAGGGAACTGAGGTTATTTAGTGTAGAGAAGAGGAGACTGAGAGAAGATGTCATTGCTCTCTACAGCTACCTAAAAGGAGGTTGTAGCGAGGCTGGTGCTGGTCTCTTCTCTCAACTAAGGAATGACAGGATGAGGGGAAATGGCCTCAAGCTGTGTCAGGGGAGGTTTAGATTGGATCTTAGGAAGAAGTTATTTCCTGAGAGTGGCTGGGCACTGGAACAGGCTGCCCAGGGAGGTGGTGGAGACCCCATCCCTGGAGGTGTTTAAAAACTGAGTAGCTAGAGCACTTGAAGCCACAGTCTAGGGGTTACAGAGCTGTTGGGACTTGATCCTGGAGGTCCTTTCCAGCCATGATGATTCTATTATTCTAAGTTCTACAAAACCTACATTTTGCTCTTAAGAGAGACTCTGTAGTGTCCAAAAGATTCTACTCTCTCACATGAGAACCCGACAGACATTTCACTGCCTTGAAACACCCCTCTGAAAGCACTTCTTCACTTCTGTGTCCCTGAACATGCAAGAAATAAATCGATTCATAACCACAAGTAATGATGAACTGCACAATGTTTCTACTTGTGGAATTGGAACACTTCACCTCTTTTGAACAGAGAACAGTGAAGGAACAAGGAAGATATTCTAAACGATCAGAAACATTCTAGTTTGATGGTCCTGCCCACACCTGGCTCACCCACGGGGTCACACCAAGCAATCGATCAAAAGAAGCAGCTGTGTTTTTGAGGCTTTGACACACCAAGCTTTGCCAAATGCACTCATTATAGCCCTTCCATTTCTCCTTTCTTGATCAGAATGATGCTGACAAATTTAGCACACATTCTACTATAAAAGCTTAGATCCTTCTCTATCAAAGCAGATAACAAGGTGTGTTTGTTGGTAGCAAGGCAGCCTCTTGATTAGGTCTGACTAGAAGTTGAACCTTGAAGGCTCAATTTGTTCAAGGGCCAGAGACAGCAACTGCTGTTAATGACACTGTTTGGTCAGGAAAACCGAACTGATGTCATCAGACACTTAAGACACAGAGGAGATCTAAAAGTAATCATAGAATCATAGAATCACTCAGGTTGGAAAAGACCCCTGGGATCATCGAGTCCAACCATCAATCCTACTCTACAAGTTCACCCCTACATCAGATCCCTCAACACTACATCTAAGCATCTTTTAAACTCACCCAGTGATGGGGACTTAGCCTCCATCCTGGGCAGGCCAGTCAAGTGCCTGACTACTCTCTCTGGGAAGAATTCTTTCCTGATGTCCAATCTAAACCTCCCCTGTTGGAAGTGAAGCCCTTCCCTCTGGTTCTGTCACTAATGACCTATGAGAAGAAACCAGCACCAACATCTCTACAATGTCCTTTCAGATAGCTGTAGAGAGCAATGAGGTCTTCCCTAAGCCTCCTCCTTCCTCAAACTACACAGCCCCAACTCTCTCAATCTCTCCTCATCAGATTTATTCTCCAGGCCTTTCGCCAGCTTCGTTTCTCTCCTCTGCACTCACTCCAGCACTTTGATGTCTCCCTTGGACTGAGGAGCCCAAAACTGGATCCAGTACTCAAGGTGTGGCCTCCCCAGTGCTGAGTACAGGGGGACAATCACCTCCCTACTCCTGCTGGACACACAGTTTCTAATCCAGGCCAGGAAGCCATTGGCCTTCTTGGCCACCTGGGCACATTTTTTTTTTTTATGGTATTGTGCTATGCAGCAGAGACAGTGGGTATCTGACCATAACACAGAGGCTGGACTATCCTGTCTCCCAAAGCTGCTTGTTGAAGGGACATTTATATAAAACTCTTCTTGCCAGAACAGAATGATCTATTAGGACCACAAAATGGAACAACACCCAGAGAGAGATTTTGAGAATTTCTGCTTTCACGAACAGGAAGGTATTTTCAAGACTAATTTATGAAATGGAGACCAAAATATATCTTTAAACCCTCGTAAAACATCCGTAAAAATTTATTGCTTTTAAAGATCGATGATGTTATTCAATTAATGGATTGGTATTGCTACGCTCAACTTCTAAATTCCAATTTATATAGCTCTCAGCTCTTTTTTCTACCTTTAGTTTAACCCATTCTCATTTTCTTGCTCCTCTCTTCATTAATCTCCAGCTTTTATAGATTATTAAAGAAAATCAGGAATGTTGTCTGTCAGTTACGCTGAACTGTAATGTGATCACTTTTCCCCTGATTGCTGAGAGGGCGATATCCAGAGCTTGGAATGATCTAAAGGCACATCCAGTTTTGTACAAGCAATGACATAAAATATGGTACAATTATAAAATAGGTCTTTCATTAATTGAAGACAGAAATTTATCTGCTCTTGTTATACGGAATCCTCACTATTAGTTACCTCACTATTAGCTAGTCACAGTTGGAAAATTCTGCTTATCAGGAACCTATGATAGGCCAAGAAGTCCAGTGGCTTCCTGGGTTGGATCAGAATGGGGCTGATTAGCAGATGGAGAGAGGTTCTACTCCCCCTCTACTCTGCCTTGGTGAGACAGCATCTGGAGTATTGTGTCCAGTTCTGGGCCTCTTAGGTCCAGAAGGACACAGAGCTGCTGGAGAGAGTCCAGCACAGAGCAACTAAGATGATAGGGTAGAACACTTTCTTGATGACTAAAGGCTGAAAGAGCTGGGTCTCTTGAGCTTGGAGAAAAGGAGACTGAGGGGTGACCTCATTAATCTTTGTAAATATGTGAAGGGTGGGTGTCAGGAGGATGGAGCCAGGCTCCATTCAGTGTCATCTAGGGATAGGACAAGGGGCAATGGGTGTGAGATAGAACAGAGGAGTTTCCACATCAATCTGATAAGGAAATTCTTTCCAGTGAGGGTGACAGAGCACTGGAAGGGGCTTCCCAGTGGGGTTGTGAAGTGTCCTTCTCTGGAGATGTTTAAAACCCACCTGTATATGTTCCTGTGCAACTTGGTCTAGGTGGTCCTGCTGTGGCGGGGGGATTGGACTGGATGATCTTTTGAGGTCCCTTCCAATCCCTAATGTTCTGTGATTCTGTGACTGTAATTTAGCCTCAGAATGAAGAAAGCTACTGACCATAGTAAAGACAAAAGGAAGTCAGGTGTTTTTTTAGAAGTAATTTCTTTATTTACGGTGAATTTGTCAACATGTTAGTGTGGTGTCACACTGTAAGTCGGTAACGAGTCGGTCGTGCTTATTACCATCTATCACCCTTTTTGTATCTGCTCTCTTGTAAGTCTCACCTGTGACTGATTAAGACATCCGTGACTAAGTAGTGTTACAAACTGCAGAGCTACTCCAGGAAATACTGCGTCTTACAGCGGCACTTAGCTCCTAGAAATGGATGAGAGTATTTTAACTTCATCACGGAAGAATGATTTGCAGGGCCTGAAAAAGGCCATTCCTACCAGACACTGGTGTCCGAGACCTTCTTGCTCAGATTTTTGATCTTTGTGTGATCAGAAAAGCGTCTTTTAAGTTACAGTGTAAGAAAAAAAGACGAGAACCCTGGACTTCGTGTCTCAGTCTAAAGCCCAGGAGCACAGCGCTCGTGCTGTGCCACCAGAAATAGCAAAGTCCCTCATGATTCGTGATGCAGAAGCAGAAAACAAGTAGTCTTGTAGCGTTTGCTCTTCCGTTAGTGACTATCTTCTGTAGCTGAGACGTTCGTGACTCTACAATAAAGTTATTTCTCTTGCTCGTTAACACTGTCAGCAGCTATTTCGCAGAAGCACACAACCTTGTAATCATTTAGGTTGGAAAAGACCTGTAAGATCATTGAGGCCAACCTTCACCCACCAGTGCCAAATCCACCACAACACCGTGTCCTTAAGCACCACGTCTACATGACACCTCAAAACCTCCAAGCATTGTTACTTCACCATTTCCCTGGGCAGCCTGTACCGGTGCTTGGTAAGTGTCTTGGTAAGCTTTTCTTCTTAGCATCTAACCTAAATTCCTCTGCACAACTTGAGGCTGTTTCCTTTCAGCCCTCTGGTCCACTTGCACAAATAAATGAACTCTTACTTCTCTGCAGCCTCCCTTCAGGTGCCTGTAAGAACAATAAGGTCTCCCCTGAGCCTCCTTCACGCTGAACAACTCCAGTTCCCTCAACTGCTCCTCACAAGACTTGTGCTCTGAACTTTTCAGTGCCAGTGATGTGACATGCAAGCCCTTCAGGGCGCTTGGCAGTCTGTGCTTGAAGCTGTTACGCTGTGGATGAAAACTGCGTTGAAGTTTAATGAGGTCTTGTTGAGCTGGTGCTGCCAAAAAGATTCTGGCTCTTCACAATTCAACATATGACACAGTAACACAGGAGAAATATGCGAGTGGCTTTAAGGTTATGACTTAAGCTGTAGAAAACAAAGTGAGTGAAGAAGTAAATGTGGTATTCAGTCCAGAATGGCTCTGCGTGGTGCACAGCGTGGTACGGCAACCAGTGCGAGACGCAGAGCAGCCAGCGTTACTCACTGAGCTGGGAAGGTTGTTCTATCAAAATGAAGCGTAGCAGAACGAGATAGAAACATCCAGTCTGTAGGTTCTGCAGCTTCCTGTGTCCCCATTGCAAGGAAACGTTTCCTTAGACGTTGAACTGGATATGCAGTGACGAGGTGTTCCTTCCAGAGGCAGAACTGCAATATGAGCGGGAAGGGAAAAACAGGGCTTGAGGAAAAAAAGGGCAGCTGTAATAAAAGTCAAAGAAAGGCAGGGCAATATGATTCCCACTACTACAAAGCACCTCATTCTGCTCCCTTGCAAAGCTGTAGCAAGAGTAAGATCTAAAACTAGTTAAATCTAGATAAATACTTACCTCAGTCCTGGGAGGAGGGAAGAAAGCAGATCAAATAAACAAACATCAGAGAGCAAAAAGTTCAGAGGACAAAAATGGAACAAGAAGTGTTTGTTTATTTGTTATTACTGCAGTCATTTGTCTGCAGTTCAGATCTTGGGGTTGGTTTTGTTCTGTGATTCTGACCAAATCTCAGTTCATTCACTTGCAAAACTGCTCTACTACTTCCCCTGGCATAGGACCTCCTCGGTATCAATAGGTGGGTTACATTCGTTACCTGGCTCGGTGTTTCTCAAGTGCTGTTTGAGATTAATGAGTAACTGTCACGGTACAACAATAAAATATTGATCACAGGATCACAGAATCACTCTGGTTGGAAAAGACCCCTGGGATCATCGAGTCCAACCATCTACCCTGCTTTACAAGTCACCCCTAAACCAAATCCCTCAACACCTCATCAAACGATCTTGAAACACAACCAGGGATGGCAACTCAACCACCTCCCTGGGATTCCCATTCCCTGGGAAGACCACCCTTTCTATGAAAAAAATCTTCCTAATATCCAGTTTAAACCTACACTGTTGTAACTTGAACCCATTCCCTCTTTTTCAATCACTAATTGCTTGTGAGAAGAGACCAGCACCAACCTCTCCACCATGGCCCTTCAGGTAGTTGTAGGGAGTGATGAGGTCTCCTCTCAGCCTCCTCTTCTTCAAACTAAAGAGCCCCAGCTCTTTCAGTCTTTCCTCATAAGAT
>JAOXOE010000343.1:14784514-14806540 GCA_028565055.1 Phoeniculus purpureus
GGTGATCCTGCTGTGGCAGGGGGATTGGACTAGATGATCTTTTGAGGTCCCTTCCAATCCCTAATGATTCTATGACTCTAGTAGCTTGGCTTGTAGTTTTTCTTTTAAGCTTCTAACTTAAGCTAAAAGTCCCCAAAACCTGGGATATGAATGATTGATGAATGAAGCTAAAACCAGAGCTCGCCTGCCTCTCACTCCCCTTTGCAGTGTCTTCACTGCATCCTCCCAGACCACAAGCAGCACAAGGCTGGGGAGGTTGCAATCCTTGAAGTGAGCACAGACATAACAAGACTTCTGCTCTCAAAACGGTCAGGAGATTAAAGTGTCTACACTTTTTTCCCACCAGCACTCACTCTCCCCCACTGCTTTGGGGCAGCCATGTGGGACTGAGGAGGAAATTGGCAGTGCCTTCATGACACTTCACAAATTTACCTTCACTACACCTGATTTGTAATAAAAAGCAGGTGTCTTTGCTGTTTTATAATGGAGGTCATGGCTTTCTCCACTTAAAACCATGCTAAAAGCTTCAGTGAATGATCACAGTCACACAAGCAGAGATTTGACAAGTCTTCCTGTCTCTGCTGCAATTTCTGTGGCTGCTGTCACCTTTTGTTATAGATTCAGGAAAAGCTCCAGACACTGAAATCACGCTAGTGACTTTGTCCTTTTCTTTTTTTAAAGTATTTTTCTCTGCAGGCCACAAGCAGTCTCTCCCTCTTTGCCCTCCTTGCCCTGTGTATTATATTGGTAGCCAGCAATTAGACTTGTGTTCTTGCTTATTAACATAAGCGATCAAACACAGCAGTTCACATTTGGCCAGAGAGTGACCTCACTTGTGCCATCCAGACCCCAAAACAAGAGTTCACATGGCGCCACACTACAGCATGTTGCATCTGCCATCAGCATTTCATATCCTGGGACACCTGGAGTCATCAAAGGAGTCTATGAGATGAGATGCAATGAAACATTATGCCCTTCCTCCCTTGACTATGGAGCAAGCACCTTATGCAGTGTCAGCACTCGAGGTATTAATTTGTCAGTCACAGCGGATGTTTGGCCATCAGGTTCTGATTTGTCTCTTGCTGCTCTCCTGGAGGATGGCACATCGTGGTGTGATGACATATTCAATACTTAAACGTGAGAAAAGGGAGGAGTGGAGGGAATACTCTCTGTGTTTTTCTCAATTAAGAAGGAAGCTTCACATCAGGAGAACTACCAGAAGGGGTTTACTGTAACAAGTATTGCTCGGTTGTCCCCAGGTTGTCACGCCGTGCTGTAGGTAAACACTCCGTGTAGTTGGCAGCTGACACGTGTAAGGCAGAGAGATGTTGTAAAACATATTTTTAAATGCTCGGGTTTCTTACTTACCAGAAAATGTAAAGCTGGCAGACAGCAGACACAATCAGCTATGGGTGTCAACATGACAACTGAGATCTGCCTGGTTACCTCCCCAGCCAATTCCCACTCCTCTGAACCAGCACGAAGCTGCATTGGTTCTGCTGCAGTGGGGTTTTTCAAAGCTTCCACGAATGCCGTCATTAATGCAGATGGGGTATTGATTATGGGGTTAGGGCAGTACATGTTTACACTAACGATGCAACCTCCAGGGAGAAGGTTTTGTCTTCTTCATGCTGGCCTTCTGATTTGGTTTGGGTGGAGGTTCCTTCTGCCCTGCAAAGATATTTTCTTGATTCACTAATTGGTCAAGTTCCAACACACATACACAGACATCTACATTCCTTGCAGTGCTTATAGCGTGTGCAGAGGGTTTGCCGCTTCCTTAAAGCACATTGTGGTGTCAAAGCTCCTTATCTAACAGCTTGATGTAAAGAACATTTAGCCTGCTGTGCGAAAATGCCAAAACACATCTGGATTATACGTGGGTTAAGTAGAAAATCATGCTAAAATCAAGTGGAGGAGGCACACTGGATTTCATCTGGTTGCAGAAAATGAAAGGTTTTCAGAGCGCAAAGAACTAGGAATTACCTGAGGCTCAGGCAGAAGCTTTGCCGGGATATTTCAGGTTCCCTGTTGTTGGTTACCCCTTGGCAAATACTCGTTAACACCCCGTCATTGATCTCACCAGAATATTAGCAGCGATAGCTGCATTACCATCAGGGAGTTGTGTCGCTGTGGCCATCATCGCCACTTGGCCAGTGACTTTACAGGCTTTACCATTTTTATTCATAATCGGCTGTGGGCAACAGCCACGCCAGCTTTTTCACAGCAGAAGCAGAAGCAGCTGCCCTCCTGTGCTTTTGCTGCAACCCCAGGCAGGCAGAAACCTCTGCTGCAGCTGGCTGAGCCCAGTGACGCGTGATGGATCACTGCAGCGACGAGTCAGTGGGGACAGCAGCCCTGAGCCACTGCGCGTCCGCATGGAGTCCCCTGCCTGCGCCCGCGCAGAGCTCAGCCACCGCAGTCAGGGCTTGCGCCGTCTCCTCCTGCTGAGATCAAATTAAACCTCGCATAGATATGAGTTCTGGGATTTGCCAGAGAGCCAGATTCCTAGCGAGCATCCTGTGCTGTCGGTGCTGCTGCTCGCGTATGCAGCAGCTGGATGTGGATGCTTCTGCTCCTATGGGCTTTTGGCACAGAAGCGGTTCCATTTGCTGAGCGTAGTGGTAGTGTCTGTGCTGCGTACGAGGAGTAAGGCTTGGATGCTGCTTCAGAGCCGCAAGTCAGCAGAGAATCGGGTTGCTAGGATTTGGTCTTACAGTAGTACAGCGGACTAAAAGGAACCTTCCCTGCCAGATGTGGTATTCATCACAGAATCACAGTCTGGTTTGGCTTGGAAGGGACCTCAAAGGTCATCCAGTTCCAGCCCCCTCTGCCACGTGCAGGGGTACTTCATCTCAGAAGTGGTGGAAACAGTCAGCCAGACCTTTGCACCACTGCACGTCTGCTTCACCCCTTGCCGCAGGGAGCAGGCAGCATTTTCTGCAGTCTGCTGAAAGGAATGCAGCGAGCTGCATGCCAAGCCCTAGGTAAAGGCATGAGTCATGCCTGGTGCTGCCCGAGTTGCAGCCAGGCTGGATTAAAAACAAATAATTAAATGGAAATGCTGTCATCCCCCCCCAACCCCAGCCCCTTGCTGAGGCATAACCAGCACACAGCCTGCGCCCCTGAGAACAATCTGTTCTCGCAGCTCCCAAACAAAAGAGGAGCACCCAGGGCTGGGCTGCTGCCAGGACTGATAGGACACCTGGAATGTGTGATCCCCATGGGAAAACAGCTTTCTGAGGGACTACAAGGCTACTGGCTGCCTCCCTCCACATCGCTCCCACACACCTGATGGTTTTGCTGGGTTCACAGAGCGTATTTGTGTTCAGACTTCTCTGCACACAAAGGTTTGTTGTTATCTTGGATATTACCGTTCTCCCGTGCAAGCTTTTACTAACCTGTGGTAAGGAAGCCACAAGGTGGTTGCTGTTACTGTTACAAGCCCTGGCTTCTTAAAGGGAGAGAGAGGTTCTTCGGGGTTTTCTGCTTCTTTGTTTAACTGATCTCAAAGTGAAATCCAACATCTAAAATTTGAGTCTGAAACAACCAAGGTAAGAACCACAAGTGGAAAAACTTCCTTTCAAAGTTTCATTTGAAGTGTCTGTGATGAGAATGCAGCAATTATTATAGCTCTCAGACCCTTGCATTATACTACAGTAAAGAAATTAAGTTAAAGAGCTTTTTGCACTGATTTTCACTGCAGATTGGGCTTGCATTTTGGAGGGGTGCAATGCTGAGGTTTCTGGAGGGAGATGGCAGTGAAATTGTGATTCTCATCACTAGAATCCTAGTAACAGGCACCTAAGCTTGTTTTGCCCAATTTCCCGTGCTGTTTCCTTCCATGCCTCAGCCATGGCTGTCCAGGCTCTCTCTATTCCCAAAGTTTTGTGAATCATCTGGCTCTGGTGGCTTCATCTCAGCTCCTTCTCAGCTCACTGGTCGTTGAAGCTTGCCTCTCCAGGCACTTAAAAGGGAAGGACCCAGTTAAAGGTGGGGTGGCACAACAGGGAGCTTTGGGGTTTTGTTCCTGAGAAAAGTGTTCCCGTGAGGAGCCAAATTCGTCATCAGAGTTGCTGGCTAAAGTGGGTCGTGAAGAACTCCTCAAGATTCACACGTTGCACGTATATGGTTGTTTGAAGTAGTTTGACTGAAGTGTGTCTTAATGTCGGTTTGGTTCTAGTGTTTAAAATTTATATGAAGAGGCACTGAAAGCAGTTTACAGCTCAGTTGCATCTCTGATTTATATCAGAAAGGAAGGCTAAGGTTACTCTTGGCCACCCCTATGTTTTATTCAGTAGGTGCTGTCTTGCCCATTGTCATGCTGAGCTTTGGGGATGGATGTAGAAATTATTAGCTGTGCTGGAACAGCTTAAATCCTTTCTTCTTGCTGTTCGGTGACCTTCAGTTCCCCAGGCTCAGGCGATGCCCTGCACCATTGTCTTGGACTCACCTTAGGCTGCAGTCTGAGGGAATTTGGAAAGTGCAGCCTGGATAAGCGAGGGCTCAAATGGAACCTTACAGCAACCTTCTAGTACCTGAAGGGGACCTACAGGAAAGCTGGAGACATACTTTTTACAAGGGACCTCTAGTGATAGGACAAGGGGGAAAGGTTTGAAGCAGAAAGAGAGTAGAGTTAGACTAGATCTTAGGAAGAAATTCCTCACTGTCGGGGTGGTAAGGGACTGGGACAGGCTGCCCAGGGAGGTTGTAGATGCTCCACGCCTGGAATTTAGGTCCCTTCCAAAAGAAACCATTCTATCATTCTTTAATTTTTCATGCATTAATTTTGGGGTATATTTTATTTTCTAAGCCTTAACAGCACAGAACAAAGTAATAATCTCTGCACTTGACAACAATCCCTAAAACCTTCTACAGTATCACATTTTGTGATGGTTGTGCCTGAAGCTTGGTGGGTTTAGGTTAAATGAAGGTTTAAGACGGAGGGCATTAAGTGAGTTTGTCTCTTCTGCTCGTGTTGCTCTTGGTGCAAGACTCTCTAGTTACTCTGGGCTCACGATTCAGAGCCATGGGCTGGGTTCTGGCACAGATGTGAGGCTGTTTCTTGTGCTAGGATGCTCTGTAAAGATGCCTCAGCTATGCCAGTAGTAACAGCTCCATAAGGACGACTTATCGCTTGACAAGGTGTTACCAAAAGCTGTGGTGCTTTCTGACCTTAAGTTTTTTCGAGGGTGGTGAGAGCATTTGTCTGAGGGATGGTCCGGGGTTTATGACAACGCTTACAAAGGTGTGTCTTACCTGTGTATCTGCCTCACTTCCAGCCACGCAAGCAAGCGGAACACAACTGGCACACAGTGAGAGTTTGAATGCATCATCTACTCAGGGATGGTCGTCTACTTCTCAGAGTTCTCTACAAGAAACCACTTCCACTCATGGAACCTCAAGTAAGTCTCAAAAGCATGCAGTCTATTTTCCTGTACAGACAGTTAAAAATACGTCAATCCCTTTGAATCTCTTTGTCGTGCACTGTCCTGGAATGAAAGTCACCTCCTTATTCACACACAGAACAGTCTGTTCGTGTCAGCCAGCTATGAACTGATGAAGAGTGATATGTGAACTTCAAAAACATTCACTTGGGACACTCAAAGTCATTACAGGAGGATATAAATTACAAAAGATAATAGCAATCTTTTCCATATGCTCTATGTGGTCATTGTGTAGCAGCGACTGCCAGAGGAGGTCATTGAGATAAATTCACTGGCAGCACAGCAAAGGAGCCAAAGGAGAAAACAGCTATAAATTTTACAGTTGTTAATAAATCTAGAGGGCGCAGATAATGCATAGCGCCAATTAAATGACATCTTTCAAAGTACAGCGTGGTCACATGCAAGGTCAAAAAGATATTAAACCTTCCCAACTCCGGTCTAGTTTTATTGTTTTGTCTGGGTGTGTTTTAGTGGATTTATCTGCTAAGCAACACTGTGGTGAGTGGAGACGCCAGGTCATTCCAGTGGTCATTTATTGTGCTTCTACCAGGCTTAACTTTCCTAGATTTTAAAGAACCACTTACTCGGGTTTTCTCAACTTCTTCTGAGCCTTTGCTTTGCTCAATAGTTACTTTAGCTACATGCATGTAAATCCAATAAGGACACTGACTTTTCTTGTGTGTCCTAGTTATTGGTGTTTAACATGACCCAGGTGATACAAGACCTTTTATAGCCTTTGGGTTATGCTTGTGGGAGATAAGCATGTCCATAGAGTCATATTAGGGATCGGAAGGGACCTCGAAAAATCAGAGATTCCAATGCCCCCGCCACAGCAGGATCACCTAGACCAAGTCACACAGGAACACATCTAGGTGGGTTTTAAACATCTCCAGAGGAGGAGACCCCACAACCCCCCTGGACAGCCTGTTCCAGTGGTCTGTTACCCTCACTGGAAAGAAGTTCCTTCTCATGTTTATATGGAACCTCCTATGTTCCAGCTTGCACCCATTGCCCTTTCTCCTATCACTAGATGACAGTGAGAAGAGTCTGGCTCCATCCTCCTGACAACCCACCCTTCACATATTTATAGACATTAATAAGGTCACCCCTCAGTCTCCTCTTGTCCAGGCTAAAGAGATCCAGCTCCCTCAGCCTTTTCTCATCAAGGAGGTGTTCTACTTCCCTCATCATCTTCGTGGTCCATGTGCTATGATTTTTTCTCATGGAGAGTAGGACTGGATACAGAGGTAGAGTAATGTCATGTGCTCAGTATGCACTGCTTAGAATCACACAGAATCACAGAATAATTGAGGCTGGAAATGACCTCCAGGATCATCAAGTCCAGCCTATGACCTAACATCACTACATCATCCAGACCATGGCACTAAGTGCCACATCCAGTCGGTCCTCAAACACCTCCAGGGATAGTGACTCCACCACCACTGTGGGCAGTCCATTGCAGTGTCTGACCACCTTCCATGAGGAAGGGCTTCCTAACATCCAACTTAAACCTCCCCTGGTGCAGCTTCAGGCCCTGCCCTCTCATCTTGTTGCTAGTTGCCTGGGAGAAGAGCCTAACCCCCCACCTGACTACAACCTCCCTTAAGGCAGCTATAGAGTGATAAGGTCCTCTGGGTCTCCTCTTTTCCAGGCCAAACAACCCCAGCTCCAGAGGTGTGCAAAAGCTGCTCTAACAGGAAGCATTTTGGGGAAGTTGGGACCTTTTTTAATCTAAGGCCACTGGTTCAGAGAAGATTCTCTGCAACGATTGCAATAAGTCTATGCCCTGTAGTGAATACATTCCATGAGCTGTAGTTACTTTATCATCTCCTTAGGTTTTGTGTCTCTTGGCAGACACGTGCATGGTGGAAACTTTGCCACGGGTACCCTGCACTAAAGCAGGAGACAGCAGAGTTTTCAATTAAAGCTTGTCTTGCAGAGGCAAATGGTCCAGGTTAAACTGTAACCCATCTCTGGCTATGGATCACAAGTATTGAATTAGCCACTCGAGTGTCAGCGCTATCACATTCTGCATCTAAAAGTTGCCCTGAAAGTTTTACAAATTTTCTTGGATCTCTTTGCCAAAGTCATCATCTCACTCGGCTCAAATGGCTGTAAAAGCAATAAATCTTTCTGAGCTCGAGGACTACCCAAGGTGCCAGGGTGGTAACGATCTGTCTGAGAGGGAAAGGGCCCACCTACCAAGGGGGACTCTGTCTAGTCTACTTGGCATAGCCAGTACTTTGAGTTCGCATAAAACTGCCATTTCAAAACCACTTCCTCCTGCACCAGCATTTTCATGCTCACAACTCCTCCCAGCTCCAGCTCCTTGCTTCCTTCCTGCAGCCGAGGTACGGAAGGAGTCCCGTTCATCTGGTGAGTTAGGTACATCATCCCAAATGATAGTGCTTTCAGACCCCCTGACTCCCTTATTCTCTGCATAGGTTAAAAACTTTAAGAAAGAAATGGTCTGATTCCCTCTAAACCGATGGGTTTTATTTATCCTCTGTGCAGTTGCTCAGGGGAGAGGGAACCATACGCTGCGCCCTAATAACTTTCAAAGCGATGCAAGTGTGGAGCCAGTTGTTTCATCGGGTGCTAAAGCTGGAAGAAATGGTGGCTCTTACTGTCATTCTATTATTTCTTCCCAGGTCTTTGAAAATTCACATTCAGGGGTTTATACAGGAGCTGGATTTGTTGGGCAGAGGCTGATGTGTGCAAGGGGGCTGGCACTGCAGCCCGTGGGGTACATCAGAGCTTGCAAGCCAAAAGCACCCAAGGCACAGCTTCTGTGTGGGAGCTCAGGGGAAGACAAATTAATGTGAAACAGATTCAAAGCACAACTTTCGATCTGATGTGCTCAACCAAAACCATTCAGCTGGCTAGCAGCACTAAAGAATATATTTAGGTTTGAGACCGCTTTCTGGTTTAAAAAAATTGCCATTTTGGTGGAAAGCTCCTTTCTTGCTGCAGAACAAGATTAAGGAGCAGTTTTTGGAGAGAAATTTCCCATCAGCCGTATCAAAACATCAGGGTGTGGGAGGAGTGCCACAGAGAGCTGGAGAGCGACGGAGATGAGTGGGGGAGCGAAGGGAAGAACTTGGAGAAACATCAGAAAACAGTCTCGCTGTATTACAGAGGACTCAAACCACCGGCCGTGGAGGAGGGGCTGTGTAGTGCTCACCCAGGCTGGAGAAGGAGGCAGGGACTGGGTTTAGCACAGACAGCAGCCTGCGTGTGTGCCACTGCCACATGCACTTCCTCACGTTTGTCACAGAGAATATACCTCCTACTCCTTCTCCCCCTCCGCTTGCTAAGACTTAATTTTCTCCTTTTGTTTGATTAATTAACCATTGGAGATTTAATGGATCGGTCCGAGTTTAAATACAGCTGAGAAACTGCAAGGTATAGTAGGGCTCTGTTTTTAATTCTGCAACCTAAACAACAAAACACAGCCATAGAGCAGTGTGAGGGCTTAAATTCACCCAGCAGGGTGGTGAGATCAAATGATCTATTGTAATGAACTGTCAGGTGAATCAACCTGCTGCATCTGTCGGTATCTTCATTGCATCCCCCCAATTACAAATCCTACTCACTCGATCCATGGGAGGCATCTCCCTAATTAAAATTTGTATGAGTAAGACAAGGAGGATTTCACAGAATCACAGAGTGTTAGGGGTTGGAAGGGACCTCGAAAGATCATCTGGTCCAATCCCCCTGCCACAGCAGGATCCCCTAGGTCAAGTCACACAGGAACACATCCAGGAGGGTCTTAAACATCTCCAGAGAAGGAGGCTCCACAAGTCCCCTGGGCAGCCTGTTCCAGTGCTCTCTCACCCTCACTAGGAAGAAGTTCCTTCTCATATTGATGTGGAACCTCCTATGTTCCAGCTCACACCCATTGCCCCTTGTCTTATCATTAGATGACACTGAGCAGAGCCTGGCTCCATCCTCCTGACACCCATCCTTCACATATTTATAAACATTAACGAGGTCACCCCTCAGTCTCCGTTTCTCCAGGCTAAAGAGACTCAGCTCCTTCAGCCTTTCCTCATAATGGAGGTGTTCTACCCCATCATCTTAGTGGCTCTGAGCTGAACTCTCAAGCAGTTCTGTGTCCTTCTGGAACTGAGGGGCCCAGAACTGGACGCACAGTCCCACAGCCTGTATTTGTTGTCCCACAGCCTGTATCTGAAGAAATGCTTTCTTCTGCCTTGTAGAAATAATGCTGAGAAGAGAAATTAAACATTTATGAGGAAAAGAGGAATGGGCTTTTAAAAACTGCGCTAAAGCTGTGGCTCTTGTCAGGGTTTTGGAGGAATCCTGAGAATGTATAAAAGCTTAGGGGCTTTGAGGAACTTCTGATGTCCCCTCTGCCAATTCATGAGGCAGCTTATATTCTGCAGTTATCTTTCTTCAGTTTCGTCAATCCTGAGCTTTATTCTTCTACTTAGGAAGGTTTTATCCAAGCAGCGGTATAGGTGTTCCACACTTAAAAGAAACCTTCCAAAAAAACTGTGCAAAAAAAGATTAGCTTGGGTTCATCTTTATCACAAATATTTTATAGAATCTTAGAATCCAATATTTTACCAATATTTTATACTTTAATAAAACAGGCAATATAGCCAAATTAACTGAGTGGTCTGAATACAAAGAATGGATTCAAATAAGGAGGTTTGCAGGTACCTGAGCTGAGATAAAGTACAGTTTAAATTTCAGAGGATATTTTTATTATCTCTAAGCAGGTGACAGCCACTGCTAGGTATAAAAACTATCTGTCTTCCTCAACTCCAACCTTCAGTCTTCTTTAACTTTCCTGAGCTTTGAAATGAAGATGTTCTTAATACCACCGAAAGAGGCTTTGCATATGAGATGAATTATTAAACCCACATGAGATGCATCCACTTTGGAGATGAGGGATTGCATGAAAGAATGACGCACTGTGATCTTTTCTTTCTTGCCACTTCCACAGTGAAACAACTGCTGGCTTGGTACTAGGAAGGGTTTGTCCAAGGTCACTCAATTGTTCAGTACTTACAAGCTGGCAGCCCATCACAGGCAGAAGCAGCACACATAATCATTACTGATGCTGGCAGCCTCCACCCTCACTAATGCTACTTCTTCTGTCAGCCGGTCCCTGGCTTGTCGCAGGCAAATGTAATTATTCTTTGAGCTGTGCCTTAGATCTGCAGTTGAAGGAAGCTGTTTGATGCTAGACCACAACTAAGAACCAAATGGTGTCATGCCTATTAGCGGATAGGCAAAACAACAGCCACTGTCTAATTAAGCTTAAATCCTCCCACCCAAGGCACAATATAGACACCAAACCACGTGCTAGAAAGCACCTTACCTCCTCACAGGGCTGAATGGCCACCTTTCAGATGCTGTTGTAGTCCCCAAAGAGAGCGCCCACTTGGATAGCACGGATCCATGAGGGGTGACCTCATTAATGTTTATAAATATGTGAATGGTAGGTGTCAGGAGGATGGAGCCAGGCTCTGCTCAATGTCATCTAATGATAGCACAAGGGGCAACAGGTGTGAGCTGGAACAGAGGAGGTTCCACATCAACATGAGAAGGAACTTCTTCCCAGTGAGGGTGACAGAACCCTGGAATGGGCTGCCCAGGGGGGTTGTGGAGTCTCCTTCTCTGGAGATGTTTAAAACCCACCTGCATATGTTCCTGTGTGACTTGGTCTAGGCAGTCGCGCTCTGGCAGGGGGATTGGACTAGATGATCTTTTGAGGTCCCTTCCAATCCCTAATGTTCTGTGATTCTGTGCTTCTGTGAATGAGCACGAACACATTCAAAGTACTGGGATACCTTGGCATTAAGCAGGTTCATTTAGGCTGTGAATACTGGATGAAATTGCCACTTTGTGTGGAGCAGGATGTTTTAATTTGCCTGCAGCTTATTACAGTACGAGCTCAACGATTTCTGTTGCTGCTAGTTAAGTGACATACTAACAATTAAATGGCAACAGAAAAGAAAAGAAGCAGTAAGTGCAGCCCCAACAAATTATCCATAAAGTGGGGTCCTGGCAAGTGCCAGCTGAATTCCAGCACCTTTCACTCCTTAAAAGCACTGCCAGCTGCTGCCATCAGGCAGCACTTACTGAGCCTGGCAGTGCACTCCACAGCCCCTGCTTGGCTGACAACATTTAAATGTTTTATTCCATCACCACTGATGCAAAAAGTGGGCAAAATCAACAGAGCAATCCACCAATGACAGACTGCTGATGCACATCTCCACAGAATCTTCACAGCAAAGAGTCAAACACACACTAACAATATAGGGGGCTCATATGTGGCTGGTTAATGGCTACGGATTTTTCCCAAACAAGCATGCTTCAGCTTCAGAAACACACAGGACCCAAATAATTGTTAAAAACCACCAGTTTGGATGCTTTATGCCACAGAATCACAGAAAGTTAGGGGCTAGAAAGGACTTTCAAAGATCCTGCCAGAGCAGGATCACCTAGATCAGGTCACACAGCAACAGGTGGTTTTAAACGTCCAGGTGGCTTTTAAACCTCTACAGAGCAGGAGACTCCACAACCTCTCTGGGCAGCCCCTCCCAGTGCTCTGTCACTGTGAAAAAGTTTTTCCTTATGCTTATGTGGAACCTCCTCTGCTCCAGCTGGCACCCACTGCCTCTTGTCCTATCACTGGATGTCACTGCGCAGAGCCTGGCTTCATCCTCCAGATACCCACCCTTTCCATATTTATAAACACTAATGAGGTCACCTCTCAGTCTCCTCCAAGTTCAAGAGATCCAGCTCCCTCAGCCTTTCCTCGTGAGGGAGATCTTCGTGGCTCTGTGCTGGCCTCTCTCAAGCAGTTCCCTGTCTTTCTTGAACTCCTATCTCAGCTCTCACAAACATCTGTAGATGTAACCCATGTAAGAGAAGCCAATGAGAAGACAGAAGCTACGAGTGCTCAACCAGCTTGCCTGGGTGTTAAGACCTGCAGCAACTTAGAGAACACTTCTGACTCATCATCAGGGTTGGGAAAGCTGGGACCAATAGTTCAAAGCAGCACTTCTTTCAGACATAGGCACACACCATCCTTCTCTACTTTTGTATTTTCAGGCTTCCTTCCCCCCAGCATGCAGTGTTGCACCCCCTTTAAGATAGAAGAACGGTATCAGTGATGTTGACCTTTACAATTTCTTCTCATTGAGCTCCCAAGTTTCAGTTCCCCTATAGATACGAGTCCAGCAGAACACAGATATAAGTCACAAAGAACGAAAAGGTAGTCAAAGATGGTTAACAGGGGTGAATGGGAAGCAGTGTTTCTACCCCATGTTGCACAGCAGATACGGATGCTTTCTTTAAATCTCAAGGCATTAACGTGGCTTCATAGTTCTTCTGCCAGTTTCATTAATTACACTTCAATTCCAATCATTTCACAAGCAGACTGTACTTATAATCTGGCTATTTAGCCTAATGTTTGATGTTTCTGACTCACATAAATACATTAGGTTTGAATGCAGGGAAGTACTTTGCATGACAAATTCGAGATTTCTGCTGGAAACATTGGGCTGAAATGTATTTTTTCTATCCATAGGGAACAAGCCTCTACATTATTTGATTGTTATTCACATTTGGGTAATCGCATTATGAGCCTCTGCTAAGAAATGAAATGGCAACGTGCCTTTTCCCCCTCTATGAGCAAATGTCTCCATCCCCTTCACAAAAGCACAGACCTTGAAAAAGCATTAGAAAATTAAAAAGCCAACAGAAATAAAATGATTAATCTACATCTGAATATTTATTCAAACATGACACTGCTTAGTCACTGCTCGACGTTGGGGTGATGCACGGTGCCTAGGCAAGCTTAATGCCACAATGGGAATTCAAGATTGTTTTCACAGGACAGCTGCCGACTTCAGTGGGCAGGTTCCTAATGGTGCTCTGCTGTCCTCATTGCATTAATATTGTTAGGCCACAAACCACTTTCCATCAGTTAATGATCTCACTTTATGGTGTAAATAAGACCACAGAGAAATAGTAACAGACTAACAGATTTCATTTCTGAGGTTTATTCAGCATTGCCTTGATATTCCCATTCTGTGCAGCAGCTGCTCTACCGACAGTGCTTTCTACTATACACCACATGCCTGAGTTATCTACTGGAGTCACTTGCCCTTGGCATTGTTTGCCCTTTGTTTCTGCACTGTTATACTGCTCTCTCCCAGAGACTTCCCCTAGCAGTTCCCACACTGGCAGCAAATTTACTACACTTTATCCCATTCTGTAGAGCTATTATCTCACATCGCAAATGCACAAAAGTATGACATAGTCATATCTTTGGGCTCTTAAAACCCATGAGTCAAATTCATGTCTTGTTTCACCTCCCGAATTGCAGCGATCTGTTAATTGTATCCCCCGCTGCTTTTAGATTTTATGAGCATCAAATCACAGCAAGTTCTTTTTTTCTCTGGAATTTGCTGAAAAAAACCAATGAGAACAACAACTAAACAAAAATGCTGCCTATGCTCTTCCTCTCTTTTTTCTAATTTGAGCATCCCTGGAGTGTTTAAAAGTTGTGTAGAGAGAGAGTTTAAGGATATAGTTTAGCAGTGGGCTTGTTAGCGTGAGGTTAGCGGTTGCAACTGATGATTTTATAGGTCTGTTCCAGCCCAAATGATTCTGTGATTCTATGATTACAGAATATTAGGAATTGGAAGGGCCCTTGAAAGATCATCTAGTCCAATCCCCCTGACACAGAAGGACCACCTAGACCAAATCTCACAGGAACACATCCAGGAGGGTTTTAAATGTCTCCAAAGAAGGAGACTCTACAACCCCACTGGGCAGCCCCTTTCAGTGCTCCGTCACCCTCACTGGGAAGAAATTCCTTCTCATATTGATGTGGAATGTCCTATGTTCTAGCTTACACCCATTGCCCCTTGTCCTATCATTAGATGACTCTGAGCAGAGCCTGACTGTATGCTCCTGACACACATCCTTCACATATTTATAAACATTAATGAGGTCACCCTTCAAACTCCTTTTCTCCAAGCTATGTTCCACATTATTCTCAAATACAGCACACACAAGTACTGTTCTCCACCCATATAATCTTAACATAAACTGATTTTTAAGTCTCAAACACTTTTGGACCTGATTTACGTTTCCTAGAGTATACAGATATGAAACTCAAGCCTCTGTTTAGCAGCTTCTGTCAGACTACACAACACACTAGACACAGAAACAGTTAGGAGCCAGAAGTGGCAAAGCCCTGTAGCTGTCACAAGCAGTCCTAACAAATACTGTGAATCCAAGCATTCAGCCACAGCATTTAATGATTTTTACTTATGGAGGCAGAGGCAGATGAAACTCAGGTTAGTAGGTTGAGTTGTTAACTACCAGAGCTCCGAAGGAGCTATTCAGCCTCTAGGCACCGTCTGGCCAAATATTTGGGGTGGATGACTGGAAACTGAAATGCCTTAATCACTTCAACAGCAGCGATGATGGCAAATCAGGAGACTTGTGAAACAGAGCCTAAGGAAAATCCAAGTTTTATATTCTTCTAGAATATCATCTTATGTCTCAAAGTAAAAACAAACAGTAGACATTCTCACACCGACGCAATAACAGCAGTGGGCAAGAAAGAAATTACAACAACAACAATAAACTATCTGTTATTTCTTCTAAATCAAATTGGGTTGAAAAACATTGCTGAAAACACAGAAATGATCCTTTTATTTCCAAAAAAACAACAACAAAGCTGCCACTAATGTGAAGAGGAGAAAGAGAAAAAATAAATGTAAGAAAACAAGAACAGATGCCTGGAAGCACCCTGAGAAAGCAACAGCCTGTTGCTTTCAGTTACTGCACCACATCTTTTTTGGTACACTTTAAGAAAATAGCTTATGCACACTTGATTCCAGGCTAAAACTCAGTCAGAAGCTGGGTTTTACTACTTAACATATAGTCACAAGAAAGGAAAGAAACTACTCTTGTGATTATGGGATTTATATTAAGAAACAAACCTTTCAAAACAGAAATCCTCTTCTATCCCAAATCAGGCTCAAACACAACACTACACAACTGAGCATCCAAACTAGCCTGCCATGTGCTCACTCATCTAGAATCAATCTGCTCCAGCTTTTTATTATAGAATCACAGAACATAAGGGATTGGAAGGGACCTTGAAAGATTATCTAGTCCAATCCCCCTGCCATAGAATGGCCAGGGTTGGAAGGGACCTTAAAGATCATCTAGTTCCAACCCCACTGCACAGGCAGGGACACTTTCACTACAGCAGGTTACTCAGGGCTCCAGCCAACCTGGCCTTCTACTCTTCCAGGCAAAGGGCAGCCACAACTACCTTAGGCAACTTGTTCCAGCATCTCACCTCCCTCACAGCAAAGAACTGGTTCCTCATGTCGAAACTCAATCTCCCCTCTTCAAGTCTGGAGCCCTATCCCCTTGTCCTTTCGCTATGTACCCAAGTAAAAAGCCCTACCCCAGTTTTCTTGTAGCACCCTTTAGAGATTGGAAAGCTTGGGAGCCTCCTTTTCTCCAGGCTGAACAACCCCACCTTGTTCAGCATGGCCTCACAGGGGAGGTTCGTCAGCCCTCCTATCATCTGAGTTGCTCTTTTTCAGACACCCTCCAGGAGCTCTGTGTCCTGCTTATGCTGGAGACTCCAGAACTGGACACAAGACTCCAGGTGAGGTCTCACCAGTGCAGAGTAGAGGGAGAGAATCCCTTCCCTCAACCAACTGTCACTGCTTCTTTCGATGCAGTACAGGACATAGCTGGCTTTCTGGGCTGCAAATGCACACTGACGGCTCCTGTTCAACTGCTAGTCCAAAATGTAACAGTATAAAGTGCCAAAAAATACTCAGACCACTTTTGAGTGTTCTCCAAATTTGTAATGTAAAAAAACCCGAAATAAAACAGGCTCCATAATTCTGATTCCTAGCCTTGCCTTTTAATTTCTTGGAATAAGTTCTTTTATGGTGAGAACTCCAAGTAGTGAAACTAGCTCAGTTGTCAGGGGTCACTGCTCTCAAGATACTTCTCAAACCCATGTCTAAATGGCCACTTTTCAAACAGTATCTCCAGTTTCTTAGGCAAAGATTTGGGGACAGCTGGTGTAAGACACTGGAGTGGACTGCCCAGGGCAGTGGTGGAGTCCCCATCCCTGGAGGTGTTGAAGGACAGACTGGCTGTGGCCCTGAGTGCCCTGGTCTGGCTGACGGAGTGATAGGTCCTGGGCTGGATGAGCTCAGAGGGCTTTTCCAGCCTCAATCATTCTGTGATTATATCTTGTAGTTTCTTTAATTCCATTTTATATTGACTGAATTAAAATCAGTGGAGACTGATTGATTTGTGATTTGCAGTTAATCCTATTAATCTACAATGGAGAATAAACTCTTTGTTCTCTTCTCCTCTGCCATGCACATCTCTGAGAAAAGCAGTGTGGTTCTTTAACAGAAGGAACCTTAGCGAGACCACAGGCAGATTTTACTTTGCCTTTATTAAGTTTGTGCCTGTCAATAATTAGTACTTCTTCCCACAGAAGAGATTTAATGCACCAGTATGGCTAAAAGATGCCACGTTCTCACTGCTGTACTAGCTGGTGTCCCCACAGAAATGCGGAAGAGCATTGCAGGACCCGACAAGGACAATGCTAGTTGATGCTTTGCCAGTAGGTGTCTCTGCTAAACGCACTGAAGGGAGCATCCTCAGTTTGACACTGTGCAAAATCCTCCTTGCAGTTTGCACTCTCTAGCGGAAGAGTCGGGACAAAACCAGCTAGGGCATCAGCAACTGCTCAGGACTATCCCTACACAGCCACAATAAAACTGGGGTTTACTTGTATTAGTGTTCTTGACAGAAGTTACAAAGCCAGAGTCCTGGGTGAAAAGACCATTTTTAACCTTTAAATTGGAGATTTAGTGAAAACAAACAGTTCACTCTTACTTCCAAGGGAGAACTTTCTTTACTTAATATTTCTCTTCAAAATAAAAACACCATATGTGGAGGAATACAGTTCAGTTTTAGGCTGAGATACTGCAGTTCATGATAGAATAATTATGCCCTGATAAACAACATTCACTGAATCACAGAATTATTGAGGCTGGAAAAGACCTCTAAGATTATCAAGTCCAGCCTGTGACCTAACATCACCAGAACAATGACCATGAGCCAATGGCATCCTGGGGTGGATCAGAAGTGGGGTGGTTAGCACATGGAGAGAGGTTCTCCTCTCTCTCTTCTCTGCCCTGGTGAGACCACCTCTGGAATATTGTGTCCAGTTCTGTGCCCCTTAGTTCCAGAAGGACAAGGAACTGCTGAAGAGAGTCCAGTGCAGAACCACAAAGATGATGGAGTAGGACATCTCCCTGATGAGGAAAGGCTGAAGGAGCTGGGTCTATTGAGCTTGGTAAAAAAAAAGACTGCAGGGTGACCTCATTAATGTTTATAAACACATGAAGGGTGTGTGTCAGGAGGATGGAGCCAGGCTCTGATCAGTATCATCTAATGCTAGGACAAAGGACAAGGGGTGTGAGCTAGAACGTAGGAGGTTCCACATCAATTTTGAGAATGAACTTCTTCCTGGTGAGGGTGACAGAGCACTGGAAGGGGCTGCCCAGTGGGGTTGTGGAGTCTCTTTCTCTGGAGATATTTAAAACCTGCCTGGCCATGTTCCTGTGCGACTTGGTCTAGGTGGTCCTGCCATGGCAGGGGGATTAGACTAGATGATTTTTCAAGGTTCCTCCAATCCCTACTGTACTGTGATACACAGAAGAATAAGTACAACCTGATAAATAACATTCACTGAATCACAGAATTATTGAGACTGGAAAAGATCTCTAAGATCATCAAGTCCAGCCTGTGATGTAACATCAGCAGAACCATTCAGAGGTTCATTTCCTTTACATCTCTATGTTACTTGGCAATGGTCTTCTTTGCAAAAATGCCACTTCCAAGCAAAGAAACTAATATTAGTTTCTCCTAATTGGCACTTACCGTTAAAGTATGGCACGCTTTTCTGATTAATAATGAAGAAAAGATCTCAAAAGGCACAGATCAGCTGGAAAAGCATCTGCTTAAAATACACACATGTAATTAGGAGAGGATGTCAAACAGACCTGATTACATATTTCATGGGTATGTGTCAAGGAGTGTAAAGCATTTGACTTAACCCCAGGGTGACTTCAAGAGGATTTGGTCTGTCTAGTGTTCGCGATTAGCACCACATAATCAGGATCTGCTGAACAAGTAGGGTTTTATACAATATGCAAATTTCCTTTTGCTTTAATTTAGCCCCCTCGGATTTAGCATAAAATCTTTGCATTGCAGGAAGAGCTGAAACAGCTGGATCCAGTTAGCTAGAAAATTAAAAATGTAATAAATGCAGTAAGGTAATCCTTGCTATGGCAGCCAGCACACAACAGCATAGCACCCTGAGACCTGCTGAGACACGGCTGAACACACCCCTGTCAGGTGGAGTACATGAAGTTCCATCTCAAGATGACAAAAAATTTCTTTACTGTAAAGGTGACAGAGCACTGGAATGGGCTGCCCAGGGGGTTGTGGAGTCTCTTTCTCTGGAGACATTTAAAAACTGCCTGGATGTGTTCCTGTGTGACTTCGTCTAGGTGTACCTGCTCTGGCAGGAGGATTGGACTAGATGATCTTTTGAGGTCCCTCCCAATGCCTAATGTTGTGTGATTCTGTGAGTCTGTGATCTGTCTACAGTCCAGCACCATGGGAAAAGTAAATTTTGAAATTTAAAACAGAAATGTTCATAAATTTTTAAAGTTTTTAATAAAAGGATTGTAAGTGTGAAAACACGAAGTCACACTGACAAGTCTGATAGTTTTAATACCTGAAAAGACTCAACATCATACTATTTATTTGTACCTCTGTTCTACCTTTTCATCCACTGATATCCACCTTCTTCAGGCTCAGGGCTGAGCATCCCCCTCAGTCTGGTATTAAGAGGTTTTTTCAATTGTTTAGCTGAAATAGGTACCAGTAGGAGGTGATGGATGAGAAATGCAATAGAGGAGATGCTGTCATCACCTCTCCCATTATGGCAGGCAATCTCCTACACATTAAACTGAAGCAGTTAGACTTCTTTATAAGGGAATGTGTTTGTTGAAGACGGCATGTTTTGCAGAAGCACTTTATACTACCAGAACGTAAACTAAGCTTCTGATCCCTGCTCTTCATGCAGAGAGCACAAAAAGCAAAATGTCTTCATTTACTGGGGCTCAGTCAGGCTTCTACTGAAGTGGATGAAAACTCCACTATTGATTTCACACTAGCAAGACCTCGAACATCTAACACAATACTTCTTATGAAAGTCTTGCTCTGTGAGGAAGAAGAAACTAGAATTCTGCAGATAAATCTTGATAATAAACCTCCACAGACAGTGGTTGAAATGATACCAGCCTGAAAAATACAGTCAGGGTCTCTATGGACTCTCCTCTTACACCATGATGCACTTTATGCCCTTCTGTAGGAAACCAAAGAGTGCAGTGGAGAAGGAAGTTCAGACATTACACAACAACTCATGAATCACATGTACCTGACCATGACACAGACAGCTCAGAATTGGTTGGCTCTCATGTGCCACTCCACATGTGGCACTATGCCACGGTGCAAGCCTCCTGCACAGCAGGTGATGCCAGTGTCCCTGGCCAGAGGCGAGCAACTCAAATGATCAGAGGGCTGGAGCATCTTCCCAACAAGAACAGGCTGAGCAAGGTGTGGTTGTTCAGCCTGGAGAAGAGAAGGCTCCCAGGTGACCTTCTAGCAGCTTTCCAATCTCTGAAGAGGGCTACACGAAAGGTCAGAGAGTGCTTTTGACCATGGTGTGTAGTGAGAGGACAAAGGAAGGGTTCCAGACTTGAAGAAAGGAGACTGAGTTAGGACACAAGGAACCAATTCTTTCTTGTGAGGGTGGTGAGATGCTGGAACAGGTTGCCTAAGAAAGCTGTGGCTGCCCCATGCTTGGAAATGTTGAAGGCCTGGGTGGCTGCAGCTCTGAGTAACCTGCTGTAGTGTCCCTGCCTCTGCAGTGGGGTTGGAACTTGATGATCTTTAAGATCCCTTTCTACCCTGGCCATTCTATGATTCGTGATCCTATGACTCATCTCCTGTCCATCCAAGAGAATCCACAACAGCAGTCACTGAGAGGTTGTGCTTATGGGGGCCTGAGCCAGACAAGCCGCAGGCTATATTGGAGTTATCCCTTCACATAGAGCTTCTGGCTTGAAGACTATTTCAAAGCTGTATTTGTGACATTAGCACTAGCTTCTATGTTAAGGGCTTCAAAGATAGAGAGACAGTGGGAGCCACTCATCTACTTTCTACTGCTATTTCCTATAGCACTTCTTGCATGGGAGGCAGACTAGATATGCTCAATGTACACAAGTGTTGTGTGTGTTTTTGCAGAGAACAGTCTAGATAGATGCTTATTTTTTCTTCCAAACCAGGCTAGAATAAACCAATACAGAAAACCTTAATAAAACAGAAACTCTGCAGTCTGATCATCACACTGATTAACACGGACACTAAATCCAGAAAGGAAAATTAAGCTACAGCCATAGGCAATACAATCAGACTTGTGCCCTGAGTATATATAAATCTAGGACTTCACTCTTCAGTATTAGAGTTATGTTAACTGACCTGTGAGTTTTTCCAGAACATCAAATCCATGTTTCAGGGCAATGATGTCAAGAAAAGAGGCTGTGCCATCTTCAAACCTAAAGAATGGAAGAGATGAGCACAGTAAACATATCATGCAGCTATGGCATAGGCTTTAAATCTACTTTGAGTTATGATTTTGTATTCAGGGAGTCCAACATGCAGAGTGCAACTCTTCCCTTAAGGATTGATCTCCCAGTCTTGTAGTGTCCTGTGAGGTACAAATATATTCTTCATAGCTAGAGAGGTTTACAGGAACTGCTTATTGCACAGAAGAATTAGATTTTCCCCTGTACGGGCTTTTGATTTTTAAAGGAATGGTAAGAGGTCTATAAGCTAACATCAAAAGGTCCTAAGTTAACTTCTGACACTATCAGGAACAGGACAGGAGCCCAGAATAATGCTGACAACTCATGAAAATGCCCAGAACTCGTGATCATGTAAGGATCAATCTGGGATCAAGCATGTCTCTAAGAGGGAGATGGTAGCAATTAATGCTGGAAATGAAGCCACCAACAACGATCTCTTGAACCTCTCATGGTTCAGCAGATCGAGAGAGGTTCTCCCTCTCTGCTCTGCATTGGTGAGACTACATCTGGAATATTGTGTCCAGCTCTGGGCCCATCAGTTCAAGAGGGCCACAGAAATGCTTGAGAGAGTCCAGCATAGAGCCACAGAGATGATGAAGGGAGTAGGACATCTCCCTTATGAGGAAAGGCTGAGAGAGCTGGGTCTATTGAGCTTGGAGAAAAAGACACTGAGGGCTGACACCATTAATGTCTATAAATATATGAAGGGTGGGTGTCAGGAGGGTGAAGCCAGACTCTGATCATAGGATCATAGGATCATAGGATGTTAGGGGTTGGAAGGGACCCAAGAGATCATCGAGTCCAACCCCCCT
>JAOXOE010000343.1:14812522-14825493 GCA_028565055.1 Phoeniculus purpureus
ACCTCTCCACAATGTCCTTTCAGGTAGTTGTAGAGAGTGATGAGGTCTCCTCTCAGCCTCCTCTTCCTCAAACTAAACAGCCCCAGCTATTTCAGTCTCTCCTCATAAAATTATTCTCCAGGCCCTTCACCAGCTTAGTTGCCCTCCTCTGCACCTGCTCCAGCACCTCTTGTATTGAGGTGCCCAAAACTGGACACAGTACTCAAGACGTGGCCTCACCAGTTCCAAATACAGGGTTACGGTAACCTTCCTGCTCCTGCTGGCCACACTATTTCTAATACAAGCCAAGATGCCACTGGTCTTCTTGGCCACCTGGGCTCACTGCTGGCTCATATTCATCTTCCTGTCAGTTAGAACCCTCAGGTCCCTCTCTGCCAGATGGCCCTCCAGCCACACCTCCCCAAGCCTGTAGCGTTGCAGGGGGTTGTTGTGGCATTGGCCTTACTGAAGCTCCTGCCTTTAACATTGGCCCATTGCTCTAATCTATCCAAGTCTCTCTGAGGAGCCTCCCTACCCTGTTCTCAATGAACCCTCCCACCTATTTTGGTGTCATCTGCAAACATACTAATGGTCCACTCAACATCATCAATAAAGACATTAAACAGAGATGGTCCCAACACCAAGCCCTGAGGCACACCAATTGTGACAGGCTGCTAGCTGGATTTAACTCCATTAACCACCATTCTTTGGGCCTGTCCATTCAACCAGTGTTTTATCCAGAAGATTGTGTGCTTGTCCAAGCCATGAGTAGCCAGCTTATCAAGGAGAATTCCATGCGGAACAGTGTCAAAGGCTTTTAGAAAGTCCCAGTAAACAATATCCATAACAATAATACAACTACATTTTTTTCCCCATCAGATGTCACTGGTCACAAAAAAGCTGGCCAAAAGTTCCCTTCCAAATTAGCAGAATAAGCGAATGTGTCCTGACTGCACTGCAAAGGCAGAGGGGAAGAAACAAAATACCCATTGTCTTTAAAATTTCAGTAACTAAAGGGATATTTCCTTGAAGTTGACTAAATTTACATCTTCTGAAACACCAGGCTTGGTTAACTGGCCTCAGAGAATTAGATGTTCAACCATCAGCTAGTTAGCACATAATTTCTACTCATTCATCTAAACTTGTAACTTATTAATGTCAACAAGAGCTCCATCAAGGTGTAATTCAGTGTGAGGGAGTGCATTGCAAATGATCCCTGTGTCTGTCTGAGTGCTTAACATTTGATAGGCATTATCCTCCCCTGAGTAAATATCAATAAGCCAAATGTCCACACCTCTGCTTCCTGTGGGAAAGGCACATCCAACACAACCCCAAGTCATACTTAAAGGGAGCAATTTGCAAAGTGTCTTTGCATAAACTGTTCGCTGAATGGTATGAGTAATGAATCATTAATAAAAATTCAAAGCCCTTCCTTTGATTTTCTCCTTTGGAGGGGAGAAGGGATAAAAGGCACTCTGCCGATAAATTTTTCATAGGCAGTAATCTGGCCAGCTGTAATAATTCGTCCACGTTCAGTACAAAGAGACTTGTTTATTTGTTTCTTTCTTCATGAAGATGGAGATACAACCTTCCATTCTTAAACAGGTTTATTTGGGGACAAGTAATGCTTTGTGAGGAACTGCTACAGACAAATCAATTTCAGATTAGGCAGACAAAAAGGCTCCATCTGAACATGAATTTAGTCCTTAAAATACACAGATAAAACTCCCACTCTCTAATCATAGATCAATGACCTCAGATAACATTAGCAGTAACTTATCCTCAGAGCATAGAGAAAAATCCTTGTGTTTGCTGGTGAAGGGTTTGGAGTGCAGGTCTGATGAGGAGTGGCTGAGTGAAGGAACTGGAGTTGTTTAATGCTGAGAGGAGACTTTATTGCTTTCTACAGCTGCCTGAGACATGGTTGTGATAAGGTGGGATTGAGTCTCTCTTCCCATGTAATGAGCAATAGGACAAGAGGAAATAGCCTCAAGTTGTGTCAGGTGAGGTTTAGGTTGGACATCAGGAAAAATTTCTTCACTGAATGGGTTGTCAAGGGGAATGGTTGAGTCCTCATTCCTGGAGGAATTTAAAAGATGTAAAGATGTGCAGATGGGACATGGCTTACTGGTGGACTGGCAGTGCTAGGTTGGTTGATTGGACTCAATGATCTTAAAGGTCTCTTCCAATCCAACTGATTCTTTAATTTTATGACTACAGGGGGTACCAAATCCAACCTTGTGCTGAAAGCAGGGCCAGCTGTGGGGTCAGACTGGGTCATTTACACATCCACACATCAGCTGTCTTCAAAGGAAACTGCACTTAGCACCTTTGCACTCATCACTGACACAGAGAAAGTACTTATTTATAAAGTGCAATGAGTACTGAGTGGATTTCAGCAGCCTTTGTGCATGTGCCGAATATTTAACAGCTACCAGGAAGAATATATATTTCTATCAGTATTTCTTGTCTCATTAATGTGCATGTGGAACTGCCCTCAGTTAGTAGTATATGCCCACTACAAGTATTAACAAGTCAGTAGTAAGCAACTAGAAGATTTTTAATGTGCAATGTATGTACCAACACCACTGTCTGGGTCCAGAAATGCTGGCAGCTTGATAGGCCTGGCATTATCCAATTGCTGCTATAAAACAACTGCTGTTCAGAATAAGATCTGATTGGCCAGTTTGCTTGTGGCCACCTTTGTGATAACAGTAAAATCATCAGTGCAGAATGAGAAGAGACAAATACAAGTAAAACTTCAGCTAATCATAGATCATAGAATGGCCAGGGTTGGAAGGGACCTTAAAGATCATCTAGTTCCAACCTCCCTGCACCAGCAGGGACACCTTCACTAGAGCAGGTTACTCAGGGCCCCAGCCAACCTGGCCTTCAACAGTTCCAGGCATGGGGCAGCCTCAATTTCCTTGGGCAACCTGTTCCAGCTTCACACCACCCTCACAGGAAAGAATTGGTTCCTCATGTCCAAACTCAATCTCCCCTCTTCAAGCCTGGAACCTTTTCCCCTTGTCCTCTTGCTACACACCTGTGTCAAAAGACCTAAGTCTGCATCTTGTTTAGTCCTAGTGGGTGCAGCCAACAGAGAGTTTCATGAATCAAAACACACATATTCTTTTTGCCTCACTCACATGCTCAAATCAAAACCAACCAAAATTGCATTGCAAGATATTTACCAAACCAGGGGCATCCTGGAGGTCCATGGGTTTAGTGTAAACCAACCTATCTTTCCATTTTGGCACCTCAGAACCACTATCATACACAGACTTCTTCCAATTAATTTTGTTTTCCATTTTTCAACATTGTCATGACATCGTGCTATCCTGAGAGGCCAACCGGTAGCATCTCACTCATAAGCTGGCGACTATGAAATTGAAGAAGTGACCTTTCTTTCTACCTAGCTGACTTGTGAGCTTGACTGAGCTCACAACAGTGATACGGATTAGCAAACACTCCTATTTTCTCAATGTTTTAAGAAGCCTGTTCATGTCATGAACAAAGGTAGCTGCTTTACCTTTCACATGTATCCTTGAATCGCCATCCCTGGATGATTTTAAAAGACACTTTGACATAGTGTTGGGGGATCTGGTTTAGGAGTGAACTTATAGATTGATGGTTTGACTTGATAATCCCAAGGGTCTTTTCCAACCTGAATGATTCTATGATTCTATGATCCTGGAATACTTGGCTGAGTTCAGTTGTTTAAATGGGGTGCAGATATGTAGTCCAGAGACATAGTTTAGCAGCGGGCTTGGTATAGTTAGATTAAGGATTGCACACAATGATCATAAAGGTCTTTTCCAACCTAAACAGTCCAATGATTCTACGAGCCTCCTTAGGACAGTTGACATTACTTTGCAGTAGAAAAAGAATCACAAATAGAAAATCATGCTAAAGAGAACACATACATGTAAAAAAGATGGTGGGAAAGAAACAGAAACATTTAGAATGGAAATTTCTTTGGTGACATATGCAACACAGCAGGACTAGTTGCTGAGATTCTGCTACAGGCTGTGTAGTTATGCAGGAAAAAATGTTTGGGTTACAGCAGATACTTTTCACTCACACTCACAAAAATAAACACACCTTAACTTCCTACACAATAACAGAAATGGCTGAGTTCACTTATTCCTTAACATCAAAACCAAAAGCAAACACAACGTGCTAAAAATAACATAACTACGTGAAACATGGCTTTTACAAAGAATTCCCCAATGTGTACTGGAAGACTTTGACTGACAGAATCTCTGGGTAGGGAAATTACAAATACACATGGCACAGGCAGGTAAGAAACCTCAAATGTGTTTGGGGCAAAATAAGACGTTAATGACATTATTTGGTCAGGAAAACTGAAATGATGTCATCAGACACTTAAGACACAGAGGAGATCTAAAATTAATCATAGAATCATAGAAAATTTTCCGACCTTTTCAGGTTGGAAAAGACTCTTGGGATCATTGAGTCAAACCATCAATCCTACTCTACAAGTTCACCCCTAAACCAGATCCCCCAACACTACTTCTAAGCGTCTTTTAAACTCATCCAGGGACGACGACTCAACCCCCACTCCAGTCAGCTCATTCCAGTGCTTGACCACTCTTTCTGTGAACAATTTTTTCCTGATGTCCAATCTAAACCTCCCCTGTTGGAATGTGAAACCCTTCCCTCTGGTTCTGTCACTAACTACCTGTAAGAAGAAACCAGCACTAACATTTCTACAACATCCTTTTAGACAGTTGTAGAGAGCTATGAATTCTCCCTTAAGCCTCCTCTTCCTCAAAGTAAACAGTCCAAACTCCCTCAATCTGTCCTCATAAGATTGATTCTCCCAGCCCTTCACCAGTTTTGTTTCTCTCATCTGAACTAGCTCCAGCTCTTTGATGTCTCCCTTGTATTGAGGTGTCCAAAACTGGACATAGTACTCAAGGTGCGGCCTCCCCAGTGCTGAGTACAGGGGGACAATCATCTCCCTAGTCCTGCTGCACACGTTCAATTACTTGAACTGGAGATGAAAATAATGCATGTGATTTGCATTCCAAAACAAAGTAAAAAAGCAAGAAAATGGCCTTCTAGGAGAGTCACCAATAATAAGTTACAAGGATAAAACCCAAACCCTTGAAGAGAGATTTTACCACTGTTTATAAAGTCTCACATGAAATCAGAACAAGTGCCGCTCAGCTAAGGAAGAAGCTATTGTTGGAAGGACATAAAACACAATGAAAAAGTGAGAATCCCAGCGTAAAGCCCCGAGAAAGTAAATTAAATTGAACACCTAACTATTCGTTATATAAAATCAACAGAGAGTACAGATACTACGTGTAATATATAATGAAAGAAGGGATATAAATAAAAAGCCATTAATTGTTATTCGAGAGGTAATGAACTGAAAGAAGAATAATGGTCTGAGGACTAAATTAGTACTTGGCTTAAGATTTAACAGAGACTCTGATGAAAAACACAGGTCAGGACAGAGTGACTCATAGCTCAAAGGGTACAGAAAGTGTGCACAGAGATGTTATTGCAATGGGTGTGGAAACTCACCTCAAAAAGATTGTAATGGACTTGAACACAGAACGACAAACTGTGTCCCAGAACAGCAAAAAATTGGCACCAAAAGCTCCCAAGTCCAATAACACAGCCCAGCAAACAAATTTGTCAAATGGAGAGTGGAAAACAGAAAGCACGGTGTTTCTACTGAAGAAAGGGAAGTGGAGTTATGGGCCCCTCAGTTCAAGAAGGATGCAGAACTGCTAGAGAGAGTCCAGTGCAGAGCCACAAGGATGATAAAGGGAGTAGAACATGTCCCTAATGAGGAAAGGCTGAGGGAGCTGTGCCTCTTGAGCTTGGAGAAAAGGAAACTGAGGGGTGACCCCATTAATGTTTATAAATATGTGAAAGGTGGGTGTCAGGAGGATGGAGCCAGGGTCTGCTCAGTGTCATCTAATGATAGCACAAGGGGCAATGGCTGTCAGCTGGAACAGAGGAGGTTCCATGTCAATATGAGAAGGAACTTCTTCCCAGTGAGGATGACAGAGCCCTGGAAGGGGCTGCCTAGGGAGGTTGTGGAGTCTCCTTCTTTGGAGATGTTTAAAACCCGCCTGGACATGTTCCTGTGCAACTTGGTCTAGGTGGTCCTGCTGTGGCAGGCCAATTGGACTAGATGAGCTTTTGAGGTCCCTTCCAATCTCTAATGTTCTATGATTCTGTGAATGATCCAGGCACAAAACACATGTTAGTGTGACCTCAGTGCTACCTATATCCTGAAAATGAGTTCTGAGTGAAAGGACAATTAAATGAGCAAACAGAAGCATGTTCAAATGCACCATGGGTTGTGCCAGTGGTAAATCAGGCCCAGGCAGGCTGCTGTTGTAAGAACACTGTGCCTTTCCAAGCAAAAGAAATGCAGAAATGTACCTGCACGTCAACTAAATATCTCCTCTAATGCCATATGCTAAACTATTAATCAATAAGGACTGTTATAAGAGTTAAGGCTAAGAAACTGTGCTACAATGGGAGCTACTAAGCTAGGAGAAGGCTGACTGCTTAGTTCCACAAACCCTGCTTTTGGGATAAGCATCTC
Source organism: Phoeniculus purpureus (assembly GCA_028565055.1). Taxonomy (NCBI): domain Eukaryota; kingdom Metazoa; phylum Chordata; class Aves; order Bucerotiformes; family Phoeniculidae; genus Phoeniculus; species Phoeniculus purpureus. Next base: position 14,819,100 of record JAOXOE010000343.1, read on the forward strand.
TTCTAGTAGTCTCAATAATGATTCTAGCACAAAAGGTAGGAATGGGAAGATAAAACAAGCTGCTGAAATGAAACCTGAAGGTTGACAGAGCAGAAGATTGGGATGTATATTGAGTGCAGTAAGAAGCAGGTAAGTTGAAAATGTTAAAAACAGAAACAAGATGCAATGTATAATATGGTCTAACATATGGTAATTAAACATAAGATAAATTCAAGCCTAATCCCTATCAGACAGTTCAGAATTACTTACATTAACTTCTCTCATGGACAGGAGAAGTGTAATCTGAAAAATCAATGTATTAGTTGATCTGAGCAGTTATCAGCCACCAGTATGACAGACAAGAAAGCATGGCAGGACTCACAGATAGAAACCTATTAACACAGTTAATTAAGGTCTCATATGATCATATGCATGCTGCATATGATGATCAGAGGAAAGGAAAGCCCATCTTATAAAGTGTTCAATTCACTTAGCAAGGAAATTCAGAGCTAAGCAGAAGTGCTCTTGGTAGGTCTGGGTGGAGATGGAGAAGACAAACAATCAGAGAGGAAAAAGAGCTACAGAACAAAATTAAGAGAAACAACCAAACTGACCACAAGTTAATACAGACTGCAAACTAGAAGTCTCGTGTCCATCCAAGAGATGAGACTATAGAACAACTTCTATATAGGAGGAATAAAAACACAGCAGGAACAAAAATCCCCAACATACTTTCCCTCCCTCGTGCTGAAGTTCGCCCCTCATTCTGTTCACAGGGTCAGTATAAAGAAGGGATTATATAGTGCAGGTGTCTTTGACAGCAAGTAGGTCGATTACATGACCCAGAAGGCTCATCCTGAGAACCTGATAACTGGAAATTCCTAAATAGCAATTCCTCTCACTTTATGAAACTGCTTGTGAAAAGAACATAAATACAGACATTTTCAACTTAAGCAACTTCGGAAAACCCTGGAGTCATCCCTCTTGACAATCTTCCTCTGACCAAGTCAGTACCATTTCATACCCAATTAAAGCATCGGTTGTATAAAGACTTAGACAAGAGCAGAGGAAATGCCGTTTGCCAACAGCTTGTCTGTCTTATAAATTGGTATGCATGTTGCACCAGCCTGACCGTATGGTGTACTGACGCGTTCCATATGCTTCCAGTAAGGAGGGGCTCTGCTGATGGCAGTGAAGAATACAAAGATAATTTTATTTAGACTGTCACAGAAGTGAGAGGTGATCTTGACAGCTGCATGACTTTATAAAATAACATGAACACACTTAAAAGAGAAAATACTGCCCTCCATTCAGGATTTGTTTTCACATAGAAGTACACAAAATTGCCTTGCCTCAGTAATGCCAGAAAACACCATAAACACCAAAAAAATCATCAAACCACAGAATCACCGAATCATTCTGACTGGAAAATGCTCCTGGAATCATTGGGTCCGAACATCTACCCTATCTTACAAGTCCACTTCTAAACCACGTCCCTCAACACCTCATCCAAATGATCCTTAAACACATCCAGGGATGGTGACTCAACCACCTCCAGGGGAAGCCCATTCCAGGGCCTGATCACCCTCTCTGGGAAAGAATTCTTTCTAAGATCAAGTCTAAACCCACCCTGTTGTAACTTGAACCCAGTCCCTCTTGTCCTATCACTAATTGCTTGTGAGAAGAGACCAGCACCAACCTCTCCACAAGTCCTTTCAGGTAGCTGTAGAGAGTGATGAGGTCTCCTCTCAGCCTCCTCTTCCTCAAACTAAACAGCCCCAGTTCTTTCCGTCTTTCTTCGTAAGATTGATTCTCCAGGCCCTTCACCAGCTTAGTTGCCCTCCTCTGCACCTGCTCCAGCAAATCCACACCTCTTTTGCTTGAGGTGCCCAAAACTGGACACAGTACTCAAGATGTGGCCTCACCAGTGCCAAATACAGGGGGACAACCAAGCCAAGACGCCATTGGTCTTCTTGGCCACCTGGGCTCACTGCTGGCTCATATTCATCTTCCTGTCAGTCAGAACCCCCAGGTCCCTCTCTGCCAGATGGCCCTCCAGCCACACCTCCCCAAGCCTGTAGTGTTGCAGGGGGTTGTTGTCGCCCAAGTGCAGGACTTGGCACCTTGTCCTTATACCGTAAAATACCAGTAACACCAAAAACCATCAAATCGCTGCACAATTTTCCTTTCAAAATAATACAAGACACTCATTTGACAAAAAACCAACACACATCAGTACAGTAAGTTGTCTGTTCTCTCTTATCAGTAAAAGCACTTTCAAAGTTCAGCTCTCAATGGGTATAGAAACATTCAATTTGAAAACACACAGACGTTTGGTACATGCTGTGGGAAGTGCAGCAGTAATTCAGAGACAAAATGGTTGCATGCAGATGTCACAGAATCACACTCACCCACCACTGAAAAGCAGGTATGTTTCTATAAAAAACCCATCAAGATATTTCTTAGTATGTATCTACTGACCAAAAACTAACCAGGGCTGAAATGCAACTAATTCCTCTTCAACTACTTTGATGTTTCAGGGACACACTGATGTCTGTGAAATAATAGGCAGAGAAGATGTCTTGTGTGAACAGAAATAAGCAATCAAAGAACCAGCTGACGTTGCTCCAGAAATAGTACAGTCTCTTTAGACTTGCTGGAGAGAATCATAGAATCATCACGGCTGGAAAGGACCTCCACGATCATCAAGTCCAGCCCTCATCCCAACATCTCCCTAACCTCAAGGCCATGGCCTCAAGTGCTATATGATCATAAATTCAGTTCAGTACTGGCCTTCTACATCAGAGAGCAGAAAACTGGGGTTGCCTAAAGCAGTCTCACACAGCACATTGAAATGTCATGGCCAGTAGGTCACTTGCCTTCAAAACAGGCATTCACACAGTCAATTCCAAATAGATTTCAGACATTTTAATCTCTCAGCATATGCGAAAAACCACACATAAAACCTAATGAGAGTTGTCAGGCCATTCAGCATTTTGATATATCAGTTATGCCTTTGGATAACTCCTTCCCTTCCCCTTCTATGTTAATGTTCACTTTACTGGATATAATTACTGCAAAAAATCCAGTTGAGATTAGATTTCAGTTATAATTAATGATGAATCTGTCAAAGCATTATGATGTTGTTTATCACCCCACTTGCAATGCAATTTAGTGCAACAATACTAAGACTTGCTATGTGACAGTTATTTAGCACATAAGTCGTCTTAAGATGCTCTGCACAGTATCCTGAACGTTAACCACGGGAAGATTATTTTATACAAAGGCAGCTTCAGGCAAAATGTAGCGACAAGTTGTGAGCGCCAAGCAAAAGCTCTTAAATCTTATGTCATCTACAAGCCAAACTATAATAATGAAATGCTCTAGACGTGTTGTAAAGCTAATGAGAAACTAACGGATAAAATTAAAACCCGACATTAATAGGACGGCTTAAAGGAAAAAAGAACAGCCTTTGTTTCTCCTGATACAAGTTCTGAAGTGAGATCTTTCAACGTGTACGTACACACAAAAGATTGAAACCTAAGATCCTGGAGGGGGGAAAGAAAGTAATAACTTTGGACACTGCAACCAGCCAGCTCAGGGTATTTTAAGGTAAGCTTTAGCTGTCCCAGTTTGTTGGTTTGGCTTTTTCCTCTTTGAATCCACTCAATTAATTTTGTTTTCACCTCAGAGGTAACTCTGCAGAGTTTTCTACTCTCAGCAGGTCCCTGCCGTGTACTCCCTTGTGTGCTTGTGAATCCTGTGTTTGGCCTTAGGCCTTTCTCAGCAACAAGAATGTGCAGAATTGCCCTGAGGAGCTGAGCCCCAGCCCAGAGCTGCTCCCAGAAACTGTGGATCTGAGAGGAAGGCAGCAGTTTAACATGTTACAGTATCAAAGGACATTAGGGATTGGAAGGGACCTCAAAAGATCATCCAGTCCAATCTCCCTGCCACAGCAGGACTACCTAGACCAGGTTGCACAGGCAGGTTTTAAACACATCTAGATAAGATGACTCCACAACCCCCCTGGGCAGCCCCTTCCAGTGCTCTGTCACCTTCACCGGGAAGAAGTTCATTCTCAAAATTGATGTGTTCTAGCTCACACCCACTGCCCCTTGTCCTATCATTAGATGACACTGATCAGAGCCTGGCTCCATCCTCCTGACCTGTGATGATTAACAGAATCACAGAATCATCATGGCTGGAAAGGACCTCCAGGGTCATCGAGTCCTACCTTTGTCTTATTATCTAGCTGCTGGACCATATCCCTAAGCGCCGCATCAACTCGCTCCTTAAACACCTCCAGGGATGGTGACACCACCACCTCCCTGGCAATCTATTCTGGTACCTAACCACCCTCTCAGTAAAGAACTTCCTTCTAACATCAATCTAAACAAAGATAACTGATTGGTACATGTCTATGTCAAGCATGGTGGGAAACAACAAAGGTTATCTTTATTATCCCTATAGTTATGGTGGAGAAAATGAAAATGTTTTACTGCTCTAGATGCAAGGTCTAGTTTAGGACAAACAGTCCAAGTCTAGAGAAAACCAGTTCATTCAGCTGTGACATGCTGAATACTCATATTTAAAGTTCACATCAGAATTTGTTTATTGAGCTGGCATTTCTCACTATGCCATAGCATTCTCTTCACATACAACACGGCACAGTACAATTTACTAACGTGCTGCAATTCTATCCTCCTAAGCTCCTAGAATCACGGAATTATTGAGATTGGAAAAAACCTCTGAGCTCATACAGCCCAGGACCTAACATTACCACATCAGCCACACCAGGGCACCACTGAAGGGCCACAGCCGGGCTGTCCTTCAGCACCTCCAGGGATGGGAAATCCACCACTGCCCTGGGCAGTCCATTTCAGAGTCTGATCTCCCTGTCCATGAGGAAGGGCTTCAAAACATCTAACCTAACCCTCCCCTGGTGCAGCTTCAGGCCCTGCCCTCTTGTCCTGGCACTAGTTGCATGGGAGAAGAGCCTGACTCCCACCTGACTAAACCCCCTTTGAGGGAGCTGTAGAGAGGGAGAAGGTTCCCCCTGAGTCTCCTCTTCTCCAGGCTGAATACCCTCAGCTCCCTCAGCCTCTCCTCATCAGACTTTCCCTCCAGTCCCTTCCCCAGCCTGGTTGCTCCTCTGCACACACTCCAGCCCCTCAATCTTCTTCTTGAAGCGAAGGGTCCCAGCACTGCCCCCAGTACTCAAGTGGAGGCCTCCCCAGTGCCCAGTACAGGGGAAGAATTACGTCCCTAGTCCTGCTGGCCACGCTACTGCTGATACAACTCAAATACACCTCAGGAATGTAATTCTAGTTTACAATTAAAAAGCACAGCTGTCCACAAACCCTTCTGAAATCAAATGGAACACTTAAAGTTCTTACAGCACAACTACATTGTAAAAGTAATCTTTCAGAACTAATCAGTTCTGTCAGTTGTCTAGAAACAGCTGTAAACTGCCATTACTTTGGAATAAACCTACAAATAAAAATGACCATGTCTGAACCACAAGACACCCCATGTGAATTTCCTTTTCAGTTGTAACCTATTAAAAGAATTGATCATCTGTGTTTCATAACGAGCACATTCATTTGCTTTTACAATGCCTAGAAAGTAGCCCTTTGTAGGGTATTTTGTGTCTAATACTGGGTAATTTTCGGACAAGAGTATTTTGCCTGTTGCAGTTGTGCATTTTCTGAAGATTTCAAAGTTACAGCTGCTATTGCAGTGCAGTTCTGCAGAGACAGTGTTTGATAGAACCTGACTAATGTTTTTGTTCAATTAGCTATCATACCATCTATTAAAATTCTGCTGTTCAAACTCACTGGAGCCATTTCAAAAGCTCCTCTGAGAAAACCAGAATACATTAGTGAGGTAAGTGGAAGATTTCTGAGAGGTACAACGTTCTGATATTGGCACATCCATCATTGCAAAAAGCTTGGAAAATTTTAAGCTATGCAAAAGGAGCTGGCATTTTGTACAACCTGCTTTCATTGTAACACTGAATGCAGAAGCTGGAATGGACTGGAGGCAATATTGATTATCCATAGAGATGGAAATTGATTAGCCAGAGAGATCCTGGCAAAACTCTCCAGAAGCACTTTGAGGCCTGGAGTCAGGGTCAGTTTATGACCAAGCTGAGTCCCTGCAAATTCATTCATTGAGAATGTGGAGAAACATGACTCAGGTCACTTCAGATTTCACAGAATCACAGAATGATCGAGGCTGGAAAAGCTCTCTGAGCTCATCCAGCCCAGCCCAGGACCTAACATCACCACATCAGCCACACCAGGGCACTGAAGGGCCACAGCCGGGCTGTCCTTCAACACCTCCAGGGATGGGAAATCCACCACTGCCCTGGGCAGTCCATTTCAGAGTCTGATCTCCCTGTCCATGAGGAAGG
>JAOXOE010000343.1:14828409-14863750 GCA_028565055.1 Phoeniculus purpureus
CCCCTCATCCAGATCATTGATAAAGATATTAAACAAGGCAGGTCCCAAAACTGAGCCCTGAGGGACACTGCTTGTAAATGGTTGCCAACTGGATTTCATGCCATTCACCACCACCCTCTGGGCTCGGCCATCCAGCCAGTTTCTAACCCAGTGAAGAGTCCTCCTGTCTATGCCAGCAGGTTTTACAGGTCTCCAGAGAAGGAGACTCCACAAATCCCCTGGGCATCACATACCAGTACTCTGTCACCCTCACTGTGAATAAGTTCTTTATATTGATATGGAACCTCCTCTGTTCCAGCTTACACCTGTTGTGCCTTGTTCTGTCATTGAATGCCACTGACCACAGCCTGGCTCCATCCTCCTGACACTCACCCTTCACATATTTATAAACATTAATGAAGTCACCCACCCCTCAGTCTCCTTTTTTCCAAGCTCATGAGACCCAGCCCCCTCAGCCTTTCCTCATAAGGGAGATGTTCTACTCCCTTCATCATCTCTGTGGCTCTGCGCTTGTCTCTCCAGCATCTCTGTGTCTTTCTGGAACTGAGGGGCCCAGAACTGGACACAATATTGCAGATGTGGTCTCTCCACGGCAGAGTAGAGGGGGAGGAGAAACTGTTCTAGATGCTCTACTGGCAAGTCAGCTACAGTTTCTAGTTTATGTGTGTACATAGGTAAGTCCACATGTATAAAACCACAAACTCTTTAGCTAAAGTGCAAGGATCTATTTTTTTTAACTCATGTAATTACCATATTCATTAAAGGCCAAGACTTTTTCTAAAAACAATTAGAGGGGTGTTCTTTCTGCTCATTCCCAATTCTTTAGTGATCCACCTAGCAAAATCAACTGGAACTGTCTAAGCACTGAATCAGTGGGCATTCAGGTATTTTTAAAATTTATTTAAATTATGGAAAAGGATTAGTTTTCACACATAGCGTGTAATGTGTTAGAACATTTATTTTACTGAAAGAATAGTCAGGCCTTGGAACAGGTTGCCCAGGGAGGGGCTTGAGTCACCATCCCTGGAGGTGTTTAAAGGTCATTTAGATGTGGTGCTTGGGGATCTGGTTTAGAGGTGAACATTGTAGAACAGGGTTGTTGGTTGGACTAGATGATCTTGAGGGTCTCTTCCAGCCTTAAAGATTCTATAATTCAATAATTGAAGGATGAATTAGGCCAACAGGCCTCAATACAGCAGTTCTGTCACTCTCATCACACATCACTTATGCTATTCTCATTGACTGCATCACCTTTCTGAAAGCCTAAGAACCCTCTTTCTAGGCTTCTAGTACATGCATTTGGAATACTGTGTCCAGTTCTGGGCCCCTCAGTTCCAGAAGGGCTCAGAAATGCTGGAGAGAGTTCAGCGTAGAGCCACAAAGATGGTGATGGGAGTAGAGCACCTCACTTATGAGGAAAGGCTGAGGGAGCTGGGTCTCTTCAGGTTGGAGAAATGGAGACTGAGGAGTGACCTCATTAATGTTGATAAATATGTGAAGGGCTGGTGTCAGGAGGACGGAGCCAGGCTCTCCTCAGTGTCATCTAGTGATAGGACAAGGGGCAATGGATGTGAGCTGGAACACAGGACGTTCCACATCCATATGAGAAGGAACTTCTTCCCAGTGAGGGTGTCAGAGCCCTGGAAGGGGCTGCCCAGGGGGGTTGTGGAGTCGTCTTCTCTGGAGACATTTAAAACCTGCCGGGATATGTTCCTGTGTGACTTGGTCTAGGTGATCCCTGCTCTGGCAGGGGGATTGGACTAGATGATCTTTTGAGGTCCCTTCCAACCCCTAACATTATTTGATTCTATGATTTACTAACCAAATTGTATCTAAGACATAGGGATGGAGGCAGCACATTGCATGAAAAATACTGTGAAGCACAACAGAGTATAGCCTCTCTGGGGTCATATATGTTGTGCTACCAAAGGGTCAAAATGAATAAATAGAAAAAACTCATAATGTTTTGAAAACTTGAAAGTTCAGTGACAGAATATGAAAAAAATACTATGCTACAGAAGCTTCAGCATGAAATTATGAGTAAATATTGGACAATATCACACTAACCATGAAAATATGACAGAATATAAAAATTTACATGAAATATGAGTTATATGTAAATTCAAGCATATGAATTATGAAGTTTCAACTATACTCCACTCTGACTGAAAGACGGCTGCCTTTTACATTAAGAAGTCACCTAAAGTTAAGTCTTCCCGTGAAGCATTTGCATTTGAGTGAAACAGCTGTCAGAACTTCCTGAAAAATATTATTCAGCTGTGGAAGAGCAAGATGTCAAACTTAATATAGAATCTGACAACTTCAGAAAAGAATCTTGAGAAAGCAAGTGAAACATGATGCTATTTCTGGAATATTTAATCCCTGCAGGAAGATGACCGTGTTTTTTCAGTATAGAATGCAGAAACTAGAAAAAAACCCTGATATCCAATTAATCAGATTAATGGTAGGAACCTATGTCAAGCAACATCCTATCCCATTACTCACTGTGACTCTGCAGAGTAAAATTTTCCATGTAGAAACAAAAATGCATTAAAATAACTGTGAGGAACTATCTGATCTTGGATAAAAGAGCACGTCTGTCTGCAAAAACTGATTCTGTATGAGACATCTACAAGCTTCCAGAAACATCCAAGCAATTCAGAAGAGCATTTACGCTTCATGGAGAACAAGGTGATTTTCAGATATCCACCTTAATTTACTAATGCAAATTAAGGACTACAATAGAGCAGAATATTACAGTTGGAAGGGACCTACAATGATCACCTGGTCCAACTGCCTGACTACTTCAACTCTGACCAAAGGATGTTGTGAAGAACATTGTTCAAACACCTCCTAAACACTGACAGGCTGAGGGCATCAATTGCTTCCTCAGCTGCCTCTCTAAGGAGGGAGCACCCTCTCTCCAAGGAACCATCCTCTCCACATTGCCTTCTCCTTAGGAAGATGTAGAGAACAACTGAAGTCACCCCTCAGCCTCTTTTTCAAAAAAATTTCACAAATCCAAAGTTTTTCACCACTCCTCACAGGACATTTACAGAATCATAGAATCATTCACTTTGGAAAAGACCCTTGGGATCATTGAGTCCAACCATCAACCCTATTCTACAAGTTCACCCCTAAACCAGATCCCCCCAACACCACATCTAAGCATCTTTCAAACTCATCCAGGAATGGGGACTCAACCGCCACCCTGGGCAGCCCATTCCAGTGCCTGACCATTCTCTCAGGGAAGAATTTCTCTATGATGTCCAGTCTAAATCTCCACTGTTGGAGCTTGCAACTTTTCCCTCTGGTTCTGTCGCTAATGACCTATGAGAAGAGACCAGCACCAACATCTCTACAGTGTTCTTTCAGGTAGTTATATAGAGCTATGAGGTCTCCCCTAAGCTTCCTCTTCCTCAAACTAAAGAGCCCCAACTCTCTCAAGCTCTCTTCATAAGACTTATTCTCCAGGCTTTTCACCAGTTTCGTTGCTCTCTGCGCTCACTCTAGCACCTAGATGTTTCCCTTGTACTCAGGTGCCCAAAATTGGACCCAGTGCTCAAGGTGCGGCCTCACCAGGGCTGAGTACAGGGGTCAATTACCTCCCTACTCCTGCTGGACACACAGTTTCTAATCCAGGCCAGGATGCCATTGACCTTCTTGGACACCTGGGCACACTGCTGGCTCAGATTCAGCTTTCTGTCAACTAGAATCCCCAGGTCCTTTCCTGTCAGACTGCTTTTCAGCCACACTGCCCTCAGCCTGCAGCATTGCAGGGAATTGTTGTGATCAAAATGCAGGACCCAGCCCTTGGCTCTATTGAAACCCACACAACTATCCTCAGTCCATTGATACAGTCTGTCAGGGTCTCTCTGTAGAGTCTTGCTACTCTCCAATAGATTGACATTCCCTGCCAACTTCTTGTTGTCTGCAGACTTACTGAGGGTCATCATGTCCCCTCATCATGATCATTGATAAAGATGTTGGACAGGAGTGGCCCCAGTACTGAGCCCTGGGGGCACCACTCATGAATGACCTCAAAGAGGGTTTAGATCCATTGACTACAACTCCTTTACTTACACAGATACACAGATATTAAGATCATTAGGGGTTGGAAGGAACCTCCAGGGGTCATCAAGTCCAACTCGCCTGCTCGAGCAGGATCATAAAACCTAAGACAGGGTACTCAGAAATGTATCCAGACAGGTCTTGAAAGTCTCCAGAGACTTCCTTCTGAATGGTGGGGCCCAGCACCACAGACAGAAGTCAAGGTAAGGCTGCAACAATGCTGAACACAGTGGGATAATCACCTCTTTTGACCAGCTGGCCATGCTGTGTTTGATGCATCCCAGTATGTGGTTGGCCCTCTTGTCTGGCAGGGCACACACTGCTGGCTGAGCCTGCTGTCAGTCAGCAACCTCAGACTCCTTTCTGCAGGGCTGTTCTCCAGTCACTCCCCTCCCAGTTTATATTTGCACCCATTTTAGAAGCAGAATCTGGTGTTTAGCCTTGTTAAACACCATCCCATTAATCACTGTTTGATACTCCAATCTATCTAGAATCCTCTGCAAGATATCTTGTCCTCCCAGTTTGATGCCATTAGCAATCTTGCTAATGGTGCATCAATTCCTGCATCTAAGTATGTAGACCAGGACTGGCCCTAAAATTGAACCCTAAGGAACACCACTTGTGATGGGTCACCAGCCAGACATAGCCCCACTCAGTACAACTCTGAGCTCTAGGAGAGCAGCTAGGCTGGAGAACAAGCCTTACAAAGAGTTGCTAAGGGAACTGGGGCTTATTAGTCTGAAAAAGAAGAGACTGAGGGGAGATCTTATTGGTCTCTGCAACTGTCTTTCATCCAGTTTTTCACCCCAGCACACAGTGAACCCAATAATCCATCCCTCTTGAACTGGAGAGCCTAGAACTGCACACAATATTCCAGATGTGGCCTCATTAGGCAGAATAGAGAGGGAGAAGAACCCCCCCTTGATCTGTTGGACACACTCTTCTTGATCCATCCCAGGACTCCATTTGCCTTCTTGGCCACAAGAGCACAGTGCTGTTCCATGGAGAACTTGTAGCCCACAAGAACTCCAAGATTCCTCTCCACAGAGATGCTCTGCAGTAGATTGCCCCCCTACCTGTACTGATGCACTGCACTGCTCCTTCCCAGGTGAAGGACTCTGCACTGATTCTTATGAAATCTCATTCAATTCCTCTTAGCCCATCCATCTAGTCTGTCAAAGTCTTCCTGAATGGCTGCACAGCCATCAGGTGAATTGCTCAGACCACCCAGTCATTAGTAAACCTAGTTTTGCCCAAGAGGACAGACCATGCTAAATCTGCTACTGACCAAAGCAGGGTGCCTTTATTCTCACTGAAACAGGTCATAAATTTAAGTAGCTCACTTAAGATCAATGAAGACACCTGTCATTTAGGCTAAACTAAGCGATAAGAATTAGACTCAGAGTAACCACCTTTTAGCAGTGGATGCCATGAAGAAAATCCACGCAATCTGTATTGTTGAACTTGGAAACCCTTGGCAGTAGCAGTGATAAAACACAAACTTAAAAGGGGGACATTGCAGACTACTATCTGGAAACAAGTCTGCCATACAGCAGGAACTGGGAGATACAATCCTTTCAGCCTAAGTACTTTCCCTGCTGTAACTCTAAAACTTTTGATCACATAATGTACCAAAAATAAAGCTATTAGAAAAATTTGATACAGTTATTAAGAAATAGCAGATGTTATTTGATAGGCATAGAAATGCCTAGATATGGGAAAAGTAGATTATAGTAATGCTAGAGAATCCCTCTGAATTCTTTAATTGAACATGAACAGACTGAAATGGGACAGCTAAGTGTTTAATCAAACCCAAGTATTTCCTGTCTTGGAAGCCACTGAATCATAGAATCATTCTGGTTGCAAAAGACCCTTGAGATCATCGAGTCCAACCATCAATCGTACAAGTTCACCTCTAAACCAGATCCCTCAACACTACATCTAAGCACCTTTTAAATTCATCCAGAGATGGCGACTCAATCCCTACCCTGGGCAGCTCATTACAGTGCCTGACCACTCTCTCCAGGAAGAATTTCCTACCTGTTATCCATTAAATCTGTGTGAGAAGTTAGTAGATGTTTCTTTCAGGGGTTCCTTTGAGTATAACTGCTACATACATCTTGCATATATTTGCCTAGCAAGAAGATACACAGATACCAGGATCATTAGGGGTTGGAAGGCATCTCGAGGGGTCATCGAGTCTAAACCCCATGCTCAAGCAGATTCATGAAACCTAAGACAGGTCACACAGGAACACATCCAGATGGGTGTTGAAAGTCTCCAGAAAAGGAGATTCTACAACCTCCCTGGGCAGCCCCTTCCAGTGGTCTGTCACCCTTACAGTAAAGAAGTTTTTTCTCATATTGAGATGGAACTTCCTGTGATCCAACTTGCCCCTTGTCCTATCACAGGGCACAAGTGAAAAGAGATTTTCTATTCCTTCTTGATGTTGTAAAAATGAAAGTAAACCCCATGCGCTAATGCTAGTTGGAATAGTAGTGCCTGACCTGATGTTTCTACAGCTCTCTTTTTTTTTGCCACTAGGAAAACAGTGACTGCTAAACTTTTTCCAAATACCTCTCTGTAGCTTATCTTTGAGTTCTAAAATAGCACAGCTATCACATAAGAAGTCACCTAATCTGAGTCATTAAATTTAAGGTGGTTTTGTGAGTCTTCTGCTATTAACAGACACATCTTTATGGGCATTGAGCTGGTTATGTTTTATTCTGAGTTTATTTAGACTGGAAAAATGTATCCTTCTCTTAAACGGTAACGCTGGTCTCTGGTGACATGGACAACAACAGGCCTGATCAGAAACAGTCTTCAAAAAGATTTTAGAAGCGTGTTTTAGGGCTCCACCAAAAGAAGCAGTGAGAAGTCGGTCAAGGGAGGGGATTCTCCCCTCTACTCTGCACTGGTGAGACCTCACCTGGAGTACTGTTGTGGAGTCCCCAAAATAAGAAGGACAGAGGGCTCCTATGTTATTTTTCTGATGTCTGTTAGCTCAGACCTTTACCCTGCTCTCATCATGTCATGGTTTAAAGAAATCTTCAAGTGGAAAAAATACACTCCTTGTCAGAGGGCAGGGCTTGAAGCTGCCAGCGGAGGGTTAGTTTGGATGTAAAGAAGCCCTTCCTCATGGAAAGGGTGATCAGACACTGGAATGGACTGCCCAGGATAGTGGTGGAATATGATCACACCCTGTCCTGGTGACCTTCTTATAATTTTTCCTCTGCTTGCGCAGCAGCAGCAAGGAAGACCCTCCGCCAAAGGTTACAAAAGGCAATAACTGCTGTAAAGGAAGATGCGAGAGGATTCATCCCTCTCAAGTGGTTCTGGAGGGGTGCAGGAACGTGTCTGGTGTAGGGAGAGGCTTACAGGCAGCACATAATCCTGCTTGGGCTCGCTGCTTTCTGTGCAACTCAGGGTATAGGCTGTGAACTAAGATTAAACTCACTCCAGAGGGATCAACAACGTTTCAGTAGCCAGTTCTGAACAATTTCAGCAACACTGTGGAAGTATTTAAAAAACACAGAAATGCCAAAGGAGCTGGAGCACAGAAAATACAGGTTAAAATAATGTTAAATATCTAAATGGATCCCCTGATACTAGTTAGGGCTTTTCCACATGTCTGCGTTAGCTCCCGCTTTTGCCTCTAACACTTCAGGAGTCAAGCGAAGAGCACTGCACTAATTACACACTATACCATGGAGTATTTACAGCAATCCCTGTTTCTAATAACTGCCTGAGGTAAAAAGTGAGAGCAAAAGCTTTAATTTCTTTCCTCTGAAGTAAATCAATCCTTTAACATTATCTGAACAGGACTTGTAAACACCACCTGGGTCAGTAAGTCAGTATCACAAAAGATGAGAAAAAAAGTGATCTTAGAGCAAACAAAGTAGTATCAGGGGGTCATAGAATCACAGAATAATCATGACTGGAAAGGACTTCCAGGATCATCGAGTCTAACCCTCGTCCCAACATCTCCATAACCCCTAGACCATGGCCTCAAGAGCTTTAGCTACTCAATTTTAAACACCTCCAGGGACAATCACTCCACTACCTCCCTGGGCAGCCTGTTTCAGTGCCAAACTACTGTCTCAAAGAACTTCTTCCTAAGATCCAATCTAAACCTCCTCTGACACAACTTGAGGCCATTTCTCTTCATCCTATCATTAGTAATTTGGGAGAAGAGACCTGAACCAGCTTTGCTACAACCTCCGTTTAGGTAGCAATAAGGTCTCCTCTCAGCCTCCTCTTCTCTAGACTAAGTAACCCCAGTTCCCTCAGCCGCTCTTCATAGGCCCTGTTCTCCAGCCCTCTCTCCAGCCTCATTGCCTTTCTCTGGCCCTGTTCCAGCCCCTCAACGTCCTTCTTATACTGTGGCACCCTAACTTGGACATGGTACTGAACATACAAGACAAGCGGTGTTCCAGAACAGTCTCTTCATCTGAGGAATCAAACGTGCCTTGTCCTCAGACACTTGGGGATTCAACAGACGAGAACTTTGAGATGCGAAAGGGCAGATGAAGGTACAGCTTCTCGATAGCAGTTGACTCTTCACCATTGTTTTTCCTCATGAATCGAACAGTTTAATTGATTACCAGAAGATTTGTAAAATTCACAAAGCACAGCACAAAGCAAACAATAAATCACCAGAGAAAGAAATGCTCAAACATTCCAACAGCTGGTGCTAGAAATTCATGAAGCCTCTGGAAGATTTAGGAAAAATGTTTGTTTCTAAATTTGACTATAAGGACTCCCTAGAGTAGAACTATGTCATGAGAACTTGATAGCCACAGTGTCTGCAAAGACAGGTCCAAGAAAGATCAGGGAAAATTTTTACTGAATTTAATCAAAGGCAAAATCCTGTCCTGAAATGGAAAAGAATCTCTTTATTTTTAAAAAATATTTTATATTTCTTTATATTTTAATACAAGTGCATAATGCAAATGAGCTCCCTATTTCTTTCTTTCATTTCAAACCGCATTCAGTGGATCTCCCCAGCACTTTGCAAGCCTCATTTCATAACTCAGTAATTTGATGCTAGTCATATACTGAGTTAGAGGTGCTTAATGACAGATTGGTGCTTGCTGTGAGGCTTTGTGCACTAGTTCAGTCTGCATCTGGAGAAGAGAATCCACAGTGCAGTTTAAGACTGTTGATGGCTGGATGGTCGCGCCCAAAGAGCTGTAACCAGTGGCTGAGTGTTCAAATGGAGAGGTGTGATGAGTGCTATTCCTCAAGGGTGTGTACTCAGACCAGTGCTGTTTAATGTCTTTGTTGGTGACATGGACAGTAGAATTGAGTGCCTCCTCAGTCAGTTTGCTGATGACATCAAACTGTGTGGTGAAGTCAAAACCCTGGAGGGAAAGGAGGCCATCCAGAGGCACCTTGCCAGGCTCCAGCAGCTGTAACAATACTTTTTCTTTCTATGTTGAAATAAATGTGCAAAACAATGCTAAAGAGATGACTTCAGGCAGAAAACCAGTTTTTGCCACAGGATTCTTGAGACCCTCTATCTACCACCCAGCCTCAGGATTTTACCTCCAGCTTCAGATCTTGGGTTCCTAGCAACAGCTGTCAGCATTACTCTGTTTCCAATTTCCATTCCTTCCTTCCCTTCAGCATACCGAAGCTCAGCATGCATCTGAGAGTCCAGACCATGTCACTAGGCACTGACCTGCACAGGTCCTGGTGAGCTCTGGCATAGTTCTTCACCACAGTACATGGCTAATTAGGGACATATCCTGCAGACCTTAAGGGACCACACCTTTTAGCTGGAGCTCTTATGTATCAGCTACTGAATCACCATCCAAAAACCCTCAAAGACCTACCACATCAAGAATAAAGCAAAGGCAAAAGCCATTAAAACTCAGAGGCAAAGTCACATCTTCTGGATTTCCAAAGCTCTTGAAAATGTGTTTGGAAACACCAAAAACACAAGAGACAGCTAAGGCAGCAGTTAATTCACACTGATAGACTGTGGTGCAGATATATTTACAGATCACAGAATGGCAGAACATTAGGGATTGGAAGGGACCTGAAAGACCATCTAGTCCAATTTCCCTGCCAGAGCAGGACCACCTTCGTCTGCTCAGACGAAGTTACACAGGAACATATCCAGGTGGGTTTTAAGTGTCTCGAGAAGGAGATTCCACAACCCCCCTGGCCAGCCCATTCCAGTCTTCAGATAACACAGCAGCTTATTTTCTCCCTTAGTCATAAATTCCAGGACAATCAGATTCTGAACAGCACTCCCAGATACAAAAGGAAAATAGGGCAGGTGATGAATATGTTATTGCTGAATTCTTGCTCTGCACAATCATATTATTTTATTATCTCATGCTGTGAAGAAAAAAGGGTGGGAAATGGGGCTAGATCTGTGACTGATAATAATACTAATTTGTTAAGCTGTTTGATACAAGGATGGAAATACAACAAATGTGATCTTAAAACTTGAGATAGGAAGACTAGCTACTGCCATGAAATCAGAAAGCGTGGAAGTAATTTAAAGGTATTAAAAGGACATAAAAGAGACTGTGCTAGAAAAATCCCTATAGCAAGAACAACAAAAGTATGAGAAACACTGCATCCATTAAGACAAAAGGGAACTGTTTTGACAGTCCTTGGAAGGAAATATGAATAAACACACTCTCATTACACCTCTCCACTCAAGCTTCACCTTGACGTAGATAAAAGTATTTCCTCAGTACATTGCAGTTTGATTCAGTGTGGGTGAGGAATACCTGCTGTATTCAGAGACACATTTTCAACTCCACTTTTCCAATCTTTTTCACAAAATCACAGAATTATTGAGCTCATCAAGCCCAGCCAGCACCAAACATCACCACATCGGCCAGACCAGGGCACTAAGGGCCACAGCCAGTCTGTCCTTCAACACCTCCAGGGATGGGGACTCCATCACTGCCCTGGGCAGTCCATTCCAAGTTCTGACTACCCTTTCCCTGAGGAAGACCTTCCTAAAATCCAGCTTCACCCTCGCTTGGTAACTTCAGGCCCTGCCCTCTTGTCCTGGCACTAATTGCCTGGGAGAACAGCCCAACTCCCACCTGACTACAACCTCCCTTCAGGGAGTTGGAGAGAGGGAGAACGTCCCCCCTGAGTCTCCTCCAGCCTAAACACACCCTGGTGATGGTGCTCCTGTACTCTGCACTCATGAGACTGCACCTTGACTACTGAGTCCAGTTTTGGGCACCACAGAATCAGAAGGACATAGAGAGGATGGAGCAAGGCCAAAGAAGGGCACCAAGGCTGGAGAGAGGGCTGGAGAACAGAGCCTGTGAAGAGCAACTGAGGGAACTGGGGTTATTTAATCTGATTGGAGACCTTACTGCTCTCTACAGCTAACCTAACAGAGGTTGTAGCGAAGCTGGTGCTGGTCTCTTCTCCCAACTTCTTAGGAAGAAGTTCTTTGCTGAGAGTTACTACTATAGTTACTACTCTGTAACTGTAGTAGAAAGAGATTAAAGCAGAACTTTCTTATGAAGGGCTGGACTTGATGATCCTGGTGATCCTTTCCAATGGTAATGACTATGATTCTACTGTAAGATCTGACACGGCCAGAGAACCAGGCTGAAGCATTGAGCAGCTGCATTCAGTAGTTCAGAACCAAGAGCCCCCAGTAGCCCTCAGAGCACACACCTGCAAGAGGTTTACGCACATGAAGCATCAGTATGCATCGCTTCAGGGACAGCAAAAGGTCAGGCACTTCACGCCATGGGAGGACATGGTGCTGCTGAACACACACTCATGAGCAATGCAAGGCATGAACAGCGTTTTTTATCACTTCCCCTTTTCACCTGTAGCCTCACCTGAGGGCTGTAATTTAATGTTACATGCTAATCTTGAGTTTTTCCCTCTTGCAGAAGTATTGGGTGTGAAACAGGAAGGAAAACCCTTCATTTCTATAAGCTGCTGCTGCTGGCACGAGGGAAAGAGACAGTGAGACCAAGCATCACTTAGAACGTTGTTTCAATGTGTAAGGGGCTGGGGACGCCAAGTATTTCCCTATGGGTGTATGTCTGACCTCCTTTAGCTGTCCTGTGTTCTCTGTAAGAGAGCTTCACAGCTTCTCCAAACCTCAGTCAGAGAAGAACAGCGCTACAAATATCTGTCATAAGAAATTTATCTTACTGTGTGCTACATGTGTTATTTTGATAAAGCTTCCCTGAGAGCACAGCAAGCCCCCTTGGCAGTCAAATACATGGACTTCACTTTCCAATTTCACTGAGGGCCATTGCACTGTGTAATCAACCTTGGCCTGGCTGCTCCAGCGAAAACAAATCAGTGTTCCACTGCGGTACCTTAAATATAAATTTAAACATGCACATTCCGACCTTTCCGTCACTGAGTGAAGCCTCATACTTTTATCACTTAAGACAGAGTAGACCAGGGCAGGAAGGTAGGTATTTCAGATGGTGTTCTTTGGATAGGAAAAGAGAATAATAAGAAATAACCAGCGCTAGATGTGAAATACCTATCCAATCGCATAGAGAACCGTGAGTGTCACAGCCCAGTGCATGTACCAACCCTAAGGCATTTGTGTGATGCAAACAGTATCAGAAAAACCCCGTTCCATTAAACATGAACTTACCTTTCTGCTATAGAGTTCCTTGGGAAATAGAAGTCTTCTCCTGCAAGGTAGGCAGCTGCAGTTCCACCTCCGAAATAGGTTTTCCTCAAGAGGGGGGCAATTCGGTTGTTTACCAGTAACGCCCCTAAACCAGTTGGGAATCCAAAGATTTTGTAGAATGAGATAGGAACAAAATCAGCCTGGTGAACTCCCAAGTCCAGTGGAGAACTGCTCACATACGAAGCTGCATCTAGCAGAACAAACCACTTCCCTGGTATTTTGATGGGGTAGAGCTTTCCCAATTTTATGTCCTGTATCCATGAAAGGGGATATTTGGTACCAGAGAAATTGCTCTGAGCAGGATAAGCGAAAAGATGAGGTGTCGTGCAGTTTTGTTCTTCAGCAGGTAGCCTGTTGTTTTCTGATAACAAGATTTCCTTTGGTTTTATTGGAACAGACAAGACATTCTTCGAGGCAGCTATTTCCCTCATACCCACCACAGACGTGTGGCTGTCAGTTAGGTAACAAAACCGACTGCTGGGCTCCTTTGTGCCATTGGGTACCCAAGGGAATGCTTCTGCTACCAGCTTCAGTGCAGCTGTGCATCCAGATGTGAAAATGATGGTATAATGTTCAGCAGTAGTGTGAAAGTGTTGCAGTATTCTGGAAAAAAAAAAAGGGAAAAGATCCAATTATTATCAAGTTTTTCCATTTTATCGCTGTATGATAGATGTTGGTTTTCCTCAGCACAACAAATTC
The DNA here is from genome assembly GCA_028565055.1 of Phoeniculus purpureus. Taxonomy (NCBI): domain Eukaryota; kingdom Metazoa; phylum Chordata; class Aves; order Bucerotiformes; family Phoeniculidae; genus Phoeniculus; species Phoeniculus purpureus. The sequence goes on from JAOXOE010000343.1 coordinate 14,841,836, forward strand.
TACTCTGACACCAGATGTGGACAGAACTAGACAGGTTTGCCCAGCAGAACAATAAATTTAACAAGTGTAACCCAAATAATTTTGGTTACAAGAGACTCAGCAATGTGCCCTTGTGGCCAAGAAGGCAAACATCATCCTGGGGTGGATCAGAATGGGGGTGGTTAGCAGATCAAGAGAGGTTCTCCTCCCCCTCTACTCTGCCCTGGTGATACCACATCTGGAGTATTGTGTCCAGTTCTGGGCCCTTCAGTTCAAGAAAGACACAGAACTGCTTGAGAGAGTCCAGTACAGAGTCACAAAGATGATGAAGGGAGTGGAACATCTCCCCTACGAGGAAAGGCTTACTGTCTCATTGATTTATTTTGTAATGTGGAAAAGACCTCACACACCTCCTGCCTGTATCCACAGTATGATTGCAGAGGTATGGTTTCAGAGATTTGCTAAGAGGATTTGATTCTGGTAAAGAAACTCCATTCCTAATGTAATGTAATTATAGACATGACCAGTTAGAAAGATAATGTGTCTTAAAAATCATCTGTGTTTGAGGAAACACTCTGAAATCTGTCAGGCAAGCCTGTTCTGCTTGTGCTTCTGTATACAAAACCAGTTAGGGAGCCAAAAGAACAAATTGATTCATCTGGTAGTGGGGGAAATCTGGGCTAATGTGTCAGGATTGGAGGAGAACCAATAACTGGATTCTCGGGTTATCAAATTTGATATGAAGGATTTAGGGCACCTATTATCCTTGAGCGCTCACTTCTAGAAATGTTTGGCTCAGTGCCACAGGATCTTCTGAAGGTCTTTACTTAAAGACTGGTGACGCTTGGTTTGCCACCCTGAAGTCCATAGGGCTGAATGTTGATAAACACAAAAGAGATCACTAGGTTCACGCAGAAGGGTTGCATCCGGTCCTGCTGTGCTTTGTGGATAAGCCTGGAACTGAGGAAAGGAAGAGGGATGAGAACTTCCTCTTCTTATCAGCACTTTTTGTCCTGGTGAGCCCCTGCTAGCAGGTTAATTGCATGCACCAAGGTATCTGTCAGTGTCAGGCAGGGGGAAATCGGGTGGAGTTTTCACTCACATGACAGAAGTGAGTATAGCATGTCTCTGAAAACTAGAATAGGCAGCTTACATTACAAATATAATTATACCAGGAGACGAATCCAGCGTATCTTCGTCCTGTCTATATTTAATATGGCTGCACTATTGTTTAATGAAGATCTTTTTCCACTCAGAAGAGGAGGGCACTAGGGACAGACATGCTCAGTGGGGTGCTTGCTGCCAGCATGATAAATTATCCCCCAGTGGTGCCTGGGGTTAGTTGGGACATCTCTCTGTGTTTCCTATTGCCATTCACTATGTAATTTTGACATTACTTCTCTGGAGAGTCCCTTTATTTTTAATGCTGTTGAGAATCACTGGTTATAAAAAGGGTGTTTTTCTCATGCACATGTGCCTAGTACAACCCTATATGTGGTTCTGAACCAGCTGAGAGCAATGTAAGACATCCCATTACATCTGACAGGGCTTTGTCAGGCTGTATGACAGGTTACAGGGGAAGGCATGGCTTACAGCGTATGTTAATACTATTGACTCCAAGCTAGTTGGAGTTGGCATCTCACACTTACTGAAAGTGGAGCATTTCTGTCTAAACATGAGGAAGCAGAGGTGATGTTCCTCTGTAAACAGGACTTTGAAGTCTTGAGAATCTCTGATACTTCTGCCCTTAGCATCCAGCAGTGACCATATAAGAGAGGGGAGGAAGTGCTGGCAATCAAAGAGGTACAAGTCAGGTCTCTCTGCAGAGCCACTGGCTCCTGCTTTGCGTTAGGAGGAGAGATGGACTTGCTAGCTGGCTTGACTGTACCATAACAGCGTTTAGACAAGAGTTGTTTGGTGTACCTGGCTTTGCCTGTTCATCATGTGCCACCAAAGAACTTGTGTTGGAAATCCATTTCATGACATACACAGGGCTTGGTGTTTTGGGTCCACAGAGTTTTGCATTCAGCTCCCAATGCAGTTACTGTTTAAAGTCTTGGTTGTATCAAGCCTGAAAAGAAGAAAACATTGATGTCAGTAAGGAACTGTCCTCTGGCATCGTGTATGCATGTGAGATGATATTTTTTTTGCTCTGTTCTGTCTCTTGAGGAACGAGGTCCCTTCTTTAGGACTTAGGATATATAAAAAATACCAGACCTCTAAGTGGCTCTGGCCATAGGAAACACAGTGATCTGTTGATAGATTTATTTCCACCCTTTCCATCTTCTCGACTGGTCTGCAGCTGACTATCTTTCATGCATGCTATTCCCAGAAACACAAGCAGAGGATCAAATAACAACTTGTTTTGACTTCAAACTCTGGAGTGACTTATCATGTTATCAAAGCTTTTGATTTAATTGAAATTTCACAGATAACCCTAGACCTGCTTTTAAGTGCAGACCCAAGTGCCACTGGGAATTCAATTAAACACATTCCCACCTCCCCATGCTTGCATTTTGTTTGGGAGGTTTATGGAAGAGAATTGCCACTGCTTATCTCTAACTAGAGCTGTATGTCTGGATTCAAAGATGCTCTTTGTCTTTGGGTCATTTTCTCTTTCCACTAATTCTGGAGTTTGATTAGAACAACTCTGCTGACAGTAATGGACTACTTGAGATTTATATTGATGTAAGGATTGCAGAATTTGTTGTGTTAAAAGTAGAATTCTTTCTCACTTAGCCCAAGCTCAGGAAAGATGTCCATTTCAACAGAGCTCAGATGTATTCTGAATAGAAGATTGACTGTGGCTTTGCAATGCTTTAGTCTAATCTAATAAATGCTGGTTATTTGCTGGATTCTTGCAAGCTGTATTTGCTAGCTAGCTCCAATGAGTTTTAAAAGCCACTCCAGTAATGCTGACTGCAATGCACTGTGGTGAACCTCAGAACATTGTATATGTCTGATTACATTTGCTTTCAATTACAGGTTTGTGAGTTTGAAAAATCAGAGCAGTTCTGGCTCGTTTGGGAACCACCTCAAAAAATCACTAGTAACCTGAGATACCTAGTGCTTGAAAATATAAAAGAAGAAAATGTTGAATGTTTGGGCCAAAAAATGTCAGTTTTGCTCTGTGAAAAGAGATGCATTGCAACAACTGTGAGGTTGGGATGGCAGAGGCACCATATCTTACAGATAAACCTTCTCTTCTCCTATCCAGAGTGCTGAGAATGAAGTGTGAATGACTCATTCCAGAGACAGCCTTCCTCAGAAACTTGACGCTGTCCTGCTTCACTAGTCGATCAGCAATGCTGTGGTGACTAGAACCTCAGCAATGTTGTCCTCTCTTGCTAGGGGAGCTGTGAAGTTCTTGAGGATCTTAAGATTAAAACCATCTCCTTATTTCCATCAAAATGTAGTAATTTTATGGTCATCTAAATCAGGCTAGAATTGGAGCTTTCTTTACATGAAAGTATTTTACTAAAAATGAACCTTTTTGTTCCTATTGAAAAGTGGTCCCAAACCCCAGAATTTTGATAGTTTTCATCAGCCCAGCTGAGCAGCAGGAGGGCTCTAAAGTGATCAGAGTGCATACACTCCGTCATATACATCCATCGTATGGCTGTGGAAGTGACCCCTTCTGCAGTGGCATTCAGGGCTCTGGTGCTGTGTGGCTGGGACTTGATCTGCCATTCTCAGTGCTGCGGTGTGCCTCCTCCTGCCTTTTACTGCCTCACTTTCAATGGGCAGCTCTGGGAGAGCACCAGTCACATGGATGATGCCTTTTCCCCCTGCCAGCATCTGATGGGCATAGAAAGGGCTAATGAATGCATTAAAGAGCAGGCCCTGGTGCAACACTTGTTTGGAGTGTTACAAGTATTTGCTAAATAGAAGAGGAGCAGGGAGCTTTTCACTGTGAAAAAGCCCAGCCACAGCGCTGTGACAGCAGCAAAGGCACAGTGAATTTTCACCCCAGGTGAGAAGAATGATTTCAGCTATTCTGATTTTAGAACCAGGGGGCAGGGGTAAAAGCTGTTGTCAACCCCCTGAAAATACAGGCAAGAGCAAGCGAGAAATGCAGACTGAGTAACTGGGATAGCTTTTCCTCTGTAGTGAGGAAACAGTCTACATTTCCTCCTACAGGACGGGACATTTTAGCAATATAGCTCCCAAATTTGGGGAAGCATGTTGGTAACAAAAATGAGTGCTTTCCTTTCTGTGGTGTTCTCCAGCTTTCACATAACCTCTGTAGTCCCTGTAGCTGATAACCTGGATGCTGAGACGTATTTCTGGATCTGGATTAGTTCCTTCACCTTCATATATACCTTTACAGTGAAGCTAAGAGTGAGGGGCAACTACAGAAAGCTCCAAGAGGCGTTCACATCCCTGCAAACAGCTTTAAACTCTTCCAGCCAGAGGTCAGTAGAAAAGCATCTTATTGTTTGCTGGGCTGTCTCAATGCACAAAGCAGGGCTCTGTTGGACACACGCTAACAATGATATTAATGTTCATGATGCATCAGTGTCATCCCCTGGGGGGAGGAGGAACCCCCAGCAGCTGAATTGCACCGGCCATACCAGCTAATGAGATGCTCTTCTTGCCAGGCTTGACAAATAAGCTTCTGTTAATCTTCATTGTTATTGTTTTCGTACTCTTCTGTGTGTTGAGGGGAGGGGTGGTGTTTTACGGGTAATCGGCTGAGAGACAGCGGAGTGACCATGCTAGCTAGCTAGCGCGTTCCGGAGGGGAGCTGTGGCTTTAAGAAGCAGCAGGCGTTCAGCAGATGAGGAACCTTGAATCCCTTCAGTAAAGTAGTATGTTGGAGTGCGTATTGCAAAAAATAAGAGTTCTGCAGAGGAGGGAGATAAAAGGAGGCTTTCAGGCAGGAGAGAGGATTCTTGCCTTTTCCAGATGTAGCATTTACATTTGGGGAAGGAGAACTGCCAAAAGGCCATGCTGATGAAGGATGCTTTGTGGCGCTTCCAGCCTACAAAAAAAACCTTGGTACTTTGAAAGATTATTAGGCAAGGGATGAAACAGGCACCATAAGAGGAGTCCCTTTCCCCATCTTCTTATGGAAGGCTGGTCTCCAGTGCATTGTGTCATTGTGAAATTACTAATTTCCTTCTTGTTTAGTTTACTTTCTCCTAAGGCTTTTTTAAAATACACTCTTGCCTCTGTCATTCATCCTCCTCATAAATCAGAAAAGTTCCTCCGTGTGGACTTATGACAAGTGGTTTATATTTAATTTTTTTGTTGACAGGCATGTAAACTACTGAGCCCTGGTTTAATGCCCAGTAAATTCTGATCACAGGCAGGATAAATAATGTTTTTGAGAGAAGATTGATTTAATTTTAGCAAACAGATAATTTTTTGCTTTAACAAACAAACGTTTCCTGCATGATTTTGTCTATTCTGATGTGTGCTCAGAAAATCTCTGCAAACTTGTGTCTATTTCAGATACATTCAGTTCAGATTCACTCATGTGCCAGGCAACTGCGCGAGTAGAAGATGTGACTGTCAGGTTAAGACAGCACTGGCCCAAAATAGACCATTTAATAGTTTTGGGCTCTAATGGTCCTTTGCCATTTTCCTGAAGATGTGTTGCCAATTTGTGTCTGCTGCTTCTTTCAAGGCTTTATTTTCAAACCATAAAAAACAAGCTCCTGGTTTTGAATTAAGTGGGACACGGCTCTACAGAAACACATGTCAAAAATATTTCACCTCCAGAGTAATGCAGCATGAAACTTGCTCTCAGCCCCATCCCGAGAGTGGCCCTTGTCCTCCAAACATTTATGCATGTGGGTGGTTTTTTTATGCAGTGAATAACTGTATTGAATTCAACAGAGGCAGATGTGCACACGAAGTTATTTGTGTGTGTATTCATGTGAATATTTATTTGATGGGAATGAAAAATTCTGGGGAGGGATGGAATGTAAAACAGGTTCATTCATCAGTAACCCCCTCTAGAAATCATATTCCCTCTTCTTTCTTGCCTGGAGATGGATATGTATGACTTTGGGGCCAACACAATAAATTTAACTGAAGTTACCAGATTTCAAGGGATGAAGGTAGGTAACACCTCAGAGACTCATAAATACAGTTGTCACACAGCAAAACCAGCAGAAAGGCTTAAACTGGCCTGAACATTTAGAGCTTTAATAGAGCAGACAATTTGTATGCTACCTGAATGCTCTTAATATGGGTTTATTGTTTCATAACAAAAAGGGGTTGAAAGCACTTAGGTTTGCATCCTCATTTGTGTCTTTGAGGTGAGCTTTCAATTGGTAGCTGTAAAACTGATGGAAAACCAATTCATTCTCCGTTGGGGAATGTATCTGCTCTGAGTCAAAGCATTAAGCACAAGGTTATACAGAACACCTTTCTGGGCTGTGCTTGCTGTAAAACCCTGCCAGATACCATTTTCACTGAAGCTTGTTTGCTTCAGCTCGTGCTTGCTACATGATCGGAGGGAACTGAGCCACCAAACGGGGTTTGCCAGATCTCACTCCAGTGCAGAGGACTGGGCCATTGTAAGCTGTCCAGATTGTGTGGTAGGCAGCTGACTTCTATTTTACATGCCCTTGTAAATCTACGATCAGACATTTTAAAATTGTGCTTTAGTCTTACCACTTGCTTTTTTTTGCCCTCTTAGCATCCCTGACTGACTCAGCATTTCTGCCTCATACTGACATATATTTCCTTCTGTTGCTTCCAAACTGCTTTATTTCATTACCCTAACATTCCTCAGATATAGTTTTGTTCCTTATCAGTATGTTCTGGCCTGCTTTCCCCAGCATAACACACTCATTTCTATTTGTCTCACTGGCACTCTGTACATTAGGTGTATAAGGCTGGCCAGGATGGGGGGGGACAGGCTCTTTTCACCTACTCCCTGTGATAGGACAAGGAGCAATGGGTGTAAGTTGCAGCAAAGGAGGTTTCGCCTCAACACAAGGGGGAACTTCTTTACTGTGAGGGTCACAGAGCACTGGAACAGGCTCCCCAGGGGGGTCGTGGAGTCTCCTTCTCTGGGGACTTTCAAGGCCCACCTGGAGATGTTCCTCTGTGATCTGTGTTAGACAGTTTTGTCCTGCTCCGGCAGGACTTGCTGATCTCTTTGGGTCCCTTCCAACCCCTAACATCCTATGATCCTATGATCCCATGAAATATCCTTTGGGTTTAAAAAAATGCAGCTTTACTTATTAGCCAATTTTCCACCTAAACCAACGAGCTTCCCTCGCAGCCAGCTGTCACCCAGAAGCACTCTGCTACACAAAGGAGGCCATGAAATAAGCTTGCAGGCTCTCACTGCCTTTATTAAAATAACCATTACGACGTAGTCCAAGGATGGAGCAGCAGCAATCAAAAAGTATAACCAAGTGCAGAAGTGTCCTTTGTCAGTCCAAACTTCCTATGTTTCTGACACGAGGCTTCGTAACTGCTCCAGCAGCACAGCACTAACAGAAAGCAAAGCTCTGGAGCCGGAACACTTAGCAGGATCTTCCTCTCATCAAGTACCAGTCTTGAGCTCTTTGGATGACAGATGTGGAGAAAAGGCCCAAGAGGAAAGGCAATACTCCACCATGTGGTGCTGCATGAGAACAGGCAGAAGCTCTCCAAGCAAGCCAAACCTTCCAAAGTCCTGCACTGACTTAACATATAAGGTGCAAGCTCAGAGTATTTTTTTTGGGACCATATTTGGACAAATTTTTGAAAAATAAAACAAATTCAAGCAATGTCACCAGAATAAGTATTGTCAGGAAGAAAAAAAACCCTTCTGGTTCTTTATGTACTGAGGTAATTCAGGTACCTAGGATGGAATTCTTCTCTACGTGAAACGCCTATTTGCATACTATAAACCTGTTAGGTCACACTTGCAGAAACTAGACAAACATCTTCTTCACAGTGAGGGTGATGGAGCCCTGGAAGGGGCTGCCCAGGGGGTTGTGGAGTCTCCTTCTCTGGAGATGTTTAAAACCTGCCTGGACATGGTCCTGTGCAGCTTGGTGTAGGTGGTCCTGCTGTGGCAGGGGGATTGGACTGGATGATCTTTCAAGGTCACTTCCACTCCCTAATGATTCTATGATCTTGAATGTATTGAAAATCCTTAGCAGAGAGAACAGATAAGTCTTTGACTTTCCTTCTATTCACAGAACCACGGAACATTAGGGATTGGAAGAGACTTTGAAAGATCACCTAGTCCAATCCCCGCCGCCACAGCAGGACCACCTAGATGAAGTCACAGCCTCAGGAAAGATTTTTGGAATTTCAAATCCTGAAATTACACCATTTGAACAAACAAACACACAGCTTTGTCTCTTTGTCTGTATCTTGTCTCTTAGCTGGTTTTCTATAAATGCATTGATGCTTCTTAGAGAATTTTCCAAAATGTGCTCTAGTAAAGGAACAAATTGCATAATACTAGTAAAAATAAAACTCCCACACCAGACAAAACCTGAAGTATCAGAAGTCTCTACTCAACTTTTCCTAACTACTAGAAATATTATTTACAGGTTTTTTTCCTCAGAAGCAGGAAAAAGCCAACAAACTAAGAAAGATGAAAACACATGGCTTTTCCTTTGTTACAGCCTCACGACAGAATTAGCAGTGCTCAGCAGAAGAATGCTGAGGGGGACAACCCTTCACTGATTTTTTTGCACAGCCTTCATGTTGTGAAGAATTGCTGCCTGTATCTATGACCCCTCGCTGGTGATGCTGCACAGCAACACCAAAGTGTCTCAGACTGCAACCTGACTCAAGCCCAGCAAGAACTCTTGTGGCGAGATTTCACCATGACTTTTTTTCCCCCCACTTCACAGCCACAGCTACTATTTGGCTGAAAACTTTCAGTCTTTTTATTGTTCCTTCCTGAGGCAGAGCTTGCTTTTATTGCTTTTGATTGGTTTTTGATTTCAATCCAGTTTGCCAACATCTTTCAGCTATCTTTTAAAGTGTCATTCAGAAATCCAAACGCCTGTCTCTTACACACAGTAATTGTCTTCTAAGACTTGTTCATGACAAGAGAAAACAGCCTTTGGGGAATGTGTTTTGCCTGAAAAAAAGGCATTTGCTGCACTTAATTAACAGGAGGATGCAAAGTTACGTGCAACAGCTTGTCTTAACGTTTATCATAAAATACTGAGCAACCACAGATTTACAGGACTAGTTGTAAATCAGGAACGAATAAGATGATGCTGGGCTCCATTTTGGAATGATTTCTGACAATGCTTTTGCCAACCAGGCATTAAAGTGAGATGGAAGCAACCATCTACAGACAATGACTATGGACATCTGTGTATGTTGGTAAGTACCCTATAAAACCTACCCAGGTGACAATATAACTTTGCAAAGGTGCTTGAACCCATAACACATGCATACTTTTTGGTATTTCAGAAACCTGACAGCTGTAATTCCCTTGGACCAAGAAAACTGTGGGTTCGACTAATGTCTATCCCAAATGAAAAGATGCCGTTTGAAATTAAACTGAAGGAAATCACCCTCTCTGAAAACAAGAGGAAAACATGGTGGGAGTTTAGTGAGAGAGGACATTAAGTAGGTCAGTTATGCTAAATTCAGTTTAATGTCAAGAAAATGATATCAGAACAATTTATCAGCATATCCTATTCGCCATCAGTGCAGGCTGTGCTGTGCACTTGGTTTGAGCCATGATATAGGGAATTGCTTTGAAAGGCGGGGGTTCTCAACTGCTTCTTCGTGTAGCATGCAGATACACCAGAGGCAAAGGTGTGCCCCTCTAGGCTTATGTTTCACAAAAGGCACTTAGCTTACGTAAGTCCTTGAAAAAAATCCTTCCTTAGAGCTCATCCACTGGGCTGCTCGGGCTGCAAGATTTAGAGCAGCAGTGAACTGCCGCGTCTGTGAGAAAAGGAGACTGAGGGGTGACCTCATTAGTGTTTATGAACACATGAAGGGTGGGTGTCAGGAGGATGGAGCCAGGCTCTTCTTAATGTCATCTAGTGACAGGACAAGGGGCAATGGGTGTGAGCTGGAACATAGGAGGTTCCACATCGATACGAGAAGGAACTTCTTCCCAGTGAGGGTGATGGAGCACTGGAACGGGCTGCCCGGGGGGGTTGTGGAGTCTCCTTCTCTGGAGATGCTTAAAACCTGCCTGGTTCCTGTACAACTTGATCTAGGGGATCCTGCCATGGCAGGGGGTTTGGGCTAGATGATCTTTCGAGGTCCCTTCCAATCCCTAATGTTCAGTGATTCTGTGAAAAACAAAGAATATGTGTCTAAGAGAAGTAAGGAAAAGACAAATAGCAGTTAACACTCCAGATCACTGCAAGCTCCAGAGTACAAAACAATTGTTGTAATGAAAGCTAAAAATACTTTCTTCTAAGGGTGTTTGCTCTTCTGCCAAAGACGTGCAACGCACTGCGAAACATGCTTGTGGCATCCAAATACTTGTAACATGGCAAAGGCGCAGTCCTTGCTTTAGGACCTTATTGCAGCTGATTGAGCTGGAGCTCCATTTTGCATAACACAGGCAAAAGTTTACCAGCCACAGGCAAAAGTTTACTGGCCACGGGCAAAAGTTAACCAACCACGGGCAAAAGTTTACCTGCCACGGGCAAAAGTTTACCTGCCACGGGCAAAAGTTAACCAACCACAGGCAAAAGTTTACTAGCCACGGGCAAAATTTTACCTGCCACGGGCAAAAGTTTACCTGCCACGGGCAAAAGTTAACCAACCACGGGCAAAAGTTAACCAACCACGGGCAAAAGTTAACCAACCACGGGCAAAAGTTTACCTGCCACGGGCAAAAGTTTACCTGCCATGGGCAAAAGTTAACCAACCATGGGCAAAAGTTAACCAACCACGGGCAAAAGTTTACTAGCCATGGGCAAAATTTTACCTGCCACGGGCAAAAGTTTACCCACCACAGGCAAAAGTTTACCAGCCATGGGCAAAAGTTTACCAGCCACAGGCAAAAGTTTACCAGCCACAGGCAAAAGTTTACCAGCCACGGGCAAAAGTTTACCTGCCACGGGCAGAAGTTTAGCAGCCACAGGCAGAAGTGAGTATCGGCTTTGTTACCAACTTCATGTTCAAACGGGAATGAGAAAACAGCACAATGTTTCCAGTTCATCCGACAGTGACCTTGGTACGACTACCAATGTGGTTACAGGACAAAGCACAGCTTCACTTCCTAAACGTCTCTTCACTACGTGGCAGAAGCGAGCTGCAGTAGCTGCAGTCTGAAAAAAGCTAATTGAAAGTATGGATTCACCCCACCACGCTGGAGCCTTAACTAATGGTCTCTATCGTCAGCATTCAAAATGAGTCATGATTTGCCCTGGGAACACAGAAAGCTTAAACATCTGTATCAGTAAATTTCAGAGGAAATTTTATGAGACTTGTCAAGTTTCTTGTCAAAAACTTGTCAATTTCTTTGGTAATTTCAAGTGCCAGGAAACTCTTACTTTATTCAAGGAGGGCAGTTGGGGTCTACCAGAGGGAAGTGATTTGAAGTCATGAATAGACTGATATATATATATATAGACTTTTGAGAATCCGGGATTTATTGCCATCTTTAGGTAATGCAGAAACTGTGTACAGCGACAACGGTGTAGCTGTGAGGCTGCTAACGTTGGCTTCAACCTGAAAAACATTCTTCTTCTTTTATTAAGACTCTTCTCCACTTTTCCTGTTCCAAACACACAAAACAGCAGAAAGCAGTCAACTGCTTTGTACAACTGTCAGACAAAAGAACCTGACTTGACTTTGCAGCACAGCTGCTCTCTGCACATCAACCCAGGAAGACTTGAATGCGTTCCTGTACCATTTGTGACATGGGAGGAGCAATTTGTTCAGCCATCATGAATTGCCAGCTCCTGCATTTATCTGTAATTCCTCCCTGTTGTAAGTCAAGAAAGGAAACCAAAAAATGATATAAGAGGTTGCCAACTACATATTCGTACAAAAAAACTCCCCAACTTGGGTTTCAGGAAGGCCCACAACTGAAACTACTGCTTTAGGCTTTCACAAAAGTTGTTTAATACCCTAAGGAAACCCAGTTTGCACAGTTTTTAAATTACAGTAGGCAATCATCTTCCAGAGAGTGGTAGAGAAGCCAAAGTGGAAAGAGAATTCAAAGTGCTCAAAGCATTTGTACCGTGTCTATGTTACCTGATTCACTAGCTGCTACTTCAGTTCTACCCCCTGAACATCTCCCTTGTCTCCATGCTAATGACGTGTTGTAACACAGATAAACTCTTGGTGCCAATGACAGTAGGTCTGCCAGAGAAGTGTTTCCTTTCCCTAAAAGGAAAAGTGACCTCTAATGATTATTAAAGAATAACGGATGAAATCATGACTCCACGGGTTTTTGGTTTACCTGCAACCACCTCCATCCTTCTCTTCCTGTAGGCATCAACAGTTAACTTACTTGTTTCTTCTCTCTGATATATGTACAATCCATAGCTACCCCTCTAACTTCTGCCCCTACATCAATCCATAAAACATCAAAAGGGAAGTGGGGAGAGTTAACAGAGTGTTTCTGACTGTAAGTCATGTCCCAACTTCCATCCTGTCCTGTGTAACTGAAGTTTAAGCTCACTGGGGCAGGACTCCTAACAGAAATGAGCTGCAGCCACAAGTATTGACACTCAAAAACCTGATATATATGCACCAGGTAAAGCAGTTCTTAATGAAGAACTTACAGTTTGTTAATGACTGTTATTTTTCCCCAAGAACTTTCCACTAACATTAATCTCAAGTTTGAAGAATGCAGTAGCTACCCAGTAGTCTGGAGAGCAGCTTTAAAGCTACAACTAGCATAAAAAGCTTTAGCTTTTTATTAGAACCAAAACTATGAGGTCAATGATACTGAAAAATGAACTTTATCTGTGTTCCATTATCAACTGTTGTATCAGCCCACATTTCAGCGGTACTCTAGCTTGTAAGTGGTACTTCATTACACTCGATCACATTACTCTTCTGTTTTCCTGCTTGCTCTGAAACAAGTGATCATGACTTTTCCTAAAGTACTGCAAAAGTTGTTTTGAAAGATTCAAGATACTCAAGTTTTCTTAATCTTTAAGTCAAGCTGCAGATTTTCATGCACAGGCCCTCGGGGCCCCTTAAAAAAAAATAAATAATTAAAAGTCTCTTCTCAGACCCTGAAGACTCAAGTGTCTTTTCAGAAACCTAAAGTCTAATTTACTCCTATAGAATTGAGACACAGTGTGCCCAGGTGGCCAAGAAGGCCAATGGCATCCCGGCTTGTATTACAAATAGTAGGAGTAGGGAGGTTATCGTCCCCCTGTATTTGGTGCTGGTGAGGGCACATCTTGAGTATTGTGTCCAGTTTTGGGCACCTCAACACAAGAGAGATATGAAGCAGGAGCAGGTGCTGCAGCAGGTGCAGAGGAGGGGAACTAAGCTCGTGAAGGGCCTAGAGAATAAATCTTATGAGGAAAGACTGAAAGAGGTGGGCCTCTTTAGTTTGAAGGAGGCTGAGAGAAGACCTCATCACTCTCTACAACCACCTGAAAGGACATTGTGGAGAGGTTGGTGCTGGTCTCCTCTCACAAGCAATTAGTGATAGAACAAGAGGGAAGGGGTTCAAGTTACAACAGGGTAGGTTTAGACAATATTAGGGAAAATTTTTTCACAGAAAGGATGGTCAGGCACTTGAACGGGCTTCTCAGGGAGGTGGTTGAGTTGCCATCCCTGGATGTGTTTAAAGATCATTTGGATGAGGTGTGGAGGGATCTGGTTTAGACGTGAACTTGTAAGTTAGGGTAGATGGTTGGACTTGATGATCCCTGGGGTCTTTTCCAACCAGAGTGATTCTGTGACACAAAGATGAAATAAAGAGTAGGAACGATCTTAACTAGCTGCTGGTTAATGAATGGAAGTAGACACAGAGGTGTTCTTATGCCCATGTTCTTATGTTCTGCTGCTCTTTATTTTGCCTTATTTTCCAGTAAATACAACAGGCAGATATTGCTTTTATCCTCTTTCTTCTATTACTTCTATATAGCAAGGAAATATACAAATATACAAATGCATTTTGAAAACATTATTTTATTGGAAGGTTATCAAAACAGTCTGAAATCTTATTCAGGAAAGGTACTTCAGACTTTGGTCTTTTTAGCTTTGGGTTTTTCTGACAGCTGAGACAATTCACCATCTTCAGCTTCATCACAATGCTTTCTTTTCTTTTTCTTCGATTTTTTGTGTTCACTTTGGTAACCACTGCCATCACTGGCAGGCAATATATGCTCCTGTTCTTCTTGCTTAGCTTTGGGTTTTTCTGACAGCTGAGATAATTCACTGTCTTCAGCTTCATCGCAATGCTTTCTTTTCTTTTTCTTTGATTTTTTGTGGTCACTTTGGTAACCACTGGAGTCACTGGCAGGCAATATATGTTCCTGTTGTTCCTGCTTATGCTTTTTCTTCTTCTTGTTTTTATCATCACATAATCCATTCACAGCATCAGCACTTTGCTCTTCTACATTTTCACTCCTGGTGTTAGCTGTCTCACCTACAGCCTCCTCTGTGACTTCATCACCTCCAGAGTCATTCAAGCCATTTTCTGGATGGTCAAGATTTTGAATTTCACCTTCATTCCTAGTGTCAGTGACAGTAACAGATTGTTTGGGCCGCATACTGTAAAGCAAGATAGAAGACAAGCTAAGCAGAGACATCTAAGTGCACATCACACAGTGAAATGTCAAAAATTGCTAAAGCACATTATTTACACTAAGTCGATAAAACAACAAAACATTTGATAGAAACAAGAAATGGAGAATATGATATCCATCACACAGACTCATCTTAATACTTCCTGGGTCATTTCTAATACCCAGCTAGCTTCCTTCTTTGAAGAGTATTCTCTTTAAGCTTAGCCTAAATTTCTTTTTTACAGACCATCCTGGTATTTCTTCTTGTCTTGTCCTACATCATCACTAATTCACAGGCTGCCCAGGGGAGTTGTGGAGTCTCCTTCTCTGGAGACATTTAAAACCTGCCTGGATGTGTTCCTGTGCAACTTAAATCTAGGTGATCCTGCTCTGGCAGGGGGGTTGGACTGAATGATCTTTTGAGGTCCTTTCAATTCCTAATGTTCTGTGATTCTGTGATAATTACATATTATATAGTAAAGCTGTTTTTAAAAACAGTTATTCACAAACATGCACAGCCAACAGCCTGTCAAGTCATACGTGAGATACTGCTGTTTCACCATGCAGTTGCCTTGCTGAAGTCTCTAAGATTAAAACAAAGGTGATGCCAGAAAAGCCAAAACCAAAAAAAGGAAAACACACCCTGATCAAAAAGTGCAGCAGGTACCTTGAAACTGAAAGCACCAAAGAAAATGTGCAGGAAGACAAATATGGAAAGAAAGCAGTCAGACACCATGGAGTAGAAAACGTCCATAGAGGACAAACTACTAAGGTTCACTGCAAATTGACTGAAACAATTCATAGCATCCTTCCAGGTTAAAAAAAGAAAAACCAAACAAAAGGTGTTACGAATCTGTTAGCTGCAGTTGTAGGGTATAGTTCATGAAAAACATAACCATCTTGGTTAAAAAACAGCTGCACACCAAATGACTGTCTTAAAGACATGGCAATTAAGATTTTGGGTAAGCTGCTTTAAAAACTTCCAGCGAGAAAAGAGGGTGATGCATTTTCTTCTATCATCTTTGCAACTGAGTGTATACACTTGAAAAGCCTGCACACATCCACAAATGCAGCTACTCTAGACATCTCAGGGGGCTATTCTAAACATGTATTATTTATGCAATCAACAGTTCATAGGTCAGCACATTCAGATTATTTTAAGCTGAAAAAAAAACTACTGTTATTTTTCTAGAGGATACTTCCATGTGAGTCTTTAACACTACAAAGTCTAATTTAAGATAAATAACACAGGCTAACTTTTCTGTAAAAATAAGAAAGATTAAAGATTAAGATGTTAATTCAAATCACTTAGCTTCTAACAAACCCATTGCAACAGTTAATATTGTCTAGTAATGCCCTACTAGACAAAAAAAACAATACCTGCTTTTAGTGAGTTCTCCTCGAATGAAGAACACCCCAGCTGCATCAGACTCCAAGTGCAGCACTTGAAATTTCAGCTCATCCCCTATTTTTAAGCCCAACTGTTTCCACTGCACAGCTGACATTTGTTCAGGTTTAGGGATAGAAGCATTGAAGCATCCATGTATCAGGCAGCCAATATGACTGGGGGCCACTTTATTGATTACACCCTGAAAAAGAAAAATAGTGTCATAGGAAGCTATAGCAAAGATCACCCCTTTAAATGCACGATGCATATTTTGTTTCTTCTGTAGATGCTTTTCTACAAGAGTTTATGCACAAGTTACAAAGTCAGTTTATCTAGCAAGTTAATTCTTCATCACTATAAATCAAAGCTACTCCTGCATATTCTTCATACAATTCCTCCCAAACCAGAACTGCACCTATATGTCCAAAATAAAGAGAGTCTAGATATGAGGTTGAAGCACAGTAAGTACCTGAAAAAAACACTCCTTCCAACTACTCCTCCTTCCAACTACTTCCAACTACAGCCATCAGCTTTGCTTTAAAGCCATTTAGAGTCTGATTACCTTGCTTAAAATGGCCTTTTGTTCTTTACTTACATTTACAAGACATAAGCTATGCCACAAAAGGAACAGAAACCACCTCTCAACCTATTTCTCCCACAGATACTAACACATAGGTATGAAGAAGTTTAAGGTTGTTCTTTGAGTCACACATGTTTTAGAATTATCTTTTTTTCAAAAAGAAGCACCAATATAAATTACATAAAAATTTACAATACAGCACTTTGTAATATGTAACCCTTATGACACTATATTTCTATATACATTTTATATAAATCTAACAGAGGGACCGTGCAGAACCACTAAGACAACCAGGAGCCTGGAGCATCTGCCTTACAAGGACTGGCTGAGAGAGCTGGGTCTGTTCATCCTGGACAGGAGGAGACCAAGGAGAGAATCTCAATGCTTATAAAGGATTAATGTCAGGAGGATGGGACCAAGCTCCTCTTGGTGGTGCCCAGCAACAGGGCAAGGGGCAATGGGCAGAAACGAGAACATTGGAGGTTCAACCTAAACATAAACTTTTTCATGGCAAGAGTAACAGAGCACTGGAATAGGCTACCCAAGCGAGGTTGTGGAGTCTCCTTCTCTGGAGCCACTCAAAACCCTGGATACATTCCTGTGTGATCTGCTCTAGAGGATCCTGCTCCAGCAGGGCAGCTGGACTAGATGATGTTCAGAGGTCCCTTTCTAAACCTGACCATTCTGTGATTGTGCAGACAGAACAGCACAAGAAATAAAGCTACTACAGCAAACTGCTAAAAAACTACTGCAAACTACTCATACACAAATGAACTACTAATATAAGCAAAATGAAGCTCTAAGTCCCAGATGTGCGTGTTGATGCTGGAGACAAGCCGCGCTTGATTAATTCTAAAAAAACCAGCCATGTGAGATGCCAGCACATTTACTAACCACCAGCTTTTTCCCTTTCTTTGGGCTGAAGATGATAAAGTCTGCCTCGATGTTCAGGTGGATGAATCCTTGATCGTCGTAGATGTCCCCGAGCTCGCCCACCACCTTGATATTGTCGTAGGCCACCGGCACACCCTGGAGGCTGGAAGAAGGCGGGGGAGGAGGGACAGACTGTTAGCTGTTAGGCCACAGACAGACACCATCAGGATCGGGCCAGGTGGTCTCCCCACGCCCGGGCTGTCCCGAGCCGCGTCCTGTCCCCGGCCCTACCTCTCCGAGTAGCGCAGGAGCTCGGTGTCGAGCTGGGCGCAGATACCGCTGCGCTTGCGGCCCAGGTACCGCGGCGGCAGCGCGACGTGTCTGCGGCGCGGCGACACCACCAGGCACGAGTAGCGCCGCCCCACCAGCCCGCGGGCCGCCGCGAAGGACGGGACGGAGGCGGCGGGCGGCTGCAGCTCCCCGGGCACGGCCATGCTGCGTGCGGGTACCGCGGGACCGCGCCGCTCCCCGCACAGGCCCGGCGCGTCGCGGAGTGATGACGTCACGGCCCCGAGGAGTGACGCACTTCCGGGAGCGGGCGGCGAGTCGGGGGCGGTGCGGGCCTGCCGGGCGGCGTGTACCCGCGGAGCTGCGACTGCTCTCTCCCTCTCTATCTCTAGGGACCGGGTCTGGTCTGCGGGTCACTCTGTTATCCCAAGTAGCAGCTGCTAGGATGAGAGGAAATGGCCTCAGTTCAGACGTCGGCTCCGTATTAACAAAGATGTCTTGACCAAAAGGCAGCGATGGGGAGGCCATCGCTGGAGGTAATTACGAGACAGACAGAATCACAGAATCGTTAGGGTTGGAAGAGAGCCCCAAGACCATCGCATCCAACCACCAACTCCAGCCTCACCATGCTTACTAAACCCTGTTCCCAAGTGAGAGATCTACGTGGTTTTTGAAGACCTCCAGTGACAGCGATGCCAGCACCTCCTTGGGCAGCCTGGTCCAACATCTGGCCACTCTTGCAGTGAAGAAGTTTTTCCTGATGGCCAGTCTGAATCTCCCATAGTGCAACCTGAGGCCATTTCCTCTTGCCCTATTGCTAGTGACTTGGGAGGAGACAGACCCCCAGTTCTCTACAACCTCATTTCACATAGTTGTAGACAGCAGTAAGGGCTCCCTTCAATCTCCTTTTCTGCAGAGTAGACAACCTCAGTTCCCTCAGCTGCTCATCGCAAGACCTGCCCTCTAAGCCCTTAACCAGCTTCACTGCCATTCATTGGACATGCTCCTGCACCTCGTTGTTCATCTTGTGTTGGAGTGCCCCAAACTGAACACAGTACTTGAGATTAGGCTTCACCAGTGCTGAGTAAAGGGGAACAATCACTTCTGTAGTCCTGCTGGCCACACTATTTCTGATGCAGGCCAAGACACCATTGTCTTTCTTGACCAGCTGGACACACTGCTGGCTCACAGGTGTCAGTCAGCACCCCCAGATATTTTTCTACTTATCAGTTCTCCAGCCACTCTTCCCCAAGCCTGTAGCATTCCATGGAGCTGTTGTGACAGGTAGATACTCAGAGGAGTGGGTGAAGTAACAGAGAGACAGAATGTTGGATTAGTTAAGGAGGGTTGGATCTGGTTTGTACTTATGATGGGAGACAGCCTGGGTGCACCAGGTGCTGTAGGCTTACCTTGCTCCAGGATGGGGGGGTTGGATTTAGATGATCTTTTGAGGTCTCTTCCAACCTGTAACATTCAGTGATTCATTTTGTGAAAGACCATGATTTAGTGGTGATGTGGGTGTTCTGAGTTATTGGTTTGATTTCATGAGTTTAAAGGTCTCTTACAACCAACACAGCTCTGTGATTCTGCTGGTTTTAGACTTCATTTGAACATGCAGTTGCACAGTATTGCCTTAAGATTTTATGTGGATTTAGGTGAACTGGTGCAAAACCTTAAAAAGTTATTCTTTATTTAAATCTAATTTAAATCAGCTAAACTTTTTTGAGTAAATGTATATGCTAAAACTGATGGCATCTACATGGGGAGTTATTAACTGTATTTTTGCTATATCAATGTTATTAAAGGTGTTAAAGTTCCTTTAGTGCTGTGGAGGCTTCAGAAACACTGTTCTGTAAAAACAAGCATTTACATCAGATATCAGAAACTTTTGAACCACCTATACAATGTTTAGAAATGCAAAATCAGCTTCTCAAGTACTGCATCACCAGGAGGTTTTCTTTGAATGTACTGTGAAGAGAGGACATGCTTAGTTTTCGTGAGTGAAAATGATGCTATAATTTGCAGGACTTTACTCCAAGTAAGACTGGAATAGTGTAAAGAAGCTGTCAAAAATAGCTTATAGATTTCACACTGGACTTGCAAAATTGAAAGAGAAAATGTCTTGAACTACTGTAACCTTTTTTCTCTTGTGGCTTTAGTTCTCCAATGTATTTAATGTCTTTTGAAATTAATCGTGTGTTATACATTCCGAGCTTTCTGGAAGTAATATCTGTATTATTTATTTAATCTGTTCAGATCATATTTTAACCTTGAAATGGGCTTTCAATGTTGGCTAAGGATGTGATACAATAACTCCATGCACTTCTATTCCTAAATGAAATGTGTATCTTACAACTCTTACTTATGAGTGGATTTAGTTCTCAGTGAGAACATTTTATACACTAAAGTCTAAAACTAAACCTAACTTTGTGCCTTAAATAAAAGCTCAGAATATGATAGAAAGTCAACATGAAGAAAAATGTAGAATTTTGTCTTTCTCCCTGTGGGCAGGTTGATAAGATGGTGCTAGAAGGGCTCCCTCTCCTTCTTCCTGCAGAAGTCCAGGGTTATCCCTGCAGAATTCTGTTTTCACTTAACTCCCTCCAGAGATGTGGTCTGCACTTCCTAATTAGATCACCGGTTATCCCTGCTACTGTGCTTTGGTTTTCATTGCAAAGTCCTCTTGGAAGTTACAGATTTCTTTTCAGGCTGAAATAGTCTGGAGGGTGAACTCTAAATCCCAATGGTCCTTAAGTCTGTGAGGCCAGGGCAAACCTAATTCAAAATAATGTCCTTTGAACTTTTAGTGTAGATGTCTGGTCTCAGCACTAGCTGTTTTTTCACTATGCATCTACATCTGCATGCTGATACAACATATCTCGTGTGGACCAAAAGCAGTGTTGTCTTGCAGTCTCCCAGAGACCTATTTTATGACTTAAGCTTTCATTACCTGGTTGTAAAGGATGTCTCAATGAAAAAGAGGAAACTCAATGCTACTGCCACCTCCCCCAGTCACAGTTCAGTTCTGAAAACCATCTGGACCATAGCACATAAATCCTGATTACTTACATTAGTTTTCTTCCCTGGTTGTATATCTTCATTTTATGACGTTAGCTTTCATTTCAGAAACAGTCTGTCTCAGCTGAGCTTTTAGCAGCACTGCAGCACCTTGTATCCAAAAAGACAGCTAAAACCCATGTTTAGACATTTAAACATAAACAGCACAGCCTTGGTGTATTTGCCAAGTCTCACAGTGGTTGATAAATCTGTGCTGAGGCTGTTTTCCTGTAGTGGTCAGGTTGCCAGTAACAATTGGGACCAAACCCAAAAAGCTGCATTTTCCATCCCTGCTGTTCTTTTCCTTTCTCTTTTATCTGTGTTTGTCTTGTTTTGTCTCTATGGCAAGAAGGCCAGACTCCAGTAAGGAGACTCATTAACAGCCACATACCCATCTCTTCTCAGCTGGTGTTTTATCCGCATGCAGTCATTGCTGTTTGCTGTCCAGGTTTCTGAATTGACACCACACGTTGGGTAGAAGTCTAATCCAACTACCCATTCATGCTTTTCTGTGGCAGCTGCAGGTCATTCGTTCAGAAGGCAGCCTCCATCTAGCATTACAGCCCTAGAAGTGTTAGCTGCTATGGAATATGCTGCATTTAGTGTGGAGTGGAAGAGTACCTGTGGCACTCTACTTGGAGAAGAAGATACACTCTCTCTAAGGTCCATGTACTCAGAGGACTCTGCATATTGAAACTGATTCCATCCCAGATTCTTGTGATCTGTAAAAGAGAAATGGAGAAGAAATGCCTCACAGTCACAAAGAAAGGCTGGATATAATAGAAAACTCATGTTCAGAATTTTTTTTTCAAATTATTTTAGCTGGCTTCACATTTTTCGTGTGATATCATAAAAACCCACAAAATTTTTAGTGGCAATTGTTGCTGTAGTACTTAGAATGAATCATAGAATCATTGAATATTCATGGCTGGAAAAGACCTCTAGGATCATCAAGTACAGCCCTCATCCCAATATCTCCCTAACCCCTAGACCATGGCCTCGAGTGCTCTAGCTATGAAGAAATCATAGAATCATAGAATCATTAGGGATTGGAAGGGACCTCGAAAGATCATCTAGTCCAATCCCCCTGCCACAGC
>JAOXOE010000343.1:14863850-14881033 GCA_028565055.1 Phoeniculus purpureus
CCTCCTATGTTCCAGCTCACACCCATTGCCCCTTGTCCTATTATTAGATGACACTGAGCAGAGCCTGGCTCCATCCGCCTGATACCCACCCTTCACATATTTATAAACATTTATGAGGTGCCCCTAAAGAAAGATTGCTACGACTTCAGGACATTCGAGTTAAGCTCCTGGTTAGAACCTAGCAGTATTTTTGTTTGTCTTTTCATTTCCTCTAGCCCAAATCAAAATAGTTATCTTTAGGACCAAACGGCTTCCTCCTGGCAGAAGCCAGAAGCCACTTAGTGGACACCCCTGTACCAGAGTGCTCTGCTTGCAAGGGAGTTCCTGAAGCTAAAGGGGTGTTTCTTCACATTACCACAAGCTATAAGATTTCTGTATGACACTGAGACCTCCCTGTAAACAATTTATTTCTGCTGAAACAAACATCATCATTTGCAGTGCATTCAGTGTACATTGTGGTGAGAGGTCCACCTCTATCAATGTCCCATGTCTTATGGTAATGCAGACACAAAAGCTTTTAAGTTAGATATAATAAAACTCCGTTCAAACTTGTAGCTGAGGTACTGCTTCAAATTGATGTAGAGATGCAGTACTGCTCATCTCCCACCTTGGTGCCACAGAGCTCTCTGAACACCTCTCTGAAGGCAGAACACCCACAACAGTGGGCTATAAAGCAGATCCTGCTGCAGCATGTTGCGTTTCATCTGGCAGATGTTGGACAAGTTTGCCAACACTCTGCACAAAAGCGACTGACTGATTTGCTTCCTTTCTTGAAACAGGCAGGTTACTGCTTCCTCTGGCTTCCCCTCCTCCCTCCCATTTGGGAGCTATTACAGACAACTCCTGCAGCAACAGCTATCACTTGCAGTCATATCTATTTTTCACTGGAAGCAGCAGATGTGCACATAACTCTTCACTAAAACCAGTGAGGGAGTGGAGACACAGTGTATCTGTACTACAAGATCACTGCAGGTTTACTGGGTGCTCAGGCATCAGTTTCAGGAGTGTTTAAGACTGTGCTTATAACTTACCCACTGCTTGCAGCATGCCCACACCTACATGGGTAGGTAAAAAGCCTCTTGAACTGAGATATCAGAAAGCAAATTTCTCACATTTATTCTTACTCAAACCCCACAAATTATTCAAATGTTTTAAAAATGACAATTTTATACACAATTCTCTATTTCTTTATTCAGTGCTAAGCCACACGGAATACTTTTGCTTAACCA
This sequence comes from Phoeniculus purpureus, assembly GCA_028565055.1. Lineage (NCBI taxonomy): Eukaryota > Metazoa > Chordata > Aves > Bucerotiformes > Phoeniculidae > Phoeniculus > Phoeniculus purpureus. The sequence continues at coordinate 14,865,080 of JAOXOE010000343.1, forward strand.
TGCCCAAGAGGCAAAACGGAAAAAGACTATCACTCCTCTAACCACCAGCAGGCTGGAAGTGCAGGGAGAGGTGTTGAGGCAGACTCACAGAATCCCAGAACATTAGGGATTGGAAGGGACCTTGAAAGATCATCTAGTCCAATCAACCTGCCACAGCAGGAACACCAAGACCAACTCGCACAGGAACAAGTCCAGGTGGGTTTTAAACGTCTCCAGAGAAGGAGACTCCACAACTCCCCCCTGGGCAGCCCATTCCAGTGCTCTGTCACCCTCACTGGGAAGAAGTGATTTTCTTATATTGATATGGAACCTCCTTTGTTCCACCTTACACCCATTGTCCCTTGTCTTCTCATTAGATGACGCTGAGCACAAACTGGCTCCATCCTCCTGACACCCACCCTTCACATATTTACCAACATTAATGAGGTCACCCCTCAGCCTCCTTTTTTCCAAGCTCAAGAGACCCAGCTCTCTCAGCCTTTCCTTCTACCCCCTTCATCATCTTCATGGCTCTGCGCTGGACTCTCTCCAGCAGTTCTGTGTCCTTCTGGAACTGAGGGGCCCAGAACTGGACAGAACATTCCAGATGTGGTCTCACCAGGGCAGAGTAGAACCTCTCTCAATCTGCTAACCATCCTCCTGATCCATCCTAGGATGCCGTTGGCCTTCTTGGCCACAAGGGCACATCACTAGCTCATACTCAACAGACTTCGGCATGGCTTTTTTATTTCCTGTGGTAGAGGACTCTAAGAAACACTTACAGGTAGAGATGTTCTATCTAGATTAAAAAAGTAGCTTTGTTTAGAATATTTCTTTAATTTGCAGTACAGATGTCTTCTAATCTCCATGCCTCCACATCACTTTAAATGTAACTTTCCAAGTTAACTTTTATTAAAGTAATGCCACTTACTAACCTCTAAAATTAATATTGATATATTTAAGATAAACCGTTGCAATTAATTTAATTTTTGTTATCACACTTTTTAGTGCAAGTTTTTTAAAACCTGCAACTGCTTCCATTGCCTTATGCTTCATCTAACACATGACTGTAAGACTATGAGATACGGACTGAGCTTAAAAAAAAGCCACCCCAAAATCTCACTTCCTCTTACTACAAACTGGTATTAACATTAATCACAGTTGTTGATGGTTTGCATTCTTTCAATACACCACGAGCTCTTCAGGTTCACAGAATCAGAGAATAATCACAGTTGGAAAGGACCTCCTAGATCACTGAGTCCAACCATACCCAAAACCACAAAAACCCTAAATACCTGATTGATCAACAAAGACAAACTAACGCACTCCATGCCTGCCACTACAGCAGTTCGTGAAGCACCATGTCTACATGTTTCTTAAATACTTCCAGGGGTGGAGACTCAACCACCTCCTTGGGAAGGCCATTCCAGTGCCTCATCACAGTTAGCCATGAGAGAAGCAGAATGTACAAACCCAGTTCCCCAAAGATCTTGGTTCTTTTCACAGAATTATTGAGGCTGGTAAAGCCCTCTGAGCTCATCCAGCCCAGCCCAGAACCTAACATCACCACAGCAGCCAGACCAGGGCACTAAGGGCCACAGCCAGTCTGTCCTTCAACATCTCCAGGGATGAGGACTCCAGCACTTCCCTGGGCAGTCCATTCCAGAGTCTGATCACCCTTTCCCCGAGGAAGGGCTTCCTAACATCCAACATAAACCTCTCCTGGTGCAGCTTCAGGCCCTGCCTTCTCATCCTGGCACTAGTTGCCTCGAGAAGTCCAACCCCTACCTGACTATGACGTCCCTTCAGGGAGCCGTAGAGAGGGAGAAGGTCCCCCCTGTCTCCTCTTCTTGCTAAACACCCCCAGCTTCCTCAGCCTCTCCTCATCAGACTTTCCCTCCAGTCCCTTTACCAGCCTTGTTGATCCTCTGCACCTGCTCCAGCCCCTCAATCTTATTTTTGAAGTGAAGAGCCCCATCACTGCCCCCAGTACTCAAGTGGAGGCCTCCCCAGTGCCCAGTACAGGGGGAGAATGACATCCCTAGTCCTGCTGGCCACACTATTGCTGATATATTCTCTTTCAGACAAATAAATCAACAGGGGATATGAGCTAGCAGAACTCCCCTACAAATAAAAAGGCAAGCAGCATCATCAGCTGGACTCCCAGAAGCACAATCCATTAACTTTCTCTACCAAAAAATCATTAGTCTACACAAGGACAGTTTTGGGCTCCCAGCCCAAGGACAATGGTCAAATGCATCCAGTTCAGTGGATGGACATGAAAGTAGATTACATGCTCCTTAGAGAAACATTTTCAGTGTGGAAGGCTTCAGGGGAATCTAATAGCAGCTTTCCCATTAGCTGTGAGGACGTCATCAAGACTAATCCAGGCTCTTCACAAAGGTACAGCAGGAGGATGTGGGGCAAAAGTTATCAAATGAAATGATAAAAGGTCCAACTGGACAGAAGAAAGTGTTTTCAACCAGGAGGACATTAAAGCGGGCATAATGGGCGGTTGAGACAGATTGTGCAGTCTGAAGTTATTGGAGGTTTTCAAATGGGCTTAGCTTTCAAGAGCTAAGAGCTAAGCCCTGAGCAACTTGGTTTTCTATCTGGCCTAGCTGATGCTGGGACTAAAGGCCTCCTGAGATCCCTCCCAGTCTGAACTGTGATCTTCCGAACCTAACAAAAAGCATAGTGTTTCTTCATTTAGGTTGGATTTTATGAAGCCTTTCCTCAAAGAAAGGGTAAACAAACACACAGGGGAGTGGTGGAGTCCCTGTCCCTGGAGGTGTTGAAGGACAGCCTGGCTGTGGCCCTTAGTGCCCTGCTCTGGCCACTGTGGTGATGTTAGGTCCTGGGCTGGGCTGGATGAGCTCAGAGGGCTTTTCCAGCCTCAATCATTCTGTGATTCATTTCCTCCTATCTCTTCCTCCTCAGCACAGATCCCATTCTCTTCACCAAGTACCAAACACTTTCTGCTCTGCCTCTTCAGATAAGGCTCTCTACATTTAAAGCACAAGGGCTGAATGGTATCTTTGGAAAATAATTGATGTTGTTAGGGCACTCTGCATAGCTTGTTTGTGAAACAGCTTATCCACAGGCACTGAACTGCCTTGTTGATACTCAAAGAAACCTGAGAGTGCACTTGGCTTTTAACTCCTAATATCATTTAGACATTTCTAGTGAGTTATACTTCTGCAAACGTAGAAAACCCACACATTGAGTTCTAAAGACATTAAATTGCAGATTTATTGCACTGATGGATTATTTATTTGATGCTTTACACATACAAAATCAGCAAAAATCCTCTATCTCTGTATAGGAGATGTATTAAAAACATGTTTTCTATGGTAACATCTCACAAGTTTAAAATTATGAAGCCCTACCCCACTGTGTCCTTTTGCAGCTTACCCACAACCTCTACTTACTCATGTTTAACTAATTGGCAGTCCTATTCAGAACTGTCAGCAAGAAATATGATTACTTGAAAAGAAGCACATTTGTACAACACTAAATCAACAGCTAATTAATGTAGCAAATAAACCACTGCATTTTCACTACAATCAGGTAATTGTATTGGTTATAGCAACACTCTGTTTTATTACATAGCTATATCTCTGTTTTGATTATGTCATTAAAAGGGAGCTATATGTCTGGCTGTTTCATGCATTAGAATATTCAACAATCTAATATCATGCTCTTCCACCTGTCTGGGTTACAATATTCATTTGATTGGGCTGTATGATGCACCCCTGCAACAATTGCAAGCGTTAGCTGATAAAGGAGAAGAATGAGACAGTTTGATGGAAGACAGAGCAATGAAGTACCACAGCACGCTCACGCATAACGCAGGCAGTTGTTTATCTCCCTCAAGTAATAATACAAGGTTCATAAAGAGGCTAAGCTTTGCTACTGTGCCTGTGGAGCAAGTTTTAGCACATGGATATGTAGGCAAAAGGGTCCTGCAAAGCTTACACAGCAACCCAACAGGCCGAACGTCGAGAGTCCCAGAGATCGCTGCTTTACCACCTACCCAAAGACGAAGCTCTGGTGGCTCAGGCTCTCATGCCTGAGTACTGTGGTACTGACCAGCACTGAGACCCACTGTACTGTCTGGTAAACCTCTTCTAGTTGACCAGAACATCAGGCCTAGCTAAACATGTCAAAATACCCGCATTTCTCCAAGTTGCTCAGAACTGCAGGCATCTACTGGTTACCCACTCCCCACCCAGAGCAACACACCACTCTTGTGCTGCTCTGCAGTGGTACTGCTCAGAATGGCACTCACACAATCACTGAATTATCGAGGCTGGAAAAGACCTCTAGGATCATCATGTGCAGCTGAAGCAAGAAAGAGAAAGCAAACCACATATTCAGTCTGTGCAGGCACCCAAAACAAGGCAGCCATGGGAGGAAAGAGACCTACTGAGTACAGACTTATCTTTCACATCACAACACTGCATCTATTTCTGTGGTACTGTCTGTAACTCTTGCCACGGAAGCATCAATAAGGTGAACTGGAGTCTGAACTGCGAAGAACTGAGGTTGACGCACAGATGATACCTTTTTCCATTGACAGACTGCCAATGTCCAGATTCTCATGGGATAGTGTAGAGGAAAACACACTGGCTGCCTTCCCAGAGGCAGGCAACTTTGAGAGAGAATCTGGATTAAATTGAATGGGTGTTTGGTTTTAAATGGTGACAGGTATTTTGTGTCAGGAGGAAACTGCTGAATCACCACAGTATAAAGAGACAGCCTGCTTGGAGAGGCTCTGAGGTGGAGCTGAGGCTCGTGGAGTGGGAGGAGCTGAGGCTCCCGGACTGGAGCTAAAGCTATGCTAGCTGTCTCAACAGGATTCTGATTCTCTCTCTCCATGGACCGACTGCTGCTAATAATGGACTTTACCTGTTTTATTGTGAGTTTAAGGGACATTAGATTCAGATGGGTTTTCTCTTTATTACAGACTTTCTCATTATCTCTGGGTTTTCTTTCAGGATATTTCTGGTCTCAGGTAGTCTGCTTTGCCTCTATGGTCATAAGTTGTGTAATGAGTTACACAAATTTATCCTTGAAATATGTACAATCCAATAATAGTGACCTGTGCTTTCTGCTTATGGCCTGCTCCTTGGGCTTGTCAGGCTTGTCAAAACAGAGTCACGTTAGAAAAGACCTTTGTAAGACAAGGTCTTACAAAACTGGAGTGAAATGTCATGAATGAAAACTCTGTCATTCCAAATCAAGCACTTCAACAGGACACATTTTTCTTCAAAGTTTGTTTAACAACTATTCCTGACTCTTGTGATTAGCACATCACAAGCTTTTTGGAAGCAATTGCTGCATCCTTTAAGTGAAAAAATGTCTGTCAATGACAAAAGTTGTCCCTATCATTCTATGCACTTACCAACTGTTCTTTACTCACAGTAGTAAGTTCAGTTGCCCAGGCCACCACAGAGGCTCTAAGTTTCTAAAGAAGAATCAGCTAGCTATGCAAAAGTTCATCAGGGTCTACCATCTTGTCCGTAGACATTACTGTGTTCACATGGGGTGACCACCATTTAAACAGCAAGAATTCTAATCGTTTCCCCTGTTGGCAAACACCTAGCCATTAAATACTTGGTGGGAGTACAACTAACTAGGGCCATTTCTGATGGAGCACTAGCAGAGACCCTCAAGATTTCCTTGATTCTTACCATAGACTCAAAGGGCTTAGAAATCACAGTGAACTGTGAGTCTTGGAGTCTGGTCTCCTCAGCTGAAATTCTCTTTCAGTATGTTGAAATAATGCTGGAGAGAGTTCAGCACAGAGCCACAAAGACGATGAAGGGTGTAGAACACCTCCCTTATGAGGAAAGACTGAGGGAGCTGGGTCTCTTGAGTTTGGAGCAAAGGAGACTGTGGAATGACCTCATTAATGTTGATAAACATGTGAAGGGTAGGTGTTAGGAGGATGGAGCTAGGCTGTGCTCAGTGTCATCAGTGATAGGACAAGGGGCAATGGGTGTGAGCTGGAACATAGGAGGTTCCACATCAATATGAGAAGGAAGTTCTTCCCAGTGAGAGTGAGAGCGCACCGGAACAGAGTGACAGAGTGCCCAGGGGCAGTTGTGCAGTCTCCTTCTCTGGAGACGTTTAAAACCTACCTGGGCATGTTCCTGTGTGACTTGGTCTAGGTGGTCCTGCTGTGTCAGGGGGAGTGGACTGGATAATCTTTTGAGGTCCCTTCCAATCTCTAATGTTCTGTGATTCTGTGATATGAAAGCACTGATTTTATTTTTTTTTCTAAATGCCTAATTAAATTTGCTGCACATATGATTCTAAAACATCCTGCTTTTACAGAACCCAGGATAGTCACCCCATGTCAAGATTCATGAAAAGCAGCATTTCTTCTGTCTGTGAAGGAAAAAAAGGGAAAGAACAAAGAGGAAAAACAAAGGTAGAAATACTATAGAGGTCATCAACCCCCTTTCTGTTGTGCTGCCTGTGTTTTTGGCTAACATGAATTTCCAGACTACCATCACGTAATCCTCCCTCATATTGCCCCATAGTTTTCACATTTTTGTTGGAAGGAAATTTTCTTATTAGCCAAGTCACAGAATCACAGAACATTAGGGATTGGAAGTCACCTCAAAAGATCATCTAGTCCAATCCCCCTGACACAGCAGGACCACAGCAGGACCACAGCAGACCAAGTCGCACAGGAACATATCCAGGCAGGTTTTAAACTTCTCCAGAGCAGGAGATTCCACAACCCCAATTCAATCTGTTAATTCAATATTTATAAGTTGTATATATGTATATATTTATATGTTAATCTAACTCATAACAACTACTAAAAAGACAACAAAAGGAATGGCACTATATGGGGAAAAAGAGAAACAAACACTGCAAGAAAACATGCTCATTACTTGCTGTGATTGTGATGAAATCACACCTCATCACAGATTGAGTAAACTAAGGCTATTCAGCACAGAGGTGTCAATATCTGTCCAAACTAATTTTCATTTGACACCAGGCACAATAGTTTAGTGGGATTGAGTTGTCAGGCACCTAACAGTATTGCAGAGAGCTTGCTGTCACACCTACTAGGTAAAGTGTATGAGTGAAAGCTCACTTCAAAATCCACTGCCAGGCACCTTGCCATTCACCAAGGACTCTGTGGATAGGAATGACAGGAGCCTTTGAAACCAACTGGTTTATTTAACTGTGAATTATGTCACTAAACACAAAAAGGTGCTATGAAAATTCTAAAATACCCGATCTGCCCAAAGACTCCCTGAGCCAGTGGATTCTGGAAAAGTATAAAAGTATCACAAACTGAGTCCTTTATTCTTCCCTAGGTGTCTGCTATTGATAGTGATCTAATGCCTTATGCTAAAGTTACAGTCTGGGACTCAGATGATCAAATTTGTTTTTCTCCTTTTCTCTTTCTCAATAGAGTGAGATTTGGGGCACAGCACGGTGGGTTTCACCTATACTGGGAGAAGGAGAGAGGAAAAGCAGCAGGTGGAGGGTGAAAAGGCTTTGGCCCAGTTTATCTATCTTTAAAAAACCGTTACTTACTTTTTGGTTCATAAACTCATTGTCTTTATAAGAAGTTGCTGGATTTTGCTTTCAACCCTGAGAGTAATTAGTAAAAACCATCACAAATGGCCAGGAGGTTGAAGCATGTGATCTATGAAGACAGGAGAGTGTTTCCTCAGCCTGGAGAAGAGGAGGCTTCAGGGGACCTCTTGACTGTCTTCAGTTATAAACGAGAAGAGTTACAGGTAAGGCAGAGCAGGACTCTTCCCAGAAACACACAATCAAAAAGCAAGAAGCCACATTCACAGCAGCAGCAAGGAAAATTTTGATCAAAAATAACAAAGTCTTCCCTGTAAACGCAGTTAATCACCAGAACAGGTTTCCTACAGAAGCTGTATAATCTCCATCCTTGAAGACACTCAAAACACAAGTGGATACAGCCCTGAGCAACTTGACCTAGTTTTTCAACCTGTATCATTAGTTGTGATGGACTCCAGAGACCCCTTCCAAGCTGAATTATTGTCTGACTAGTTCAAAAGTGAAACTCTACAAAATCCTTAGGAAATTCTGAAGGGAGGCAGAATGGTTTTGATGCTTTGGGAGGCAGAGGAGAGGGGGTAGAAGGTTCTACCAGAAATTAGGATTCTTACAACAAAATATGTCAGGAAATAAAACAATCAAAGACATGTTTGGCAGAGGCTTCTACAACAGTATTCCGGTCACTCAATAGCCTCTGACTGGAAGAGAGCTAGGAGAGCCAAATGAACGGGGAAAGCTTAAAAAAACCCCACTTCCTTCTATGCTAAGGGCTTCAAAAGTCAACAGGGTCAGTTTAAAATTGATCCATTGTGATTTTATAAGAACTGAGTGAAAAGACCGCTGGGCAGATGTAATGCGATCACAGCTGTTCAGTCCTGGGAGCAGCATGAGGCTCCATTCTGCAATAGCTGGGAGCAGCAGGCAGCCGCTTTCTGGAAGTCCTACTATGAGAGAATTGCCATTGCTGATCCTCATGCTGCTGTTGAGTCAGATGGGAGATTTTACTGCATAAACGACTAGAGACTCAAAGCCTGCACTGAAACAGCATAAACATAAAGAAGCATGCTTTAACTTCAGAAGCGTATGGCTCTCAGTGGTTCCTAAACAACTGGAGCTCTGTGTCAAAGGGTAAATGTGGCTCCCAGTTTGCTGTTGCCTCACCTAGTTTTTCTTATGAAAAGAAAAAACCAAAAAAACCAAAAGGAAAGAGCCATGCAGTTATGGATGGAGGTCTGACTCAGTAGTGACCTTTTATTCTGATAAATTGCTGATTTTTCAGATACAGAAAACAATGTCTTTATCCCATGGAAACCAGCTGATGTGTCAGCAACGTCCTTTCCAAAAACCTCAGTGCCAGCCAAATGTCAAAGTCTGTTATTTCATGTTAAATGGATTTACCCAATTCTCTTGCAAGGCAGCACACAGCCTGACCTGAGGTAAAAACTTCAGGAAGGAAGCCTGCGAACAAGCACAGAGCTGTCAAGTACCAAAGTTCATTAAATTCATAACTAGCTTGTACAACACAAGCATGCAGATACCAGTGACATTCTACTTCAGTGACTATTCTGGGTAGTAAAGCATTCTGCTGCCTCTTCTTTTCCTGGCAGCAGTGCTGGCCCATGCAACACTCCCTTTTTGGAGAGTCAACTAAATGCTTAATACTAAGCTGTGCTGGAGCATCCCTGGACATATCAAGTCATTTGACTAATGCAAGAAGTTCCTCTCTTTCCCCATGGAAGTTTGAAATTAACTATCTGCTTCCTTGCTTCCTGTGACAGTATAAGAGAAGGTGACAGTTCTAGTCACACTTTTTTACAGAATCACTGGTTGGAAGAGACCCTTGGGATCATCTCATCCAACCAACAAGCCTACTCTACAAAGTTCACCCTTAAACCAGATGCCCAAACAACACATCTAAAAAATCTTTAAACACCTCCAGGGATGGTGACTCAATCCTCTCCCTGAGCAGCCTATGAAAAAAATTTTTCCTAACTCTCCCATGTTCTAGTTTGAACCCATTTCCTCTTGTTCTATCACTAATTGCTTGTGAGAAGAGACCAGCACCAACTTCTCCACAATGTTCTTTCAGGTAGTTGTGCAGAATGATGAGGTTTCCCCTCAGCTTCCTGTTTTTCAAACTAACCAGCCTCAGATCCTTCAATCATTCCTCATAAAAGTTTATTCTACAGGCCCTTTACCAACTTCATTGCCCTCCTCTGCACTCACTCCAGTACCTCGATATCTTTCATGTATTGAGGTGTCCAAAACTGATGCCAGTACTCAAGATGAGTCCTCATCAGTGCTGAATAGAGGAGTATGATCACCTCCCTGCTCCTGCTCACCACACTATTTCTAACATAAGCCAGGATGCTGTTGGCTTCCCTGGCCACCTGGGCATACTGCTGGCTCATGATCAGCTGCCTGTCAATTAGAACCCCCAGGTCCCTCTCTGCCAGACAGCTCTCCAGCCACACCTCCCCAAGCCTGTAGTGCTGCTGGGGTTATGAGGCCCAGGGGCAGGACCTGGCACTAGGTCTTCTTGAAGCTCCTGCCATTAACATTGGCCCATCGCTGCAGTCTATCAAAGTCTCTGGATAGAGCCTCCCTGCTCTTGTGCAGATGAACACTCCCACCTAACTTGGTGTCATCTTCGAACTTACTAATGATCCGCTCTGTGTCCTTATTGAGATAATCAATAAAGACATTAAATAGAAATGGTCCCAAATGGCCAATAGAGGTATTGTCTGTAGAACAATGGATGTATTGTTCTGACATTGGGTGTAAAAGGAAAAAGAATCTGAGCAATTTTGTTGTTCATTAGTTTTTTGTGCCACTCTGGTGTCTGTGCCATCACTATCCTTGAGAGAAAACATCTGTTACCTAACCAAGAGTTCTCCTTCCCTATTTAGATCCTGTTTCCCTCCGGAATAGTCTTCAATTTGCTGTGCTGGCATTTGCCCTTTATTTTTGCTCTCTCTTCTGTATATTTAAGTTTTACCCTATGCAGGCTTCTTTTTCACTTTAAATCTAAACACATTTGAAATAAAGAGCAGTGAAATGACTTCTGAGAGAGAAGTTACTTTCCTTTTCGTAGTCAGTTCCAGGGTTTATAACTACATGTAGAGATTTAATGCAAGGCATGCACGGACATAAACTGCATGTTCCAATCTTGACCTGAGCTTCAGAACTCTTCCATCAATAACTGAAATAATTGAAATAAGGGATCAAAATGTAAGACTGCTTTCTTTAAAACCAAAATATAAGGAAGATATAAGCACCTTTCAAAGCCAAAGTCTTGGGATAGAAGATCCCAAAACAACCCACCACCCTTAACCAGGATTTTCACAGAATCACACAGAATCACAGAATGTTAGGGATTAGACGGGACCTCGAAAGATCATCCAGTCCAATCCCCCTACCACAGCAGGATCCCCTAGATCCAGTTGCACAGGAACATGGCCAGGTGGGTTTTAAATGTCTCCAGAGAAGAAGACTCCACAACCCCTCTGGGCAGCCCCTTCCAGTGCTCTGTCATCCTCACTGGGAAGAAGTTCCTTCTCATATTCTATGATTCTATGATTATTGTTGAGCAGAAGAAACAGAACAGGGAGTGCAGAAAGAAGAGTGGTGACTGGCGAGGGATAATAATGTGGTGCAAACAAGTCACTATAGCCTGAGCAGGGGTGAAATGAGACTGTGAGGACCCAGTAATCTCAATGATTGTGTGATTCTAACATGTAATTCAAACACAAGATAAGGGGCAAACTCTACCTTATGTAACACAATCTGATTAGAAAACATAATTTAATGAATATGGGTCATCTTAATTTGCAAAGATCACAAATCTGGACTTCTAATCTTTCTGCTAAAAGCCACTACAATCCAAACCAGACTGAAATTTAAATATTATTTATTCTCCTTTCCACTGATTTTCTTCAGTCTTGACTGATTTGATTATGCTACTCAGAGATAGAGACTTCCAGCAGCTTGTCAGAAATAAAAGAAGAGCAAATCTTACTGCTTATATAGCTGGTTAAGAAGCAAAACATTTCCTAAGAATAAGAGTAATCAGTCACTTTCCATGGGGTCATAAATAACAGTTTCAGGGTGTCATTTGAAGATTGTATTTTTCTACTTATTCACGCCTTCTCTATTAAGAAACAAGTCAGGTCAAGCCTCGTCTTACAGAGGTACATTGTGTTAGATAAGAGAAAGTTGTGAGGATCTCCAAGGGATTAAAAACAATTTGTCAGTTGCTACAGAATGCCATCAGGCTTTCAGTGGTCACCAGGCCTTCTTTTATTCTGCAGAGAGCCTTACTAATTCCAGAATCTTTCTCCAAGAATCACAGAATCACAGAATCATTAGGGATTGGACCTCGAAAGATCATCTAGTCCAATTCCTCTCAGAGCAGGATCACCTAGACCAAGAATACACAGTCTCTTTCCTGGTGTAAAAGATTCTTTGTTGATGTCCATACGAAAACGTTAATTAATTTCACAGAATCACAGAATGTTATGAATTGGAAGGGACCTTGAAAGATCATCTAGTCCAATCCCCCTGCCACAGCAGGACCACCTAGACCAAGCCTTACAGGAACATAGCCAGGTGGGTTTTAAATGTCCCCAGAGAAGGAGACTCCACAACCCCCCAGGGCAGTCCCTTGCAGGGCTCTGTCACCCTCGCTAGGTAGAAATTTCTTCTCATATTCATGTGAACCTCCTATGTTCCAGCTGACATCCATTGCCCCTTGTCTTATCCTTAGATGACATTGAGTAGAGCCTGGCTCCATCCTCCTGGCACTGACCCTTCACATATTTATAAACATTAATGAGGTCAATCCTCAGTCTCCTTTTTTCTAAGCTAAAGAGACCCAGCTCCCTCAGCCTTTCTTCATCAGGAAGATGTTCCACTCCCTTCATCACCTTTGCAGCTCTGTGCTGGACTCCCTCCAGCAGCTCTGTGTCCCTCTTGAACTGAGGGGCCCAGAACTGGACACAATATTCCAGATGTGGTCTCGCCAGGGCAGAGTAGAGGGGGAAGAGAATCTCTCTCTGTCTACTAACCATCTCCCTTCTAATTCACCCCAGGATGCTGTTGGCCTTCTTGGCCACAAGGGCACATTGCTGGCTCATGGTCATCCTGATGTCCACCAGGACCCCCAAGTCAGCTCTTCTTCTCTGGGTGCAGAGCCTTTAAAACGTACCTAAAATGATGGAGATGCTGTACGGGGCTAAGTCCAATGTCTATCAGCAGTACACGGTGTCTAGAACTCTTGTTACCAATTAAAGTCAGAAAATAGTCTCAAGCAGATGAGATCAGTTTTCCATTAATTTGCATTAATAAAGTTGCCATTCCTCAGTGCTTTACTGTTTGAAACTTTCACCTCTATCTCCATATAGCTATCAAGGTAATGTATAAAGTTACTTGAGCTTCACAGCAGAGTGAATAGTTCAGAACTGTACAAAGCCTGGGCATTGCAAATGACCTATTTGGTTACACAAATGTCAGAGTGGTTCTGTCACCATTAAGTTATTAGTTTCACTTTTTATTTTTGTCTATCCAAGCCATCTGTGTGGAGAAATTTGTTCCAAATGTGTGTAGTTTAAAATCCATCATTTTTATCACAATGTATGCAATCAGACTTGAATTATTTAGAAATTATCAATGCAAGCTGCCTCGCGCTTAACCTTCTGAATGGAGACAACACGCAATGAGAGAAAAAGTACATCCAGGCAATAGACTAATGAACAGCAATCCAGGTACAAGGGGTCACCGGGACAAAACCCTGACCTCACTCATTGCCAAGAGCAAAATGCCCAGGTCACAGAGACAATGTAAATTAGCTCACAAAGAAGTTTTTGTTTCTTGCAGCACCACCATCAATTATTAACCTCTATTGCTAGTCATAACCTTAGGCTTTCATAGATAGTTCCCAGACAACTTCATACCCTTCCCTCCTATATAAGAGAGAAAGAAGAACAAAAGTACCAAAAACAAAGCACTATTCTATAGTGCTTCCCCGATAGCATAGAATCATAGTCTCATAGAATCATTAGGGATTGGAAGGGACCCTGAAAGCTCATCTAGTCCAATCCACCTGCCACAGCAGGATCACTTCACTGGAGAAGTTATAGAATCAGAATCACTCTGGGTTGGAAGGGACCACCTGAGCATCCAGTTCCAACCCCCCCACACCATGGGCAGGGACACCCCACCCTAGACCAGGTGGCGTTAAACACCTCCAGGGATGGGCCCTCAACCACATCCTTGGGCAACCCAGTCCAGGCTCTCACCACTCTCATGGTGAAGAACTTCCTCCTCACATCCAGTCTAAATCTACCCATCTTCATCTTTGCTCCATTGCCCCTAGTCCTGTCACTACCTCGTATCCTAAAAAGTCCCTCCCCATCTCTTCTGTAGGTCCCCTTCAGATACTGGAAGGCCACAAGAAGGTCACCTCAGAGTCTCCTCTTCTCCAGACTGAGCAGACCCAACTTACTGAAATAAGACATCTGGACATTCACCTTCTTGACAAAAGCCTCAGGAAATGATCGATAGCTCCCAGCCCAGCCAAAGCACGGTGGTCTGGCAGTGCTGTAAATTCCTCTGTTGTCTGTACACCCAGCTTAGAACCCCCACGCGGTTCCTACAGCCCGTGAACCACTAGTAGCTCAGTGCATTGGCAGGAACAGCAAATGAGCTGATGCAACCTACATTTACTCAACTAAATTAAATGCATGGCAATGCTAAAAGAACCGATCTAGGGGCCTTCAAACAATATAAAGATTGGAAAAAAGTATAGGCTTGTTTTCCAGAGAGGAAAAAACTGACCAGATTTAAGTGAAGTCATTGGGAAAGAAAAACCTTTCCAATACAGCGTGTGCATGCACTGAACTCTTCGTGTTTTTCACACGTGATCTGGATTTGCTGATGCTCAGAGGGCGGGCAGGGATGAGTCTGAGAAGGATGTGCGCTAGATGAAATAGAAAGCTATCAAAGATTTAACCATGCAGTAGAGGGAAGAAAATGCCCTTGAGTTTTTTTTTCCTTTCATAATATAAATTTAAGGAACACGAAGTGGCAGAGAAGCACTTGGAAGGAAAGTGCAGAGTAATTGCCTCAGCTTTGAGGTTTCGTAGAGATTTTTTTTGTCAGGCCAAGTTCTTCACTCTCACTGTGGTGACTCAAAGCAAAATTTTTCCCTAAGTATTAGTGATGACAGTGTTGCAGCCATGATCATCTCTGATTCCTTAATTAAACTGTCCTTAACCAGAGACAGAGAGAGAGAATACGCCTGATCCTTGGCTTGGACTGATCCTGCAGAAATTCCTCAGACAGGAAAATCCAAAGGGATCAAAATTTTTCCTCTGATCACTGGATTTCTGACAACTTCTGTAACTTTTTTTGGTATGTTCTTTCACTGAGAGGATCTGGCCTGTAGAGTGGAAGGAAAAGTAGTCCATGCCCATGCTCCAATTCCCTCAGCAATTCTGCAGAAGAACTAAACACAAGATCACAGAATTAGGGATTGGAAGGGACCTCGAAAGATCATCTAGTCCAATCCCCTTGACACAACAGGATCACCTAGACTAAGTTGCACAGAAACATGTCCAGGTGAGTTTTAAACATCTCCACAGAAGGAGACTCCACAACTCCCCTGGGCAGCCCGTTCCAGTGCTCTGTCACCCTCACTGTGGAGAAGTTCCTTCTGATATTGATGTGGAATCTCCTATGTTCCATCTTACACACATTGCCCCTTGTTGTATCATTGGATAACACTGAGAAGAGCCTGGCTCCATCCTTCTGACACCCACCCTTTCACACATTTATAAACATTAATGTCTTCACCCCTCAGTCTCCTTTTCTCTAAGCTAAAGAGACCCAGCTCCCTCAGCCTTTCCCGATAAGTGAGGTGTTCCACTGCCTTCATCTTTGTGTCTATGCACTGGACTGTCTCCAAGATGTTCTGTGTCCTTGAACTGAGTGGCCCAGAACCAGACACAGTATTCCAAATGTGGCCTCACCAGAGCAGAATAGAAGTGCAGAACCTCTCTCAATCTGCTAACCAGACCCCATCTGGTCCACCCAAGTATGTCATTGGCCTTCTTGGCCACAAGGGCACATTGCTGGCTCATCGTCATCCTGCTGTCCACTAGGACCCTCAGGGCTCTTTCTTCTACACTGCTCTCCAACAGGTCAGGCCCCAACCTAAACTGCTACCTGAGGTTGTTCTTGCCCAGATGCAGGACTATATACTTGACCTTGTTATAGTTCATTAAATTTCTCTCTGCACAGCTCTCCAGCCTGTCCAGGTCACTCTGAGTGGCATCACAGTCTGCTGGGGTGTCAGCCACTCCTCCCAGCTTTGTGTCATCAGCAAACTTGCTGACAGTGCACCCTAATCCC
>JAOXOE010000343.1:14922383-14934603 GCA_028565055.1 Phoeniculus purpureus
GGTTGGACTCGATGATCTCTTGGGTCCCTTCCAACCCCTAACATCCTATGATCCTATGATCCTATGATCCTATGAATCGCCATTCCTGGCCGTGTTTCACGGTTGTAGAGATCGGGGTTAAGGGACAGGCTGGTTCACGGTTGGACTCGATGACCTTAAAGGTTTTTTCCGGTATAAACGACCCTGTGATCCTATGTGAGGCCCAAGGAGCTGTTCAGCAGAAGGGACAACGGCAGCAGTTCCTGTAGAAGCCTTTGCTTTGTAGGATAAACAGCAACTATGCACATACACAGGCAGAGCCAAAGGAATGGGGTCTGGTGGTTTGTTGTGGGCTGGGTTTTGTTGTTTTATTAAAGCAACATTTGTTTTTTTCCTAATTTGCAGTGGATATTTTCTACTCACAGCTCTGCAATCTGCAGAGCCTTAAATGACACCCCCCCCAGTCTGATACTAAAATAGAACTTCATATTAGGATGGATCTGCATCCGAACTCTGGCAAGGCTCACTCTTCACTAGGAGTGTTTTAAATGCTATCAACAGGGCAGCAGCGAAATAGGAAGGACAAACTTCAGCCTATATTGGACTATATTGAATTTAGTAAAGATTTTCACTTACAAAGTGATAGTGAATAAAAGCCATGTGGAAAATTAAGAAATTAGTCTGACATGAAATAGCATACTGCTACATGCGCTGCTTTATACTGTAAGAGGTTTTGCTTGGTTTAAACACAAAGTTCCCTCTCCACGGTGCAGAAGACTATAACACTGCAAGAGTATCACATAATCACAGGAAGTCAGGGGTTGGAAGGGACCTTGAAAGATCATCCAGTCTAATCCCCTTGCCACAGCAGGATCACTAGATCAAGTTGCACAGGAACATATCCAGGCGGGTTTTAAACATCTCCAAAGAAAGACACCCCCACAACCCCCCTGGACAGCCCCTTCCAGGGCTCTGTCACCCTCACTGGGAAGAAGTTCCTTCTCATATGGATGTGGAACCTCCTATCTTCCAGCTTACACCAATTGCCCCTTGTCCTATCATTAGATGCCACCAAGCAGAGCCTGGCTCCATTCTCCAGACACCCACCCTTTCCATATTTATAAATATTAATGTGGTCACCTCTCAGTCTCTTCCAAGCTCAAGAGACCCAGCTCCCTCAGCCTTTCCTCATCAGTGAGGTGCTCTATTCCTTTCAGCATCTTTGTGGCTCTGTGCTAGACTCTCTCTAGCAGTTCTGTGTCCTTGGAGAGGCCTTCTCTGCTTCTCTCACCACCCCACCAGTGAGTGGGCTGGAGGTGCACAAGAACCTGTGAAGGGGCATAGTAGGACAGCTGACCCCAACTGACCAAAGAGATATTCCAAACCATATTGGAATATCCCTTCCAATATTGTGCATTGTGTCCAGTTCTGGAGCCCCCAGCACAAGAAGGATGTAGACAGACTGGACACTTAAATGATCAGGCAACGGAATAGCTCTCACATGAGGGCAGGCTGAGAGTTGAGGCTGTTTAGCCCAGAGAAAAGAAGGCTCCAGGAGGACCTTCTTTTGACCTTCCAGTACCTGAGGGGGGTCTACGTGAGGGCAGGGGAAGTTCTTTTCAAGAGGGTTTGTATGGATAGAACAAGGAGCGATGGGGTCAAGCTGGGAAAGGAGAGATTTAGGTTGGGTATTAGAAAAAAGTTCTTCAGTGTGAGAGTGTTGATCGCTGGAAAGGGCTGCCTGAAGAGATGGTGGGGGCCCCATCCCTGGAGTCATTTAAGGTCAGGCTTGATGAGGCTCTGAGAAACTTGACCTAGGTAGAGTTGTCCCTATATAGGGAGGTTGGACTACATGACCTGTAGACGTCCCTTCCAGCCTAGAACATTTATACATTCTATATGATGCCGTGCTCATCATGTAATGCTGGGGAGATTAGAAGGAAGGAGGAGACATTCCAGGTGATGGCATTTGTATTCCCAAGTGATCACTGTGTGTGATGGAGCCCAGCTTTCCTGGAAGATTTGGCTGAGCCAAATTGGCTGACTGCCAGTGTAAAGTGGTGAATGAATTCCTTGTTTTGCTTTTCTTGCACCTGTGAATTTTGCTTTCTCTGTTAAACTGCCTTGATCCAAACTCATTAATTTTTGTACATTTACTCTTCTGATTCTCAACTCCATCCCAGTGGGAGTGCCCGGGATGTGGGAAAGGGGGAATCATGTGCAAATGGCTGGGGGGTGCTTACCATGTAAGCACGTTAATTACACTATATCCACTGGTGGGTAGGGGTGCTAGAGATTCATGTTGACACAACTCAAAAGCAATAAAACACCTTTAGCTAAAGGATCTCTGTACACTTGCACTGGGCTCACAAATCAGATACACTAACTTACCCTCTGTTGCACACATAGAATTTTGCAGGTTCTTTCCTTGATGGAGGCTCAGTAGCAGAAACAGAGCAATTTAACTCACTCTTGCCAGGCTTTAGCAGAGTGAAATAATGCCTCCAGCTAATCTAGTTAGTAGGTTTCTTGATTCCTAAATGTTAATGTTCTTGGAAATAGCAGGAAAAGGGTGTTTTTCAGTCCCTTCACTGCACTGTGACAGTGCTACTTTTTTCTTTCTAGCAACTATTCAAACGTGCTGTGAGAAATGAGAAGAAATAGCCTCTGTACAGATGCTTTTTAAACAACTGCAAACCTGATACACTCCTCTGTAAAGGAGATGCGTAGCTCTATAGATGAGCACTGGGACTGCAGTGTTGGTTCTTTAGGGTCTATTTCAATGGAAATAATAAACCATCATGCAGCTACATGATGGTGGGGTATAGAGACGATAGTGATTGGTGGATGAACAAAGGGCAACGCATACAAGCTGGAATAAGGGTAATAGTGAACTGAGAGAAGTTTTCTAAAAAATAATTCCTGTAAGATTTGTCAAACAACAGAGCTTGTTCCTCACAGAAAGTGTGTGGATTACAGAGATGGCCCTGAGCAGACTCCTCCAGCTGAATGTGCTTTTGAGAAGCAGGTTGGACATGAGATCTCCAGGGGTCCTTTCCAAACTCTGGCTTCCTATAATAATTAATTCTGATGATCAGCAAAATATTTCTACGTAGTTAATGCTTGACTATTAGCAGCAGCTCTCTAATAGCCTGGAAAACAAAGTTGTCCTAGGGAAGGAGCACAAAATACATAATCTTCCTCTGTCTTGCCCAAGACTTTCTGTGACCACTTCTAACAGACCCTACCTTTTGAACAAACCAGCTGAGCAGTGCTCAATGCTGCAAATATGCAGTAACGGGGATTCTGCTGAAAGAGAAAAAGAAACACCCTGCCTATCTGATTTATTAGACCAAGCAGTGAGTTACTTGTGTTGCACAGATTATTTAAGAAGCAGAGTTACAGAATATATTTGTGGTTACTTGCCACTAGTCTCCAGTAATCATCATATCTTCTAAAATGATGACAACAATTATCAGCTACTGTAAAAAACCACTGCACATCACATAAAGCCCAGTCATCATCAATTTCCACTTCTGAATCTGGCCACACCCAGCTTGCTTTACTGTTGCATGACTATTCTGAGACTGTATTGCATCCTGAGGTTATTGTGTCCAGTTCTGGGACCCTCAGTTCCAGAAAAACATAGAACTACTTGAGAGAGTCTAGTGCAGAGCCACAAAGATGATGGAGTGGAGCATCTCCCTGATGAGGAAGGGTTGAGGGAGCTGGGTCTCTTGAGCTGGAGAAAAGGAGCTTTAGGGGTGACCTCATTAATGCTGATAAATATATGAAGGGTGGGTGTCAGGAGGATTGAGACAGGCTCTGACCAGTGGAATGCAGTGAGAGGACAAGGGGCAATGGATGTCAGCTGGAAGAGAGGAGGTTCCACATCAGTCTTAGAAGGAACTTCTCAGTGAGGGTGACAGAGCACTGGAAGGGGCTGCCCAGGGGGCAGTTATGGAATCTCCTTCTTTGGAGATGATTAAAATCCACCTGGATATATTCCTGTGTGACTTGATCTAGGTAATCCTCCAGTGGCAGGGGGATTGGACTGGATGATCTTTTGAGGTCCCTTCTCATTCCTAATGTTCTGTGGAGTTTTACTCCAGGAGCACAACATTTCCTCACCTCCTCTGAATCACTTGAGGATAAAGCAGGATGCTTTAACAGAGGAGTGGGTGGGGAAAAGCAAAGAACAAGGATGCTGAAAGAGGTTATATTTCCTTCGTTTGGTGAGACAAACACAGAGTCATAGAATGATTTGGGCTGGAAAAGCCCTCTGAGCTCATCCAGCCCATCCCAGGACCTAACATCACCCCAACAGCCAGACCAGGGCACTCAAGGACACAGCCAGGCTGTCCTTCAACACCTCCAAGGATGGGGACTCCACCACTGCCATGAGCAGTCCATTCCAGGCTCTGATCACCCTTTCCATGAGGAAGGGCTTCCTAACATCCAACCTAACCTTCCCCTGGAAGCTTCAGGCCCTGCCTTCTCTTCCTGGCGCTAGTTGCGTGGGAGAAGAACCTGACCCCCACCTGAGAACAACCTCCCTTCGGGGAGTTGGAGAGAGGGAGGAGGTCCCCCATGATTCTCCTCTTCTTCAGGCTAAACACCCCCAGCTCCTTCAGCCTCTCCTTGTCAGACTTGCCCTCCAGTCCCTTCCCCAGCCTTGTTGCTCCTCTGCACCTGCTCCAGCCCCTCAATATCTTTCTTGAAATGAGGGGCCCAGAACTGTCCCCAGTACTCAAATGGAAGCCTCCCCAGTACCTAGTACGGGGGAGAATGGCATTGCTAGTCCCTAGCCACACTATTGCTGATCCAAGCCAGGATGCCATTGGCCTTGTGTGCCACCTAGGCACCCTGCTTGCTCCTGTTCAGCCAGTTGTCAACTCTGCAGCCACTCTTCCCACAGTCTGTATTGCTGCAGGGGTTATTGTGGCCACTCACTCTGCAGAGAAGGTTGCAGAGAAACTGAAAGCACTGATAGTGCACTATTTACTTTGTGAGCTGATTAAACAACTTCCAGACAAGTATTGTACTGAAAGGTTCCAACACAGTGACATTTAGAGATGTGTCTTGTAGCAGTATCATAAAATGCTGATGAAAAAATTTATCACAGCATCTAGGTACAGCTGGAATGGTTTGTTCTTCAACCACACGCTGGTCAAATGCACGTTTACTCGCAGCAAGACACTGTCTCTATGGATTGCATTGTTTAAATTTCTCATCCTGATCTGAGAAGAAATTAACTTTTGATTAATGCTGCCGTTTCCTAACGAATGGGTGCTCTGTTCTTTGACTAGTCCCATTTAGTACATCGCTGTAAATGTGTTGCAGGCCTGTTTGGTTTGCGAATAATCCGTCCTTGCTCCTTTCCTTATTAAATTCTTCATAATCCTTCTGGGTACTTTTTCAAGAGTACTTATTAGTCATGAATGGGTTTTTTGCGAAATCACATCCGGAGAGGTGTTCTGCATAGCCTCAAGGTTTCTGATTGTGCTTTCTGTGACAGTTATCCTCTCTTCTGCCTTTGATATGTTACATGAGTGATTCTTAACAAACAATTTTGTTGATAAAGAACGAGAGAAAGAAATCAAAGCTTCTCTCAACAGTGGTACCTCTTCAGGGCAAACAGGAATAAAGCTCAGTAAAAGTGTATTTGTGTCACTCAAATTAGCAGATAAAAGTGCTCTGCAAGAGATATGGCAAGAGAAGCCACCACTTTAATGTAGGTTCCTTTCAGAAAAGCACTATACTTCAGGAGAAATAACTATCCTACCGCAAGTGTTTCTTGAGGCCGAAATGGCTGCCTTTAGGCTCGTGGAATTTTCTCTTACACTAATAGATTTTGATTTTTTTCATGAGAAGAAGCAGCACAGAAAAAAGGAAGCACCGATACAGGAATTCTCTAAATAGTGTTTCTCTTGATGATAAGTACTGGAAATACAAGTTCCAGTAGAACTGGAGTTCCTAGTTACGTGGGGTTTTTTAAAGCATAGTGAATATAAGAGAAAATTTAGAGCCATCAGCTTTGAGACCTCTGAGAGTTACTGGCAAAGAATTATGTGATACCATCCACTTGATATTAAAATTTGAATGCTGTCACAACATTAGATTAAAGAGGCAGAAATAGGCCAGTTCAGCATTCTGGCATAAGTGGAACAGAGGGTAATCTGCATTTTTTATCTCCAAAAGATCTCCTTACTAACTCTCCTTAGATCTTCACGTTATTTAAAATCAGTAAGAAATGTTTAGTTTCATTGCCAGCATCATCACAGCAGTGCTGTAAAACATCTGGACAAGTGTCTGAAAACAAGCACACTTAAGTAGCTTAACTAGAGTGATTCTAATCAATACACTTTCACATACAAACCGTCTTAATAAAGGATTAAAAACACTAGGAAAACAGCGGAACAAAAGTGTATTCTCCTGCACTCAAAGCCACTACATTTAATCTTCTGATGGGAATATTGTTTGATCTAACACATCTGAGACCATTGGCATATCACTGTCACAGCGCAAAGACGATGCACAGGCAGTATTTTAACTGGCACTGACATCAATCCCAGACTACAAACTGGCTGCACCACGAGAAATTCAAAATTAAAAAAACCCCAATAGGTTGACGCTGAGGTAATTGTTAAGAAGCAGAGTTTGTCAAAGGTAAATAGTCATGTCCATTTCATTCTGTATCTTCATCAGTAGATTTGATAGTGACAGAGCACACACTTAGCTCATCTGTAAGGTGAACCTCTTTAGAGAACTTGTCCAGAACCTTGAGACATTTAGGACCTCAGGTCCAACAGGAGCTTCAAAAAACCCAGCCAAAAGAACAAAAGTATTGCACTGGGGATGAGGTGACCCCATGTATCAGCTCAGCTGGAAGACAACTGGCTGAGAAGCAGCCTTGCTAAATGAAATCACTGCTAAAACATCCTCCAGCACAGAGACACTTTGTGCTTTTCAAGTGGTTGAAGCAGACAACCTCTAGAGGTCCTTAACAATCAAGATTTTAATGACGGTGTCATCAGTTGCTGATGGTCTGTCTGCAGCTCTTATCAAGGATGCAGAGCTGGCTTAACCCAGTTCTCCTCCCTCTTTTCCAGTTGAAAGAATGTCAGACAACTCTTCTTTCATCTCTCAAGACTGAGCTATTTTTTTCCAACACTAAAAGCAACCTACTTTGGAAGCATGTGAGGCAACACTACTGGAGTGCCTCAAAGCAATCCCTGAAAATCTCCCAGTCAGCAAAACAACTGTACATCTGTTTCTACCACCCTCATTAATATGCTCCAAATTTAGTGGAACCTTGCTCATTTGAACAGGGTTGTTAATCACAGATACTCAGATAATTAGGACTTGGAAGGGACCTTCAGGGGTCATCAAGTCCAACCCCCCTGCTCAAGCAGGGTCATAGAACACACAGAAACACAATCAGATGGATCTTAAAAGTCTGCAGAGAAGGAGACTCCACAACCTCCCTGAGCAGCCCCTTCCAGTGCTCTGTCATCCTTATAGTAAAGAAGTTTTTTCTCATGTTGAGATGGAACTTCCTGTGCTCCAGCTGACACCCAATGCCCCTTTTCCTATCACAGGGCACAGCTGACAAGAGATTGTCTCTTTCTTCTTGACACCCAGCCCTCATGGATTTATAGATAATGATTAAATCCCTTCGTAACCTCTCCTCTCCAAGATGAAAAGTCCCAGGTCTCTCAACCTCTCCTCATAAGGCAGGTGCTCCAGTCTCGTAATCATCCTCATGGCCCTCTGTTGAACTCTCCCAATCAGATCTCTGTCCCTCTTGAACCGAGGAGCCCAGAACTGGACACAATATTTCCAGGAAAGCCAAGTGGGATTCATTACGTATTTTAATGTCAAAATATAAAATAAGTTAGATTTCTGCAGTTTTTCTTTTTTTTTTTGTACAGCTGTCACAAAGGTAAAGATAGTTGATCTTAACACACATTACAGTTCATCCATCCTGAAGGATTTAAGACATTGACTTTGAAGGCTTTAAGACATTGACTTTGAAGGCATTTAGACACTGAAGGTCAATGGCATTCTGGGGTGGATCAAAAGTGGGGTGGTTAGCAGATAGAGAGAGGTTCTCCTCTCCCTCTACTCTGCCCTACCGAGGCCAGATCTGGAATATTGTGTCCCATTCTGGGCCACTCAATTCAAGAAGAACACAGAACTGCTGCAGAAATTCCAGTGTAGAGCCACAAAGATAATAAAGGGAGTGGAGCATCTCCTTTATAAGGGAGTGCTGAGGAAGCTGGGTCTCTTGAGCTTGGAGAAGTGGAGACTGAGGGGTGACCTCATTAATGTTTATAAATACTTGAAGGGTGGGTGCCAGGAGGATGCAGCCAGGCTCTTCTCAGTGTAATCTAATAATAGGACAAGGGGTGGTGGGTGTCAGCTGGAACATAGGACCTTCCACATCAATATGAGAAGGAACTTCTTGCCAGCGAGGGTGACAGAGCACTGGAAGGGACTGCCCAGGGGAGTTGTGGAGTCTCTTTCTCTGGAGATGTTTAAAACCTGCCTGGGTATGTTCCTGTGCAACTTGGTCTAGGTGATCCTGCTGTGTCAGGGGGATTGGACTAGATGATCTTTCGAGGTCCCTTCCAGTCCCTAATGTTCTGCAATTCTGTGATTCTGTGACTTGTGTTACCTACATGGGGCAAAGATATCTTTCAATCTGAAAGTTGTCCTCACATGAGGAGATCATATCCTGCTTCATTCCACTTCAAATTTTCAAGCTAATGCTATCCATACCATCCGTTTTAGGGAGATGTTGGGATGAAGGTTGGACTTTGTGATTCTGGAAGTCCTTTCCAGAAATAATGGTTCTATGACTCTGTGAAGACAACTATAAATCTATGCACAGCAATACATAATTCATAATTATATGAAGGATAATTTCTATGAAAAATGTTGATGAGTAGAAGCAGACTCAGATCTGCTGTTACAGGTCATCAATTGCTGCAAGCTTGAGTGCTTAGTGTGTTCTGTTTTATTCCTACTCTTGCTAAATTCTATTATTGAAAACCCCATGTTCTTCCGTTAAAGGTATCCCGAGAAAGGGAAAAGGGACCCCCAAGTGTGCTGATGCAGTAATTTGCTTTTTTTTTTCCTCAATTCCACTTGCTCACATGTAAGTAGAATTAGATTTTTCTAAAAGTATCTAAACAACAGTTTGCTCTGTTTTCAGGGAATAAAAAAAGCAGCCACATAATTTCATCCATAAAGAGTTATTCTTTGTCCTCTGGGACATCTCTTGCTACTCTACAGCAGGGGTCGAGTGGAGCCACAGTGTCTGCTGATGTTCAGTGTCTGGTTGGGGATCTTCAGAGCCTGGCAGGGAGCTTATGCTGTCGCCATGCAGAAGCAGAGAGGAACATTTGATCCAATGTTATTTCAGCTCTGCAGCTACTTTCTGCTAAGCCTGGTATGTGTATGATAAAGTTATTTTAATCTGTTGTTGATTCCTTTGTTTCTTGTTTTATTTTTAGCTATATAAAAGAAAGATGCTTGGAGTAATAAAGCCCAGCTGCTGCAGTATTACTTACTTGTCAGGACAGTATTTCACATGCCTGTTCTATTCCTTTATCTGCAGTTACCTTGCGGTGCCTCAGTTGCTGCAGCAGCAACCTATAACTATGATCATTCCATCAATGTTATGGGCTACAAAAATCAGTAGCTTTCTTATGTTTCTCATCTTGTAATCAGAGCAATGTTCAATTTGTGTATAGAGCCATGCTCTTCGCATCTGTGAGGTTTTCCTTCCTTCTTTCAATACTGCATGCCAATTCATCACAGGATCATTCCAGCTTCATTCAACCTGAGAAAGTGCCTATCTTGTTAGGGACTGGGTTTAGTGATGACCTGGCAGTGTTGGGTCAAATGTTGGACTTGGTGATCTTAAAAGTTTCTTCCAACCAAAGATATCCTGTGATTCTGAGAAAAAAACCCTCAACCTAACAAACAAAAACGAACTAGTGAACAGAGCTGACAAAAAATTGCCATACATCGCAGCCCAGCCGCAGTACCAGTGGGGCAGATGCCTCGAGGACCGCAGACTTCAGGCAGCAAAGCATAAAATATGTGGCTGCTCTTAGCAGTATCCATCCCACTTCTGTGGGATAACACACCTGGTACCTGAGCAGATTTGTATCTCCTCTACATAGGCATAACACAGGATGTGCCTTAAGGTAGACTTGGGCTGCTTGCCTGGACTGAAGCAGCAGCATGGAAATACAAACACTTCTCTGTTTAATTGAAAGCACACAGAAAAAAGATGCTTTTGATGTCTAATACTAAAATCCACGGATTCATACACTGTATTTATGAAGAATTATTCATGCTATACACTTGTGTATCATCCTAAAAGGAGTTCCAAACCCGATGTAGAAACTGTGCTCCCAGGTGAGCCCTGTACTACTTTATTCCAATATTTCTATCAGCCTGCTGACACCAAGAGACTAAGGCAGGCTAATTTAACTCTTGGATGCTGACTTTGCTGTCCCTCCTAATTTATGGTTTTCTTAGAGAAAAACACCCAGACTAATAAAGTTTGAGATTGTCCAGCTCCTCAAAATCTGAAGGAGTTGAGAGCAGAAGAGTATTTTGAATTTCAGTTTTGTTTTGCTCATAATATGTGAAAATAAGTTTTTGAAGAGGCAAACAAAGGTTTTTCCTCTACTTTGGTACTGCCCCTATTCTCCCCACCCAACTCACCGTTTCCAGTCTAAGAGATAGCCTGCTATCACCACTCTGCTTGTATTTTAGAGTATGGTTGTAGCCTGGTTCTATATACTACTACATTTAACCTCTTTGGTAATGCAACTCTTTCTGCCTTTTCTCTAACTCCAGAGTTGAGTGGAGTAGACAGCACAAATGTGTTACTCCAGATCTGGAAGAATAGTTAGCCCAAGCCCCTACCCAATGATCTCTCTTCATTAAGTATGTGTATAATACACACAGATGTGCAGATCATTAGGAGTTGGAAGGGACCTCTAGAGGTCATTGAGTCCAAACCCCCCGATCAAGCAGGACTGTAGAATCTAGGGCAGGTCACATAGAGATGCATCCAGATGGGTCTTGAAGGTCTCCAGAGGAGACCCTGGGAGCCGATTCCAGTGCTCTGTAACCCTCACAGAAAAGAGGTTCTTCCTCATGTTGAGGTGGAACTTCCTGTGCTTGGGCTGGAAACCATTACCCCTTGCCCTATCCCAGCGCACAAGTGAAAAGAGGTTGTCTCTTTCTTCTTGACACTTAGCCCCCATGGATTTATAGACAGTGATTAAATCCCCTTGTAGTTTTCTCCTCTCCAGACTAAAAAGCCTCAAGTCTTCTCAGTCTTTCCTCATACATAAAAGACAGTATATAAGCATGCACACATAGCAGGAGACTTCTGAACACTTGGGGAAAATGCAGAGCAGCCTACAGAGACAACCAAAATAATCATCTGCATGCAAGAAAATTGTGTCTGAAGCTGGAAACAATATGTCCAAGTCACCTACCGCCAAGCAAGAAGCACATGAAATCTGTAGTTCTTAAACCACCACGAGCAAACAAGGTGTGTTTTACCCTATCCTGTCCTTTGCTAAACATCTTTCTCTCAGTTTCCAGCATGGGACAATGGACTTTGCCAGTTGTCCTGTCACTCACAACTTTACAAGAGCATCCTTCTCATGCATTAGATTTCAGTGAGACAAGATCAGAACAATCTGCTGACCATTAGCACCCAAGGTAAAGAAAAGGGAGATAGGCTTCATATTCACAGAATCACTGTGCAGAGGTGTTTGACACTTCCAATGCTCTTAATTTCCTGTGGAATTAAAGCAGGAAATAGCTGTGAAGGCAAAGGAAAGCACAAAGTGAGTCTTACCTCAAGTATAGGTGGGAGGAATATGATAAATTACTTTCACAGAACCACATAACATTAGGGAATGGAAGGGACCTCGGAAGATCATCCAATCCTCATGCCAGTACGGATCACCTAGACCAAGTCACACAGGAACATGTCCAGGTGGGTGTTAAATGTCTCCATAGAAGGAGACTCCACATCCCTCCTGGGCAGCCACTTCCAATGCTCTGTCACCCTCACTAGGTAGAAGTTCCTTCTCATATTGATGTGGAACCTCCTATGTTTCAGCTTACACCCATTGCCTCTTGTCCTATCATTAGATGACACTGAGAAGAGCCTGGCTCCATCCTCCTGACACCCACC
>JAOXOE010000343.1:14936206-14947186 GCA_028565055.1 Phoeniculus purpureus
AGCTTACACCCATTGCCTCTTGTCCTATCATTAGATGACACTGAGAAGAGCCTGGCTCCATCCTCCTGACACCCACCCTTCATGTATTTATAAACATTAATGAGTTCACCCCTCAGTCTCCTTTGCTCCAAACTCAAAAGACTCAACTCCCTCAGCCTTTCCTAATCAGTGAGGTGTTCTATTCCCTTCAGCATCTTTGCGGATCCGAGCTGGACTCTCTTCAGCAGCTCTGTGTCCTTGAACTGAGGGTCCCAGCGCTGGATGCAATATTCCAGATGCAGTCTCACCAGGGCAGAGTACAGGGGGAGGAGAACCTCTCTCCATCTGCTAACCACCCCCTTCTGATCCACTCCAGGATGCTGTTGGCCACTTTGGCCACAAGGGCCCATTACTGGCTCTTGGCCATCCTGCTGTCCACCAGGACCCCCAGGTCCCTTTCTCCTACACTGCTCTCCAACAGGTCAGTCTCTCTTGGTACCTGGGGTTGTTCTTGCCTAGATGCCAGACTCTACACTGCCCTTGTTATAGTTCATTAGATGTCTCCCTGCCCAGCACTTTGCCACCTGGATTCAGTACATACGAGAGATTACAAATCACAGATCAACCAAGCTATTATAAATTTATTTATATTTGTGTCACTAAGAAATTTGCATGCCTTTGGGAAAAATCATACATGGGTTTAATTATTCTTATTTATACTAATGTATGCAGATTTAAACAGTTTACATGGAATTAACTGTGTCAGATTCTCCAGATGCTGGAAGTAACTTACTTTACCTGTTCTGCACCATTTGGATCTTTTGAGGATCCTTCCAATCCATAGCATTCTGTGATTACTGTTTGTTCATAGTTTAAAAATCCACAAGTTAATTACTTAATTCTCTGATAATCTAATTTTGCAGAGAAATGACAAAACGTAGCTGCTGAGGTCATGGCCCATCAAAAATTACACTGCCTAATTTTATATCCGATCTCTGGTAAACCTTAATTTACTTATCTCATTCTCATATATTGACTACATTGCTGAATTCTATTAGAATCTCCACCAGCTGCCCAAGATTTAAGACTGAACTACTGAATTGGGACTTATTGAATTAAGATGTTATTGCCAATGCGAGCTAGTAAAACAAGACACACAAGAGTAAGATGCCTTTTAGTTTCCTGTATAACGTTTGCCCAGAAAGCCAATCGTGTCCTGGGCTGCATCAAAAGAAGTGGTTACAGTCGCTTGAGAGAGAGGATTCTCCTCCTCTTCTCTACACTGGTGAGACCCCACCTGGAGTACTGGGTCCAGTTCTGGACTCCTCAACATAAGCAGGACACAGTACTCGCAGAAGGTGTCCAGAGGAGAGCAACTCCAATAATCAGAGGGCTGGAGCACCTCCCCTGTGAGAACAAGCTGAGCGAGTTTGGGCTGTTCAGCCTGGAGAAGAGGAAGCTCCCAAGTGACCTTCTAGCAGCAGCTTTCCAATGTCTGACGGGGGCTACAAGAAAGTTGGGAACGAACTTTTGACAGGGGTGGTAGTGAGAGGACAACGGAAAGGGGTTCCAGACTTGAATAGAGGAGACTGAGGTTGGACATTAGGAAAAAATGCTTTTCTGCGAGGCTGGTAAGGCACTGAAAGAGGTTGCCCAAGTCAATGGTGGCTGCCCCATCCCTGGAAGGGTTGAAGGCCAGGCTGGCTGGGACTCCAAGTAACCTGATCTAGTGAAAGTGTCCCTGTCTATGCAGGGGGGTTGGAACTAGATGGTCTTCAAGGTCTCTTGCAATCCTGGCGACGCTGTAATTTGAACTCAGTCTCTATGTGGCCCTTCACACACACACATGAAGTATTCTATAGGTGATAAAAAAAAAATCTGTAGAATTTTTTCTTTGCTATTTACAGTTGTGCTGATCTAAGCTTCAAGAGCTTTGAGGAATTATAGTAATATCCAAATTATTGTACAAATTTTTGTGGGTGGATTGTGTAGTAATTTTCAAGTCGTATTTTCCTATATAGTGCTCCACATTGAACCCTCTGAAATGTCTTTCTGCTCTACATACCAGACATCATTTTCTCTAAACAGTTGCATGTAACACTGTTTTGGCTTCTTAGTCTGATCCTCTAGTGTGTCTCTGTTTCCTACAGGTGGAGCACTGTAGAGACTCTGGTGAAGGATACTCTTGGATTCAGGGTCTCCATCTTTGGCTGCACTGCCCTGTTTCTTTTCACAGAAGAAGGGAAAGCAGACAAAACCAGTATTTAATAAAGGCCTGGTGACCAATCATTGTTTGGTCTGGGAGGTCACTGGGAAATTCAACCTCTTCACATTCCCCTTTGTCCTCCTGCATTCTCACGTCTGTTGAGCTGTAGGAGATCCCGCTTGAACAGGTAGCTCCCCAGAAGTATTATCTGACTTTGCTAATGTATCACAGTGCTCAGTGCTATCCTTTTCTCTTTCTCTTTCCAGGCCCCTCTTGCTCTTGACAGCAATCACATCACCAGCACCACTGGGATTCCCAGCATAAGCACGAGGCAGTGACCATTACTGCATTTTCTTCACGGCTCACAAATCTCTGAAGTCTGGAGACAAGGGTGTTGTGGTCCCAGTGCCCGTTAACCAGCACCTCTGCTTCTGCACTTGTTCACAGCAAAACTAAGCTAGAGAACACTTGTGTACAAAACAATTTCCTTTCTGAAGAGCAGGTTCTGGAGGTGACGTGCAGCCTTATCGTTTGCTCCTAGATCACAAGTACTCTCTAAATGAACAATGCAATAGAGAAAGCAGATCCTATAGGTAAGCCCAGAAAAACAAGTTATTCACCAGAGAAGAGATCTAACTCCTTGCCACCATTTTTCATGTGTGGCAGAAATAGTCGAAGACTTCTATAGCATTCATCACCAAGGGGTGGGGGGAAGACAAAAGATCCTTTCCAACACCTCCCGCAGTGCTGCTACCTGGGTGTGCATGGAATTTGAGAGATGATTAATCACAAGGCTGAAAGATCAGGTTTTTCCTAAGCTTGTTCAGATATCTTTGGTACTTCATCATCAGCTTCATACTGTGCAGCAGAGGGGAAGCCAGGCATCAGAATTGACACAGCCAAACATCACCCACCCCACACGCCTTGTTGGAGAACTTCAGTTGCTTTTGTTCTTGTAGGTCACTTGGCAGTTTGTTCAAAATCTGACACTGCATCACTTTGTGATTCATCGCCCAATGTAGGGATAGCTCCAGAATCACAGGATCAAAGTTAGGGGTTGGATGGGACCTCAAAAGATCATCTAGTCCAACCTCTCTGCCAGAGCAGAAGTACGCTGCCATCGTGCTTTGAAGGACAGGGCTTGGGGAATAGAACTGCAAGTACCACACAGCTAACAAACAGAGATGTTCTTGCCCTTGTGGGACGGAAGCCATGGGAACAGAACATGGAGACTTAGGTGGGAAGTTATAGCTAGCCAAGCAACTGAACACTGAAGATAGTCTGGACCATGAGACCACAACCAAGGATATGAAACCAAGCACTCAGCAAATGTTAACAACGTCGTATTGTGTAAGACCTAGATGTTATGTTAGGGACATTGTGTGGCCAGAACAAAGTATGCTTGTTTGTATAGTAACAGATTTTAGACTAATAGGATGTTTTGAATAGCTGTGCTAACTGTGTATGGACAGACCTAAGAACCAATCAGCTTGGAGCCTGCTGTTAGCCTAATTCTATATAAACTGATGTTTGAATACAAGAAAGCCACGTTTGCTTGCCTCAAGCTGAGTCCCGTCTCCAATCACGGCAATGCTTCACACAAGGGTTTGCTGAAGCTTGGTCTGTTGTAGAAGAGTGAGATCTTGCTGCATGCTTGTATGGAGGATGAGAAGGGAGTCTGGATGTTACCTGAGCTACCTGCTAGTCACAATTTAAGTAGTCTGCTATTTACAATAACTGTCCTGGCTAGCAGGCTGGTGGAAACACTGTTGATTGTGCTGTGAAATTGAAGAATCAAGCATGCAACTCCAGGGCTTGTTGTCTCCTCTTTAGCTCACGTTTACCTTCAATTTCACAAGATCTGCTTGACCTTTCACTCTCACAGTTTAACAGATGGTGGGAAGGGACAGGTGCCATATGTTGTTACAAGGATTTTTGTTTGCTCTTTCTCAAAATTCCTCCTTTTTTTAACACCACAACATGCCCTGAAATTTTATTTTGGAAGTAAGTGATGAACAGACAAAATAAACCCCATATGAAGTTAGAGAAAATGTTCCTGCAGCTTAGCACCTGCCTCCGGTCAAATATTCATGGCAAGGAAGACTCACTGAACATCAGGGATTGGAAGGGACCTCAAAAGATCATCTAGTCCAATCCCCCTGCCACAGCACGATCACCTAGACCAAGTCACCCGGGAACATATCCAGGTGGGTTTTAAACATCAGAGAAGGGGACTCTACAACCTGCCTGGGTAGCCCATTCCAGTGCTCATACCAACATTGTCCCCAGCATCTTCTCCTAAACTCAGGTGCTCTCTGCTTTAAAGTCTTCCTGAAATAAGGGTGGTGTTTTTAATATTTAAAATCCTTAATTAAGGTTTCAACCGATAGTGTTCCATGGGGCAAATCTCTTGTTTGGCTTGAACTTGGTCAGTGCTGGTTTTATTTGATGTCCTGTAGTTCTTGTATAAACAAACCTTTTATTCCTGTAAAAATAAATATTAGCTGACTTCTCTAAAACAACGCAGCCTGTCAGAGAGGTTGTTCTCATCTCTGCATTAGCGAAGGCAAACAGCACAAGAATAGGCTGGGTCAAGATGACAGCAGGGCGAAAGTAAAGACGCTGCTGGTGCTCTAACATGAGGATTGTACCCATTGCTTTCAGCATTAGTTAATCTTGCAGACTTTCTCCCTAACATTGCCTCTCCCGTGAGAGAATAAACATTCCAAACCTCATCAAAACAACAACATTCCTTTATTTGCCCAGGAAGAGGCCAGGCTGTCTTAGGTCCTCTCAGAATCACACAACATTAGGGACTGGAAGGGACCTTGAAAGATCATCCAGTCCAATCCCCCTGCCACAGCAAGACCACCTAGATCAAGTGGCACAGGAACATAACCGGGTGGGTTTTAAATGTCTCCAGAGAAGGAGACTCCACAACCCCCCTGGGCAACCCCTTCCAGTGCTCTATCACCCTCACCAGGAAGAAATTCCTTCTCAGATTGATGTGGAACCTTGTATATTCCAGCTTACACCAATTGCCCCTTGTCCTACCATTAGATTCCACAGAGCAGCGGCTGGCTCCTTCCTTCTGACACCCACCCTTCACATCTTTATAAACATTAATAAGGTCACCCACCAGTCTCCTCCAAGATAAAGAGACCCAGCTCCCTCAGTCTTTCACAGATTCACAGAACATTCAGGACTGGAAGGGACCTCAGAAGATCATCCAGTCCAATTGTCCTACCAGAGCAGGATCATCTAGACCAAGTTGCACAGGAACATATCCAAGGTGTTGGACTTCATGACACCTGCAGGTCCCTTCCTAATAATACGTGCCTCTGTGTATCTGTGTAAAAGAGGATGTTCCTAAATAGATTGAGTCATGCAACTCACTACTGCATATTAACTAAGAGTTCCCACTACGCACAGTGTGCAATATTGCTGAAAGCTTGTCGAGGGATGGAGACCCTACCAAGCATCTTTATATCCCCTGACGAGGTGTGCCCTATTTAATTTCTCTGGGAATCTGCTGCTGGAAACGTTACTGCTCTGACTGGGCTGTTGACACGTTAGCCATTTTCTGCCGATTCAAAGCAAAACATTGTTTGGAAATCTGTGATTAAAGCTATTTGCTTTAACTTATATATTGATACTACTTGTGATGTAGAGCCTGCCATCATTCTAAGGTATTCCCTGCAGAGATAAATCTGGAGGAAATGAGTATTTTATCCAGAGCTTACCAGGGAAAATTACAAATGCATCAACTCTGATCTTTGTAGCTTAAACTAGATGAATCCTAATTCTGTACAGTTGTGTGGAATTTGCTTTTATGTAGATAGCACTTTATCTCATTAACTACCATCTTATAAACACCGTCATTAGTATTCTGAAAGACTGTCTTAATAAAACAAGTGTGTAACATTGTGTTGCTTTATCTCTGCTCAGAAGTCACTATCATTGTCATGGTAATTAATCATTTTACGTGGCAGTGCAACTATTGCTGCCATGTTACTATACTGGACCAGGTTCTGCAGCTGTGTTGCCCTTGAAGAGAATCCTGTCAGCCTCGCTGCAGATCACAAGAAGGATTTTGCACTGGGACGATTCTCACTTTGGTCAGAAAGAAGTAATAACTAAATTTTTACCCCTGTGTGTGAAGCTAATAGGCAATCCACTGCATTTTATGCACTGTTGCATACATTCAGCAGCTCTCCTCAACCTATTCACGTGAGCAAGGTCCATCCCACAAACTGGAAGACAGAAAATCCTGCTCTAGGTTTGCACAAAACTGCTTGGCTTGCAGGAAGTTTCATGCAGCTTTCATTTAAAACAAAAATAGGTTTGTAAAGCTAAAGACCTCCCAGTTTGTACTCTAATTATGTTTTGTTATTATCAGCTTATTCTTGCTATGAATGTTTTTGTATCACTCCAAATTGATGCTAATACTCCCTGACACGCAGCCTGACATATATTAAGAATGCAGAAAATGAAATGACAGAACTAATTACAAATCCATCTGTTCAGTGAATGTAGAGGTGTGCCAAACGGTTCAAATGAGACTCTGTCAGCAGCAAATCCCCTCCACCTGTACCAATTGCTTAGTGGTTACTGTCCTGACTAGTGCTGCTTCCTTCGAAACACTCTCCTCTTTGGTTCAGAGGCTGCATGCTGAGCAATGAGAATGTGAAACCCACAGCTATTAGACTTCAACAGAAACAGTGTGTGTTCAAATGCAGTCTGAGCCTGCTCAATGAAAACAAGACACGCACCAAACCGCTGTCTGTCATATTGCCTCACTCCATTAGTTGTGATGGCTGTGCCTCCAAGACACAGAGCAATCATGCCAGTATTACCTATAGAGACACTGTAGCGCTCTATCCAGGAAAAAATTAGCTCTTAATGTCAATGATCTGTGCTTTTCTCTCCTGTAAACCCATCACAGTTAATAGAGTTGTAGCAAGAATATGTTTGGTCCAATCTGATTGTGGCGCAGTGAACATGTTATCGTGTAGCCTGGCTGCTGTGTTATTGCTTCAAGTGCGAGAAGCATAATTCAAAATGCATTCAGCTTGCACATTACATCTTTTTTCTTTTAAAAAGAGGAGCTAATAAGCGTGTCTCAGCCTGGCAAGCAGCAGCCTGTCGTGAGGCAGAACTGCTTCATCACAGACTAGGTATATTTCCTCTGTAGCAAACAAATTTTCAGAGAATCACAGACTATTCCTGGCAAGAAAGGATCTCACCGAGTCCAACCATACTCACAAAACCTACAAATCCCAAACCCTGATCACACACCAGCACCAAGCACACTCCAACAGATAAAACACAAAAATAACCTACCACAGTGTCTGCCACTAGAGCAGCTCTTGAAGCACCATGGCTACACACCTTAAATACCTCCAGGGATGGGGACTCAACCACCTCTTTGGGCAGCCTGTTCCAGTGCCCAACCACTCTGCCAGGAAATAATTTCTTCCTAATATCCAATCTGAACATCCTCTGATGCAACTTCAGATCATTTCTTCTGGTCCATTATTCACCTGTGAGAAGAGGCCAACTCAGACCTCTCTACAACCTCCTTTCAGGTAGTTTCAGAGGGTAATGAGGTCTCCCCTCAGCTTCCCCTTCTCCAAATTAAATCTGCCTAGTTCCTTCAGCCTCTCATGTGACTTGTTCTCCAGACACCTCATGAGCTTGGTAGCTGTCCTCTGGACATGCCCCAGCACTCCAGTGTACCCCCATACACATTTGCTAGAATATGAGAAGCATCTATATGTAAAATAAGCTACTCAGCATTTTCTTCCACTCCTTCTGCAGTCAGCTTCCCTCCAGCAGCTACCACCTGGATTTTCAGGGCAGACCCTGGAGAAGGCAGTATGTGCACACACCCATGCACAGAGCAACTCTCTTAGCTGGTCGTTGTGGCTTCTGAAAGCGTCAACTGGTGGATAACTTCAAAGAGTTT
Organism: Phoeniculus purpureus; assembly: GCA_028565055.1. NCBI lineage: Eukaryota > Metazoa > Chordata > Aves > Bucerotiformes > Phoeniculidae > Phoeniculus > Phoeniculus purpureus. Next base: position 14,944,360 of record JAOXOE010000343.1, read on the forward strand.
GAAGCAGACAGCTTCAATCTGTAAAGCAGAAAGCAGCCACAGGCTTTTAGCATGAAGCTAACAAGGCAGTTATGACACAACAATAACACAGCAGGAAGACCTGCAGATATTTCAGTGCTCAGCATGGTTTCAGGTCAGTATTTTTATCATTGCTCTCCAACTTCTAATTTTCGTTCATACCAAGTGTCCATCTAGTACATTTCAGACTCTAACGAGCAATCAGCAAATGAATGAGCAAGTGCAAAGAGACTGCAGCCTGCAGTCAGGAAGGGGAAACCCATCACAACTAAGACTTCAGGATATGAGCTTCCATGGACAGACAAGGAGTCACTCATAGGTCAACCCGCACACTGAATGTGGCCCTTAGTACCCTGGTTTGGCTGATTTAGTGAGGTTAGGTCATGGGCTGGGCTGGATGAGCTCAGAGGCTTTTCCAGCCTCAATATTTCTGTGATTACCTCTGTAAAGATGGACATTAGGAAGTATGTTCATGCATGCATAGTTCTCAGTGTTGCTACAGTCAAGTGAATAAGCAGCACAGAGCTGCAGTGGGGAACTGGAAAGCAGAGAGCCTGCTGGTGGAGAGGCACAGTGTTGGTGTGAGCCTGTATCTAAGGCCATAGAATAATTAGGGGTTGGAAGGGACCTTGAAAGATCATCTGAATGATCTGGAGATTTTAAATTCATGACTTCACAATGGCAGTGAAGACTTGAAGAGAAAATTGAGTAAGAGAGACAAGCAAAAAACGTTGGGCAAGCTCAGGCAGATGGAAGGATGGGCGGCAGAACCCTAGCAAGATCACTTAGAAGGTGAAAAGGCACCTGCTGGAAATCCTTCAGCTGCAGCAAAAGTGTTTCTCTCCAGTTTATTTCCAAAATCACTACAGAGATTGGATCTCCAGTTACATTTAGCCTGCAAAACTGATGTCCTGTTCTTTAAAGGCTTGTGTTAGGGAAAAGAACATCTATTTGAGAAGCAGTCACTGAGCAAGGAAGCAACCTGCCGGCAGCCATATGACACTAACTCCCTGGGTGTTCACTGGTTATTGTACGTTCAACAGATGTCTGGGATAGCGGGAAGCTGACTATGCACGGAGGTGTATAGAAAACAGGCTACTGAGAAATGCTGCGCTCATCCCAGAATCCGGGGTCCGATTGGCACTCCAGTTACCTTCCACTGCCAACAGAAATACAAATTTATCACTTTCCAGTGACAGAGACAAAAGAAATCTCTTGCAACTGGTGTATCTCTCTTATTCTAACAAATTTAAAGTCCAGCAACCAGTTAGAGGGGAATTGCTGTTGCTGCCTAACAAAGGACAGGTTGCTAAAGCTCTGGGTTACAAAAAATGTAGTGAACTGTTGGTCGTGTGAGAAATAGCATCTCAGTCTGCCCTCTGTGTGCAATGGGACAGCTTGGATTGAAAGGGACAGGTTTAGTAGTTCCTGCTGCCTTGAGGGCCATTTCCTTAGACAGCCCTCTAGGAATCCCAGCTAGAGTTATGGTGGTAAGTGGGTGTTTCTGGTTCAAGTCGTAACTTCTCCTATTAAACAGCCCTAGGATTTCCATGGTAAATTAGATGAGGTTGTTACCCTGAATAAAATTTTCTGGGCTTTCTCTGCAGAGTTTTGGGGCAGAGCTCACTCCAGCCTGCTCTTACACAGACACCGAGGGCCAGCTCAGAGCATATGGCTGTGCAACCTGCTCTAGATGAACTTGCTCCAGCAGGGGAGTTGGACGAGATCTCCTGAGGTCCCTTCCAAACCCTACCATTCTGTGTTATCACAGGCTTCCAAAAACCTTCTTCCCCACAAAAGAAATACAATAAGCAAAATAAGCAAGACATACACGTGCTGCTGTCCCACAGCAACAGCACTTCTGCCATTTCTCATCCACTCTATGAAAAGATTTGCATGGTAAATCTGTAGTGTTTATGTCCCTGGAGATTTGCATGCCTTTATGATTTGTGTTCATATTAGATTTATTTCCCAGTCAGACGTCTGGGGTTTTTTTTCAATGTGGGATAACTGTACTCAAATCAATAGTGCTGAATTGTTTTGCTGCTCTTGGACAACTTCCTTGATAAATTTTGTAATCTATAAATCCTGAATCTGAAATGCCTGTTACAAGCTTGTGAAGCTAAGTGGTTGTACCTCTAGCAGCCCCAGCTTCCAGGCTATGGAAATCACAGCCTTCTGCAGCGAGTTGATAGCTACAGGAAACTGAGCATTTCCCTTACGCAAAAGCAGAGCCACAAAGATGAAGGGAGTAGAACACCTCCCTTAAGAGGAAAGGCTGAGGTAGCTGGATCTCTTGAGCTTGGAGAAAAGGAGACTGAGGGGTGACCTCATTAATGTTGATAAATATGTAAAGGGTGGGTGTCTGGAGGATGGAGGCAGGCTCTGCTCAGTGGCATCTAACAGTAGGACAAGGGGAAATGGGTGTCATCTGGAACAGAGGAGGTTACACATCAATCTGAGAAGGAACTTCCCAGTGTGGATGACAAAGCACTGGAAGGGGCTGCCCAGGGGGTTTGTGAAGTCTCCTTCTCTGGAGATGTTCAAAACCCACCTGGATATATTCATGTGTGACTTGGTCTAGGTGATCCTGCTGTGCCCCCTTTACCCACCAGTACTCTATCCTATGGGATTTATAGAATCATTAGGGATTGGAAGGGACTTCAAAAGATCATCTAGTCCAATCCCCCTGCCACAGCAGGATCACTTCACTGGAGAAGTTATAGTCAGAATCACTCTGGGTTGGAAGGGACCACCTGATCATCCAGTTCCAACCTCCCTGCCATGGGCAGGGACACCCCACCCTAGA